>NC_069437.1:22150967-22178467 GCF_026875155.1 Cherax quadricarinatus | reverse complement strand
CACACACACACACACAAAACCAAGTGTGCTAGGGAATGGAAGAAATATAGAAGGCAAAGGACCCAGGAGAATAAGGAGAACAGTCGTAGAGCCAGAAACGAACATGCACAGATAAGAAGGGAGGCCCAAAGACAATATGAAAATGACATAGCAGCGAAAGCCAAATCTGACCCGAAACTGTTGTACAGCCACATCAGGAGGAAAACAACAGTCAAGGACCAGGTAATCAGGCTAAGGAAGGAAGGAGGAGAGACAACAAGAAATGACCGTGAAGTATGTGAAGAACTCAACAAGAGATTCAAAGAAGTGTTCACAGAGGAGACAGAAGGGACTCCAGAAAGACGGAGAGGTGGGCACACCACCAAGTGCTGGACACAGTGCACACAACCGAGGAAGAAGTGAAGAGGCTTCTGAGTGAGCTAGATACCTCAAAGGCAATGGGGCCAGATAACATCTCCCCATGGGTATTGAGAGAGGGAGCAGAGGCGCTATGTGTACCCCTAACAACAATATTCAATACATCTATCGAAACAGGGAGATTGCCTGAGGCATGGAAGACAGCAAATGTAGTCCCAGTCTTTAAAAAAGGAGACAGACATGAAGCATTAAACTACAGACCAGTGTCACTGACATGTATAGTATGCAAAATCATGGAGAAGATTATCAGGAGAAGAGTGGTGGAACACCTAGAAAGGAATGATCTCATCAACAGCAGCCAACATGGTTTCAGGGACGGGAAATCCTGTGTCACAAACCTACTGGAGTTCTATGACATGGTGACAGCAGTAAGACAAGAGAGAGAGGGGTGGGTGGATTGCATTTTCTTGGACTGCAAGAAGGCGTTTGGCACAGTTCCACACAAGAGATTGGTGCAAAAACTGGAGGACCAAGCAGGGATAACAGGGAAGGCACTACAATGGATCAGGGAATACTTGTCAGGAAGACAGCAGCGAGTCATGGTACGTGGCGAGGTGTCAGAGTGGGCACCTGTGACCAGCGGGGTCCCGCAGGGGTCAGTCCTAGGACCAGTGCTGTTTCTGGTATTTGTGAACGACATGACGGAAGGAATAGACTCTGAGGTGTCCCTGTTTGCAGATGACGTGAAGTTGATGAGAAGAATTCACTCGATCGAAGACCAGGCAGAACTACAAAGGGATCTGGACAGGCTGCAGACCTGGTCCAGCAATTGGCTCCTGGAGTTCAATCCCACCAAGTGCAAAGTCATGAAGATTGGGGGAGGGCAAAGAAGACCGCAGACGGAGTACAGTCTAGGAGGTCAGAGACTACAAACCTCACTCAAGGAAAAAGATCTTGGGGTGAGTATAACACCAGGCACATCTCCTGAAGCGCACATCAACCAAATAACTGCTGCAGCATATGGGCGCCTAGCAAACCTCAGAACAGCATTCCGACATCTTAATAAGGAATCATTCAGGACCCTGTACACCGTGTATGTTAGGCCCATATTGGAGTATGCGGCACCAGTTTGGAACCCACACCTAGCCAAGCACGTGAAGAAACTAGAGAAAGTGCAAAGGTTTGCAACAAGACTAGTCCCAGAGCTAAGAGGTATGTCCTACGAGGAGAGGTTAAGGGAAATCAACCTGACGACACTGGAGGACAGGAGAGATAGGGGGGACATGATAACGACATACAAAATACTGAGAGGAATTGACAAGGTGGACAAAGACAGGATGTTCCAGAGATTGGACACAGTAACAAGGGGACACAGTTGGAAGCTGAAGACACAGATGAATCACAGGGATGTTAGGAAGTATTTCTTCAGCCACAGAGTAGTCAGTAAGTGGAATAGTTTGGGAAGCGATGTAGTGGAGGCAGGATCCATACATAGCTTTAAGCAGAGGTATGATAAAGCTCACGGCTCAGGGAGAGTGACCTAGTAGCGATCAGTGAAGAGGCGGGGCCAGGAGCTCGGACTCGACCCCCGCAACCTCAACTAGGTGAGTACAACTAGGTGAGTACACACACACACACACACACACACACACACACACACACACACACACACACACACACACACATACACACACAGTGCATGGTAATGGAAAAAAAACAAAAATAAACCAGATTAAGAGAAGCATTTATTTGTGTTTACGTTTGTGATAGTGTTTATCATGGTGGTGGTGTAGTGGTAACGTATGGTTGTGGTAGTGGTGGAGATAGTTGTAGTGGTGATGGCGATGGTACTGACGGTGTTGGTACTTTACTGGTAATAGTATGGTAGTGGATGTGATGGGAGTGGTTGTGGTAGGGTGGTTGCGGTTAGGTGGTTGTGATAGGGTGGTTATGGTAGACTGGGTGTGGTAGGGTGGTTGTGGCAGAGTGGTTGTGGCAGAGTGGTTGTGGTAGAGCGGTTGCGGAAGGGTGGTTGTGATGGTGGTGATAGCGGCGGCGGTGGTGGAGGAGGTGGTAGTGATGATGTTGGTATTTTAGAGGTAATAATATGGTAGTGGTGGTAACTGGCATTGATTACGGTGGGGAGGTTGTGATGGGGTGGTTGTGGTAGTGGTACTGGTTACGGTTATGGTAGAGATGGTAATGGTGAGGGTGATGGTTATGGTAATGGTGGCCGAAACGTCGTCGTAAGCTCCACACACCTATGTCCGGGTTATTTGTGTATTATTTTGACTGGTATTTTTTCATACACACAATACAAGCTGACGCATAGTGACCCCTAAACAAACATTACATCGTATGTTCCGTGGAAGGGTCTTAAGTGTAACGCCACTACTTCATGCTGGTCGTAATTTCTACAAATGTAGCAGCGTTGTTACTTAATACGAATATATCAAGATGATGTACAAATAAACTACCATAAATGTTTACAAATTTTAAAAGCGTTCCGTGAACGTCCGATACTCTTTTGGAAGACGATTAGGATTAGTCTGCTGCCATTGTCTGCAAGATTTGTAACTTTAAAGGATAGGGTTTTCTTTGAATATCGGAGGAGATTAATTCGTGGTCTAACGCTTTAATTGATATTTCTAAACAAGTCAGACAGTTACCGTCACTGTTCTGAATAAGGCAGTTACCGTCACTGTTTTGAGCAAGCCAGACAGTTACCGTCACTGTTTTTAGCAAGCCAGACAGTTACCGTCACTGTTCTGAGCCAGGCAGTTACCGTCACTGTTTTGAGCAAGCCAGACAGTTACCATCACTGTTCTGAACAAGCCAGGCAGTTACCGTCACTGTTTTGAGCAAGCCAGACAGTTACCGTCACTGTTTTTAGCAAGCCAGACAGTTACCGTCACTGTTCTGAGCCAGGCAGTTACCGTTACTGTTCTGAACAAGCCAGCAGTTACCGTCACTGTTTTGAGCAAGCAACAGTTACCATCACTGTTCTGAACAAGCCAGGCAGTTACCGTCACTGTTTTGAGCAAGCTAAACAGTTACCGTCACTGTTCTGAACAAGCCAGGCAGTTACCGTCACTGTTTTGAGGAAGCTAAACAGTTACCGTCACTGTTTTGAACAAGTCAAACAGTTACCGTCACTGTTTTGAAGAAAATAACATCTTAATCGTTACTGTTTTGAAATTCTAAATAATTATCGCCACTTATAAGCAAACATGAAACATGGTGACAGTTTTACCATCACATTTGCAAATTCGTTTTCAGATATATTAATCAAACAAAAACCTGTTTTTTTAAGTCCTGCGTTTTCAGACTTTAAGTCAATACAGGACCGTCTGGATTTAAATCTAAATTTAAGGGCTACCCGGTAGTGCTTTTAGGTTAGTTTAGAATTTAGATCCACTCACTAGTACCTTCATATCTTCGGCCAAACATAACTGTAATTCTGGGATTCAATCGTTTTCCCGGACTATAAAAACATATATAACTACCGAATCCAAATAACGTAGTGCTGACAAGAATTAAGAAAAAGACACACGTTGCAGAAGAAGCATTGGGACGATGTTTCGCAATGCGTAGAGCTTTAGCAAGTCATAATGATTGGTTAAAGCTCTTCACGGGGCGAAACGTTTTTCCAGTAAATGCGTACTCTACCGAGTGTCTTTTCTTCACAGAAACAGAAGTGCTGCTGCTTCCCAAATATCATGTGTATAAAGTGTTTAATGGGAAGGCAGACACCATGAGGAATTTAATTTCATACCCTGTGGCTCTTATACTAAAAAAAAAAAAAGAAAAACTACAAGTTTTGAATTGTATCTCGATTCTCTTTTGGTCACAACACCAAGGACTACAGAGCAGTCTCCTATTCTTGGTCATGCTATTCTGCACAGTACACAGTCTGCTATTCTTGGTCATGCTATTCTGCACAGTCACACAGTCTGCTATTCTTGGTCATGCTATTCTGCACAGTCACACAGTCTCCTATTCTTGGTCATGCTATTCTGCACAGTTACACAGTCTCCTATTCTTGGTCATGCTATTCTGCACAGTTACACAGTCTCCTATTCTTGGTCATGCTATTCTGCACAGTCACACAGTCTCCTATTCTTGGTCCTGCTATTCTGCACAGTCACACAGTCTCCTATTCTTGGTCATGCTATTCTGCACAGTCACACAGTCTCCTATTCTTGGTCATGCTATTCTGCACAGTCACACAGTCTCCTATTCTTGGTCATGCTGTTCTGCACAGTCACGCAGTCTCCTATTCTTGGTCATGCTATTCTGCACAGTCACACAGTCTGCTATTCTTGGTCATGCTATTCTGCACAGTCACACAGTCTCCTATTCTGGTCATGCTATTCTGCACAGTCACACAGTCTCCTATTCTTGGTCATGCTATTCTGCACAGTCACACAGTCTCCTATTCTTGGTCATGCTATTCTGCACAGTCACACAGTCTCCTATTCTGGTCATGCTATTCGCACAGTCACACAGTCTCCTATTCTTGGTCATGCTATTCTGCACAGTCACACAGTCTCCTATTCTTGGTCATGCTATTCTGCACAGTCACACAGTCTCCTATTCTTGGTCATGCTATTCTGCACAGTCACACAGTCTCCTATTCTTGGTCATGCTATTCTACACAGTCACACATGAAACAAGCTGGTCATGTAGTCGAGTTGCTAGGTAAAGCTTACCCAAAATTAATACTTAAAAACTGCATAGTAAATTAACGATACTGAAGCGTTTAAAAATATTCACAGAAATGAAAATAAATCGATCCAACGATGCTAATCACTTTTTTTAGTCGAGCGATAAATTGTCAACTTTCTAAGTCACTCCTTATATTTCACGTGTGGGCTTTTTTGCTCAAGTCACCATAACACTGTCGTAAATGAGTTTAAGATAGATTTTATCATTGTTTTTCTTTAAATCTGTTATTTGTAACCTTTGGGACACCATAAATCTTAAAAAAAAAAGAAATGATTCTTTAAATTCCATTGTTTTGATAGTGTATGTGTTCCTCTATATTCGTTATGTGTACTCTGTAATCTACAGTGAGTATATAAATGACATTTAATCCGCTATCTTATCAAACCGGCATATCACTCGTCTTGAAAGTTAAACAAAATAGCCAATTTACTAAGTAGTTATCCATCTTTCTATTCCATTCACAAACCAAGAATAAAATTATTTAGTGAGATAACTAAGAGAGTAACTAATTAGGTAACTTACTACTTAATTAGCTAGCAAAATGAATAAAAACAAAAGTTAAAAGTCAGATGCTAAGAGAGGTCTGGAGGCAGGTTTACCGTTCTCACTGTGCCTACGTTGTGTTCTTTAAGGTTACTCTCTAGGGAGAAGCCAGGAACATAAATCCGCTCCCAGGGGAAACCAGAGAGACGCAACAGACAGTTATTTCACTTTCAATGTACGGCATCGTACGCTCTGGTTGCTGCCTCTGGTGGACCAGCTCCTTGGTCTTTAATAACATAATTATTCATGTATGGATCACTTTAACTCGTTTGTATATTACCGTATTTTCCGGCATATAAGGTGTAGGGCAGACGTATCATAAGGGTAAATCAATAATCATATTCAAGGGCTAATTACCCTTTTACTTTACGATAAAAAAGTAACCCAAAGCGTACCCTTGACCCTAACCTTGAGCATATAAGGCGCAGGGTGATTTTCCAAGACTTTTTGGTGGAAAAGAGGCTCGCCTTATATGCCGGAAAATGATACATTAGTAATGAGAGTAATACACACGAGAGTAAAAAACCTGCTGCAGAACATTCATCCACCTCACCATAACTCAACAGCATATCGAAACTCCAAACATCACACCCACACCTCACCCTAACACGCCCACACCTTCCTTGTAACACGCCCACACCTCCCAGTTATAACGCCCACAGTTTACCACATGTAACGCCCACAGTTTACCACATGTAATTAGTTGGGTCAAGTCTGTACATTTTGCATTCACCGATAATAATTAATTCACTGGTTTTCCATCGTTGTTCAGGATATTTATGACACTTGTCATGTGTTTATAATGTGGTTTAAGCCTTCATGCCTGTTTTATGTGTTTGTCGTAAGTGGTGAATTGATGTTAATGTGTGTCTGGTGTGTGTGTGTGTGCGTGTGTGTGTGTGTGTGTGTGTGTGTGTGTGTGTGTGTGTGTGTGTGTGTGTGTGTGTGTGTGTGTGTACTCACTATTGTGTGTTTCAGGGGTCGAGTCCTACTCCGGGCCCCTGTGTGTGTGTGTGTGTGTGTGTGTGTGTGTGTGTGTGTGTGAGTGTGTTACGTGTCTGTTGGTGTGTGTGTATGCGTTGGTGTGCGGTGTGTGTGTGTTATTTCCTGGTTAGGTTAAGGCAGCCAGGGAGGGTAGAGCGGGTCAAGATGGGTGGTGGGGCAGCGAGGGAGGGTAGAGCGGGTTATGATGATTGGAAGGGCAGTCAGGGAGGGTAGAAACGGGTCATGATGGGTGGTGGGCAGCCAGGTAGGGTAGAGTGGGTCATGAGGGTGGTGGGCAGCAAGGAGGGTAGAGCGGGTCATGATGGGTGGTGGGGCAGCCAGGTAGGGTAAGAGTGGTCATGATGGTGGTGGGCAGCAAGGGAGGGTAGAGCGGGTCATGATGGGTGATGGGGCAGCCAGGGAGGGTAGAGCGGGTCATGATGGGTGGTGGGGCAGCCAGGGAGGGTAGAGCGGGTCATGATGGTGGAGGGGCAGCCAGGGAGGGTAGAGCGGTCATGATGGGTGAAGGGCAGCCAGGGAGGATAAGCGGGTTATGATGGGTGGTAGGCAGCCCGGGTGGAAGAGCGGGTCAGGATGGGTAAGCATAGGTGGGCAGCCAGGGAGGGTAGAGCGGGTCTTGATGGGTGGTGGGGCACCCAGGGAGGGTAGAGCGGGTCATGATGGGTGGTGGGGCAGCCAGGTAGGGTAGAGTGGGTCATGATGGGTGGTGGGGCAGTAAGGGAGGGTAGAGCGGGTCATGATGGTGATGGGGCAGCCAGGGAGGGTAGAACGGGTCATGATGGGTGGTGGGGCCAGCCAGGTAGGGTAGAGTGGGTCATGATGGGTGGTGGGGCAGCAAGGGAGGGTAGAGCGGGTCATGATGATTGGAAGGGCAGCCAGGGAGGGTAGAACGGGTCATGATGGGTGGTGGGGCAGCCTGGGAGGGTAGAACGGGTCATGATGGGTGGTGGGGCAGCCAGGTAGGGTAGAGTGGGTCATGATGGGTGGTGGGCAGCAGGGAGGGTAGAAACGGGTCATGATGGGTGATGGGGCAGCAGGGAGGGTAGAGCGGTCATGATGGTGGTGGGGACAGCCAGGGAGGGTAGAGCTCATGATGGTGAGGGGCAGCCAGGGGGGGTAGAGCGGGTCATGATGGGTGAAGGGGCAGCCAGGGAGGATAGAGCGGGTTATGATGGGTGGTAGGGCAGCCCGGGGATGGAAGAGCGGGTCATGAGGGTAGAGGTGGCAGCCAGGGAGGGTAGAGCGGGTCATGATGGTGGTGGGGCAACCAGGAGGGTAGAAGCGGGTCATGATGAGTGGAAGGGCAGCCAGGAGGGTAGAACGGTCATGATGGGTGGTGGGGCAGCCTGGAGGGTAGAACGGGTCATGATGGGTGGTGGGCACCCAGGTAGGAAGAGTGGGTCATGATGGTGGTGGGCAGCAAGGGAGGGTAGAGTGGGTCATGATGATTGAGGGCAGCCAGGGAGGTAGAACGGGTCATGATGGGTGGTGGGGCAGCCTGGAGGGGAAACGGTCATGATGGGGGGGGGGCAGCCAGGTAGGGTAGAGTGGGTCATGAAAGGGTGGTGGGCAGCAAGGGAGGGTAGAGCGGGTCATGATGGGTGGGGGGCAGCCAGGGAGGGTAGAGCGGGTCATGATGGGTGGTGGACAGCCAGGGGGAGTAGACGGGTCATGATGGGTGGAGGGGCAGCCAGGGAGGGTAGAGCGGGTCATGATGGGTGGTGGAGCAGCCAGGGAGGGTAGAACGGGTCATGATGGGTGGTGGGGCAGCCAGGGAGGGTAGAACGGGTCATGATGGGTGGAGGGGCAGCCAGGGAGGGTAGAACGGGTCATGATGGGTGGTGGGGCAGCCAGGGAGGGTAGAGCGGGTCATGATGGGTGGTGGGGCAGCCAGGGAGGGTAGAACGGGTCATGATGGGTGGTGGGGCAGCCAGGGAGGGTAGAACGGGTCATGATGGGTGGAGGGCAGCCAGGGAGGTACACCGGGTCATGATGGTGGTGGGGCAGCCAGGGAGGGTAGAACGGGTCATGATGGGTGGAGGGGCAGCCAGGGAGGGTAGAGCGGGTCATGATGGGTGGTGGGGCAGCCAGGGAGGGTAGAGCGGGTCATGATGGGTGGAGGGGCAGCCAGGGAGGGTAGAGCGGGTCATGATGGGTGGTGGGGCCCGTCAGGAGGGTAGAACGGGTCATGATGGGTGGAGGGGCAGCCAGGGAGGGTAGAGCGGTCATATGGTGCGGGGCAGTCAGGGAGGGTAGAACGGTCGTGATGGGTGGAGGGCAGCCAGGATGGTACACCGCGTCATGATGGGTGCTGGGCAGCCAGGGAGGGTAGAACGGGTCATGATGCGTGGAGGGGCAGCCAGTGAGGGTAGAGCGGGTCATGATTGGTGGTGGGGCAGCCAGGGAGGGTAGAGCGGGTCATGATGGGTGGTGGGGCAGCCAGGGAGGGTAGAGCGGGTCATGATGGGTGGAGGGGCAGCAGAGGAGGGTAGAGGGGGTCATGATGGGTGGAAGGGCAGCCAGGGAGGGTACAACGGGTCATGATGGGTGGTGGGGCAGCGAGGGAGGGTAGAGCGGGTCATGATGGGTGGTGGGGCAGCCAGGGAGGGTAGAGCGGGTCATGATGGGTGGAGGGGCAGCCAGGGAGAGTAGAACGGGTCATGATGGGTGGAGGGCAGCCAGGGAGGGTAGAGCGGGTCATGATGGGTGGAGGGGCAGCCAGGGAGGGTAGAACGGTCATGATGGGTGGTGGGGCAGCCAGAGGGTAGAGCGGGTCATGATGGGTGGAGGGGCAGCCAGGGAGGGTAAAGAATGGGACATGAAAGGGTGGTGGGGCAGCCAGGAGGGTAGAGCGGTCAAGATGGATGGGGGCAGCCAGGAGGGTAGAACGGGTCATGATGGGGGAGGGCCAGCCAGGGAGGGTAGAGCGGGTCATGATGGGTGGTGGGGCAGCCAGGGAGAGTAGAACGGGTCATGATGGGAGGAGGGGGAGCCAGGGAGGGTAGAGCGGGTCATGATGCGTGGAGGGGCAGCCAGGGAGGGTAGAGCGGGTCATGATGGGTGGTGGGGCAGCCAGGGAGGATAGAGCGGGTCATGATGCGTGGAGGGGCAGCCAGGGAGGGTAGAACGAGTCATGATGGGTGGAGGGGCAGCCAGGGAGGGTAGAGCGGGTCATGATGGGTGGAGGGGCAGCCAGGGAGGATAGAGCGGGTTATGATGAGTGGTAGGGCAGCCCGGGGTGGTAGAGCGGGTCATGATGGGTGGTGGGGCAGCCAGGGAGGGTAGAACGGGTCATGATGCGTGGAGGGGCAGCCAGGGAGGGTAGAACGAGTCATGATGGGTGGAGGGGCAGCCAGGAGGTAGAGCGGGTCATGATGGGTGGAGGGGCAGCCAGGGAGGATAGAGCGGGTTATGATGGGTGGTAGGGCAGCCCGGGGTGGAAGAGCGGGTCATGATGGGTAGAGGGGCAGCCAGGGAGGGTAGAGCGGGTCTTGATGGGTGGTGGGGCACCCAGGGAGGGTAGAGCGGGTCATGATGGGTGGTGGGGCAGCCAGGGAGGGTAGAGCGGGTCATGATGGGTGGAGGGGCAGCCAGGGAGAGTAGAACGGGTCATGATGGGTGGTGGGGCAGCCAGGGAGGGTAGAACGGGTCATGATGGGTGGTGGGGCAGCCAGAGAGGGTAGAGCGGGTCATGATGGGTGGAGGGGCAGCCAGGGAGGGTAGAACAGGTCATGATGGGTGGTGGGGCAGCCAGGAAGGGTAGAACGGGTCATGATGGGTGGAGGGCCAGCCAGGGAGGGTAGAGCGGGTCATGATGGGTGGCGGGGCAGCCAGGGAGGGTAGAACGGGTCATGAT
This sequence comes from Cherax quadricarinatus, assembly GCF_026875155.1. NCBI lineage: Eukaryota > Metazoa > Arthropoda > Malacostraca > Decapoda > Parastacidae > Cherax > Cherax quadricarinatus. The sequence goes on along the minus strand of NC_069437.1, from coordinate 22,167,978 downwards.
GGGAGGAGGGGCAGCCAGGGAGGGTAGAGCGGGTCATGATGCGTGGAGGGGCAGCCAGGGAGGGTAGAGCGGGTCATGATGGGTGGTGGAGCAGCCAGGGAGGATAGAGCGGGTCATGATGCGTGGAGGGGCAGCCAGGGAGGGTAGAACGAGTCATGATGGATGGAGGGGCAGCCAGGGAGGGAAGAACGGGTCATGATGCGTGGAGGGGCAGCCAGGGAGGGTAGAACGAGTCATGATGGGTGGAGGGGCAGCCAGGGAGGGTAGAGCGGGTCATGATGGATGGAGGGGCAGCCAGGGAGGATAGAGTGGGTTATGATGGGTGGTAGGGCAGCCCGGGGTGGAAGAGCGGGTCATGATGGGTGGTGGGGCAGCCAGGGAAGATAGAGCGGGTCATGATGGGTAGAGGGGCAGCCAGGGAGGGTAGAGCGGGTCATGATGGGTGGTGGAGCACACAGGGAGGGTAGAGCGGGTCATGATGGTTGGAAGGGCAGCCAGGGAGGGTAGAGCGGGTCATGATGGGTGGTGGAGCAGCCAGGGAGGGTAGAACGGGTCATGATGGGTGGTGGGGCAGCCAGGGAGGGTAGAACGGGTCATGATGGGTGGAGGGGCAGCCAGGGAGGGTACACCGGGTCATGATGGGTGGTGGGGCAGCCAGGGAGGGTAGAGCGGGTCATGATGGGTGGTGGAGAAGCCAGGGAGGGTAGAACGGGTCATGATGGGTGGTGGGGCAGCCAGGGAGGGTAGAACGGGTCATGATGGGTGGAGGGGCAGCCAGGGAGGGTACACCGGGTCATGATGGGTGGTGGGGCAGCCAGGGAGGGTAGAACGGGTCATGATGCGTGGAGGGGCAGCCAGGGAGGGTAGAGCGGGTCATGATGGGTGGTGGGGCAACCAGGGAGGGTAGAGCGGGTCATGATGGGTGGAGGGGCAGCCAGGGAGGGTAGAGCGGGTCATGATGGGTGGTGGGGCAGTCAGGGAGGGTAGAACGGGTCATGATGGGTGGTGGGGCAGCCAGGGAGGGTAGAGCGGGTCATAATGGGTGCTGGGGCGTCAGGGAGGGTAGAACGGGTCGTGATGGGTGGAGGGGCAGCCAGGGAGGGTACACCGCGTCATGATGGGTGCTGGGGCAGCCAGGGAGGGTAGAACGGGTCATGATGCGTGGAGGGGCAGCCATGAGGGTAGAGCGGGTCTATGATGGGGGGTGGGGCAGCCAGGAGGGTAGAGCGGGGCATGATGGGTGGTGGGGCAGCCAGGGAGGGTAGAGCGGTCATGATGGTGGAGGGGCAGCCGAGAGGTAGAGGGGTCATGATGGGTGGAAGGGCAGCCAGGGAGGGTACAACGGGTCATGATGGGTGGTGGGGCAGCGAGGGAGGGTAGAGCGGGTCATGATGGGTGGTGGGGCAGCCAGGGAGGGTAGAGCGGGTCATGATGGGTGGAGGGGCAGCCAGGGAGGGTAGAACGGGTCATGATGGGTGGTGGGGCAGCCAGGGAGGGTAGAGCGGGTCATGATGGGTGGAGGGGCAGCCAGGGAGGGTAGAACGGGTCATGATGGGTGGTGGGGCAGCCAGAGAGGGTAGAGCGGGTCATGATGGGTGGAGGGGCAGCCAGGGAGGGTAGAACGGGACATGACGGGTGGTGGGGCAGCCAGAGAGGGTAGAGCGGGTCAAGATGGATGGTGGGGCAGCCAGGAAGGGTAGAACGGGTCATGATGGGGGGGGGCCAGCCAGGAGGGTAGAGCGGGTCATGATGTGGTGGGGCAGCCAGGGAGAGTAGAACGGGGCATGATGGGAGAGGGGAGCCAGGGAGGGTAGAGCGGGTCATGATGCGTGGAGGGGCAGCCAGGGAGGGTAGAGCGGGTCATGATGGGTGGTGGGGCAGCCAGGGAGGATAGAGCGGGTCATGATGCGTGGAGGGGCAGCCAGGAGGGTAGAACGAGTCATGATGGGTGGTGGGGCAGCCAGGGAGGGTAGAGCGGGTCATGATGGGTGGGGGCAGCCAGGGAGGATAGAGCGGGTTATGATGAGTGGTAGGGCAGCCCGGGGTGGTAGAGCGGGTCATGATGGGTGGTGGGGCAGCCAGGGAGGGTAGAACGGGTCATGATGCGTGGAGGGGCAGCCAGGGAGGGTAGAACGAGTCATGATGGGTGGAGGGGCAGCCAGGAGGGTAGAGCGGGTCATGATGGGTGAGGGCAGCCAGGAGGATAGAGCGGTTATGATGGTGTGTAGGCACCCAGGATGGAAGAGCGGTCATGATGGTAGAGGGCACCAGGGAGGTAGAGCGGGTCTTGATGGTGGTGGGCACCGCAGGAGAGACGGGTCAGAATGGTGGGGGGACAGCCAGGGGGTAGAGCGGGTCATGATGTAGAGAGGGGCAGCCAGGAGGAGAACGGTCATGTGGGTGTGGGCATGCCAGGGAGGGTAGAACGGTCATGATGGTGGTGTGGGCAGCCGAGAGGGTAGAGCTCATGATTATGGAGGGCAGCCAGGAGGGGAGAACAAGGTCATAAGGAGGGTGTGGGCACCAGGAAGGGTAGAACGGGTGCATGATGTGGAGGGCCAGCCAGGTGAGGGTAGAGCGGGTCATGATTGGTGGGGGCAGCCAGGAGGTAATAACGGGCATGATGAGTAGGGCACCAGGGAGGTAGAGCGGGTCATGATGCGTGAGGCGCCAGGAGGGTAGAGCGAGTTCATGAAGGGTGGTGGAGCCAGGGGATAGAACGAGTCATATGATGGAGGGCAGCCAGGGAGGGAAGAACGGTCCCGAGCGTGGAGGGGCAGCCAGGAGGGTAGTACGAGTCCCTGATGGTTGGAGGGCACCCAGGAGGGTAGAGCGGTCAGATGGGAAGGAGGGGCAGCCAGGGGATAGAGTGGGTTATGATGGGTGGAAGGGCAGCCCGGGTGGAAGACGTGTCATGAATTGGTGGTTGGGGCAGCCAGGAGATAGAGCGGGTTCAGTGGGTAGAGGCAGCCATGGAGGTAAGAGCGGGTCATGATGGTGAGGAGCACACAGGGAGGTAGAGCGGGTCATGATGGTTTTGGAAGGGACCAGGGAGAGTAGAAAAGGGTCATTAGGGTGTGGGGCAGCCAGGGAGGGTAGAACGGTCATGATGGGTGGAGGGGCAGACAGGGAGGAAGCGGGTACATGATGGGTGGGGCCAGCCAGGGAGGGAAGAACGGGTCATATGTGTGGTGGGCAGCCTGGGAGGGTAGATACGTGTCATGATAGGTGGAGGGGCAGCCAGGGAGGTAGAACGGGTCATGATGGTGGTGGGCAGCCAGGGAGGGTAAACGGGTCATGATGGGTGGAGGGCAGACAGGAGGGTAAGAGCGGGTCATGATGGGTGGGGGGCAGCCAGGGAGGGTAAGAACGGGTCATGATGGGTGGAAAGGCAGCCAGGGAGGGTAGAGCGGGTCATGATGGGTGGTGGGGCAGCCAGGGAGGGTAGAACGGGTCATGATGCGTGGAGGGGCAGCCGGGGAGGGTAGAGCGGGTCATGATGGGTGGTGGGGCAGCCAGGGAGGGTAGAGTGGGTCATGATGGGTGGTGGGGCAGCCAGGGAGGGTAGAGCGGGTCATGATGGGTGGTGGGGCAGCCAGGGAGGGTAGAGCGGGTCATGATGGTGGTGGGCAGCAGGGAGGGTAGAGCGGGTCATGATGGGTGGTGAGGCAGCCAGGAGGTAGAGCGGGTCATGATGGGTGGTGGGGCAGCCAGGAGGGTAGAGCGGTCATGATGGGTGGTGGGGCAGCCAGGAGGTAGAGCGGGTCATGATGGGTGGTGGGGCAGCCAGGGAGGGTAGAGCGGGTCATGATGGGTGGTGGGGCAGCCAGGGAGGGTAGAGCGGGTCATGATGGGTGGTGGGGCAGCCACAAGCCACTACCAACAAGTTGTATTGAGAAAATTGTACACTTGTATCGAAAAAAAAAATGTTGAGTTTGTTAGTGTCGCGCAGAGAGACGACGACATTGTGAAACACCAACTGGTTCAAGCTTTTCAATTTGATTCAAAACATTTTTTGCTAAGCCTCCAGCAGCGGAACTGCAAGTTGTATAGGCTCGTTATTATTGTTGTTGTTGTTGTTGTTATCATAATTATTATTATTGTTTTTGTTGTTGTTGTTGTTGTTGTTGCTATTATTACTATTATTATTGCTCGTTAACCGGACTTGAGTCCTGGAGGTGGAAGCATAGTTACTGCGCTCTAAAGGAGGGGTGCTATGTTACAGATTTTTAAGTGTAGTGTAGGCGAGCCTGTGGCAAGACAGTCTTGGAGTGAATGATGATGAACGTGTTTCTTCTTTTTCGGGTCACCCTGCCTTGGTGGGAGACGGCCGATGTGTTAATAAATATAAAATTATTATTACTGTTATTATTATTATTATATTCAGTTTGTAACGCAAAACCCGTAGGAGTTATACAGCGCCTGGGGAACGGAAGGTGTTCAGTGACCAAGGGAGTAAAAACAGGACGGTAGTACCTCCCTGGGCGGTTGCTGTCTACCAACCTACTACCACAGGACGGTAGTACCTCCCTGGGCGGTTGCTGTCTACCAACCTACTACCACAGGACGGTAGTACCTCCCTGGGCGGTTGCTGTCTACCAACCTACTACCACAGGACGGTAGTACCTCCCTGGGTGGTTGCTGTCTACCAACCTACTACCACAGGACGGTAGTACCTCCCTGGGCGGTTGCTGTCTACCAACCTACTTCCACAGGACGGTAGTACCTCCCTGGGCGGTTGCTGTCTACCAACCTACTACCACAGGACGGTAGTACCTCCCTGGGCGGTTGCTGTCTACCAACCTACTTCCACAGGACGGTAGTACCTCCCTGGGCGGTTGCTGTCTACCACCTACTACCACAGGACGGTAGTACCTCCCTGGCGGTTTGCTGTCTACCAACCTACTACCACAGGACGGTAGTACCTCCCTGGGCGGTTGCTGTCTACCAACCTACTTCCACAGGACGGTAGTACCTCCCTGGGCGGTTGCTGTCTACCAACCTACTACCACAGGACGGTAGTACCTACCTGAAATTCTTGAGACCGAAGGAGGGAGGTAGGTGTCACACGGTACTTGGGAAATGGGAGGTAATGATTTCATCCCAAGAGGAGGTTGCTCCAAGTGCACGGATCAAGAACTCAGTTTTAGCATATAGCTAATTTAGCTTGGTTAGGTCTTCTTAATTACCTTTTTTCATTAGTTCTGTTACTCACTGATTAGCAAGTTAGGTCGAGACATTGTAGTAAGAAGGTAAATGACAGCTTTATGGGAAATGGACAGAAATGCATTCACTCAGGGCAGATTTATTGAAAACGTTTCAGTCCTTAGACCTTGATCACTTGGTCCAAGGACCTGACCGTAAGGTAGAAGTATCAAAATGTCTTCAGAAAAGAGAGCTTGGAACTGCTTCACGGCTCTAGATTTTACGTTGTTTCTTATGGTGTATGTTCAACTTATTTTTTGTCATGTGGACCGGGAAGTTAACGGAAAGCCTCGTTTAAATGACCAAAGTTTCACTCACTGGATCACTTTGTATTTATTCTGATGAATGTATCTCTCTTATGTGTGCAGAGAGAGCAACACCGAATATACACGTGGAGGCGTATGTATCTCCGTATATATACACAAACTTTAAACCAAATTGGTCTATGTTTGGGATTAAAGTGTTCCTGATTGGTGGTGAACAGGTGACACGGTATTTTTTTTTTGGTCGACAGACTGTAGTCCCAGTTAACCAACCAATCAACCAACTAATCAACCAACCAAACCAACCAACTAACCAACTAACCAACCAAGCAACCAACCAACCAACCAACCAACCAACTAACCAATCAACTAACCAACAAACCAATCAACTAAGGTGCAGTCCAATTTTTGGAACCATCTTAGAATTCTATTCAGTGATTTTTTTTTTGAAATGTAGTGAAAAGCTAGCTCGGGTGGCTCGTCGGATCCTTAACCACTGAATGGACCATACCACGGGCGGGGTTAGAACCCGCGATCAGAGTCTCAAACCTCCAGACCGTCGCGTTAGCCACTGGGCCAGGTAGCCACAATGTGGTATGGTTTGTTTGCAATCGCATCATTACGATTTCGTGAGTCATGAACCACTGAATGAGTCATTACCTGATTAAGACCATTATCTGGAAACACTTGTTCAGGTTCCTGACGAACACACCACCACCACTGAGCGGGTCGTTATATGACTAAGACCAGCGAAGGGTAAAGTTTCTTTTGACAAACAAAATTCTTTACCACTCTTTGAGTAGTTGCTTTAATTTGTTTACCAACTGTTTATGTTAGGCTAATTGGTCCGCAAGTGCCAGGAGAGCTTTTAATTTTGTTAATAAATATGAATGCTAACATTTATTTGTTTACAAATGTTGACATTAATGTTTGACCGAATCCAGGCATGAACCTTGAGAACTGATGAAAGCTCCGACAAGTCTTTCCGTCAACACTCGACAGTAACAGCCTCTCCAATGCCTTTCCTCGTAGTGTATATAACGTCGCTTCCATCTCTACTTCAAGCGACAGTTTTAACCATTATCCGAACATTAGGAAGGGAAGCTTACCCCATATAGTGGATTCAAACTATTATACCTCAAGATTGGGACCCTTGACGAAAGTTCTCAACTCAGCCCTCCTGTAGCCACTGGGCCATAGAAAGCTTCCACTGACGCATCTTAAGGTATAGCTTAAGTCAATATCTTGCACCTGATCAATTTATTCACAGACTTTAAGGTGCTCTGATGAACACCTCCTGCAACCATTAAATATATAATACTCGCTATTAAGTAGTGATTCAATATAAATAAGCGTTCTTGCGGCTTAATTAAAAGATGTCATATTCAGATTATTCAACTTCTGACTCATTTTTTTCTTCCAGAGGTTTGTTTCTTCCTAATGATGAAAAATCCATGCCTAAATACTTAGAGATATATATATTCGTCGTTTTTGGAAGGCGGGCGGACTTCTGACCAAAATATACACCATAACTTAATATATACCACAACTTTTGTCTTTGCACCGTTTTAAATAAATTGTAGCACATTTAGATGGATTCGGCTCCAATTCTGCATTGGCCGAGCTGTCCAAAATCCTTTCTGATTGAATTTGCGACCCAATATTTGTTTCAGCCAATAAAATCATGCCATCAGCGAATGCCAAAGCGGACACGTTGCCTGCAAAACCTTCAAAGGTTTTTCCACAAGTAGCATCCATTAACATTATTAATTCATTGGAAACCATGTTAAATATCATACGGGGCAGGGCCTCACCCTGTTTCACTACTCTATTGATCGGGCCACATTTACCTTAGATCTTTGTCGTGGCTGCTTTATACGCGAACATGATCTATGATATAACCTTAGTGCAATGATTTCGTAGGGCTTTCTCTCCTGGTGAACAGTAGACAGAGTCATAAGCATGTCCAAGAGCGCTCATAGGTTTCAGAAACCTCTATCACTCATGATCGTGTCTAGCAACAGAAAGTTCTGCGCTATGCCATCTGTAGTAGAAAGGCCCTCATAGCATCATGTTTTATTTGATAATCCAAAGGTTCGGTGGAAAACCATGACCTGGAACTCGGCCGCGGGGAAGGTGATCTCCGTAAGCTACTGTTATGGTAATCGGCCGAAATTTCCCAGGTCCACGGTATTTGGCTCTTTAGGTAATAACGCAGTTCTTGATTTCCCGAATTCTGTAGGGAAAAGCCTACAAACATCCAAGGGTTGAAGTATTTTTTCAGAAGGGCTTGTTTTCAGGACCAGGATCACAAAGGTTATGGTGCCGCTTAAAGTCAAATGAAAAAAAAAATGACTATCGTAGAATTGTATCTATGTATGAGCAAATGTGCGTTTTGTTAAAAAAAATAGTTTACATACTTGTTATAAATAATAATAATAATAATAATAATAATAATAATAATAATAATAATAATAATAATAATAATAATAAAAGTGAAATATACATTATAAACTAAAAATCCATATAGTTTTGAATTTGACCTAACGTTTGAAACTGTCACACGAACTGAAATATAAAAATTTCTTTGAAAATGTATATGTATGCAAACTTATGGATGGGAAGCTGAAATTGATCTACTGGTGACCATTGGAAGTGAATAAAAAATTAGTTTACACCTTACAGACTACATACAAACACACACACACACACACACACACACACACACACACACACACACACACACACACACACACACACACACACACACACACACACATACAGTGACAGGAGCTTTAATTAAGAGAAAGTGGCGGCAGCAAGACGCCATACACAGGTTCATTAGTAGGGAGTCGTCGACAAATGGAATTAGTTTAAGGGTGAACTTATAAGCCGAGAATAAGAGTCAAAGGTGGTGACACAAGTCGGTTTCAGTCAAAAAAATCAGTGTGCCTACATCGAGGGCGTGGCTTTTCGTAAGTCACAGTGTGTCTACATCGAGGGTAGGACTTTCCGAATGGAGAGTGGGCAAAGTGAGAGCCCTCAAGCACTGAAAGGAGAGAGAGAGAAAGAGAGAGGGATAGCGGAAGTACGTTCTGCGTGCTCTTTGATAAATGGTCCAAACAATCAGGTGGTGTTTGACCGTAAGCAAAACCCTGTTAGGTATCACATGAAGACGCAGGTGTAGGGATGATTAGGCTCACAAGTCCAGAAACTAGAAAATGCCGGCAGATCTTGTATCCACGTGATGAGTCATTAACCAAGTTTCAATCCCTACAACAAAAGTAAACGATTATACTTCATGTATATTTCAACACAAGGGGCTCTTGAGAGTTAGTTAACTGTAGTTTCTGCACCTGATTAAACACATGCACTTAGATTTAACAAGTGTTTTAGATAACACTAAATAATAATAATAATAGTAATAATAATATAATAATAATAATAATAATCAAACTACTGCTACTACTACTACTACTACCACTAATATTAATAATAATAATAATAATAATAATAATAATAATAATAATAATAATAATAATAATAATAATAATAATAATAATAATAATAATACAGTAATTGTAATGATCAAGTAGGCACAGATATTCTAAATGTTTCAAAGAAAACTAGTATGAGAACAGAGGGTAAAGTATCTTGAGAGGTTATTTAAAGTCTCCGAACCTGACGACACTAGTGGTAGTGGAATGAAGATGATGTAATCAGTCCATCAATCTTGGAGAAATAGTATATGAGGGGATCAGTCCCTCAGCCTGGAGAAGAGTTCAGCTTCATGTTCTGGAACGATATGAAGCTGAGGAACTGATCCCCACATATACTATTTCTCCAATGTTGGACTGATTACATTATCTTCATTTTCACTCCTGCATCTGTTGCTTGTATATCTGACTGAAGAAACCAACTGTGTAGGTGAAACATTTCAACAATAAAAATACCCAACTGTTACAAATGTGTCTTAATCATCAATTTGTCGGTATTTTGTACTATTTTCAACACAGACTATATACCGGACGCCTCGAACATTGCTCTTGTAACCGACAAAACTATTGATCACATATAGGTAATCACCCACTACGCACGCCACCATCGTTGGAGCACAGAGATCAATATATCACGAAGGATTTTGGGAATTTAGTAGAAAAATTAATAGTTTCAAATTGTATATCGGGTCAGAGTGACACTATAACAGCTAGGAATAAAAGGAAATAAAATGTATTGGGAGAACAATCCAGATATTTGAGAATAATAGAAAGGACAAAGGTAATAAAAATACGCTTCAAAAAGTTAACTCTAATGCAAGACCCATCGAAAGAAGATAAAATCAAAATAAACACACTGAAAGGATCAAAACATTTGAAAAAAAAAAAAAACAGTATTTCTTTTTTCTAGATACTCCAAGGATATACATACCAGGTGTATATTTTCAATGTATATGTGCTATGTTTATTTTAATTCCTATATTTAGGATTAGCAGGCATTGTACTTCCCATTTCCAGGACTCAAGTCGGGCTAACCGGTTTCCCTGAATCCCTTCACAAAATATTACCCTGCTCACACTCCAACAGCTCGTCAGGTCCCAAAAAACCATTCGTCTCCATTCACTTCTAACACGCTCACCCACGTTTGCTGAAAGTCCAAGCTCCTCGCCCACAAAACCTCCTTTACCTCCCTCCCTCCAACCTTTTCGAGGACGACCTCTATCCCGCCTTCCTTTAAAGGAGGGGTTTGGAATATTGGCAGTTTGGAGGGACATCTAAACTGTCGTATCTGAGCGCCTCTGCAAAAGACAGTGATTATGTATGAGTGATGGTGAAAGTGTTGAATAATGAAAGTTTTTCCTGTCTTTTTGGGGTTTTCTTTCTTTTTGGGTCACCCTGCCTCGGTGGGAAACGGCCAACATGTCAAAAAATAAAATTAAGATTAGAGTAACTTTGGTGGCGTCCTGGCGATGTGCAGCCAAAATGACTTCTGAAAACGATAGGTTTTAAAGCTAATAAAACAGGTCATTAATAAGACTAAATCAGATTTATAAAGCAATAATTCATAACATCGAAACAAGAATACAGAGAAACAGACCAAAGTAAGATGAAAACAATCAGAATGGGTAGGGAGAGATAGACAGAGTTATAAAGATTTCATGTATAAACACTGATGAGAAGGCGCTGGACAGGCACCTAAAGTCAGTACCTGACCAGCCGGGCTGTGGTTCGTTCGTCGGTTTGCGTGCGGTCAACAGTAACATCTTGATTGATCAGGCCCTGATCCACCATGAAGCCTTGTCATAGACCGGGCCGCGGGGGCGTTGACCCCCGAAACCCTCTCCAGATATACTCCAGATCATTTTTTAAAAGTCAACAGCTATAATTTATTACAAGTTAAATAAAATCAGACATCGTGGGCTACAATACAACCAGTTTAAATGAGGTCAGATTTGGATTCAAGCGGCGTAATGCCACTGATGAATCTTTATTAAGCAGCGACTTGTTAAAACCTTCAGAGCGAAACGTTGTCTCCATAAAGGTGAGTTTTACAACATATTTGTCTTCTTCTGGCGGAAAGTACAGTACTTAGTACACAATGTTATAAAATAGTTATAATCCTAACCATAATTTTTAAAGGAGTGAACCGGTAAGCCAGCGGAAGGCCTCGGTCAAATGACCAAAAGCTCCAGCGGCGGGTCATCATATAACTAAGACCCGCGTCAGGACACACTTGTCTTGTTTCCTGACAAAACTTACCTAACCTAACTTAGTACTGAGGAGGCATAGTTGCCTTACCTAAATAATATCCCTATTTCCCAAAATTTATAATACAAATAAATAACATCCCAAAATTTATAATACAAATAAATAACATTCCAAAATTTGTAATACAAATAAATAACATCACAAAATTTATAATACAAATAAATAACATTCCAAAATTTGTAATACAAATAAATAACATCACAAAATTTATAATACAAATAAATAACATCCCAAAATTTATAATATAAATAAATAACATCCCAAAATTTATAATACAAATAAATAACATCCCAAAATTTATAATACAAATAAATAACATCCCAAAATTTATAATACAAATAAATAACATCCCAAAATTTATAATACAAATAAATAACATCACAAAATTTATAATACAAATAAATAACATCACAAAATTTATAATACAAATAAATAACATCACAAAATTTATAATACAAATAAATAACATCCCAAAATTAATAATACAAAACACATGACAAAATTTTAACGAGAGACTCTTATAATAAAACCAGGAATAATATTACAAGTAAAAGCATGAACTACACTACTTACCAACACACGTAAGATAATAATAATTTAACAAACGAGGACTGATCTACGTATTAAATTTCTCGTTGAAAAGCCACCAGAAGAAAGCGAAAATAATCCTAATCTGGGATCTCGGTCACAATAAAAGTCGTAAAGTAAAAGGACACAAGTGCAACTAATGTGACATTTATTGTGGCAACGTTTCGCTCTCCAGGAGCTTTATCAAGCCATTACGTTGCCACAATAAATGTCACATTAGTTGCACTTGTGTCCTTTTACTTTACATATTGTCGGTAATTCTACCAACTTTATCACAATAAAAGTCGTCTGGATGATCAGTCAGGTTCAAACAAAACACAAAATTTCAACCACAATTTCTAAAGAGATAAAAGTGTTATTTTTGAGGTAAGTAAATAGACGCATGTGCAGCCAGGTTATTTAGTGTGGCTACGTTTCGATCATTAGGAGCTTTGTCGAGGCAGTGCAAACAGTAACATTCATGGACACAGGTTTCCGTTTCTTATTCCCAACAGAGGACAACGGTAGGACCTCTGTTGATGGTTAATGTTCTACCAACTTGCTACCTGTATAAGTAAGACAGATTTCTGTTTTTTTTCGCTTAAAGGGAACATGCGAACATTGGTAAGAGAAAAAAAACACATCTTGACAAATTTGTTACCTATACTCACCTTGATGAACGTTTCTAATTCACACAGATGTTCTCCAGAATGGATAAAAAATGTGCGAAATAGTTAATAAAAGCCATTATAAATTCCCATGGAAATAAATGGTATAAAAATACCGACACAAATGGAAATATAAACACAAATGCAGTATAATGTGATCCTTTATTGACAATGTTTCACCCACACAGTGGGCTTTTTCAAGTCACAAACGGATCTACCTGGGATTGGAAGGCACGGGAGTATTTATAGTCATGTTCAGAATGTTGAGGTCAGGTGGAGAATGCTGCATCTGATGATCTACCGGGTGGGGTTATAGAGTCTTGGGTAGCTAGGCAGGGGTATTGGACAAGTTGTGAGTAGACCTTCTGCAGTGTTCTATGTTCTTATGTGGGATAGCGATGAAGAAGTTTCTTGGCGAGTGGTTCAGCTATGTTATAGAAGCCATTGTTCTGGTTGAAATTGTTGGTTATAGAGATAAGCGATGATTCCAGGATTCTTCTGTATTGAGTGTTGTCTTCTGTGGCGATAAATCTTGAGTTTTTGTAGTTAATTAAATGGTTGTGTGAATTGCGATGTTGTACACAGGCATTCCTTGTATCGTCAGTCCTGCTTGCATATTGGTGTTCTGAAATACGTGTTTGGAGGTCTCTTGATGTTTCGCCCACATATAATTTGTTGCAGTCATTACAAGGGATTATGTATACCCCTGCAGAGGATGGAGGCTTGTCCTGTCTACTATTGGTGATGTCCTTGATGGTCGTGGTTGTGGAGGTAGATACTTGGAATGATGTTTTGGCAAAGATGTTGGAAACATGTTTGGCAATGGAGTTGGTGGGAAGGACTATGTATCTCTTCTCGGCAGTGTCTTCTCTGGGTGTGTTGAAGATGTTTAATGCCCGCCGTCTGCAGTCTCTGATGAAGTGACGAGGATAGTGGAGTTTAGAAAATACTTGTTCAATTATAGTGCATTCTTCCTCAAGGAACTCGTTGCTGCAGATTCTGAGTGCACGCAGGAAGAAGCCTATAATTACACCACGTTTGGTTTTGGTGTCGTGGTGAGAGTAGAAGTGGAGAAGATCTTTTTGGTTGGTGGGTTTTCGATAGACTTTAAAACGAAGTTCGTGGTCAGCTTTGCAGAGCAGAACATCAAGGAAAGGAAGAGTGTTGTCGACTTCTTCTTCAAGTGTGAACTGGATTGAAGGCTCGACCTGGTTGAGCTTGTCTTGGAGAGCTTGAAGGTTGAAGCGTTTAGGAGTTATGAGGAGAATGTCGTCAACATAACGGAGCCAGGCTTCTAGATGTTCCATGTATAGGTTCGCCAGGACTGCACTGAGTGGCGAACCCATGGGTAGTCCAAAAGTCTGCTGAAAGAGGTGATTTTCGAAAGAGAAACACGTAAAGCCAACACATAGTTCAACAAGGTCGATGAAATCGCTGGCTGGAATGGGAAGATCAAGTGAATCGTCAATTTTCCTGCGCAAGAGATCGATGGCTTGTGTAGTAGGTACTTTGGTGAATAGGGAAGTCACGTCAAGGCTGGAAAGTTTCTTGTTCCTGATGTTGATGTTGCGAATGCGATTGAGAAGATTACCTGAGTGTTTGAGATGTGCTGGACTGATAGTGCCCAAGAGTTTAGAACATAGAACACTGCAGAAGGTCTACTCACAACTTGTCCAATACCCCTGCCTAGCTACCCAAGACTCTATAACCCCACCCGGTAGATCATCAGATGCAGCATTCTCCACCTGACCTCAACATTCTGAACATGACTATAAATACTCCCGTGCCTTCCAACCCCAGGTAGATCCGTGTGTGACTTGAAAAAGCCCACTGTGTGGGTGAAACGTTGTCAATAAAGGATCACATTATACTGCATTTGTGTTTGTATTTCCATAAATTCCCATAAAATGTTTGGATAGATTAATACAGCTACACAATAATATTAAAACTTAATGCAATTCCAGTGTAATGGTTACACAACAGACTATAATGCCGAGACCCACAAAGAATAGAGACTGTGACGAAATGTTGAAAGCTTTTTACACAGGATTATCACGTGAATACAGCAGTGTGAAATCTCTGCTATTCTGGACAACCTTGAACTAACTTTTAGATACGGATTGTGAAATCCTAGAAAAGCTGTTCATTACATACGTTAAAAACTCACCTGGGATATTCCATTGTAATGTGGTGTCTGCAAATATAAAAAGAAATCTGAAGATATGTTATAAATAAGGTCACAGTGTTAAGAGGTATGAGTGAGTTGACAGGAAATGGGAGGACATGATAACTACTTATAAGATCATAGAAAAAATGAGACACGAACAAAAGACCACAAATGTGAACTGCGAAAAAAGTGATGCTTAAAGATGTAAAATATGTATTCATGGAGGGATATATTCCTGTGAAAAGAACCAGAAGGAGGAGGAGGAGGAGGTATGTGCTGTAACCACCGGAAATTTGTTAACATAAGAACATAAGAATGGAAGAACACTGCAGAGGGCCTACTGGCCCATACAAGGCAGGTCCTTATCAAAACCACCCCTACCCAAAGCTACCCAAGAATTTACCCCCGTACCCAATGATACCAATGAGACCCAGCCCCTCCCAGTCATATATTTGTTCAATCTCTTTTTAAAGCTACCAAAGTCCTAGCCTCAATCACCCTACTCGGAAGATTGTTCCCCGCATCCACAATGACTCGTTGCTCATGGACCAGACATAAAAGTGCCAATACTACTTGAAAACCTTGAAAACACTCCTCTAATCTCTAACAGGTAGTGACAGTGATGACTCAGAGTTCCCGCGTAACAGCAATAACACAGGACCTCGGACTTTTTCTCAAAGTGAGCTTGCTAAAGGACATGCTATAGATTTTGCTTATAGTTTACACCAGAGATAAAGAATTTGTGGAAAAAGACACTTATGTACAGTTCAGGACATTTATTAAAGGAAACGTTTCGCCACGAGTGGCTTCTTCAGTCCTAAGAAGAAGAAGCCACTCGTGGCGAAACTTTTCCTTTAATAAATGTCCTGAACTGTACATAAGTGTCTTTTTCCACATCTTGTCGGTATCACCATACCATTTCCTCATAAAGAATTTGGTTAACAAATCAACGGGAACCACTGAAGATGTAACATCATGTGCATATGTCACTGCTCCAGTTCCTACAAACAGGCAATGACCAATATGTAATCGCCGAAGAGTGTGGGAGAGAGACACCCACGCAAGGGAGAGAAGAGGGGGCGTGACGGGCAAGGAGAGGATTTGAAACAGGGTGGTGGGTGATATTTAGGGGTAGGGGTGGGGGGGGGGTGGATTTGACGGGTATGGGAGGGGTGAGGGGATAGTAAGCCTGGCCCACAGACTATAAGAGACGGCGGAGGAGTCGGGGTCATCACTGTTGGTGGTGTGTACGTGGAATCACCTGCCTTCCCGTCACACACACTCACACGCGCGTCCGCCGAGTGCCCAGCCACACCGCACGCACACTCACTGCCTCCGTGGGATTCCACGGTGCCAACCCGTCTCTCCACACCCGACAGCCAGAGACTCAACAACTCTCGCTCTCCCAACCTCCCCGAACCCCTAACACGTGAGTACTCGACATCACACACAGGAGTCTGACTCTCATCACAAGAGCGAGGCCTCGCTGCCTCTCATCACAGGGCCTAGGCCTCGCTGCCGCTCATCATAGGAGTTAGGCTTCGCTGACTCTCATAAGAGCTAGGCCTCGTTGTCCTTGATTACACAAACCTCGGTACACTTGAAGCTGCAACATGCTGTACATTCTTCGTGGTTTCAAAGTTAAAACACTGACCTGTTTTACTTCAGGAAACACTCAGAACATCGAGTGTACTGTCTTCTGTGACTGTTGGCCTTCAATACTTAATACTGCGTAACAATGTTCAGCCGTTTCTGTTGCCTGGAAATAAATGGGAAAGGCAGGCAACAGAAGAATTTTCGGTTGCCACCAAGATTATCCGCAGGTCTCAGGGTAGGACATTAGTTGATTTCATATGTCTCAACGAGGTGGCTGAAACAATTTATAAAACCTCACCATCTGAAGATGAAGCTTAAGACTGTGTCTTGGTCCATCCTAGACCATTAACAAGTAGTGATAAGGGTCTTGAACAGACCAAGACACTGCCTCAGTTCCATCTACAATATGCGGGTTAGTTGCGATTATGTTGATTATGTTTACATAGCGGCAGAAATTATGTTGGTAATAAGGTGTGAACCTAAAAAGACGAGTTATGGTGCACGAACATGGATCAGTTATTATTAACAATGCAAGACTTGATTCTTATGACGCACCACCGACAATAGTACCTGTGTGTAGCATTAGAAATAATATTAGGAGAGAAGTAAACAATGAAAATGAATGTGAAAGGAGTGCAGTTAGAAGCCTGAGTAGATCTATAACCCACTTTGATAACATGAACGTAGATAAGTATATTTATGGAGCAATTTGCAATGTGAACAAACTGACTGATGTTGTAGTGGCCAGGCTTAGGCTTGGTTACAAGTACTTCTGGCAGT
>NC_069437.1:22100967-22148467 GCF_026875155.1 Cherax quadricarinatus | reverse complement strand
GCATCATTCCGCTTCATCAAGTGGTCGTGGCTATTTCTGTGAATAACACAGGCATTATTGTCAGTACGGCAGGCGTGTTTATGTTCACTGACACTGGTGTGTAAGTCTCTAGCTGTCTCTCCTACAGATGTTTTCACCCGTCCTCCGCATGATACTACGAGGTCCAGCTTTGGTTTCAATTAGACTTGTGGGGTTTCTTGCTGGTTATCTCCCTTTGGAAAAGCTGATAACAGTGGCATTTAGAGAAGGCATTGAAAATAATAACGTTTGATCATAGGTGCACAATGACAAGCTGACGAATAACACATGAATACTATAGATTGGAAATATTATCCACCTTGCTGTTCGGAGGATGACAAACCTATCCAGCGATCTGTCAGGCTTAAGGTTATGATGAGACTTAGGGCACGATATCTACAGTTGTTGATGAAATGAGAAGCGAAGTGTAGTGTAGGGAAAATATGGTGAATGTAGGTATATTGCTCCTCCGGATATTCAAGGCTACATACGCTGTAGGCTCTCGGGAGGAATCCGATGACAACTCCGAGTTTTATTTTGTCGAGGTCTGAGTGTGAGTATATTTAAATAGTTGTAAAAGTTATGGTGACAGCGGCAAACTGTGGGAAAAGAAACCTGTGTGCAGTTCAGTTCATTTATTAAGAGAAATGTTTCGCCACAATTGGATTCACCTGTCCTTAGTTGCCATTGGCGAAACGTTTCCTTAAATAAATATCCCAGAAATATACACAAGTGTCCCTATCATCATTAAATTGTCCTTATCAAATGGTTCTCGATTCACTTTAAAAGACAGTTTATTGTTAAATCTACATATTTCCTTGTTATATCTCTTATTATTCGACTGATGAAGCCCTTTGGTGAGCGAGACGTTGACTTAATAGTTGCCTAACGTAGCATACAAACACAAAACACGCGACCTTATATATTAAAAATTGAAAGTTAGAAACATACATTAAGAAAATATTTAATGTCTTATAAATACAGTGAGCATCACACGATTGAGAAACCAAAAGATCTACAGAAGCAGCTTCCGACATGCTTTAGATATCCCTAACGTCATTAAACATCTTATAGTACCTGAAAGCACCGTAAAATTACAAAAGAACTTCGATCAAATTTCGTCACCTTGAGATTTTATTTTCCCATAAAATACTCTGCTGCAGGAATAAAATAATAGTCGAAGCATTTAAGAATCATGTTACGTTTGTATTTTAAATGATCCTGTTAGAAAACCTGATGAAATGGCGTAATACTGGTGAATGTGAAGACAAAATCACAAGTTACATAACAAATTTTTACTGGGAGAAAGTTTCGCTCTGCGTTGGAGAAACACGCCAGTAAGTGGTTTTTCCGCAGCTTTTGTGCGCAAACAGAAATGACAAACAAACTAGCAAGAAACACACAAGAGAAACTTACACACACACCTTCAGAGAGTGAGATATTAGATACACGTGGAACACCGGGGTATCTTTATTTGAATTCCTGGTGATCTTGTCGGTATTGATAACCCTCACTAAGGGTGAGCAGTGAATCAGGAGAACCATGGTTGCAGTATAAGTGTTCGTCAGGAACCACTAGTTGGTGGGTTAATTGGGCTTAAAACTTATCGACTGCACAAGGGAATATGACAGCAATTTATAATATTTCCACAACAAACCTACAACCTGCAAACTGTTTAGACGGCTTTTTCTTGGGTCTTGTGCAGTTAACAATACTCCAGGACTGGCTGAGGCGTCGTCTTAAATTGCCTCTCCAAACTGGTGGCTGGCTGTCAGTTAGTAATATTGGCAGAATTACCGACAAAATGTATGGTAAATGGACACAGCTGCAACTAATGTGACATTTTATTGTGGCAACGTTTCGCTCTCCAGGAGCTTTGTTAAGCCGCTCCTGGAGAGAGAAACGTTGCCACAATAAAATGTCACATTAGTTGCATATGTGTACAGTTGCCTGGCTGTCAATTGTTTCAGCAACGATATTGTAGCCGAGGCATATTATTCGTAATAACATGTCTTGTAAACATGTCTTCGCTACATCAATTCATCATCAACGAGTTGATGAATTGATGCATCGGCTGTCTTTTCGAATTTTCTGGTCAAAACACGCACACACTACTCAGGTCGAGGACGTCGTCATTTTCTTACCTTCAATCTCACTGCCATTAGGCAAGAGGAACGAGACGAAACTGAATGATACAAGAGGGCATTTTCGGACACGGGAACGCATTCTTGGCCAGGATGGCGCTGACTGAGTTCGTGCAGAGAACGTCTCTTGTATTCCACAACTGTATTGTTGATAAATTAGACACATATGCAACACTTGGGTATCTTTATTGAGGAGACATTTCGCCACACAGTGGCTTCATCAGTCCATACAAAGGAGAACATTGAAGAACAGGAGGAGTTTGAGGTAATCAGTCCCTCAGCCTTGAGTCGATGTGGTCAGTCCATCAATCTTGAATCAGGCTGAGGGGCTGATTACCTCAAACTCCTCCTGTTCTTCAGTGTTCTCCTTTGTATGGACTGATGAAGCCACTGTGTGGCGAGACGTTTCCTCAATAAAGATACCGAAGTGTTGCACATGTGTCTAATTTATCAACTTGTCGGTTCTCTGAACCATTCATCTGAATTCTATTGTTAACATCTGGCCCAACTTGTGGGCATGACCTGCTCCCTCTAGTGATTCCCGCTCACCTGTGACAATATCTTTAACTGCTGAGCCTCACTCCTGCTGTATAGGCGAAACGTTTCTCCATTGTGGTTTCGTCATATAATCACTATATTAGAACTACTACTACTACTACTTCTACTACTACGCTTCTGATTTTACGACTAAGATTATAATTAATCTAGTAGTTAATAATATGATTATCCTGGTTAATATACAGACACTTTTCAACTTTCCACCTATTACTGAAAACATAATTTGTATATTACTGTGTAAATATTTCTCCTGGTGCCCAGTGTATGTCCAGCGGCTATTGTAGGACGTTGACACGTACCTGCACGCATACATTAGTAGTTAGTGATGGAGCACCTAGAGAGAACTGAGTTCATAAATGACAACCAGCACGACTTTAGATAGTGCAAATCCTGTCTCACAAACCTACTGGAGTTCTATGAAATGGTGACAGAAGTGAGGCAGGAGAGAGAAGGATGGGTAGGCTCCATTTTCTCGGAGTGTAGGAAGGTTTTTGGCACAATACTGTACAAGAGACTGGAACAAAACCTAGAGGGGCAGGCATGAATTACAGGGAAGGCACTACAATGGATCAAGGCATACCTAACAGGAAGGATACAGTGAATGATTGTCGGGAAGAGATGTCGCAATGGGTACATGTGACGAGTGGTGATCCACAAGCTTCAGTACTACGGCCTGTACTATTTCTTGTACACGAGAATGACATGGGGTGGCAAGGAAAAGTCAGAGGTGTCCCTGTTCACAGATGTGAAACTAGTGAGGAGAATACAAGGAGATAAGGACCAGGAAAGCTTACAAATGGAACTGGACAAACTGTAAGTCTGGTCTGACCAGTGGCTACTGGAACTGAACCCACAGCAAGCACAGTTATGAAGTCTGGGGATGGGTAAAGAAGACCGCAAATGGAGTACAGGCTCGGGGGCAAAATCTGCAAACCTCACTCAAGAACTTTAGGGTGAGTATTATACCGAACATGCCTCCTGGGGCGTACATCAACCGAATAACTGCTGCAGCAACTGCGCGTCTGGCAAATCTAAGACTAGTTTTCAGAAATCTAAGCTAGGAGTTATTCACGACAAAGTATACATTGTACGTCAGGCCCATATTGGAGTATGCAGCACCAGTATAGAACCCATACGTAGAGCTATGAAGAGAAGTTAAGGGAACTCAACCTGATGACACTAGAGGAAAGGAGGACTAGGAGTGATATGATAAGAACTTACAAAATACAGATTGGAATTAATAGGGATGGGAAACAGGAGCACAAGGGCACAGCTGGAGGTTGAAAATAGAGATGAGTCACAGGGATGTTAGAAAATATTTATTTAGTATTTTAGTCAGGAAGTGGAACGTCCTGGAGAATGAAGTGGTAAAGGCGGGATCGATACATAGCTTTAAGAAGAAGTACGATAAGACACATAGCCAGGAGTATTTGAACCTATTAGCGACCAGTGAAGAGACGGAGCCAGGAGCTAAAACTCAACCCCAACAACCTCATATAGGTGAATACGCGTACATTAGTAGCTAATTATATATATATTATATATATATATATATATATATATATATATATATATATATATATTTATATATATATATTAGCTACTAATGTACGCGTATTCACCTATATGAGGTTGTTGGGGTTGAGTTTTATATATATATATATATATAATATATATATATATATATATATATATATATAAATATATATATATATATATATATATATATATATACATGCATACATTAGTAGCTAGTGTATACGGATACATACACATGCGTTACTAGCAAGTGTACACATACATACACATGCGTTACTAGCAAGTGTACACATACATACACATGCGTTACTAGCAAGTGTACACATACATTCACTCACACTGGCAGCTAGCGTACACTTTTATATAAACACACACAAGCACACAGTCTGAAACACCCAAAAGTAAACTAGTGAGTCACACACAAGAGAAACTTACACCTTCAGAGAGTGAGGAATTAGACACATCTGGGTATCTTTATTTGAATTCCTGGTCATCTTGTCGGTATTGTATACCAATGTTGTAATGATACACCTCACAGGATGAGTGGAAGACCTACAGGAAAACCGTGGTTGTAGCACTGGTTAGTCAGGAACTTCTGGTTAGTCAGGAACCACTGGTTAGTCAGGAACCACTGGTTAGTCAGGAGCCACTGGTTAGTCAGGAACCACTGGTTAGCCAGGAACCACTGGTTAGCCAGGAACCACTGGTTAGTCAGGAACCACTGGTTAGCCAGGAACCACTGGTTAGCCAGGAACCACTGGTTAGCCAGGAACCACTGGTTAGCCAGGAACCACTGGTTAGTCAGGAACCACTGGTTAATTCAGCTTAAAGCTTACTGACTGTACGAGGGTTATTAAGGCTCCATGCTACCTATTCACCACCAGTCAAGAACACTTTAATCTTTAAAATAGGAATGCATGTTTACCGTGATATACACCACTCAGTGTATATATCCTGAGTCAGCTACTGGAATACCTGTACTTAGGAAAGATCCTACTCAAAAAAAAAAAAATCAACACATAATAATAATAATAATAATAATAATAATAATAATAATAATAATAATAATAATAATAATAATAATAATACAATATATCTTTATTTCTACACGTACATGTGCAAGGTATACAAACCTAGCTGACACGAATGACATGCAGCTACAAAAAAAGCCGGTTGTTACGCACAACATTTCGGGCAAATTAGGTCAGTTTTGTCCCAAGATGCTACCCACACCAGTCGACTAACAACCAGGTAAACATTTTACTGATGGGGAACATAGACAACCGGTGTAATGAAAAATGCCCAATGTTTCTACTCTCTCCGGGAATCGAACCCGGACCCTCGTCGTGTGAAGCGAGAGCTTTAGCCACCAGGCCACGAGGCACCAGTATACCATTACTTGCATACAGGAGAGGTGCTGTTTTGTCAGGGGAAAACCCCCTGCCACAGATGTCATGTCTCACGAAATAGTAATAACACGATTGCAAACAACCCACGGAATAGGTGGGGTTTGTACCCATGGCGAGTGAATTTTACGACTCACTCAAAATGGGTTTAGTCCCCACCCGTTCCGTGGTTTGTCATAAGATGACCCGTTAAGGGACGTGCTATTATGCCACTAAGTGTTAACCTGTATGTGTGTGTACTCACCTATTCGTTGTAGGGGTCGAGTCATAGCTCCAGGCCCTGCCTCTTCACTGATGGCTACTAGGTCCTCACTCTCCCTGCTCCATAAGCTTTATCAAACCTCGTCTTAAAACTATGTATGGTTCCTGCCTCCACTGCATCATTTGCCAGACTATTCCACTTCCTGACAACTCTATGACTAAAGAAATACTTCCTAACATCATTTTGATTCATCTAAGTCTTCAACTTCCAATTGTGATCCCTTGTTTCTGTGTCCCATCTCTGGAACATCCTGTCTCTGTCCACCTTGTCAATTCCTCGCAGTATTTTGTATGTCGTTATCATGTCTCCCCTACCCCTCCTGTCCTCCAATGTCGTCAGGCCGACTTCCCTTAACCTTTCTTCGTAGGACATTCTCCTTAGCTCTGGAACTAGTCTTGTTGCAAACCTTTGCACTTTCTCTAATTTCTTGACGTGCTTGACCTGGTGTGGGTCCCAAACTGGTGCTGCATACTCCAGCATGTACCTGACGTACTTGGTGTACAGAGCCTTGAACGTGTGTGTGTGTGTATGCGTGTGTATGTGCATGTGTGTGTGTGCGTGTGTCTATTTCCACTAGTCATTTTGCGTGTAGCGGCTGACTGGTTAATTATAACAGTGAGTTACCCAAGGCTAAATTTCTTCCCCTCCCGAACTAAACGACAAGGGTAAACTAAACCCAATTTAATAAGGGTCAGTTAAGAGTTTTGCTGGTGGTGTTGAGTTCGTGCCGCCTAGACTCTATTACTGGCTGCTTATTCGATCTTGTTGATTGTGTAATAAATGTACCATAATTTATTTGTGTTTTAAAGTCGATTCCGTTTAACTATAGCCTCATGAACCTCCTTTCCTGAAGGGACGAGGTAGATGATCACTTTATTTCTACAATATATTATTGACTATTTGTTTAGGAATAAGTGACAATGACAGGCTTAATAAAAAAACCCTGATTATGTAGAGCATATATATATATATATATATATATATATATATATATATATATATATATATATATTATATATATATATATATATATATATATATATATATATATATATATATATATTATCAAAATACCACAGTAGAAAAATAACAAGAAAAACGTGAAGGCATCTGTGCGTTTCCTGCTATCACAGTTTCCCAGGCTGCTACGTCATTCAGTTTTGTAACTCCGGTGAATTCTTTTCGTTAGTTTTGAGAAATACTCGTACAGTACGTTAACTAAGTGAAGGAACATAATATAAGCAAGGAGCACTGTAGCACGCCTACTGGCCCATGCTAGGCAGGTCCAGGTCACACCCACACAGTAGAACGCTTAAGGAAACAAAATACAAAAAGTCACAATACCGAGAGAGAAGCATGTAAATGGTCCAAGCCATCAAAACGTTGTTATAAGCGTCTCTCTCTCCTATGTGCCGGCTATTTATGCAAGGAAACAATACTTGTGTACCTCAAGCAATGTAGTCCAGCTCGGGTGAAGCAGTGGTCGCTGCTGCTGCTTAGGTTGACTGGTTTTAACCCTGTGTGGGCCATCCTGTATGATGGGATATCATAGAAAAACACAGCTAGCTTTTATTCCCATTGTGTAGCTATCACATGGAATAGGGTAGCAGCACATTGCTAAATAAAAAACAAAACTCGTAGTCCACCACGGTGCCATTGGCTACTATTCTACCTACATGTGTGTCCTTGGAAAGCAACGGTCTTATCGCCCTCTGCTATATGGCACTAGTGCCCCTGTCATAGGATCGGCACTAGTCCCCTGTCATAGGGTAGGCACTAGCACCCTCTGCCATAGGGTCTCCACTAGCGTCTTTGTCGTAGGGTCGGCACTAGTGCCCCTGCCATCGTGTCGGCACTAGTGCCCCTGCCATAGGGTCGGCATCAGTGCCCTTGTCATAGGGTCGGCATCAGTGCCCTTGTCATAGGGTCGGCACCAACGCCTCTACCATAGGGTTGGTATCAGAGATGATAAAACTAACAGCAACAACAAAAGATCGAGAAAGGCAGGTGTTGAGAGGTATTACTGTGATTTATTGGGTGGGGAGAGGAGGGTGATGATGTCACCAGTTACATGGTGAGAGTCGTGACGTCTCCAGTTGATACATGGGGTGGGACGTGACGTCACCAGGTCAGGTGTTGATGGCAGGTATCAGGGCGTGAATTGTACTGGTGCTGGGTGCTCCATCATCCTTTTCAACGTTTCACGCGAGTAGATCACCGTGAAGGGTTGGGGAAAAGAGAGGTGCACAGAATAATGTGATTCTTTGTCGACAACGTTTCGCCTACGCCATGGGCTTTATTACGTCACAAAGCAGGTTCAACATACTTTCTTCCCTAGGTACCGATTTCCGTTGATAAATTAGACACATGTGCAACTCTTGGGTATCTTTATTGAGGAAGCGTTTCGCCACACAGTGGCTTCATCAGTCCATACATAGGAGAATTTTGAAGAACAGGAGGAGAATGAGGTAATTAGTCCCTCAACCTTGAGTCGATGTATGGACTGATGAAGCCACTGTGTGGCGAAACGTTTCCTGAATAAAGATACCCAAGAGTTGCACATGTGTCTAATTTATCAACGTGTCGGTTCTCTGAACCATTCATCTACAACCGATTTCCGTACATATCTAGTTATTGTTGCTGTTGATAATCCTCAGCACGAATGCATGAACACACACACACACACACACACACACACACACACACACACACACACACACACACACACACGCACGCACACACACACACACACACACACACACACACACACTAGCAAGCAATTCTGACATCAGGACGATAAATCCCTCCACCAATTACAGTATGCTTGCCTCTGGAGGCCTGTGAAGGAGTGATTGTCTCACGTTTACCATCCCTGGAGGACTCATTACCCGTACACGCTTGGTTCCACCTCCAGCCTCATCACGCATACCTCATCTCGACCATCATGATGTTACCTGGGAACAGCAGACCCCAGGCATCATGGGAGAAGAATGAGACACTTGTGCATCATCGTCCAGTGGTAACTCCGCCACCTCTTGCTTTTACTCACCTGACTACACTATATCAGTCACTTCTCCGAGCATATGCTGTATTTTTCTCAAGACTGGTGGACTGAACACAGACTCCAGGCCGAAGGACGGATTACCTCACTCTCCTCATCTTTCAACTTGTCGATTTTCCAGACCAAAGGTTACGCGCGTTGCCCTGCTTTGTGTATGTGGCCCCTCAGGGAAGGTTCCTTGATGTTGGTGAGGGGCTCTTGATTTAGGGAATTGGATCTGTGCTCCAGTTTCCCGAATTAAGCCTGAATGCCTTCCACATCCCCCCCCCCCAGGCGCTGTATAATCCTACGGGTTTAGCGCTTTCCCTTGATTATAATAATAATAATTTGTGTATGTGGGAAGATTATCATATTTGAAGTATATTTTATCTTATCCTTTGCTTTGCCCCCAAATTTTAACTATTACATATTTTTATCATTTTTTTAACCATCTGCTTTAACAGTGTACTTGATGCAATAATACTAGAACAAGATGTGATTCTGTATTTTGTTTTAATTATGTGGAAATCCAGTACTGGTACACCAGTAGTTGTTTAATCAATGATACCCAGTACCGATACATTAGTGGTTTTTTTTAATAAGTGATACCTAGTACCAGTACACTAGTGGTTGTTTAATCAGTGATACCCAGTACCAGTACACCAGTGGTTGTTTAATCAGTGATACCCAGTACCGGTACACCAGTGGTTGTTTAATCAGTGATACCCAGTACCAGTACACCAGTGGTTGTTTAATCAGTGATACCCAGTACCAGTACACTAGTGGTTGTTAATCAGTGATACCCAGTACCAGTACACTAGTGGTTGTTTAATCAGTGATACCCAGTACCAGTACACCAGTGGTTGTTTAATCAGTGATACCCAGTACCAGTACACCAGTGGTTGTTTAATCAATCATACCCAATACCGGTACACCAGTGGTTGTTTAATCAGTGATACCCAGTACCGGTACACCAGTGGTTGTTTAATCAGTGATACCCAGTACCAGTACACCAGTGGTTGTTTAATCAGTGATACCCAGTACCAGTACACTAGTGGTTGTTTAATCAGTGATACCCAATACCGGTACACCAGTGGTTATTTGATAACTTGTACTTCTTGATCTGATCACAGTTTCACTAAGACCCGGCACAGGGGACAACTTCCCTAACTGACACAACAGCATCTCCACACAACACAGAAAGCAGCAGCGAGGGAATTGATGATCTCGAGTATGGTCACACACCAACAAGCTCCACTAGAGCAACAAATATATAAGCCTTGCCCTATCAAATACGAATGGACGAGGTTGTTTAGTGGAACAAAAAATGACATCAGGAGCCGTCAGGAGTTATAAATCGCGTGGAGAATGGGAAGACATCAGGTTTGATCCATGGGTAGGGTATCTCCTATTCCATGAAGCAAAGATTCTTCGTCAGCATGAAGGAGTTCACCCTTGAAGTGGCAGGTACGGCGATGGCACTGTTTGCTGTCGGAAGTGTGGTGTTGAGCTCCTGTGGAACAATGACAGATGCTAGTTTGATGATGTTTTTGTAAAGGTTGTTTGTTGAGGAGGGGGCGAAAACTGGAGTGATGTTAGCTGTACCTGCTAAATAGGCCTCCGGGAAGTTAGCCATGGATCAGAAGTTTGTGTGTGCGGGACGATGTTTCTGCTGGGATTGAGGCCACTGCTCGCTCCTTTAAACACACCCAACACCTGCCGTGAATACTAAGTAGTGTCACAAGGTACATAAATAAACACGGGTTAGTGTTGTCTCCACAACCACTACTATCACTACCTTGAAAATCAATTGCATCACCGCCACCACCAGCAGCAGCATCACCACCACCATCACCACCACCACCACCGTCACCACCAATCGTGCTTTCATTTCCACCGATGCGACTTTTCAGCCTATACACGTATGATATCCTCACTGGGAATCTCACGTCAACTGTGATGCCACACTTCTTTACATAAACACATACACACACACACACGATCTTCCAGAGATGGGACACAGAAACAAGAGGTCACAATTGGAAGCTGAAGATTCAGATGAGTCAAAGGGATGTTAGGAAATATTCCTTCAGCCATAGAGTTGTTAGGAAGTGGAATGGTCTGGCAAGCGATGTGGAGGCAGGAACCATACATAGGTTTAGGACGAGGTATGATAAAGCTCATAGAGCAGGGAGAGGGAGGACCCAGTAACGGTCAGTGAAGAGGCGGGGCCAGGAGCTGAGTATCGACCCCTGCAACCACAATTAGGTGAGTACACACACACACACACACACACACACACACACACACACACACACACACACACACACACACACACATACACACATACACACAGTCAGTCTCCCTCTCTCTCTCTCGCTAAGAAAGTGACAAACGATCAGCTTTATATAATAAGGTAAAGTAGGCGACGGAGCATTGCAAGTGACAGTAAGGGCGGGCAGGTCGGTCTCCCTCAGGAGACATCACGTCAAGTCCATTCACGGACTGTCGTGTGTGTGTGTGTGTGTGTGTGTGTGTGTGTGTGTGTGTGTGTGTGTGTGTGGATTTAATTCTTATGTACGTGCAACTAGGTAGTTTCGTTTCGTGTTCATAGGACGGAAGATGAAGAAAATTATTGATAATAATAATAATAATAATAATAATAATAATAATAATAATAATAATAATAAATGACATAACTTGCTTTTTTCGTTAGTCTCTTGTTCGTCTCTTGTGATGTACTCATCTCTAATACGAGTAATCCTTCTTGAGTCCAGTGACTCTTCGCCATATGCTCGACAAGATATATTTCTCGCTACTTATCTGAGAGGGCGAGCCACCAGCCAGGGCAGGTAGACAAGAAGCATCCAAGACTGGTAGACAATAATCATCCAGGGCTGGTAGACAACATCCATCAAGACTGGTAGACAACAAGCATCCAGGACTAGTAGACAACAAGCATCCAGGACTAGTAGATAACAAACATTCAAAGGAGGCAGACAACAAGCATCCTTGGTTGTCAGACAACATCCATCCAAGACTGGTAGACAAACATCCAAGGCTGGGGGACAACAAACATCGAAGGATGGTGGAAAACAACCATACAAGGATGGTACACAACATCCATCTAGGGTGGTTGGTTGGTTCATTAAGTTTAAAGCCTTACGACTACATGAGGGTCATTAAGGTTGTAAAATACTTTTGTGCCACCAGTCAAAAATACTTTAATTCCTAAAATAGGGATTAACGTAAACTCTCAGCATGTGTACACAGAGACAAACACTTCTTAGCTTATACAAATATCTTCGAACTACTAGGGAGACACTACCGTCCTGTCACTGGTCAGCCATCCGGATGGGCTACTGATCTTTTCGCTTCCCTTGAACATGCAAGATGACAGGTAAATCTTACAATTTTTTTTATTGCATTCAGTATACACTCGTCTTTACCTTCTATGTGCGTTTTTAGAATTACTGAGAACTTTGTCTTCTCTCCGTCAGTTTCTATGACCTATAAGGCCCGATATGCCAACCTGGTGTCCTACGTCGGGAAGTACTGTATTTTCCGCTATATAAGGCGCGCTTTTCCCACAAAAAATCTAAGAAAATCACCCTGCGCCTTATATGCTCAAGGTCAGGGTCAAGGGTAGGCTTTGGGTTACGCTTTAGCAATTGTTTAATAATATCGTTACGTTACAACTGATAGAAAACAACGTTTTACATGTCTTACATGCTATTGCGCCTTATATGCCAGAAAATACGGTATGTGCTGTACCAAACAAATTTAAAACTCTTGTATCAGCGGTAGATGACAATTACCTGCAGGGTGGAACACAGAATAAGTGATCTGATGCCACACGCTGCAGGGAAACCCAGAAGACTATCACATGCATGGGCGTCGCAGGATGTTACAGCTTTGTCCCATTAGGATCGGATACCATTGAATCTTGGGGAAGAGTGCGCACTCAAGCGTCTATAGTAGTTTTATTCCCTTTCCAAATCACGGAACAGGTGGGGTTTGAACACATGGTGAGTGAGCCCTAAAACTCTCGGCCAGTTTAGTGTTCATGGTCTGAGACCAGGTGCTCGATAAAAATTACCAAAAAAATTATATTGTTGTTGCTGGAGGTTTTGTCACGAAGAAACAAGTGAGTCTTGACGTTATTTCGTAAAGCTGTGCAATAACTAGACTCACTGTCCTTCAAGAAAAAATTTCTGGTGTCTTTGGAGCGACCTGTGTAATAGCGTGTGAAGTGACTTGCATATAACCTGTGTAGTGACCTGCATAACGACCTGTGTAGTGGCCTGCATAATGACTTGTACAGTGATCTGACTGGACAACCTGACAATCAGCTGAATATAATTAGGAAAAGCGACTCTCCCCTTCTCTTCCATTTCTCTGTCTCTCTTTTAATGGACAAAGGGTCGAGCCTTCATCCCTCGTTGTGTACAATGACCAACACCCATTTACGCGATTCGCTTGTGCATAAGTAAACTCCCCCAGCAGCAAATAGCACATCGATCCCAACATTGCAAAGAAAACATTCATTGTACATTTTACGAAATGCTGTTTATTGCCTACATTAACCCGCCAGTAATTACCAGACTCCCCCCCCCCCTCTCGTCGTGCGACTCTTGTGATAGTGACACATTACATGTTGCTGTCTCCTTTATGCTGGTATTTCTCATGGTATGACTGCTCCTACTTAAGTGTTGGTATTACTGCCCCCTTACGTGAAGGGCGTTCCAGGGGTCAATGCCTCCCCCTCCCCGCGGCGTGTGTTGACATACACAAGCAAACATCGACTTTATGGAGCCATTATGTATGTTATTATCAGACAGGAGGAGAGAAATGTCAGAAGAAAAGCACACGTTAAGTTGTTGAATGACTCGCTGCTATAATATTAAGTGGTATTACGACAGTCATTGGTCTTGCTGCTTCAACCTACAATTTTTGCAATGTAATTTTCATGAGCTGAGAACGAGTGTCACTGTAGCACCACTGCAGTGTCACTGAAGTGTCACTGTGTCTCTGAGGTGACACTGTGGTGTCGCTGAAATTCTACTGCAGTGTCACTAGTGCCACTGTAATATCACTGAAGTGCCCCTGTAATGTCACTGAAGAGCTACTGTAGTACCACTGTTGTGGCACTGAAGTGCCACTGTAATGTCACTATTGTACTACTGTAGTGTCACTGAAGTGCCACTGTAGTGTCACTATTGTACCACTGTAGTGTCACTATAGTACCACTGTAGTGTCATTGAAGTACCACTGTAATGCCACTGTAGTGCCACTCTAGTGTCACTATGGCACTGGCGGTAGAAAAATATAATCAGGAACAAGACTAGGTCCAGTACTGTTCTTGATATGTAAGAGTTTGTTATTCGTATATCGCCGTAGCTGACGCGAAGATGTAGAGACGTATAGCAACAGATAAGAGAACACCAGCCACTAAATGTAGCCTGGGAACAAAAAGCTCAGGATCACAAATACAAACGATTTAGAGGTAAACAATATTGAGCATATGAGTTGAGAGATGCGCATCAGTAGAATAACTTTTGAGCGGGATATGGGTGGCTGTAGTAGGTTCGGCTGTCTTGTCCCGGGACGGGTCTTTTCCAGAGGCTAGCTATCTAAAACCTGCTGGTAGACACCTTTGGAGTCCCTCAGGGGTCTTCTCTATGACGTACGTCCAGCGTATCAGAGAATTTGCAACACCAGCATAGAGCCTTCATCTGAGCAAACAAGTCCAGACACGAGAGAAAAGAGTTTAGAAATTCGCTACGAGACTCGTCTGGGAGGTAAGACGAATAACATACGAAGACAAACTGAAGGCACTGAACCTTACAACATTGGAAGAGAGGATAATCAGGGGAGATATGATTGCGACATACATAATATCGGCTCTTCAGATACTGAGTTAAGTGCTTGAAGATAAACTTCTATTCCTTATATCAAACTTTAGCCAAACGAATTAATAATTTGAACAAGCAATCTCTGAACTTAATTAACAGCAGAACATTCACGGTAAATTGAATTAGTTTCGTGAGCTCGACTAAAATTAACATTCGAAAACTGATCACACACACACACACACATACACACACACACACACACACACACACACACACACACACAGGCGCTACACACGGGCCAAGAGCTGTAAATCGACACCTATAACCACAAACAGATGATTACACACACACACACATACACATACACACACAAGGTGGAGATGGGACACAGCAACAAGGGGTCACAACTGGAAGTTGAAAACTCAGATGAGTCACTGGAATGTTAAGAAGTATTTCTTCAGTTACAGAGTTATCATAAAGTGGAATTATCAGGAGAGTGATGTAGTGGAGACAGAATTCATACATAGCTTTAAGAAGAGGTACGATAAAGCTCTTTGAGCAGGGAGAGAGTGGTGGACCTATTAACGACCAAGGTATAGGCGGGGCCAGGAACTACAACTCGACCCCTGCAACCACAAGTAAGTGAGTATAAACAGGTGAGTACACACACACACCCACACACACCCACACACACCCACACACACCCACACACACCCACACACACCCACACACACGCAAGCGCTTATGACCGATTCTTTATCACTTCTGAAACTCGCCCAGTAAGCTCGCTAATCACCATTCTACTGATCAATTACCTTATTACTAAAAGCTTCTGGGAAGACCTTAGGCAAGACTGCCGCTGAAGGAGCGTCTGGAAATAGAATATCGACAAGGATAACTTTACCCCTCGCTCTGTTCACTCTCTCATAAATCCTCACATCCATCCACCAACCAAAAAAATATTCATGGGTAGCTATTTCGGATTTCCAGAGTTGCAATTAATTTATTTATAACTTGCAACTCGAGCTAAACTTCAAGGGGGTTTTCAATTTTTTTCCCCCACGTTTGATGAAAAATAAAGAATTTGCCGATCTTTTGTGTGTGTGTATTATGTTTTAGTGCTGATCAATGGTAAAAATTTTTTTTTGAGAATGCGAAGTTGTCCAGAAGGGAGAAAGTCTTCCAGAGGATAAAAAGTGTTCCAAAAGACAAATGGATGAAAGTTTATTAAAATAACCGAGAAACTTTAACGATAGACTGTCCCGTGAGAGATAAATTTATGAGAACAATTGTTGGGTTAGTAGAGGAGGAGGAAGAGGGTGAGTAGGAGGAGGAGTAGGAGGAGGAAGAGGAGGAAGAGGAAAGAGGAGGAAAAGTATAGAAAAAAGGAGGACGGAGAAAAGTAGAAGAGGAGGAGGAGGAAAAAGTAGAAGAGGAGGGGAAAGAAAAACGAGAGAGAAAAAGAAAAAAAAATATATGAGAAGAAATGAGAGGCAAATTACATAAAGGCAAAGGAAGAGAAGAACTAGGAGGTGAAATAAAAAGAAGGGAAGAGAGGAAAAAAAAAAGGAGGATGGAAGAGGTAGAAAAGTCTGAATGATGAGAGACCAACATGTATGGTCAAAAGAACGTAAACCCAGAAAACTACTCCTGGAAAACTGGGGTCACAAACACTTTACGATACAATGCTAAAAGTTTAAAAACTTTACGATCAGTAGTTGACATTAAAAACTTACGATACAGGTTGAACATTTAAAACTTACGATACATGCTAAACATCTGAAGTACTCTTTTTTCTGTCTGTGTTTCGCGACAGAGGTATCCCCGTACACCAATCTTAGCTTCTCTGCCTCAATATCGAAGAATTATTTCCCCCATCAATCACTCTACCTCATGATCCAGAGATGTTAACCCGCCATCACCATCTCTCATTCCCCTGTACTTCAGAGCCATGCAAGAGCCAGAACAGTTGTATTTTAAACCCTCAAGAAGTTCAAGAGCTTGGCCTTTTACTCTTCTAAGAGACTCTCACAGCTGCAGGCAAACCCTCCAGAGAGGCCCAGGAGTATAACAATCGTGTATGGCAATACCGAGAAGTAGATAACGGTAAGACAGTGCTACAGTAGTGTAAGTATCCTTCATTCCGACTATTGCCTAGCACATAGGCTCCTTCATAGTGTACTAGAGGAAGCACTGATACACCAGTTACACTGGCAACAACGACCACCACTGGCAACAACCACGCTCCACTGGCAACAACCACGCCATCACTCACCCACATCATTATCGGAAGTCAGTTCACAGACCCAGAAATTGCATATTTCCCATAAGAATTTTAGATTTTCATATTTTTTATCTTCATAAAAATTTTTGAGCTTGAGGAAAGTCACCTCTCGATACCACTAGCTGTATTTTGAGCATACCCCTACGTGTCATAGGCTATTATGTGTAAAATCCAGATACTACGGTGAAATACCTAGGCTACCGTGTGTGAAACAGGCCTAGCGTGAGACATAGGCCTATTGTCACATATGCCTACGTGTCAGACGTAGGTTATGCTGGTAGTACGAATATATGTTTACTATGTAAATTAGCAGCGGGCGTGTTTTTGATAAGGCATAGTGCCTATTTATTTTTGAAAGTTTCATAATATACATGCAAACTGTTTTGCTGGCCTGATTGACTGCTTAACGTATGTGTTTTCCAAAACTACAGATGTACTATTATTTTTCCAAAATGTTTAATTTTTTACTCTTCCTAGATAGCTTTATTGTTTATATGAATATTTCTTGTGAAGTCGGACAATGTGGCGTAGTTTTGGTCTAGAAAGACATGTAGACAGTTTGTGCGGAAAGTCGATTGAGGCGTAGAGAGCGTAGTTTATTGCTGGTAAGATCGACAGCGTAGAGAGCGTAGTTTTAGTTGTATTTTTTGCTGGTAAAGATCGACAGCGTAGAGAGCGTAGTTTATTGCTGGTAAAGATCGACAGCGTAGAGAGCGTAGTTTATTGCTGGTAAAGATCGACAGCGTAGAGAGCGTAGTTTATTGCTGGTAAAGATCGACAGCGTAAGAGAGCGTAGTTTATTGCTGGTAAAGATCGACAGCGTAGAGAGCGTAGTTTATTGCTGGTAAAAGATCGACAGCGTAGAGAGCGTAGTTTATTGCTGGTAAAGATCGACAGCGTAGAGAGGTAGTTTATTGCTAGTAAAGATCGACAGCGTAGAGAGCGTAGTTTATTGCTGGTAAAGATCGACAGCGTAGAGAGTGTAGTTTATTGCTAGTAAAGATCGACAGCGTAGAGAGCGTAGTTTATTGCTGGTAAAGATCGACAGCGTAGAGAGCGTAGTTTATTGCTAGTAAAGATCGACAGCGTAGAGAGCGTAGTTTATTGCTGGTAAAAATCGACAGCGTAGAGAGCGTAGTTTATTGCTGGTAAAGATCGACAGCGTAGAGAGCGTAGTTTATTGCTGGTAAAAATCGACAGCGTAGAGAGCGTAGTTTATTGCTGGTAAAGATCGACAGCGTAGAGAGCGTAGTTTATTGCTAGTAAAGATCGACAGCGTAGAGAGCATAGTTTATTGCTGGTAAAGATCGACAGCGTAGAGAGCGTAGTTTATTGCTGGTAAAGATCGACAGCGTAGAGAGCGTAGTTATTGTAGTAAAGATCGACAGCGTAGAGAGCGTAGTTTATTGCTAGTAAAGATCGACAGCGTAGAGAGCGTAGTTTTTTGCTAGTAAAGATCGACAGCGTAGAGAGCGTAGTTTATTACTAGTAAAGATCGACAGTGTAGAGAGCGTAGTTTATTGCTAGTAAAGATTCTGCGGCTAGACTCTCATGTTTATAACACAGGGAGTGAGAGAGCTGGAGTATTGGCTGGAATACGAAGCCCAGCAAAGAAATACAGACAACAGATTTTCGAGAAATATTGAACAAATTACAACTAAAACATGTATTAGAAATGTAAATACTAGAGAATGTGTTTAGTGAAAGAGGTGCTTCAAGAAACACTGACGCTGTATAGTATTACAACAACGTTGCATTAGATGAAACAGTGTTGTAAGAAAGGTAGAAAATAGAAGAGAAAGAAAAATAAACACTAGAACTAAAACAAATACTGAGGCGGCTGGGGTTCGTTGAGGTTACTGGTGCATGTGGCAGGCTGGTGTAGCAACTTCAGGAGAGGAGAGACCACGTACAGCAATGTGGAGAGGAGAATAAACGTTCTCCGGCATTTTGTCCTTAACTGTAGTAGCAATGTGTAGGAATATAAAAGCATACCACTAACATTCATAAACAATATGAGCATGTTGTGTACATGTATGCATGAGAAAGACAAATAGAGAGGACGTCACAACAGGCATTATAAGTCGCGTTACAAGTCTGGTAACAAATGGTATCTCAAGTGAGTGTGTGTGTGTGAGAGAGAGAGAGTGTGTGAGAGAGAGAGAGAGAGAGAGAGAGAGAGAGAGAGAGAGAGAGAGAGAGAGAGAGAGAGAGAGAGAGAGAGAGAGAGAGTAGAAAAAACAGAAGGCTCTCTCCCTACTCTTCACTCTCTCCGGTCACTACCTGCGTGAAAAACAGAAAGGGAGGGAAGGGGGGTGAGGAATATCCCACATAATATTGAAAAATGGCTTGGTATTTACAGGAGATGGAACTGGATGGAAGACGTGGATTACAACTATTATCCACTATATTAGTGGCGTTTCTGTCTTACTACTAGTCACTCCACTGTCACTCACTGAGCAGTATGTGTACCAGTAGTTCTATTTCTGAATTACCACCAGATCTGCTATGACTATCACAGCCTTTTACTTCTCCCACTAATACTATTATTAACTCGTTGCCTCGCTGTCACTTGATCGTCCTGATTCAGCCGCTGTACAATTCAGATGATCCTCAGATTATCCCATCTCTTGTATGTCAGTGACACTCCGTGATAGTTCTAATGAATGGTGGAGTGAGGTAGTGAGTCTATACTTTACTGATCATTGTAACTTACTAAGCCCTTAAGGCTCTGGCACCTTCCCTTCGTTAGAGTACGATGCATCTAGTTGAATCCTATACTTGCATAGTATTTACCCAGCTGGTTCTAGTATGACTATATTGCTTTGGCGTCTCCAGCATGTGCTGGTAGTTTATTCTATTCTGCTATAATTCCTTCACTACAACACTTTACGTGTGTTCGTGTTGCTGACTTATGTTCTCAGCAGGATGCAATGAAATTAAACAGTAAATTATAAAAAGTAGCAATACCCGTATTTTGCAATAGTCAAGGATGAAGTTGATATCACTTATAGTATGCGACTATTAGTGAAAACGTGCCGTCGACAGATTAAGACCCGTGTGAGGACTATTGCTCTGTAGGACATTATAACAACAGGAAGCCAATGGTGTGTCAATTACTTGGGCTGATAGGCATTTCATTGTGTTGGCGGTATTGTACAGACAATATTGGGCGCTGCCCAATACTGTCTGTATGGTGGTATATTCCCACACTGGATGACTGGCACTGCCCAATACTGTCTGTATGGTGGTATATTCCCACACTGGATGACTGGCACTGCCCAATACTGTCTGTATGGTGGCATGTTGACTCACAGGATGAGTGACTTCCCAATAAACTCGCCCCTCGGATCAGGGTCTAAAAATATTTTTCATTTTAAGTCTTTCTTCTTCATTCCCACTCTGCTCCATACTCTCTCTCTCTCTCTCTCTTCTCTCTCTCTCCCTTCTCTCTCTCTCTCTCTCTCTCTCTCTCTCTCTCTCTCTTCTTCTCATACATTTTCAACTTTCTGCTCTTCTTCATCCCACTTTTCTTCTCCTCTTCTCTTCCTTTCCTTATACTCCTCTTCCCACACCTCTCTTTCTCCAACACCACTCTTTCCCCTCCTCCTGTTCCTTCATCTTACCCTTATTCCACCTATCCTTGGGGCTTTCAGAAGCCTGGGTCAAGCGCTTTTGGGCGGATTTCGGCCCACGAGGTCCATCATCTGCGTATTCAACTTTTAGACAAGTTTCTATTGATTCCTCCAGGACCCCGTCCCCTTCTCACCCCCAGAGAATGTCACCCCTTCCCCTCCCCAGAGAACGTCACCCCTTCCCCTCCCAAAGGAACGAAACCACTTCCCTTCTCTTTCTCCACTAGGCTCGGGACAAGTTAAATTACCGAGCTTCAAGCAAAGATCTTATTACTAATACCGATAATATTTAGCAAAAATAAAATTGCCTGTTTTTCCTAAACATCTTTCAACAACATTGGCAGTATAGAGACACCAGTTTGTTAGATTTAATTCCTATCGGCTGCACGAGGCTCGTTAATATTGTATTTCATTTGTATACTACCAAACAAGAATACCTTAATCCTTCACCTATTCAAGTTAATTCTCAGTGTATATTGAGGTACACACCTCTCGATTTATATATATTAAGGGATACGTACCTCACGGTATATATATATATATATATATATTATATATATATATATATATATATATATATAATTAACTCTAGAAAATTATAATAGCCTGATGTGACCCACCTCTGGTGTAACCCACCCCTGGTGTGACCCACCCCTGGTGTGACCCACCCCTGGTGTGACCCACCCCTGGTGTGACCCACCTCTGGTGTGACCCACCCCTGGTGTGACCCACCCCTGGTGTGACCCACCCCTGGTGTGACCCACCTCTGGTGTGACCCACCCCTGGTGTGACCCACCCCTGGCGTGACCCACCCCTGGTGTGACCCACCCCTGGTGTGACGCACGTCGTGACGAGTCTTATACATCAAGACGAAGAGTTCTACACGTCGCCGCAACAATAGTAAGACTTGTTATTTATAATCCGGGAGCAACTGCATCTGTTTTCCTGTACTAGGGATGTTAACTCATGCCCCCGGTCCTTGTCACTTGCCGTGTTTAGTCAACCTACACCTTAAATGGTGACTTAACGCCCTTAACCACTCATAGTGGTCAGTCATCCTGTATCACGAATGATGACTGCCGTCATTACTTCCGGTCTTCTGGCCTCTATCCTCAGCTATAAGTGTTTTAATTGGTCATTCGCGTGAAGGAACCATAATTATGTCAGAAAGACTGAAGAACCGTGATGAATGGAGAACCAGGGCAAATGAAAAATAACATCTGCACAAGAATAAAGACATCAGACGAAGAAAAAAAAAAGCAAGAGATCCCTTGTATCAAATATTTGCATAAAGATGTACGCCTTAATCATCCCACACCATTTAAGGCAGTTTAATACTCAGTGAAGAATACGGAGCGCTTGTGTACTTACCTCGTATTCCCACATCGCTAATCCCTCGTCCTCGGAAATTTAATGCAATTTGCAGCAGCGATAATCCCTTTTAGGCTCTCAAAATTGTCTATCAAAAACCCATCATGATGGTTCTCTAAAACGGGAGGTGGATCAATGTTCAAACGGAGGTTAACGGGATTGACTCAGGAATTTAAGGGATCCGCTACCCTGTTTTTCGAAGTACTTGGTAGGGGATGTAGAGGGGAGGGACCTGTCGCAGCTGTATTATGTAGGAGATTATATAACTGATTTAACTGCAGATAGTCAGCAATAATAATAATAATAATAATAATAATAATAATAATAATAATAATAATAATAATAATAATAATAATAATAATAATAATAATAATAATAATATGAAAATCGACTAAAATATGTTTCTCTCCCACAGGTAAGTGATGTACGCTGTTACCTAATATCGAGATGAAGAAAAAAACTGACGGGTGTAGAGTAAAGAGTTATTGTGACACTGTTTGCCTCAGTGTAGAGCTTGAAACAGCTGCTCTACACAACAGCAAACATGTGACAAAATAAACTTGCTTTGCACCTGTGCATTTTTTTTAAATACTGTCTGCAGCACACTTTCATATGCCAGAGGAGACGTGAGTACCTTCCCTGACACCCAACATTGTTTCTCACTTTACAGACCTTGGCACAAGTAAACTAACAAGAGTATACAGTGTTAATATAAAAATACAGTATTAATAGTCAGGTAAATACAATATATAATATTACTGGGCATATGGGCAATATATATACAATACTAATAGTCACATGGGCAATATATACACAATATTAATAGGCACGCGGGCAATATATACAAAATATTAATAGGCACGTAGGCAATGATTATATCAAAATAAATAAAATATATTTAAAATATGTTGGGGTAAATTACTATAAAGAGGCACTTTAATATGGAAATAAGGAAATTATTAATACACTAAAAACAATAAATATTTTTTCACAGTATTTGGAACTGGTGTTTGTGTGATGTATTAGACACGCCTTAAAAAAAGACAATGGTGTGTGTGTGTGTGTGTGTGTGTGTGTACTCACCTATTGTACTCACTATTTGTGGTTCGGGTCAGTCTGTCCTGGCCGCTTCCGTGTGTGTGTGTGTGTGTGTGTGTGTGTGTGTGTGTGTGTGTGTGTGTGTGTGTGTGTGTGTGTGTGTGTGTGTGTGTGTGTGTGTGTATTTGTCTGTCTGTCTGTATCTGTGGATCCGTCTACCTACCTCTCTGCATTTGTCTGTCCTCCTCTTTCTTTCCTTTGCCTATTGTTCTATGGTTATTTGTCATTGCACTAAGAGGCGCGTGGAGAGTGAGAATGTGTGTTGCCTGGACGGAGTTGCAACATTTCTATGCTCGAGAACAACTTAGGGAAGGAATGTATCGTGACTGTGGCTGATCCGAATGTCGGTTGTATCCCAAGAGATTGATGTCTTGCGATGAGTGAGTGTATGATTGATGTCTTGCGATGAGTGAGTGTTTGATTGATGTCTTGCGATGAGTGAGTATTTGATTGATGCTTTGCGAATGGTCTGCGTTTGACCGATATGTTGCGAACGTTTGGTGTCTCGCAGCTGTTTAACTGGCGAATGGCGAATGTTTAAGAGTCAGTATAGTAGCGTTTGTTATCAGCTGACAGTTTAACACTGTATAAGGCGTCTTAGCCGCTGATGGCACCTCAGTAACTGATCTTATTTTAGCAGGCCACAGTATAACAGGCCACAGTATAGCAGGCCACAGTATAACAGGCCCCAGTATAGCAGGCCACAGTATAACGGACCACGGTATAGCAGGCCACAGTAGCTGTTGTTAGTATAGCATGCCACAGGTGGTAACTCAGTAGCTGCTGTCAGTATAGTAAGCAACAGGTGGTAACTCAGTAGCTGTTGTCAGTATAGTAAGCAACAGGTGGTAACTCAGTAGCTGTTGTCAGTATAGTAAGCAACAGGTGGCAACTCAGTAGCTGTTGTCAGTATAGCAAGCAACAGGTGGTAACTCAGTAGATGTTGTCAGTATAGTAAGCAACAGGTGGTAACTCAGTAGCTGTTGTCAGTATAGTAAACAACAGGTGGTAACTCAGTAGCTGTTGTCAGTATAGTAAGCAACAGATGGTAGCTCAGTAGCTGTTGTCAGTATAGTAAGCAACAGGTGGTAACTCAGTAGCTGTTGTCAGTATAGTAAGCAACAGGTGATAACTCAGTAGCTGTTGTCAGTATAGCAAGCAACAGGTGGTAACTCAGTAGCTGTTGTCAGTATAGCAAGCTACAGGTGGTAACTCAGTAACTGTTGTCAGTATAGCAAGCAACAGGTGGTAACTCAGTAGCTGTTGTCAGTATAGCAAGCAACAGGTGGTAACTCAGTAGCTGCTGTCAGTATAGCAAGCAACAGGTGGTAACTCAGTAGCTGTTGTCAGTATAGCAAGCAACAGGTGGTAACTCAGTAGCTGTTGCCAGTATAGTAAGCACAGGTGATAACTCAGTAGCTATTGTCAGTATAGCAAGCAACAGGTGGTAACTCAGTAGCTGTTGTCAGTATAGTAAGCAACAGGTGGTAACTCAGTAGCTGTTGTCAGTATAGCAAGCAACAGGTGGTAACTCAGTAGCTGTTGTCAGTATAGTAAGCAACAGGTGGTAACTAAGTAGCTGTTGTCAGTATAGCAAGCAACAGGTGGTAACTCAGTAGCTATTGTCAGTATAGCAAGCAACAGGTGGTAACTCAGTAGCTGTTGTCAGTATAGCAAGCAACAGGTGGTAACTCAGTAGCTATTGTCAGTATAGCAAGCAACAGGTGGTAACTCAGTAGCTATTGTCGGTATAGCAAGCAACAGGTGGTAACTCAGTAGCTGTTGTCAGTATAGCAAGCAACAGGTGGCAACTCAGTAGCTGTTGTCAGTATAGCAAGCAACAGGTGGTAACTCAGTAGCTGTTGTCAGTATAGTAAGCAACAGGTGGTAACTCAGTAGCTGTTGTCAGTATAGTAAGCAACAGTTGGTAACTCAGTAGCTATTGTCAGTATAGCAAGCAACAGGTGGTAACTCAGTAGCTATTGTCAGTATAGCAGCAACAGGTGTAACTCAGTAGCTATTGTCAGTATAGCAAGCAACAGGTGGTAACTCAGTAGCTGTTGTCAGTATAGCAAGCAACTGGTGGTACCTCAGTAGCTGTTGTCAGTATAGCAAGCAACAAGTGGTAACTCAGTAGCTGTTGTCAGTATAGCAAGCAACAAGTGGTAACTCAGTAGCTGTTGTCAGTATAGCAAGCAACAAGTGGTAACTCAGTAGCTTTGTCAAGTATAGCAAGCAACAGGTGGTAACTCAGTAGCTGTTGTCAGTATAGAAAGGGCAACTGGTGGTACCTCAGTAGCTGTTGTCAGAAATAGCAAGCAACAAGTGGTAACTCAGTAGATGTTGTCAGTATAGCAAGCAACAGGTGGTAACTCAGTAGCTGTTGTCAGTATAGCAAGCAACAGGTGGTAACTCAGTAGCTCTTGTCAGTATAGCAAGCAACTGGTGGTAACTCAGTAGCTGTTGTCAGTATAGTAAGCAACAAGTGGTAACTCAGTAGCTGTTGTCAGTATAGCAAGCAACAGGTGGTAACTCAGTAGCTCTTGTCAGTATAGCAAGCAACTGGTGGTACCTCAGTAGCTGTTGTCAGTATAGCAAGCAACAAGTGGTAACTCAGTAGATGTCAGTATAGCAAGCAACAGGTGGTAACTCAGTAGCTGTTGTCAGTATAGCAAGCAACAGGTGGTAACTCAGTAGCTCTTGTCAGTATAGCAAGCAACTGGTGGCAACTCAGTAGCTGTTGTCAGTATAGCAAGCAACACGTAGTAACTAATGAACATGTAATGTGTACTCAGATTCAGTTCAACATCAAAACTATGTCCTCCTCCTTAAAAATAATATAAGAACATAAGAACATAAGAAAGGAGGAA
This sequence comes from Cherax quadricarinatus, assembly GCF_026875155.1. Classification (NCBI taxonomy): domain Eukaryota; kingdom Metazoa; phylum Arthropoda; class Malacostraca; order Decapoda; family Parastacidae; genus Cherax; species Cherax quadricarinatus. The sequence continues at coordinate 22,122,387 of NC_069437.1, read as the reverse complement.
CACTGCAGGAGGCCTGCTGGCCCATACTAGGCAGGTCCTTTACAATTCATCCCACTAACAAAACATTTGCCCAACCCAGTTTTCAATGCCACCCAAGAAATAAGCTCTGATGTGAAAGTCCCACTCAAATCCAACCCCTCCCACTCATGTACTTATCCAACCTAAATTTGAAACTACCCAAAGTCCCAGCCTCAATAACCCAACTAGGTAGACTGTTCCACTCATCTACTACCCTATTTCCAAACCAATACTTTCCTATGTCCTTTCTAAATCTAAACTTATCTAATTTAAATCCATTACTGCGGGTTCTCTCGGAGAGATATCCTCAAGACCTTTTTAATATCCCCTTTATTAATACCTATCTTCCACTTATACACTTCGATCAGGTCTCCCCTCATTCTTCGTCTAACAAGTACATATTATGTGTACGAGTTAAGGTCCCATAATTTTTATTAAACCTGATGCTTTCTATTATTTAAAATCAATAGCTGTTGTAAGCCTAATAATTTTTTTTTAAAATACTAACTAGAACCTTTCAAAAAAAAAAAGGTCAGTAGTATATTTTTCTTTGAATTCTTGAAGGTAAATGTAAATACAGTTTTTAATTTCGTTTTTTATATTACTCTGATATTCTTCTATTTTTCCTGAGATTGTGCTGCAACTATTGCAAAGTTGCAGTAGTTAATGCATTCATTATCTCTTAAAATTATCTGGAGAGGTGGAAGATAAGGATTACTGCAAAGTCTATAATGACGTAATTGTAATGTGTTATGCTGGGATTATCTCTGCAGAGGAAGTCATGATGACATAATGTTAAATCCTGTAATAATGATAATGTAATGTGTGTTGGTATAGTGTGAGACACAGGAGTGAGGGATGAGTACTCACCATACTGCAGGTGTATCTCATCATACAGAAATTAATAATTCATTATACCAACTGTTTCAGAAAACACTCACAGAGCAGGAAAGAAAACAATGCCTCATTACAAGAGATGATATCACAGGAAGTTGCAACGTGAAGAGAAAAATATCTGAACGCAAATGTCACGCTCAGCATATCACATGAATATTTTTACAATACAAATTTAGCAGAATTTGCAAAATTAGGTAAGCTGTATACTGCTTTCAGGAACATTAACAAAGATTCATTTACGACGTATACATCTTACGTGAGGATAATCTTGGGGTATTCGGCGCTAACATGGCACACGCACCTGATCAAGCATAATAAACTAAAGAAGATTTAGTGGTTCGTGAAGAGATTGGTGCTGGAACCGAAGGAAGAGGGATGGGCTACGAGGAGTGATTAAAGGAACTCACCTTAACAACACTGAAAGTCAGGAGGAGCAGGATAGACATGATGACATACAAAGAAATACTTGGGAACTTAGATCTAATGGATAAGTAAAGGGAGCCGGTTAAACAGCAGTGAAGATTTATTCCAGGGATGTTAGGAAATACATTTTTTTTCTCAGTCTCAGGGAGATGGATAAGTGAAACAAGTTACACAAAGAGATATTTGAACAATAAAAGGTATGATCGGTCCTGGGGGCCAGAAAACAGTAGTGTTCGATAATAACGAAGGGCATGACCGGAAGTAATATTCTCACCAATACAACTGAGTACACACACAACCACACACACACACACACACACACACACACACACACACACACACACACACACACACACACACACACACACACACTATATCCACCTATTAACACACTGTAAACATCCTTCATAATATGTAAACAGTGTGATTAATGAGAAGTTTAACACTCACCATGGAAACTACTCCGATAATTAGCATTCTAGGAAGACTTTTTCTATTAAAGAACAGAATATTCTGCTTAAATGGGAAATAATTTCTTGATTAAAGAAGGTGCAATTTACAGAAAAAAATATTTCTCTGAAAAAAAAATTATATTTAAAGTAGTGGAAAATTACTGGTTAGAGGTGAGTCCGTGGTTAAAGTAGGGGCAAATCCCTGGATAAAGAAGGGTCAATATTGTGGCTAAAGAAGTGGTTACTTCTCACTCGTATCTCCTTTCCAGCGCACCTGTTACTTTGAGTTCCTTCACATCTGTTAATCACAGCCCCTCTCCACTACACCTGTCACTCCAAACGCCACCGAACACACCATTTCTACCGCCCTAAAACACAACCAAACAATCAACCAATTGCCACAGTCCATCTCCCACTAGCTAGACATTGATGACCAACAGCCTTCTGTTTGTGTGTGTGTGTGTGTGTGTGTGTGTGTGTGTGTGTGTGTGTGTGTGTGTGTGTACCGATAGCAATCAACGCAAATATCCACTCTGTTTAACTCTTTAAACTTGTGGCAGCAGAGAGAGGACGGACCAGCAACTCGTGTTTCCTCCCAGATTAGGAACGATGTCAGTGTGACTACAGTAGAGGCATCGGCGTCTCAAGCCAGTAAAGGCATCAGTGTTCGAGGTCAGCAGTGACATCATTGTACAAGTTTAGTAATGGCACCTACGCCTGATGCCACCCAAGATCGATGCAACAACAACAGCATTATCAGCAGCGCCTCCACAAATAGCAGTAGAAGCAGAAACATCAGTAGCTCAGTAGCTCCCTCAGGAACAGCAGAAGAAGCAGCAGTATTGGTAGTACCCCCAGGAACAGCAGGAGAAGCAGCGATAGCAATAACAGCGGAAGCAACAACAGAAAAAATACAAGACCCATCATCAGCAGGAACTGCAACAGCACCAGCGTGAGCTTCTCAGCGCAGGTAAAACTGAACACTGTCAGAGAAGGTCAAATTAGCTGACACCCCCACTCCACTACCACTACTCTTATTACCATCACCCTAACCACCACCACGTGTCATCATCACTCACACGGTAACATTTCTTTCCACCTTCCTTCTTCCTTTAAAACAATAATGATAAATACTACTACTACTACTACTATTACCACTACTACTACTACTAATTACTGCTACTACTACTATTCCTCCTCCTCCTCTTCCCCTTCCATCTAGCTTCATCATTAGCTGGAGTTATACCGTTGGTCTAATTGCTTTACGGAGAATGTTGATCTAATCGCTGGAGGAAGAAAACGAGTCCAAGAGCAGGAGGAGAGGGAATGCTAATCACATTAGCCCCAGTTTCTTGACGTTATTTTCCAGTATTGACCAAGTACTGATTTTTCAAAATTTTGCTCAAGTAAGCGTAGTATGTATAAACTCTTATATGAGAGCCCACCAGCGATTTATATACAGTGATTTCGTTGTGGAATCTTTCTAAGAGAAAGGTGACAATTGTGATTTCGGTGACAGCATTGGTAGGAACCGTGATTGATGCAATGGTAGTAGCGGTAATAGTCATGGGTTGTGAGAGGTGTAGTGGTGGTGATACTCGAAGCAGCTTTGATAGTGATTATTGGTGTAGTAGTGGTGGTGGTAGTGATTATAACAGTAACGGTAGTGGCTGTAGAAGTGGTGGTAGTTGTAACTGTAGGGGCAGTGGTAGTAGTAGTAGTAGTAGTAGTAGTAGTAGTAGTAGTAGTAGTAGTAGTAGTAGTAGTAGTAGTAGTAGTAGTAGCAGTAATGGTGACAGAAGAAACAGCAAAGCGTTCTGAGCCATTTTTAATAATGGAATCTTGAACCCACGTAGCACGTAAAAGTCTGGCAACAGAAAAAGAGAGAGAGGGAGCGGGAGAAGAGGAAGGAAACACGAGAAGAATAGAATACGGCATAAGTGCGGAGAAGGAGCTTATAAACCGTAGGCAGGAGAGGTGCAGCAGTCGTAGGTGGTGTCACATTTGTTCAATGTGGAAGTAGGTCGTGCCCAAGGGTTAGGCAAGCGAAGAATTCCCAAGGCTGAGGGACTGATTACCTCATTCTCCTCCTGTTCTTCAAAATTCTCCTTTGTATGGACTGATGAAGCCACTGTGTGGCGAAACGTTTCCTCAATAAATATACCAAAGAGTTGCACATGTGTCTAATTTATCAACATGTCGGTTCTCTGAACCATTGATCTACAATCCTGTCAGACACTGCAACTTCTTGGGATCTTAATACTTGGGAATTCTTCGCTTGCCTAACCCTTGGGCACGACCTACTTCCACAGTGAACAAATGTGACACCACCTACGACTGCTGCACCTCTCCTGCCTACTGTTTATAAGCTCCTTCTCCGCACTTACGCCGTATTCTATTCAAGATTGATGGACTGACCACATCGACTCAAGGCTGAGGGACTGATTACCTCATTCTCCTCCTGTTCTTCAAAATTCTCCTTTGTATGGACTGATGAAGCCACTGTGTGGCGAAACGTTTCCTCAATAAAGATACCCAAGAGTTGCACATGTGTCTAATTTATCATTATTAAGTTGATGTCTAATGAGCTGACAGAGGCCTAAAATGACAGTAATGTAGAAGCCTAAGATATTAGAGAAAAAGGATTTTTAGTCTCGATGAGTACCAGGGACAGACAAGGAGTGACTAACATACAGACAGAACAGATAAAAATACCATTGAAAGAGACGTGCACAGGAGAATCTGAAGAGGTTGCGGTTATTAAAGGGACACTGAGAATTATCTATCGTCATTGGATAATCAAATTTATTGCTGCACAGGTTGCAGGCCCAGCTGTGAGTGAAACAGCATGCCATTGCTCGCTAATGAGCGAGTGCTGTGTTGTCATTCTGCTGTCTTCTGTAGTGGTTGGCTGCTGCAGTGCCACCCAGAGACAGAGCGGTAGGCAAACTTTCCAAGATGGAAGACGCGTGAAACAATCACTACATTTAAGGCTGCAGAGAAAGCCAATTTAGGAGGTAGTCACCAGCCACGAAGCAGTCAGTGAGTCAGCAGGCAAGCTGTAGTCACTCGGCTAACAGGAAAGTAGTAGTCGGTCAGTCAGAGATTCGATGCCCAGTGAAATGTGATAAATAAGTGAGAATGCCATGAGATTATAGTGCGTTATGACAGATGTGGAGATACAGTGCTCTTTGCAATGATGTGTTAGAATCTCGATGCTATAGCTGTGAGGTACAGTGCTATTTAATTGATTAGAATGGAATGTTGTTGCAAGAAGTGTCCAGAGTGGATTATTAAATGTACAGTGTTAAGCCTTACATTTAGTACTGAGCAGTGTTTGAAATAGCATGTATATATTCAGTTAGTATTGTGTTTAGTAAGCATGCATTTTTTATTTACGATGAATTGTTTAATATTCTTGGGTTATATGTCACACTAGTGCCACGGGCCCTGCCTTCCTCCTGCACGGGCCCTGCCTTCCTCCTGCACGGGCCCTGCCTTCCTCCTGCACGGGCCCTGCCTTCCTCCTGCACGGGCCCTGCCTTCCTCCTGCTGACTGTTACATATACAGTGGACCATCGAATTTCATCATCCCTTTTCTGTACATAAATGTATTTTTTACACAAATAACCCGCACATAGAAGAGAGGAGCCTACGACGACGTTTCGGTCCGACTCGGACCATTTTCAAAGTTTCGGTCCATGTCGGACCGAAACGTCGTCGTGGGCTCCTCTCTTCTATGTGCGGGTTATTTGTACATCGTTCCAGTCACGGTATTATACCTTTTTTTTTTTTATTTATTATGTATTTTTTGTTAATATTTTTGGGTGTCTGGAATGGATTAATTGGATTTACATTATTTCTTATGGGAAATATTAAAAAAAAAATACATTTTATAGAGAATAACTATAGCTTTACATACAGAAAAAGGAATGACGAAATTCGAGGGTCTACTGTACATCTTAATCAATGAAGCAATTTGTCATTCGACTAAAAGAAAAATCTAATAATTTAAAGACAGGTGGAGCAGGAAGTATATAAAGGCCAACTAATCAGGGAACAGAATATAGCCAGAGGCTGACGAGGAAGAAAAAGACGGGGAAGAGATAGAAAAATAAGTGAAAAGAAGGGATGAGGAAAGCAGAGGGGTTCCTCGTAGCACTAATCTTCAGTGGATCAGCCACTGTATCATATTCGCCGGGATGTAAATGCTGGCAGCTCATCCAGGAACACAGTAATGAAAAAAAATCACTTGCCTACAGTTCACCACATGTTACATGGTTACCATACTAGACTTACTCCTTATTACTCCCAACCAAACTTAGCAATTCACTTCCCCTCCTCGTTCATCAGCTCGTCCCGCCCTGCCACAAACTCACTCAAAACCCTATACTTTTCCCCAGATTCTTTCCACTTGTTCCATTTCCCTCTTCCCCGTACCAAAACAACTCTCATCGTCCTGGTCTACCCCTCATCGACCTGGCTTACCTCTCATCGCCCCACCATATCACTTCGCCTATCTCACTTCAGTCTTTTCCCTTACCATGACACCACCCTGAAGCCTATACATGATCAGCGACACAAATGAGCTCGAGAAAGTCAAATGTTTGAAACAAAACTAGTATCATACACGAGAGTCATGCGCTACGAAGCGCTATTGTTGTAGTCTTTTGATACTTGTAAGAGCATGGCTCACACAGCGGTGATATAATCAGTGTGTTATTCATAAAATTACGACAGTGTTACACTGGCCATCATTCTTTTTACTCAACACTGTGGCTGTGATGATTAGTCTACCGCTTCAGTTAATCATATTCGTTGGTTGTAATGGATTCCAATTTTCTGTCCACAATGGATTTATGTGTTGACTCTTTTGCTTCCTAAAAGTATCACTAATATATATATATATATATATATATATTATATATATATATATATATATATAATATATATATATATATATTATATATATATTATATATATATATATATAGTATTGTGTTAGGTAAGACACATATGCAACAGTTAGGTATCTTTATTGTGAAACGTTTCGCCTACACAGTAGGCTTCTTCAGTCAAGTACAGGAAAGGTTGATAGAAGCAGAAGATACTTGAAGACGATGTAATCAGTCCATCACCCTTAAAGTTCTGAGGTGGTCAGTCCCTCAGTCTGGAGAAGAGCATTGTTCCATAGTATGAAAACAATATGGAGAAGAAGTGACAGGATGGAGCTTTTATAGCGCCAAGAGGTGAGACGTAGGAGAGGTAAGAACTCAGATGTTGAGAGGTCCCTCTCAAATCCAGCCCCTCTCACTAGTGGAAGTTGTCGAAGTTGATTGCAGGTCTGTACCAAGATACCCTAGTGTTGCAGTGTCTGACAGATTGAACATTAAAATGGTATAAAATACCGACAGGTTGTTTAGGTAAGACACATATGCAACAGTTAGGTATCTTTATTGTGAAACGTTTCGCCTACACAGTAGGCTTCTTCAGTCAAGTACAGGAAAGGTTGATAGAAGCAGAAGATACTTGAAGACGATGTAATCAGTCCATCACCCTTAAAGTTTTGAGGTGGTCAGTCCCTCAGTCTGGAGAAGAGCATTGTTCCATAGTATGAAACAATATGGAGAAGAAGTGACAGGATGGAGCTTTTATAGCGCCAAGAGGTGAGACGTAGGAGAGGTAAGAACTCAGATGTTGAGAGGTCCCTCTCAAATCCAGCCCCTCCATAGTGGAAGTTGTCGAAGTTGATTGCAGGTCTGTACCAAGATACCCTAGTGTTTCAAGGTGTCTGACAGATTGAATCAAATTAGTTTTACCTTCCAGGGGGCCTACGTCTCCCCCTTTGGCGCTAAAAAAAGCTCCATCCTGTCACTTCTTCCATATTGTTTATACTATGGAACAATCTCTTCTCCAGACTGAGGGATGACCACCTAAAAAACTTTAAGGGTGATGGGACTGATTACATCGTCTTCAGTATCTTCTGCTTCTAAAACTTTCCCTGTACTTGATTGAAAACCCTATGTGTAGGCGAAAACGTTTAAAAATAAAGAACCAAAACTGTTGCATATGTGTCTACCTAACAACTGTCGGTATTTTATACTTTTTAAATGTTCATATATAGTATTGTAACCACAACGAGTGGTTTTTTAATCATAAAAACACTGCGACTAGCCAGGGGTCGAACCTTGTTTTTTACCCCCCTGGGTAAGCGAAAATTACGAGCTTAACCCATGGACTAAAATCCTAGAGCGTTGTAAATTTTTTCTCTCACAATAAGGCAGGCTAAAACAAACCCGGGTTCGACCCCCCGGCTATCGGGGGTTTTGATTAAATCCACTTGTTCGTGGTTCAATGTTATATACTTTAATATTATTTATATATATATATATATTATATATTATATTTTATAATATTTATATATTTTTTATATATTATATAAAATAAAAAAAATTATTTATATATATAAAATTTTAATTATATATATATTTATATATATATATAAATATTTTATATATATATTATATATTATATATATATATATGTCGTGCCGATTAGCAGACTTTTTTGGTTAATAGCAGTTCATTTGCCATATAGGACAGCGAAAATTGTGTATCAAAAAATTTCGCAAAATCATTTAAACCCAAACGAAAAAATATATTTAACTGTGTTTGTTTAGTTTAAAAATTATTGTAAACAAATCTAAAATTATTTATTTGGGGTTAGGCTAAAACTTGGGGGGGGTTTAAAAAGGGGAAGGGTAAGTTTTTAAGTTCCTTTTGGTGCAAAATTAAAAATTTTTAAATACTTTAAATGAAAAAAAAATATTTTTTAAACGATAAAAAAATTTTTTAGAAAGGATTTAAATTTTCTAATGGTTTTGCAAAGCCCAGATTTAATATTCGGCACGATATTTATATTATATATATATATAAAATATATATATTTTATATTATATATAATATTATATATATATAAATTTTTAATATTATATATCATTTTAGACTACTTAAAACCTTCCAATATATATTTTTTCTCTTGTCTTTTTTCTTGATTTTGGGGTTTTCAGGTTAAAAACGCATCTAATGAAATTTTAGCCAGCTTCACCTGTGTGCCCCCCCACCCGCCGACGTCCATTTGTCTTTTCCACTTTCTAAAAATACTGGGGGTTTTGATCTTAACCTTTCGCCCGGCCATTAAAACTTTTGTTCTTTAAGAGCTACACGTCGTTTTGTTCCTCTCCTTGTTTGATTTTACGTAATGCTTTTTTTAGTTCCCCTATTATTACATCTCTTTTTTTAATTTTTCCCCAAAACGGTTTTTTTTTTTTTTGGCATCATTTGAGTGTATGATGTCGTGGGTGCTTAAAATTTTTGTCGAGGGACCTGAATTGGAATACCTCGGCGACACTACAAACTAACAGATTAGCATTTAGCTTAGGTGTGGTATTGACAACTGACTAGTATTGTTCTTGACGGAAAATGCCGGGTGTTTAAAGTTTGGGCAGGCCCGGGTATCGCCTGCACAAGGCTTGGTACGGTCTTAACGATCAGATCTGTGATTCTGACGGAAACGTTTTTGGAAGAGTGTTGAAGACCATGACATTTTTGTCAGATGACTTTACTGTTACTGGTTAAAATTATTTCAGAACCTGTTATTAGAACTAAGACGTATCAGCATCAACAAGGCACGGGAAAACGACAAGATCAGTTTCAACACTGCACTGGAAAATTAACGACACACGAGTGCCCAACAAAGTACTGAACACTGAGACATCAATCTTAACATTGTACTGGAAGTAACTCAGTGTACTTTCTCAACGAGATAAATTACTGGATGCCTGGGTTGGTGGTTCTCACCCCGGGGTTCCTCACCAAAGCCTAATATGAATCTGATTTCGTTTTTTCGTGTCTTTCCCCCAAGACACCTGAAAGATGCTTTTTATAAGGGGGGAAACAGAGCGCTCTATATTACACTCCTCTTATTGACGACTCTCGGGCCAATGGGGGGCTTTTTTTTATCCCCAGGGAGTAATTTTTACTTTTTGGAAATAGCCGACCCTGCTGCGGGCCTTCAAGGCGTGCTTGTTTTGTGTAACTTGAGAAAAAGTTTATCGAAATGTTTTTAATAAGCTTTGTTGTGTATGTTTTCGTTTGACGTAGCGAAAGCTGTCGAAAAAAACAGCGGGAGGTGGGAAACTAGTGTCCTTGTAGATTATATATATATATATTTATTTTATATATATATAAAAATTTATATATATATATATATATATATATATATATATATTATATATATATATATAAATTGTTGAATGAAGAGAAATATTGATGTATAAAAAAAGGGAGGTTTTAAAAGGGAAACATTTTGTGGGCAACGTTTCAAAAATTTCGTTTCATCATCGGTTCTTTTATAAATAAAAAAAAAATAAATTTTAAAATGTAAAATTCCCAATTTTTTTTAAAACAAAATTTTTTAAAAAAAGTAAGAAGTCAGCAACCCTACGAAAACTCAAAATTATCAGGTTTTTAAAAGAGGAATTTGCAAGGGGCTCTTTTTGGGGATCGCATGGTCACGGGGATCACGTGGACAGTGGGCACGGGATCTCTATGCAATGGTGAAGGTTCCTTTGTTTTTTTCAGCGCCGTCATCCTTTTCTCACTCACCTGCACCTTCCCTTGCCCCTGAGCCAATTTTGCTCTTGACCCCTACTGCGGGCCTTTTTGTAAGGCGTGCTCTGTTCTCTTTTACCTGAGAAAGAGCTTTCATGAGCAAAATTTTTTAATAGAGTTTTGCTCTTGTGTTTCTTTTTTGACAGCGCGAAAACTTGCGAAAACAACAGCAGGAGGGGGGGGAAACCCTAGGTCCTTGTTAGTTGTTAGGAGCCTTGTTAGTAATCACGCGGGAACATTTACCGCGGGGATATGGTCATCAGAGTGCTCATTGGGGCATCCATATTAAGGGGGTCTCTTAACTTACATAATCACTTACCCAAGACTCCCTTCCTCTTACCCAACCAGTGCACACAACGGGGAACAACATGTAGAGCCCCCTCCTGCTATCGTTGTTGCAATTTCTGTTCCTCCTCTTTTTTCCCCTCCTCCCCCTCTTCCAAAGTTTCCTGGGTGGACTAAATTTCCCCCCCCCCCCCAAAAAAAAAAAAAAATTGAGAAAGAGTGGTCGATAAAGTCCCCACTTGTTTTTTTTCATAGGTTCCCTTTTATGATGTGCAGCTTGTCTTTTTTTTCATTAGAAAATTTTTGGGTGTCTTTTTTCCCCATAATCCCCGATTCCTCATTCCCATGCACCAGTTCGTGCTTTCTTCCTCACGATCCTTGTTTTCCCTATTTTTTCCTTAGTCTTACGCAGCTTTAGTTTAGATCTTACAGGGGAAATCCCTCAATATCCTGTGGCCCTTATTGAAGTCTCCCGTCAGGAGACATTGAATAGCAATCTAAAAAACAAACATTTGTTAAAATTTAAAACTGGGTAACAGGCTAGCTGCTTCTACAATGAACGGTCATAGGAATCGTACAATACACGGGGGGCCAAAGCCCTTTTTAAACTGCCTCCAGTTTTCAAAAGGGGGGTTTTAACAATAGTCCCGTCGTCTAAAAAGGGGGGAAAAATGGACACCTAAATTCATACCTGATAGCTGGGCTGTTTTTGTACGTTGGTTTTAATGTACCCGGGCAGAAAACAGCCTGGTTGATCAACCCCCGATGTATTGCGAGGCCTCGTCATGGAGGGGCCCGCGGGGCTTAACCCCCGGAACACCCTCCCGGTTACTCAGGTATTCCCCAATGTTCATTAAATAATTAGCTACACCTGCGGATATTCCACAAACGCGTTAAATAAAAAAAATGAAAAATTGTTACCATACCTTAGGCCCCTCTTCTAACCTCATAGTAAAAAAACCCATATTGTTTTTTTAAACGGGTTTCCTTTGGTTTAACTATTTATTACTTTTTAAAAAAAAATTTTTTTTATTTTTGTCAATGCCAAAAATAAAATTTTGATTTTTAGCCAAAAACCTCCCCTTTTTTGGCCAGCCCCATTCCCTTCAGCCATCTGTATTTTCCCACTAATCTCTGCCAGCGTAGGATAGGTACTTGGTAATTCTATTCTCTTGAAAGGGAAATCTTTAAAACCTCCTGTAGTTATAAACCCTTTTTAATGGGATTTTACAATATCTTATTGCCTTACTTAATTTCCCCCAATTCAGGCTGGGGATTTCATTCCCTATGCTCGAAACCCCCGTTTTGTGAAGAATGTAACAAGACATAGCCAGCTTTTGTTCCCCGATATAGCTGTCATATGGATAGTTTTCAAAATTTGGGTTTATTGTACACTACAGGGAAGTCGATTTTGAGGCACCGCCCCCGCGGCTTGGTCTTGGGTTTTTGGGCTCTATTGCGGGCCTGATCGATAAATTTGTTGTTTTCTCGAAGATGGGGCGCAAACGTTGTTGATGCCCCTTACTTTGTTTATTTTAAAACATATTCCCCTGTTCATCCTACTATATCCCCCTCCTCACCTCCCAAAACCCCCCTAACCACTTTTCCCCCCTTTCCCCTCCAATCATGGGGGCTACCCCCATCCCCTCCATACATCCTTTTATCCCCCCCCGTACCTTCTTTAACCAGGTTCCCCTCCCCTATACCGGGGGAAACCTAGAGCATTATGTTGACATTTTTAATTGGGGTTTAATTTTACTGCCACAATTATTAATTTCTTGGAGACTTACAATTGTTGAAAGTAACATTTTTAACTACCCAAAAAAAACCCCAAAGAATCAAAGTGAATTTTTTTTACGGGGGTCTTACCCGCAAAACGGGGCCCCTTTTACTTCACCCTTACTAGATTTTTGTTGGGAAAAAGGGTTTTACAAATATGGTAGGAGTAATTTTTTTTTTAATACCCCCCCCCCCCCCGGCCCACTGACCTATGTCCCATTTCCCAGGCCCCAACTGCATGCCCCTATTTCCCGTATGTTTAGCCCCCTAAAGGTCCATCACACCTTGTTTTCCCTTTCCCCTGGGCCCTTCTTCCCCTGTTTCCCCTTCCAGATCCCTCTTACCTAAGCTTCCTCACACGGGTTTGGGGAAAAAGCTTGCAAATTTGGGTCAATTTTTTGTTTTCAGTATACATGAACATTTTTTTGCTGCCCTTTTGATCGCGCTCCTCCTTAAGGGGGATTTTCTGCTCATTTTGGGAGGTGATGGGGGTGTGGGACTCTGAGGATGGTGAGGGGGTTCTGAAGAGGGAGGTGGGAGGGGTTCTGAAGAGGGAGGTGGTGGGGGGTTCGGGAAAAGGGGGTGGTGGGGTTTCCCAAAAGGGGGTGGTGTGGGGAATGGTGGTGGGGGAGTTTTGATGGGGGAGTTAAATAATTGGTGCTTTTGCGCCTTTAAAAGGTGGCACACAAAGCAAAAAGTTGTGTGTGGTTTTTAAAAGTGAAGGAAAACTGAGAGTAGGAGTGTGGAGTTGATTTTAATTGATACTTTTCTTCCCTTTCCCTTAACGCAAAAATTTTTACGTTTTTTAATTTAAACTTAAAACTGTAAAAAAAACCTAAAGTCTAGTTTACTTTCACTTACATTTTGCCCTCAAAGTCTGACATTTTTTTTTACACATGAAAGGGGGAATGAACAAAATACAAATTAATTATAAGAAACTGCAGCAAATTACGAGGGAAAATGCATAGTAAAAATTAAAGGGAATGGGAGCCCTGAGAGAGGAGTAGAAAATATTGAACTATCCAAAAATACTTAAGCTTCCCTTAGATGAAACCTGGGGAGGTAAGAAAAGTTGGCCGGGTTGATGTAGTAACTCCAAGAGAGAAAAAAAATTTATAGACAAAAAACAACCCACACATAGGAGAGAGGGCTTACGACAAATTTTCAGACCGCCCCTGGACCATTTACAAAGTTACACTGTGACTTTGAAATTCAAAATCGGATGACTCATGCTTAAGCTCCTCTCTCCTAGTGGGGATTACTTGATTTTTTACAGTCACGATATTGTCCCTTTGTTTTTTCTAAAGTAATAAAACATGGAGAGAAATATAAAACACCTCTGGATGTATTAAGAAGATGGCAAGCACGGGACAGTATAAAAAATACCACTATCATGTTTTTTTATAACATATTTTTTAAATTTTATATTTTTTTTTTTAAAATAATGCAGATTTCTCAATTAAATAAGGTGAATCTGATCCCTTAAAGGTGTGTCAACTAGTCAGGCCCGTAATGTACTGTGTTCAGAGTGTTAATTTACCAAGAACATAGTGCAGCTGTTCAATTAACTGGGGTCGGGGGGGATAACCAAAAAAAAAAAACTTACATGCAAGGGGAAATTTTAGGTAGGGAAAACGGAGTAAAACAAACTTTAAAAAGGAGGTGAGAACGGAGTAATAAAAGGTGATAAAACTCGAAAAATGAAAAGGGGGGAAAAAAAAAGGGAGTTAAGAAAAAGTGACCGCGCCCAAAAGGAATTAGGCAGAAAGGGCCATGGGAAGAAGAATATCCATGGGGAAAATAGGATATTAAAACGTCGAATTACTAGATTTACACACTCCTACTACAACGTAGCCTACTTTTCCCTATAAAAATACCCAAGTTTGCACAGTGTCTAATTTATCAAAATTATCGGTTCCTGAGCCATTTTTCCAAAAGGCGCCATTCGATTTCAGGTACTGCACGCGGGGCACAAAAAACATGTAACGATGAGTATCACAAAAATTACGTTACAGGTATTTTCAGTCGTTATCCGGCTGTTATCGATTTTGGGGAAGCGCCCCATTTTTTTTTTTTCAATTCGCCTCAGGCTTTTCGTACCATAAAATTGAAAAAACGCTGAGAGATAGGTTTGATTGTTATGAGGGAATCTCAGCGGTTTAAAATTCTTGTTTTCAGAAACATGTTATCTACAGATAAAAACCCTGCAAAAAAGTACAATAAAAATTTTACAATATTCGGGTTTTACTTGCTGGCTGCTTTTCCTGTTAAGGACACCACATCCGTGGGGGAGAGAAGAAAAGAGGAGAGAAAGAGAGAGAGAGAGAAGAGGGGGGAGGAGGGGAGAGAGAGGGGAAGAGAAGAGAAAGAGAGAGAGAGGAGAGAGAGAGAGAGGGGAAAAAAGAAGGGGCGACAGAAAAAGAGAAGAGGGAAAAAAAAAGACAGAGATTAAAAAAGGAGAGAGAGAGAAGGAAGGGAGGGAGAGGAGGAGAGGGGAGAGAGGAAGGGGAGGAGAGAAGGGGGAAAGGGAAAGAAGAGAAGAACAAGGAAGAAAAGAGGGAAAGGGGAAAAAAAGGAAAAAGAAACAAGCGAAAAAGAGGAGAATGTTCCAAATGAAAAAAAAAAAGATCCGTGAAGGAAGAGGGAAAATGAGAAAAAGGTTTAGTTTTTAAAAGAAGGCCGAAACAACCCGGGCCCCCCCCCCTTTTTTCCCCCCCCTTATTTTTTTCCCCCCGAACCCGAAGGGGCGGTCCTTTTTAAGCAAACTTCTTGTTCAGTGTTTGAGTAAGGGTTTCTAAACCAAACCCCCTTCAGGGGCCCTCTGTGGGCCCCCTTCTTTCCCTTTTTCCCCCCCTGACCCCTCCTCTAAGCTGAAACGCCTTAGCACCGAACACGTTCCCGCCACACACTGAACCGCCTCCTAGCATCAGTTAAAAACACCCCCTCCCCCCAAAAGCAGAAACACGCCTCCCAGCCCGCAGTTAACACACTGCATTCCCACACACGCTTTAGAAAAACACCCCCACCAATTTTAACAGCCCCAGCCCCACGCCCCCCCTAAAACCCAAAAGCCCTTCCTAGCACAATTTGACAGGCTTCCCAGCACACAACTAGAACAAGTTACACACAGCTAGCACCCTCCTAGCCCCACCCCCGAACACCCTCCCAGCACAAGCTAGAACACTCCCACACAGCTAGATACGCTCCTAACACACAGCTAAAAACACCCCCTACAAAACAGCTAGAACACGCCTCCTAGCACACGTAGAACCGCCTCCCCCAACAGCTAGAAAAAACTCCTAGCACACAAACTAGACACGCCTAAAAAACAGCTAGAACACGCCCCCAGCACACAGCTAGCACACGCCTCCAGCACACAGCTAAACACGCATCCAACACAGTAGCACGCTTTCCCAGCAAACAGCTAGAACACGCCCAGCACAAGTAGCACACGCCCCCAGCCCCAGCTAGAACACGCCTAGCACACAGCTAGAAGCCCCTAGCACAAGCTAGAAAACCGCCTAGCCACAGCTAGACCGCCTAGCACACAGCTAGAAAACCCCCTAGAAACGCTAGAACAAGCCTACACACGCTAGAAAACGCCACCTAGCACACAGTGAACACGCCTAGCAACAGCTAGCCACAAAGCCTAGCACACACTAGAACACGCCCCTAGCACACAGCTAGAAACCCCCCTGCAACAGCAGAAAACGCCAGCCACAGCTGCCCCCCAAGCCACAGCTAGAAAAACCCCCTGCCACAGCTAGAACAGGCCCCAGAACACTAGAAAAAAAGCCTAGCACACAGCTAGAACACGCCACCTGACAAAGCTAGAAAAACGCCACCTAGCACACGCTTGAAAACCCACCTAGCACAAGCTACACACGCCACCCAGCACAAGTACAACCCACCTAGCCACAGTGCACACCCACCTAGCACACATGCACAGCCCCCTTGCACACAGCTGCACCGCCACCTAGCACCAGTAGCACACGCCACCTAGCACACAGCTGCACACGCCCCCTAGCACACAGTGCACACGCCCCCTAGCACACAGCCACACGCCACCCAGCACCACTACACCCCGCCACCTAGCACCAGCAGCAAACGCCACCAGCCACAGCTAGCACCGCCCCTAGCACACAGCACACACGCCCCTGCCACAGTAGCACACGCCACCTAGCACACAGCTAACACGCCCACAGCACACAGCTAGCCCCGCCCCTAGCACACAGTAGCACCGCCCCTAGACACAGCAGCACACGCCCCTAGCACACAGCTAGCACACGCACCCCGCCCATAAACCCATAAAAATCACACCCAATCAACGTGCACAACCTGCAAAGTGAAGCCCCCAAAAAAAACACAAAAAAAAAAATTATTTTTTTTCTTTTAAAAAATTTAAAAAGTTTTAGGGTAAAATGAGAAGTTAAAAGTTTTGATTTAAAATGTGTACGAGAGTGAAAATGTGTCGTAATGAAAATGTGTACTTTGATGAAGAATGTGTCTAGTGAAAATGTGTGTAGAGGAAGAATGTGTACGAGATGAAAATGTTAGTAGATGAAGAATGTGTGAGGGAAAAATTTTTAATGAAAAAATGTTAGGAAATTTTAAAAACAAAATGTATAAATTTTAAATTGATTTTTTATCAGAATTCATAGGTATTATGTTATCCAAAAATACATGCAGAATGCATAGGTTTTTTATATCCCAAGAATATACCAGAAGAAAATATTTTTTTTTTCCAGAATATACTGCGAAGCATGTATTATTGATTCAGAAATACATGCAGAAAGCATTAGGTATTATGTATATCAGAATATACTGCGAAAGAATATAAAAGTCCAAAGTTATAATATGTAAGATTTAGCTTTTATTTTAATGCCTTGCAAATGTATCCAACATGTTAAATGGATACATAAAATCGGAAAATTAAAACTGAAGTATCCATTTTCAACATGAAAAAACAATGTTATAAGAATTTTTAAAAAAACTTAAAAAAATGCTAAAAGGAAGTTTTCTCTTTTCCTGATGTTTCTCCCGGGGGATGTTGTGGGGCTAAAAAATTAACAATTTTAAAAATTTTTATTTTTTACGGCTGGGTTTTTGGGCCGGCCCGCGTTGTCGTGTTTTAATAAAACTTTTTTTTTAATAATTTAATTTTTCAACCAGATCGCTTATCAGCCGGGTAAACAGTAAATTTCTTATAGGGGAAAGCCCTGGTTAAAAGGAGCATTTCCAAAGGTTAAATTTTTCCCAGGGGTCCACCACTCCCTGGCTAACACCAAGTACTTACTTATGTAGGTGAACAGGGACATAAGGGGTTTAAGAAAGGCAGCCCAATTTTTCCATCCGACGGGGGTGAAACCTGATGAGTGGTACCCCGAGCTTCCCAATGGCACAAAGGCATTTTTTGGTTTTTCGGACGAAAAAAAAAGATAAAGGTTTTGACACAGTAAGGGTGGATCCCCCCCTAACTGCTTTGTTAGGTGAAAAAACGGGGACGGTCACCCCTGTGATTTTCACTCGGGGACAAAAATACCCTTCAACCTGGGGAAAATTTGGGTACGGGCGTTGACTTCCCCAAAAATGGGCACAAAAGGGGGAACAAAAGCCTTCCCCGAACCCTTTTGGTTTGAAAATGTTCTGTTTTTCTTGAGTTTTTTGTTTCTGGTTTGTAAATATTCTTTTCCCTGGTTTTTTGGGAAATTTGTGGGGTTGCACGTTTCTGTGACTTCCCTGGCCCCGGGGGTAAACAAGGGAATTCAAACCCTTTTCATCACTGGGCTATTGAAACATGTTTTTGAGCAGTTGTTTTCCCACTGCCAAAAAGTGCGTGGGAAAATTTTTGTTTGTGAGGCCTTTTGGTTTTCTGTGAGTGCTCTGTGTTTCTGGTGTGTAAACTATGTTGTTTGTGAGGCACTGGGTTTTTCTGTGTGTGTTTAAAATAGTTTTTTTGTGAGTGCCTTGTTGTTGTGGGTGCACTTGTTGTCGTGTGTGTAAACATGTTGTTTGTGAGGCACTGTGTTGTCTGTGGTGCACTGTGTTGTCTGTGTGTGTAAATATGTTGTTGTGAGGGATTGTTGTCTGTGATCCTAGTTCTGGGTGAAAATATGTTGTTTGTGAGTGCACTTTTTGTTGTGAGTGCATGTGTTGTTGTGATGCATTTGGGTTTTTGTGGTTTTAAAATTGTTGTTGTGAGTGCATTGTTGTTGTGATGCACTTGTTGTCTGTGTGTGTAAACATGTGTTTGTAGTGCACTGTGTTTTTGTGAGTGCATGTGTTGTCTGTGGTGCTTGTTGTTTGTGGGCACTTTTGTCTGTGAGTGACTAGTTGTCTGTGAGGCTTGTTGTCTGGAGTGCACTTGTTTTTGTGAGTGCATATGTTTTTGTAGTACTGTGTTGTCTGTGAGTGCACTTTGTTGTCTGTGAGGCACTATGTTTTTTGTATTGCACTTGTTGTCTGTGGTCACTTTGTTGTCGTGAGTGCACTTTTTTGTCTGTGAGGAAATTTTTGTCTGTAAAGGCACTGTTTGTCTTGAGTGCACTGTGTTTTCTGAAATGCACTGTGTTGTCTGTAAGTGCACTGTGTTTCGTGAGTGCAATTGTTGCTGTGAGTCCTGGTTGTCTGTGGGTCACTTTTTGTTGGAGTCACTTTTTGTTGTGATGACTGGTTGTCTGTGAGTCCTATGTTGTTGTGAGTGCACTAGTTTTCTGTTGGACACGTGTTGTCTGTGAGTGCACTGTGTTGTCTTGGGGGTGCACTATGTTTTTGTGATCACTTTTTGTCTTGGTGCACTATGTTGTCTGTGAGGCCTGTGTTGTCTTGGTGCCTATGTTGTCTGGAGTTAAAAAAAAATTATGTCTGTGAGGGGACTTTTTTGTTGGAGTGCACTATGTTGTCTTTGTAACGTGTGTCTGGAGTGCACTTGTTTTCGTGGTTCCTATGTTTGTCTGTGAGTACACTTGTTGTCTGTGAGTCACTGTTTGTCTGTGAGTCACTGGGTCTTAAATCACTTTGCTTGGGGAAAACAGTCTTGGTCACAGTTTCTGGGACCCCGGGTCGTTCCCTTTTCTTAAATGCATATTTTTGATAACGGGGGAGGGACTACTGTGGTCCTTTTGTCGGGGCACAGGGGATCATTGTTGCGTGAGGATATGTTTTCTTGATGCATTTTTCTGGGAAAACGGTTTTTATCCTTGGGGGGCAATTTGGCGGGGAAAAACAGTTTTTGGGGCACATTTTCTTGATGCACTTACACAAACATCCATTTAATTCAAAAAATAAACAATAAAAATCTCGTTTAATTTACTGTTTTACAAGGGAAAAAAGGTACCCCCCTTCAAACTTTTTCAAGCCTAGCACAAAATTTACGGGAGGAAGCTTAAACCCCCCTGTGGGAAAATGAGGGAACCAAAAATGGTTGTGCAAAAAGGGGGATTAATCCAGTTCCTTCGACCAATAGCTTCTCACTGACGTCATTGCACCTCCCTTGGAGGGGTAGCGCAAAAATAAACGTAAACAAAGTCTTACGAAAGAACTACATTAATCATTAAGAATAAATACACACACCACCAGACTCAGGTCTCATTAACTTTCATTTCCAAGAGCCAGTAGTTAGGAAGACATGTCATAACGAAGTGACGCCAGTCAACGGCAGGTTTCACTCGCTCAACGGTATTATTTCTCCTGTCAGAAACGTTTCATTCACGTCACCAGCTGGAACAAACTTAAGGGCCACATAGCTCTATTCTCTGAGATTACATAACCTCGAAATATGTAAATAGTGAGGGGGGGGGAATCTTGCTAATTTATTTACTTGCGGCTGCACGGAGGTCATTAGGGCTGTATTTCACCAGTACACCAAAAATCAAAACAATTTTAAGCTTTAAAATAAGGATTAACTATTAACAATAACCCAGTTACATAAACGAGATAGGTTAAGTATGGCAATGGGGAACGGGGGATACTCATCTTAGTCGCTTAAATAGCTGAAAATCATACGATCTTACCGTGGAGGATCCGCCGGATCACTACGTTCAGGTAACTCAAGCGTATGAAGTGAATGATGACATAAAGAAGGATCTGAGAGAGAGAGAGAGAGAGAGAGAGAGAGAGAGAGAGAGAGGAGAGAGAGAGAGAGAGAGAGAGAGAGAGAGAGAGCAACAAGACATGCACAATAACTTGTGAAAGGTTTTAATGATCGTAAACTGTGTGGATGTGTGTGGGGGTGTATAATTTACACACACATTAATGTGGGTGTATAATTTACACACACACGTTAATGTGCGTGAATTATATTTAACTTACATCTCTAATCTGAGGAAATAAAAGACAATTTCAATGTTCGTGACAGAGCGTAAACACTGCCAGCTGACCCACCTGTTGCTGTCACGCTTACCTCTCCCCGCTCCGCCTTTCTCTGCCCCGCTCCTCCTTTCTCTGCCCCACCCCCCCTCCCCGCTTGCAACCCTCCACCTCTTCTGCACTCTACCCTTCTTTCCTGCACCCCGCCCCTCTTACACCCCACCTTACGCTGCACTAATCACCCCTTCCCCACCCGACCCCACACAACCCTTATCTTTCCAGTACCTCACTGCCGGACATCACCCACTCCATCCATTACACATTACACACCGTCCAATCTCTTGCCAAAATTAATACATATATTTATCACCGGTACCACTCTTGCTACTGCTACTACTACTACTACTACTACTACTACTACTACAACAACCATCACTGCTATTGCTAGGTCACTTTTCTGGGTTATCCTAAGTAATCTACACATATGCTATTAGGTATGATAATTTATGTTACTGTATTTATGTGTAGCTGTACCTGAATAAACTTATGTATACTTCCATCAGTACTATGTAGTGGGTGGTTCATGAG
>NC_069437.1:22090967-22095967 GCF_026875155.1 Cherax quadricarinatus | reverse complement strand
TAGTGAAACGCAACGTGACATCCGAGAATGTACAAAGCTAGTATCAAGACTTGAAGTAGGAATTATGAAGAAAAAATGTGAGAGCCAGGCGTTATGTAACTAGCGGAACGAAGAAACAGACCTAATATGTTCACGACATACAAAATATTCCGGAACAGAGGCAGTGTGAACAGCAACAGGGCTGGATAGACATTACATATCAAAATGAACACCTGGGTTAAGAGATAACATTTGTTCACTATATAAATTGTAAATAATTAGAATGATCTGCACAACGACACAGTTAAAGAGGACTCAGTACATCATATGTGACTAGGCTAATTCAAGCCAGTCAGTCGAACGGTTGAATGGGATAATTACGAATACGTGATTACTTATACCTTCACATAAACACAATTCTTTAAGAGAGAGAGAGAGAGAGAGAGAGAGAGAGAGAGAGAGTACTTACTTACTTACTAAGTACTTACTTACTTACTTACTTACTTACTAGAGAGAGAGAGAGAGAGAGAGAGAGAGAGAGAATGGACAGACACGTAGACTGGATAACATCAGCACAGCAGCATAAAGTGAAGTAATGTCTAAAAGAACTGGACACATCTTAATCAAAGGGGCTAAGCCACATCTTTCCTTGATTTTTGAGGAGGATAATGGTGGCTCCGTGTAGACACCTATTAAATATCTCCAGGTCATTGGAGACAGAATCTTTAGGAAATATTCTGAACAGCAAATATCGTCCAAATATTTAAACAATTGAAGAAACAGATAATACTGGACTAAAAGTCTAACTTTGACGTGTATATTATCAAAAGTAATAGAGTTGTGAAGCACCTGAGGAGGCGGGACATCATAAACGACAGGTGGTAAATCCTGCCTCACAAACCTACTATATTGCTATGAGAGAGAGAGAGAGAGAGAGAGAGAGAGAGAGAGAGAGAGAGAGAGAGAGAGAGAGAGATTAGGCAGGTAAGAGAGGGTTGGCTGGACTACATGTTCCTGGACTAGAAGAAATCATTTGACACTATATCCCACAAAAGGATAATCCACAAATTGGAAGGGCAGGAAGGAGAAACGGGACTTTTTCTTTTCTCTGGATCAAGGAGTTTTTATGGAGAAGGAAACTGAATGATGGTCCGGGATGAATTGCCAGGATGGAAGAGTATAACGAGTGGTGTCAGCCCTCAGACTGATACTGCTCCTGATATGCGCAAGTAACACGCCTGACAAGGCAGAGACCTACGCATCCATGTTTGCAGATGAAAAGTTAAGTAGAAGAATAAATGCTGGCAAAAACAGGAAAAGGCCGCAAAACTGCACACTATAGGCCTCGTCGATCAAGTAAATTTTAGATTTTAACCCCAGAAAGTGCAAGATTTTGAAAGTCTAGTAAGGCAGTAGAAGACCAGCTTCGGAGAACGGATTTGAGGGATGAGAGATAAATCTTAGAGTAAAATAATGAAAGATGAAGGGGTAAGCCTAGCACAGACACACTTCTGTCGTATAACTTCGACAGTAAGGCATCTGAGCTTAAAATGGTATTTAAGTACCTTAACGAAGAGTCAGTCAAGGCCCTTTGGAACACGTATTTCAGATCTCTCCTAAAGTAAACATTAGCAATATAGAGTCTTCACTTGAAAAAAAAAATTCAAGAACAAGACAAAGTCCAAAGAAATACTAATAGTAGTTCTGAAGGCAAGAGTAATGACCTAAAAATTAGAACAAAAGAGAAGGACACGATCAGGACGTCAAAGATACTCAGAGAACCCGATAGGGCGGACGGAGACTGAAAGTTGGGGGCCGAGAAGAAGGGCTACGTGAAAGCTAAGAATGAAAATGAATTACATGATCGTCAGGAAATACATATTTGGCTTGAGGATGGTTATGAAGGAAAGTAATCTGCAATCATACTTGATGCAGAGTTTTTATAGTGAGTATAATAGGGACCACGAGCCCAGGAATTTAGAATGGCCGGTCGTGAGTAATTGTAAGCCTGGGCTAGAAGCCGAGAACAGTCCTACGCAAACACAAGTGGGTGAGTACACAAGAGGAAAACAAGTGGACACAATATTAAGTTGCGAAATACATAACGAAAAGAAACAATATGCGAAGTATTTTTTTCTAACTAGAATGACTTGACGAATGGAATGAGTGTCAGTGTCAACGATAGACTGAGTGTGCAACAATCACTGGAAAGTTTGGTGATCATTATGGAAATTGAATAAAGACTTGACATAAAAAGGATAGATCTACTGTAACCACTAAATCCATAGAGGTAACTGCACATAGTATCAACAACAATCTTAGAATTAAGCTCTGTAGTGAACCTTTGTTTTTAAACGGGAGGGAAAGTTTGCTAGCGGATGCTGAACCAGTTGACGAGTAATCATCTGACTCTTATCCAGAGACATTGTCCTGTTTCCTAACGAACAAAACATTACTACAACAAAGACAAATCCACAGTATAAAACATCACGACAGTGTATTGTATACCGTCATGAGCTAGGTCAGCATCACGTCAGTCCCTCTCTCTTCTGGTGTGCCTTGAAAATCAGTTTAAATCTCCCAGACTGACTGCATTTTTGCTGCACTGAGCCAGTCTTGCACTACGCTGCAAGAGCGTCACGGCAACAAATATTTTCTACTGCCAGCAACACACGCAAGAAAAACTTAGGTTGTTGGGAGTGTTGAAGGGAGGCGACCCTCAAAGGCCAGACTGGCTGTGAATACACTCTTTTTTTCTTGTGACTAACACCAGAGATGTGCACCAAGTTTTGCAGCTAATTGGCTACTGAGAGAGAGAGAGAGATACAGAGAGATAGAGATAGATAGATAGATAGATAGAAGATAGACAGATAGACAGATAAATAGATAGATAGATAGATAGATAGATGATAGAGTAGATAGATAGAAGTAGAGTAGATGATGAGAGAGAGAGAAAGAGAGAGAGAGAGGAAGAGAGAGAGAGAGAGAGAGAGAGAGAAATCCCACGGATACGTTTATTGTCTCAAACCAGCTTCCGCCGGCAAGGTGGGATTAGGAGTTTGGAGGGTCGTGGAATAGGGGAGATAAAGATAAGAGAGGAATACGAAGAGAAAGAGGGGAGATTAGATATCTTTGGACACAGAACTGACAAAACTAGCAGTGGAATTCGAATATGTTGAACGCGAACGTGGGTGGATTGGCTACCGTGTACACAGACACACACAGCACACACACACACACCAAATACACACACACACCACACACACACACACACACACACACACACACACACACACACACACACACACACCACACACGCACCCACACACACCACACACACACACACACACACACACACACACACACACAACACACACACACACACCATAGCAGCGAAAGCCAATCTGACCCGAAACTGTTATACAGCCACGTCAGGAGGAAAACAACAGTCAAGGACCAGGTAATCAGGCTAAGGAAGGAAGGAGGAGAGACAACAAGGTATGACCGTGATGTATGTGAGGAACTCAGCAGAGATTCAAAGAGGTGTTCACAGAGGAGACAGAAGGGCTGGCTGCCTTGAATCAAAGTCTAGCGCAAGCTGGACTCCAAGATATTGGTCCAGTGTGGGTGGAAGTTTGGTAAAGTACTGCGTACCTTGTTCCAAGGTTCGTAGGTTCGAGTCTCCTTCAGCCAGAGATCAGTGTTGTGTATATTTCGCCTGCTCTTGCGAATTCTTGTGCATTATATATATATATATATATATATATATATATATATTATATATATATATATATTATATATTATATATATATTATTTTATATATATATGGACACGTTTATTTATACACACTTCATCTGAGTTTTCTTTGATTTTATCTTAATAGTTCTTGGTCTTATTAATTTTCCTTTTATATCCATGGGGAAGTGGAATAAGAATCTTTCCTCCGTAAGCCATGCGTGTTGTAAAAGTCAACTAAAATGCCGGGAACAATGGGCTAGTAACCCCTTTTCCTGTAAAGATTACTAAAAGAAAGAAGAAGAAAATTGTCAAAGTGGGAAGTCTGAATGTGCGTGGATGTTGTGCAAATGATAAGAAAGAGATGATTGTGGATGTTATGAATGAGAAGAAACTGGATGTCCTGGCTTTAAGTGAAACAAAGCTGAAGGGGGTGGGAGAGTTTCAATGGAGAGGAATAAATGGGATTAGGTCAGGGGTTTCAAATAGGTTAGAGCTAAAGAAGGGAAAGTAGCAATAATGTTGAAGGATAAGCTATGGCAGGAAAAGAGGGACTACAAATGTATAAATTCAAGGATTATTGTGGAGTAAAATAAAGATTGGATGTGAAAAAGTGGGTTATAGTAAGCGTGTATGCACCTGGAGAAGAGAGAAGTGTAGGGGAGAGAGAGAGATTCTGGGAAATGTTGAGTGAATGCGTGGGGAGTTTTGAATCAAGTGTGAGAGTAATGGTGGTTGGGGATTTCAATGCTAAAGTTTGTAAAAATGTTATGGAGGGAGTAGTAGGTAATTTTGGGGTGCCAGGGGTAAATGTAAATTGGGAGCCTTTAATTGAGCTATGTGTAGAAAGAAATTTGGTAATAAGTAATACATATTTTATGAAAAAGAGGATAAATAAATATACAAGGTATGATGTAGCACGTAATGAAAGTAGTTTGTTAGATTATGTATTGGTGGATAAAAGGTTGATGGGTAGGCTCCAGGATGTACATGTTTATAGAGGGGCAACTGATATATCGGATCATTATTTAGTTGTAGCTACAGTTAGAGTAAGAGGTAGATGGGAAAAGAGGAAGGTGGCAACAACAAGTAAGAGGGAGGTGAAAGTGTATAAACTAAGGGAGGAGGAAGTTAGGGCGAGATATAAGCGACTATTGGCAGAAAGGTGGGCTAGTGCAAAGATGAGTAGTGGGGGGGTTGAAGAGGGTTGGAATAGTTTTAAAAATGCAGTATTAGAATGTGGGGCAGAAGTTTGTGGTTATAGGAGGGTGGGGGCAGGAGGAAA
>NC_069437.1:21943467-22083467 GCF_026875155.1 Cherax quadricarinatus | reverse complement strand
AGTATCTAGTGGTATCTGGTATTATCTACTGGTATCTGGTAGTATCTAGTGGTATCTGGTAGTATCTAGTGGTATCTGGCAGTATCTAGTGGTATCTGGCAGTATCTAGTGGTATCTGGTAGTATCTAGTGGTATCTTGTAATAGCTAGTGGTATCTGGCGGTAGTTAGTGGTATCTGGTAGTATCAAGTGGTATCTGGTAGTATCTAGTGGCATTTGGTAGTATCTAGTGGTATCTGGTAGTATCTAGTGGTATCTAGTGGTATCTGGTAGTGTCTAGTGGTATCTAGTGGTATCTAGTGGCATCTGGTAGCATCTAGTGGTATCTGGTAGTATCTAGTGGTATCTGGTAGTATCTAGTTGTATCTAGTGGTATCTAGTGGTATCTAGTGGTATCTAGTGGTATCTAGTGGTATCTAGTGGTATCTGGTAGTATCTAGTGGTATCTAGTGGTATCTAGTTGTATCTGGTAGTATCTAGTGGTATCTAGTGGTAGTTGGTTAAGGTTAGGTACTCACAAAGACGGACCCTCTTAAATTCATCAAAATTTCTCATTAGTACTTGTGAGCACTGTTCGATTTGCTCACACTCACACGCCTGTACACATTCACGCTGAAAACACCCCCCCCACACACACACACACCCACACACACACACACCCACACACACACACACACACACACACACACACACACACACACACACACACACACACACACACACACACACATACACACACACACACACACACGCGCACACACACACACACACACACACACACACACACACACACACACAGACACACACATACACACACACACACACACACACACACAAAGCTCCGTTTATTGAAAAAATTATGAGGAAAAATTTTTGCTAGAAGTCACCTTTGCAGGTGCATTAAGGGAGTCCTTTTTTTTTATTACCATGAGAGGAATTCCAACGTCCAAGTTCACCTTGAAAAATCCGAGCAACAAGAGAATGAAATTCTCGCAGTTTTTTTACCCTCTCATCAAACATCAGACAAGAGTGAGTCTGATGCTCAAGAAAGATTTAATTTCAAGTTCATAATAACTTCTGTCGACGGTGTGTGTGTGTGTGTTCCTTCGCATCGTGTGATCCTCCTTAAAACGCTAAACCCACACGGAGTCAGCGCTCAGAGGCAGTCGACAATTGGTATGGCTGAAGGGTTTTCAGGGGGTCGACGCCCCCGCGGCCTCGTCCTTGACCAAATAAGACCTGATGAATAAGACTCATTTGCAACACTTGGGTGTCTTTGTTGCCGACACCACTACTACTGTTTCCAGTGTTGCATTTACCTGTGTGTGACTGAAGACACCTCTGGTGCAGGGGAACGTTTAATAATAAAGACACCCCAGGTGTTGCAAATGTGTCTGTGATGCTATGTTTCTCAGGAGACTGAGAAATTTTTACCTGGCGTGAGTTTTAGCTATACGATGACCCCCATGCGTGGCTCACCTGACCAAGGTTCTCACCTGGTGTTTACCATCCATAGTTCTGCTTAAACTATACGACGGGCGGGGACCGAACTCCTGGACTGGAGTTTTACGACTCGCTAGCCACTAGTTCAATCCCCGCCCATGGTCTGGTTTGTTTGCAATCGTGTCAATACGATTTCGCGAGTCGTAGTTCTGCTGCTTGAGAGAGAGCTCGTTTACCATGCGTAGTTCAGCTCGCCTCACCGAGGTCTTCACCTGGCTTACCATGCGTAGTTCAGCTCACTTCACCGAGGTCTTCACCTGGCTTACCATGTGTAGTTCAGCTCACCTCACCGAGGTCTTCACCTGGCTTACCATGCGTAGTTCAGCTCACTTCACCGAGGTCTTCACCTGGCTTACCATGTGTAGTTCAGCTCACCTCACCGAGGTCTTCACCTGGCTTACCATGCGTAGTTCAGCTCACTTCACCGAGGTCTTCACCTGGCTTACCATGTGTAGTTCAGCTCACTTCACCGAGGTCTTCACCTGGCTTACCATGCGTAGTTCAGCTCACTTCACCGAGGTCTTCACCTGGCTTACCATGCGTAGTTCAGCTCACTTCACCGAGGTCTTCACCTGGCTTACCATGCGTAGTTCAGCTCACTTCACCGAGGTCTTCACCTGGCTTACCATGTGTAGTTCAGCTCACCTCGCCGAGGTCTTCGGCTGGCTTACCATGTGTAGTTCAGCTCACTTCACCGAGGTCTTCACCTGGCTTACCATGTGTAGTTCAGCTCACCTCACCGAGGTCTTCGGCTGGCTTACCATGCGTAGTTCAGCTCACTTCACCGAGGTCTTCGCCTGGCTTACCATGTGTAGTTCAGCTCACATTAGCTTACTAGTTCAACCCACAATAAAAAATATGCAATGTCCGTTCGGCCAGTTGTCCTTCGGTCATATATATGTCGGCCAAATGTCTGTCGGTTATCTGTCCGGCCACGCAATATTTGATAAGTTCTTTTGTAAAAGCTCTGCCATATACTCTGATATTTATAAATGCGATTAAAAAATTCCATACAAAGTTGAATAGGTCGTGGAAAGACGTTCACAGTACGTACTGTTCCATTCTGGTTGAACTTTTTCAATCGCGTTTACCAAAAAAAAAAAAAAAAACATGCTGTATAGAGAAGTTTACTGTGATCCAAAGTATTTATACTTCCAGTGAGGGATACATGATCCGGACTTGCCTGGAAAGTCCGCAGACTTGAGAAACTTGCAAAGAAGCCTTGTAAATGTTTAATATTCATGAATATGCAAAGTCCTGGGATTTCAGTCATCGTATCGTGTTATAATAGTTTAATTTTTTGTTGTTTTCATCTAATCAGTGAGATGTTTACGTGTGTAGCCAGAGTTCAAAATAATAGAGGCGTGGTGTGGTTTCGCGTAATCCTCGACCATGCCCACCCGGGGGTCGTATAGATGCAAATCCCCTCAGGGGATAGGTAAGCTGGGCGGCCAGCAGGCTCCAGGCTTGATATATATCTTGAGGGAGCGACCTGCCTCAATGGACCCTCGTGTTGACCTAAGTGGACGCTCGGGAAACCACAGAACCTCGCCACATTCTTCAGCATCTTGGAATGCAAATCGCCAACATTTCCAGCCATGTCACAAACTGCACTATGTTTTTTTTTTCATACCGGAAATCGTAAATAATACCAATATAATTACTGTCTGACCTTTTTTGGGGGGTTATTATCTATAATAATTTGTGTAATTGTATTTATGTGTACCTGTACCTAAATAAACTTACTGCTACTACAAATAAAAATAACTGCAATAACAATAATAATAATTACATTATTATTATTATATAATGGATATGGACCGATCCATTGACTTAAAAGCTTCAGTCCAACACTCATTACGTACGACTGTGGTGGCACCAACTCTGGTAACTTCAAAATACACACCAAAATCAAGTCTAGAAACATGGTTTCTGCAGACAATATCCCGGTACTAATAGCCTGCTAGAACAGCTCTGAATCTAGACACTGAAAATTGCCTCCATTGTGCCTATTTTTATTCCCTCCACGATACCCGTCCCTCTCTCCCCGGTCGCCTCTCTTTCCCTGGTGGCCACCCCTTTACCCTGGTGGCTGCCCCTTTACCCTGGTGGCCACCCCTTTACCCTGGTGGCCGCCTCTTTACCCTGGTGGCTGCCCCTTTACCCTGGTGGCCGCCCCTTTACCCTGGTGGCCGCCCCTTTCCCCATCCATCATTCAAGAAGGCTGCGCTTCCTTCCAAGGTTAATTAAGCGGCTGTAAGCTAGATGGAAAGTTAACAAGAGAACTGTCTGGGTAACTACATTTAAACTGTGTGCCTCTGACGGATTTTCCCCTCCTCTTGGTGGGTGGTTGTGGGTGGTAGTGGGTGATAGTGGGTGGTGATGGATGGTAGTGGGTGGTAGTGGGTGGTGGTGGGTGGTAAGTGGAGAGGTGGTAGCAGGTGGTATTTGGTAGTGGATGATGGATAGTGGGTGGTGGAGAGTGGTGGGTGGTTATGGGTGGTGGGGGTGGATAGTTGTGGAATGGGGAAGCTTATGACACTGACACACACACACACATTACTCTGGTTCACCATCCTTCCCTACCACTGACTAATTCACTACAATTATCACCAACTGTCACTATCAAAGCTCACCACCGTAGCATTCTTTAATACATGCATCATCAGGTTTCAATATCGCAGGACACAGGTCACCACCACAAACTCCTTCACTACACTCTTCAAAAACTATCATTATTAAAGGTCAAACGTCGCCCCCATAGACTCACCAAATGTCACTGTCACAGGTCACCACCACCACCAACTCTAACTGCAATCATCACCAAGTGATCATCACCACTGCAATCATCACCATCACAGACAGGAGGAGGAACTTCATCACATTATCACTGTAGCAGCAGTTCCTTCGGAGTAACCAGACAGGAACTACTACTCGGAGGAGAGAGAGAAGAGAGAGGAGAGAGAGAGAGAGAGAGAGAGAGAGAGGAGAGAGAGAGAGAGGAGAGAGAGGAGAGGAGAGAGGAGGAGGAGAGAGAGAGAGAGAGAGAGAGAGAGAGAGAGATGTGAGAGAGAGATTGCAGCGAGCCGAGAGAGAAGAGAGAAGAAGTGACAAGTTGCCTGGTCATATTGAAAGAGGTCATAAAGATTATCTAGCTCGACCTTCCCAGCTCCTCGAGCCCGACACTGACCTTTCATTACACGAGTGAACAAGACGGTGGAAACAAGATGTCGGACCTGGTATTTACGTTTAATTGCTAATACTACCAGTGCTGCTGCCTACATATTTTCCTGTTGGGAATACTAACAGTATTGCTGCGCTACTTGTGAATTGCCCCGTTGGGACTACTGTTGGTTCTGCAGTGCTATGTCAAGTAGGGCTTAGTTTAAGTGGGCCCAATCCTGTAGTGCTATGTCGCATAGGCCCTCGTTCAATAGTCAGTCCTATACTGCTATATATGGTGCGGGGCCAGTGCTATGTCATTTAGAGCCTCGTTCAAGTTGGATTTTACAATGCAAGGTTCTACAATACATTATTTTGAGCTATGGGCTCCTGACAGGTGGCTTTAATTCCCCTACCCTATCCCAGTGGAGAAGGTTCTTTCTCCAGAAGACTGACCTCCATCACGAGGACACTGGGTTCAATCCTCGCCCGTTCCGTGGTTTGTTATTACGATTTCGTGAGCCATGAGGACACTGTTTAGGTAAGAGCAACTGATGAAGTCTTCTAGTGATCATCCCTACACCGCCTCTTGTGTTCTCACGTCTCACTCTGACATTATCCAACCTGTAATTTCTCCAGAAATGCTAATTATATTGCGATTGTCCTTTATTGTGCTCCTGAAGGATGGAGAAGGAAGGTGGAGAATAGAAGAGAAAAGGAAGAAACGGAAGGGGGTTATTTCCCATTGATTAAGAAGAGGAATGAAGGGATTCTTCTTACTTCAATCTGACTCTTTTATTCCTTCGCTAACCACCGCAAACTTACATCTTTAATTGCATTATCAAAGAATATTAATCTTTTTCTTCGGTCGAGTGATTCGCAAAATTGTTGAATCCATTCTAATTATGCAGCACATCTCTGAGACCTGGAGGAAAGAGGTGTGTGTGTGTGTGTGTGTGTGTGTGTGTGTGTGTGTGTGTGTGTGTGTGTGCGTGTGTGTGTGTGTGTGGGTGTGTGTGAGCATACATGATTGCTTAAGTGATTGCTTGCTTACGTGCTTGCTTGCGTGCTTGCTTGCGTGCTCACGTGTGTGTGGTAGAGGAATAGAAAGGCCTACTCGACTATCCAGTTAGTTTCCTAATTGCCTTGTTAACACTGCTCTCTCGGGGCCCCATGTGGCTTGGAGTCTTTAATTTCCCAGAGAAGTAATCTCTTAAGAGGACATACCTGGGTGGGTGGTGTGGGTGGAGTGGGCGGTGCGCAGGGTAGAGGGAGTCGCAGAGCAGCATAAATAATCATTAACTGTAGCACAGACGCCTAAGATGTCGCTGACACAGCTAAATCACAACGTGCACTTCTCTATAAACGACAACACGAGAATAGATTGGCATCCAAGCTGTCGATGACACTCCTGGATCAGAATAACATACACTCTTCCATAAACGACAACACGAGCATAGATGGACGTCCAAACTGTCGCTGACACCGCTGGATCAGAATAACATACACTCTTCCATAAACGACAACAAGAGCATAGATGGACGTCCAAGCTGTCGCTGACACCGCTGGATCAGAATAACATACACTCTTCCATAAACGACAACACGAGCATAGATGGACGTCCAAACTGTCGCTGACACTCCTGGATCAGAATAACACACTCTTCCATAAACGACAACACGAGCATAGATGGACGTCCAAACTGTCACCGACACCGCTGGATCACAACAACGTACACTCCTCCATAAACAATATACTGCTATCAACAACAACCGCCATATAATCTCAGAATATTTCACAATCAAATCGTTTACCGAAATTAAAAGGATTTTCTCTTTTTTTAATTTGACAAAAACAACAACAAAACTACTACTAAAAAAAAATAAAAAAAAGGGTCACGTTTTAGAGCGCGCACTTTCTCTCTGGTACATTTTGTCCAACTCTGAGATATAAATATCCGAGATGGGTGAATGACACTGACAACTTCATCCAGACTTCCTCAACTTTTTTGCAGCAATTTGTCTCTAAAGTTACCAATTAGGTAAATGTACTTATGCATTTTCTTAGTCAACAAAAGGATGTAGAAAGATGTATGTGTAGAGAAAGTTGACTACGATGTTTTTTCTTTGATCGCTTATTTCTTGACGAAATATTTTTTTTTTTACAATGACTCGTGAAATCGTAATAACACAATTGCAAACAAATCGCGGATCGGATCGGGTTTGAACCTATGGTGAGTCCAAAAGCTCACTGTGGGCCTGTGAATTTCTGGGCTCACTTGCCATGGGTTCTCTTAGCACCCAGCTGGGGTGCTAAGAGAACGAATTGGAGGTGCGTCTTCCCATCTTGCTGTAGCAGGAGAAGGATCTGGGGGTGCATTCCCCCACCTTGGAGCTTCATGGTCCTCCTTAGGGTTGGAGGTTGAACTCAGAAGCTCACCCACGAGTAGGGTGAGCAGAAAAAATAAGAAAGCACAATACCATGGCTGGAACAATACAAAACCCACACATCCGCCATTCTTCACCCACTATCCCACTATCCTGAGGAGTGGACCTGATAAATCCAATTCCTGAATTAGTGAAAAATCGTCAAAAATTTCATCATTTTTATATGTCGCTGTAAGAATGTCATTCATGTACCCTATCCATGCCATTTTTTTTTTTGGATATGAGGAAATACACTCGAAAGAAATCTCATGCACAAGTTAGCTTATATGGAGAGGAAGGCCTACCCATACTGCATTTATGTTACTGACGGGTAAATTCTCCACTAAAAAATAATATATATTGGAAGAAAACTAAAAATGAGATGTGGAGACTTTATCCAGTCTACTGTCGACTTTATCCCTTCCAACGTCAACATTATACAGGCGAGTGTAGGTATTAACCAGGCGAACGTCGACATTATCCAAGCGAGAGTCGACATTATTCAGGCAGATGTTGATATAATTCAGGCGAGCGTCAGCATTATCCAGGCTAATGTCGACATTATCCAGGCGAACGTCGACATTATTCAAGCGAGCGTCGACATTATCCACGCAGACGTGTTGATATAATTAAGGCGAGCGTCAACATTATCCAGGCTAATGTCGACATTATCCAGACAAACATCGACATTATCCAGGTGAGCGTCGACATTATCCAGGCGAACGTCGACATTATTCAAGTGAGAGTCGACATTATCCAGGCAAACGTTAATATAATTCAGGGCGAGTGTCAGCATTATCAAGGCTAATGTCGACATTATCCAGGCGAGCGTCGACATTATCCAGGCGAGCGTCGACATTATTCAAGTGAGAGTCGACATTATCCAGGCAAACGTTAATATAATTCAGGCGAGTGTCAGCATTATCAAGGCTAATGTCGACATTATCCAGGCGAGCGTCGACATTATCCAGGCGAACGTCGACATTATTCAAGTGAGAGTCGACATTATCCAGGCAAACGTTAATATAATTCAGGCGAGTGTCAGCATTATCAAGGCTAATGTCGACATTATCCAGGCGAGCGTCGACATCAATCCAGGCGAACGTCGACATTATCCCAGACCAGGAGGAAGCTGTGTGTCAGCTTGAACATCTGTTGTGGTTTATCACCTCACCATCACGATAACGAGATGATTAGTGGCGGACTCTCGTGTATCGCTGGAAATAATGTCAGAAGTGAAAAGAGCAGATCACGATAAGAGGCCGGAGGGTCTCTGGGTGGGCGGGAGGGGCACATAGTCGGCCGAAAAGGTTAAAGGTAAAATTGTTTGTGGGTTTTTAAGTGGGGATCCAGTTTTAAAGCTGGATCAAATGAATCATATAATTCTAATTAGGATAAAATGCACGAGTCTCGACCCTCTCGTCCCTAAAAAAAATTTCTCATTACAAATGTATTTGTTTTTCTCTAATGAATTTCCACCGGCGTGGGGCTGTAGCATTAATACAAAGCCTACACTGATGACAAGTGAGGCCTACGCTGCACTGTTTAACTCTCACCATTCTTGGTGATGACCAGCCAGGCTCTCGCAACACTGCCTAACCCCTCACACAAATTTCTTTCAATTGGTTATATATATATATATATTATATATATATATATATATATATTATATATATATATATATATATATATATATATATATTATATATATTTATATATATATATATATCATTAAACCCAAGATGGTAAATAAATGTGGATGCCAGTGGAGTTAGACAGTCATGTGATTCTGTAATCCTGCTGTTTCTTGCACTGCCGCTCGCAGGGTAGGTACGTGAGATGCATGAGAAACTGCCACTCAAACGACCAAAGTATTTATATATATTATATATATATATATATATATATATATATATATATATTATATATTATATATATATATTTATATATATATATATATATATATATATATATATATATATATTATTATATATATATATATATATATATATATATATTTTATATATATATAATATATAATATATAGAGGAATAAGTTTATTGAGAATACCAGGAAAAGTGTATGGTAGGGTTATAATTGAAAGAATTAGAGGTAAGACAGAATGTAGAATTGCGGATGAGCAAGGAGGCTTCAGAGTGGGTAGGGGATGTGTAGATCAAGTGTTTACATTGAAGCATATATGTGAACAGTATTTAGATAAAGGTAGGGAAGTTTTTATTGCATTTATGGATTTAGAAAAGGCATATGATAGAGTGGATAAGAGAGCAATGTGGCAGATGTTGCAAGTATATGGAATAGGTGGTAAGTTACTAAATGCTGTAAAGAGTTTTTATGAGGATAGTGAGGCTCAGGTTAGGGTGTGTAGAAGAGAGGGAGACTACTTCCCGGTAAAAGTAGGTCTTAGACAGGGATGTGTAATGTCACCATGGTTGTTTAATATATTTATAGATGGGGTTGTAAAAGAAGTAAATGCTAGGGTGTTCGGGAGAGGGGTGGGATTAAATTATGGGGAATTAAATTCAAAATGGGAAATAACACAGTTACTTTTTGCTGATGATACTGTGCTTATGGGAGATTTTAAAGAAAAATTGCATAGGTTAGTGGATGAGTTTGAGAATGTGTGTAAAGGTAGAAAGTTGAAAGTGAACATAGAAAAGAGTAAGGTGATGAGGGTATCAAATGATTTAGATAAAGAAAAATTGGATATCAAATTGGGGAGGAGGAGTATGGAAGAAGTAAATGTTTTCAGATACTTGGGAGTTGACGTGTCGGCGGATGGATTTATGAAGGATGAGGTTAATCATAGAACTGATGAGGGAAAAAAGGTGAGTGGTGCATTGAGGTATATGTGGAGTCAAAAAACGTTATCTATGGAGGCAAAGAAGGGAATGTATGAAAGTATAGTAGTACCAACACTCTTATATGGGTGTGAAGCTTGGGTGGTAAATGCAGCAGCGAGGAGACGGTTGGAGGCAGTGGAGATGTCCTGTTTAAGGGCAATGCGTGGTGTAAATATTATGCAGAAAATTAGGAGTGTGGAAATTAGGAGGTGTGGAGTTAATAAAAGCATTAGTCAGAGGGCAGAAGAGGGGTTGTTGAGGTGGTTTGGTCATTTAGAGAGAATGGATCAAAGTAGAATGACATGGAAAGCATATAAATATATAGGGGAAGGAAGGCGAGGTAGGGGTCGTCCTCGAAAGGGTTGGAGAGAGGGGGTAAAGGAGGTTTTGTGGGCAAGGGGCTTGGACTTCCAGCAAGCGTGCGTGAGCGTGTTAGATAGGAGTGAATGGAGACGAATGGTACTTGGGACCTGACGATCTGTTGGAGTTTGAGCAGGGTAATATTTAGTGAAGGGATTCAGGGAAACCGGTTATTTTCATATAGTCGGACTTGAGTCCTGGAAATGGGAAGTACAATGCCTGCACTTTAAAGGAGGGGTTTTGGGATATTGGCAGTTTGGAGGGATATGTTGTGTATCTTTATACGTATATGCTTCTAAACTGTTGTATTCTGAGCACCTCTGCAAAAACAGTGATAATGTGTGAGTGTGGTGAAAGTGTTGAATGATGATGAAAGCATTTTCTTTTTGGGGATTTTCTTTCTTTTTTGGGCCACCCTGCCTCGGTGGGAGACGGCCAACTTGTTGAAAATATTATATATATATATATATATATATAATATATATATATATATATATATATATATATATATATATATATATATATATATATATATATATATATATATATATTTCTTCTTTCAACACACCGGCCGTATCCCACCGAGGCGGGGTGGCCCAAAAGGAAAAACAAAAGTTTCTCCTTTTACATTTAGTAATATATACAGCAGAAGGGGTTACTAGCCCCTTGCTCCCAGCATTTTAGTCGCCTCTTACAACACGCATGGCTTACGGAGGAAGAATTCTGTTCCACTTCCCCATGGAGATAAGAGGAAATAAACAAGAACAAGAACTAGAAACAAAATAGAAGAAAACCCAGAGGAGTGTGTATATATATGCTTGTACATATATGTGTAGTGTGACCTAAGTGTAAGTAGAAGTAGCAAGACGTATCTGAAATCTTGCATGTTCATGAGACAGAAAAATGGACACCAGCAATCCTACTATCATGTAAAACAATTACAGGTTTTCGTTTTATAATCACTTGGCAGGACGGTAGTACCTCCCTGGGCGGTTGCTGTCTACCAACCTACTACCTTATATTATATATATATATATATATATATATATATATATATATATATATATATATATATATATATATATATATATATATATAAACTCAAGATAGCACAAGTCAAACAGTGGGATTTATTTCAGTGAAATCCTTGGTTGTTCTTCACAACAACGTTTGTCACTGAGACAAATCTGTGGATGCAACGAGTCTTCGGACATCCTCATTGTGAGTTTACAATAAACATGTTCTAAAAGCTTGCACTCGTCTCCTGTCATATATATTCTTCAGTATCTACTTCTTCCTTCGAATGGTCTTAACTTGTTTTACTGATAGTTTACTTTTTAAAAGTAAAATGCCATTTTTTAGAAGGGTGACTAGCTAGGCTGTATCTTCTTTTATTACCCATGGTGTTATTTCGTCTGGTTCTGTAGTTTTTTTTCCTTGTGAACATCCAGAAGTAGCTTCATTACTTCCTTTATGGATATTTGAATGCCCGTTTCGATTTGTTTTTTATGGCTTAATTCTGCTACATTTATGGCGTTTTCTTATGAAAGTAAACTGGAATGTCATACTTAGTATTTCTCACATCTTATCCTTCATTTCAGTGGTTTTATTGTTATCTTTTCCTCTTCAAACCTTATATTTTATTTTTCGTTTATGTAAAAGCCTAAAAAAAATATTTGACTGTCTCTCTTTTGCTCTCTATTTTATTTTCAGTTTGTTTTCTGCCTGAAATACTGTCTGAGTCATATTTAACAACATGTTATTTCCAACAAATTCCAATAGAATATTGTGATTTATCTCTTTTTTTTCTAGTGAATATAAAATCAAGCTTTGAGGAAGTGTTGCTCTTCGTTCGTGATACTTCTGTACTGTGACGTCTGGGCCTTACCTCCACCACCTCGTTGCTCATATTGTGAAATTTTCTGACCCTTCAAAGGCTAAAGAAATGTTTCCTAGTATCCCAATGACTCATCTGTGTTTTTAACATCAGGCTATTCTTTTGTGTGTGTGTGTGTGTGTGTGTGTGTGTGTGTGTGTGTGTGTGTGTGTGTGTGTGTGTGTGTGTGTGTGTGTGTGTGTGTGTGTGTGTGTGTCTGCCTGTCCCTCTCCCTCTCCTCTTTCCCTCTCCTTAATCCCCTTTACACACACACACACGCATACACACACACACACACTCTCTCTCTCTCTAGACCACTAGACCAAGTGTCTATCGATCAGACTACTACTTCACCACTTAAGGAAGAACCACTTGAAGTGTAGACAACTGTGAGAGTGACCATCCTCATCTTATTACATTAGCTTAAAAAACACGTTGTATAATTACGCAGTCTTCCTCCCCTGTCACTATATAACTCGTACCTATCTAATGGTTTTAATCATAAGCATAATTTTTAAAGGGGTGAACCGGTAAGCCAGGGGAAGGCCTCGGTCAAATGACCAAAAGCTCTAGCTGCGGTTCATCATATGCCTAAGACCCACGTCAGGAAACACTTGTTCTGTTTCCTGACAAACGTTACCTACTAACCAAACCTGTATCCCTTACCCTTTCTGCCTATTTAAAATTCCTTTACTTTCCCATCTACCCTTCCTCCCTCTCCCCATCTACATATCCAACTCCTTCCCCATCTTAGCTTTCTTTCACTCCCCATCTACATTTCTCCCTCCCTCCCAATCTACATTCTCCCACCAGAAAAAAATAGTTTGGAAGACAAGCCGGAGTTTATTAAAAACTTTTCTTTGCACCGGGAGACTCAAAACCCTGCGATAAATCTTTTCGAGATAAGGTTAGTCAATTACCACCGGTCCTGAGATTTTTCCCACAATGTCTGTCCTAACTGAGTAGCCGAGATTTTCGGCTGCCGCGATTAAAAGAATCCAATGTACTTCGATGGAATATTTGATCTATCATGTCAGAGACTTCGTCTCCTGCCTACAGCTTGATGACTGACGCACAAAATAAATATTATTTCTAAAATTAAGTTCCGATGGGTCAGAGAAGCAGGTGGTTAGAATAAATAAATACATAAGTACTGTATACGTATACATATATATATATGCAAAATAACCACAGTGAAAAATGGTGAAATTCCAATCGATTTCGTGATTTTACAAATTATCAAATAATGTGAGAAATCACGGAACGACTGGAATCTCACCATTTTCCACTGTTTCTTTTTGTACTATCTTTCATTGCGTATATATATATATATATATATATATATATATATATTATATATATATATATATATATATATATATATATATATATATATATATATATATATATATATATATATATAATTTATTTATTATATCACCTTAGTTTAAAGGAATATTCATCGTAATGTTACTTAAAATTTTCATAAAAAGTTTTCTAAACTTTTCGAAGAGTCTTCACGAAGAAAAGTTGATTTTTGTGTAATATTGATGGAGAAGTTGAGGGGTGCTTCGTCAAACTCTGTCATTAACCCCTCAATCATTCCTTCCCACTTTCTCCATTCGTTTTCCTCCTCCATTCGTTCCTTCTCCCCTGTCTCATTCAACTCCAGTACTGTGCGCGAAAATTCTCGTCCATGCTGGAAGCATTTACGTGGTTAAGGTATTCATGTGCCTAATGTTGTTAAAAAATTCTCTCTGTCTGTCTGTCTGGTTATGGCGACAGTAATGACATGTTATCACAACATTTGGAATACTAAAAGTGTTTTAGCTGAAACGTGGGAAATTACTATATAAATTTTAGGGGAAAACAAAAAAGAAACGAAACAAAACTCTCTCTCTCCCTTCTGGCTTATCACTTTCCATTAAGTATAATAAAAATCCCCCCCCCAAGTTCTCCCTTCCTCCATCTCTTACGTCCTTTACTCCCTCCCACGTCCTCCCTTTCTCCCTACTCCTCTCCTCGGATACAAAGGCGTACTTGCAACATTACTGAAGAAAAGACTGGTCTAGAACAAGTTTTCTGTGTAGAACTTCAAATCACTAACTTGATAATATTTTGCTATGTGTAGAGCTCTTCACCTGTGTCCTTTCATGATACTTGTCTTTCATTCCCTTCCTCTGTGCTCCTTCTCCCTCCTTCACTCTACTGTCTCCCCTCAGCTCAGCACAACAACCTGTTAATTGCTTCCCCTCCCCAACTCCCCTCTGTCAAAATGATGGAAAGTTTTCCTTAAGTGTTTCATTGTCCTTCCACTACCTCGTGAAGGAGGAGCCAGGAGGCGATAACCGTGTGCTTTGTGCTCACAACCCAGCTATTACAACATTAATATTAATGCTGTTGTAAGTGTTCACATTAGTGGTCTCATATGGCAACTACGTTAGTGCGATCGTTACTAATGCGTATTCGAGGTGTGTGTGTGTGTGTGTGTGTGTGTGTGTGTGTGTGTGTGTGTGTGTGTGTGTGTGTGTGTATTCTGAACCAGCTATACATTTGCTCGCTTGTGTATGTAGTCAACAAATTGTGTCCTGGTTGGTAAAGCGCTATTCCCTGGTCCCAGAGCTCTAGTGCCTAGCCTCGTTTCGTACAGTTCAATCTAACTGCATATTTGTCTTTTAATCTATTGGGTTTAATTATGTTTACTTGGAAATCCATGTACAGATCCGCGAATGGATTTCGACTCGGGGAACAGATGATAGCTGTTTTCCTGTCCATCACACAGGAGTTAATGGCCTCGTGACTCACAAAATCGTAAAGACACGATTGCAAAGAATCAGTACCACGGGTATGGCCCAGTGGCTAACGCGTCGGTCTGGAGTTTTGAGACTCTCTGATAGCGGGTTCTAACCCCACCCGTGGTATAGTTTTTATTTAATGGTCTCGTCTCTGTCTCGTTGAGGTATTCAGCGTCTATCCATCTCCCGTTTTCGTTCCTTATGAGCCAAGCGATCTGCGTCCGTCCACTATGAAAATGACAGTGATCGTTAATAGGGACTCAAAGCCGAGGTCCCTATTAAGTCATGGCGATATAATACGTATGGGTAAACCTCCTTACAGGTAAATAGATATTCAAATATTAGTTGGCTGTCGTGAGTTGCATCCTAGCGAAAAGAATCGATGCACACCAATGGAAATAATCCACACAGCTTGGCTTTATTGGGTTATCCTCTGAGAATACGTCACTACCATGTTCCAAAATGGGGGAAAACATGTAGAGGATAAGTAACGAGGAAGCGGACATTCATTGTAAGTGGAAGTTATGCAGCTAATTACCTTAGCACACAAATAGGTAGTCTCTTGATGTTTAATGCTACCGAAGGTGTGTGAACCATCTCCTTGAGACCGAGTGGTGAGACACGACTACTCATTGGTAGGTTCAGAAGACTGCAACTCTTACCGGTTAGAGTTCAAAATAAGAGAACACTAAAATTATAGACATTGTTAGAGGGAAAGGCACCTGTTAAACTGGCAAATTAAGGAAATCAACCAAATTAAACTTCCCCCTTTGATTTCTGGCAAGTATGCAGACAGGACTGGCCATTATTATTTTTATTATTATTATTATTATTATTATTATTATTATTATTATTATTATTATTATTATTATTATTATTATTATTTTTATACGAGACAAGCGATGAATCTATATAGAGTTCAGGTATGTACAAACTCGGATGCTGGTGTAGTACCAAGCTTCATTTCATGGAAGTTGAGCTTAGAGGTGCGAAGAGCAAACTTTGCGTGATTTGTAACACACATGTGTTACAAATCACGATCATTGCTCTCAGTTTCTGAAGGTTGTATATATGCTGCAGCCGAACTCCAGAGCTCCGCTCCAACACCATGGTGAGCGCCACCCAGAACACCATGGTGAGTGCCACCCACAACACCATGGTGAGTGCCACCCACAACACCATGGTGAGTGCCACCCACAACACCATGGTGAGTGCCACCCACAGCACCATGGTGAGTGCCACCCACAGCACCATGGTGAGTGCCACCACAACACCATGGTGAGTGCCACCCACAGCACCATGGTGCACCTTCATGACTCACGAAATCGCTATAATACGATTGTAAACAAACCACTGAACGGGTAGGGATCATCACAGTAGCCTGTCAAGACTAGCTTGTCATGGGTTCGATCCCGTTCTGTGAGTTCAAGAAGAGCTGAAGAAAAAGTTATATGTTAGTGCTGGTGTAACAGACGGGTAACTTACGCTAGTGTACCATTAACGATGTACTGGTATTGCAGAACTGTTGCTGAAAAATTGTACCATTGTTCATCAACTATCACACCACGGATGCCCCACTGTTTTAACAGTATGACAACTGCTTTGATACCCTTGCTGTTTACCTATTATACATCCTTCAGGGCACTGTTGATAGAGTTGAAACTTACCTTCACTTGCCTCTGATTAAACTTGATTATCATACATTCCCCAAGTGATGTATGACATCAAAAACAACAACAACAACAACAACAACAACAATAATAATAATAATAATAATAATAACAATAATAATAATAATAATTAATAATAATAATACACTGCTTTTATTATTATTATTGTGCAAATATAGATATTGCAACTTTAATATACCAACTGTGTGCAACAAACGATTAACAATGTCTCTTGTCTTTTCCCAGGTGAGTGTTGTAGTCAAAGGAACTGGTGAGGGCTGTCTGTACTGGCGAGGGCTGTACCGTCCAGTACACTCTACGAATGCTTGCAACTGTGAGTTCCTTAGGTTTGTCTTACCGCACTCCCTGATGCATACCTTACTCTGTGTACGTGTAAACCATACACACGTGTATGTAAGTTTGTGTGTACGTGTGTGTAAGTGCGTGTATGTGTGCGTGCATGAGTGTGTGCTAACCAAGCCTGGAGCGTGTCTCCTACTGCGTGTCAAGGGATTTGGGTGACACTCCGTGCCAAGAAAATGGGTTTTGCTAGAATTACTCATCATTCCATATATATATATATATATATATATATATATATTTTATATATATATATATATATATATATATTATATATATACATATATATATATATATATATTTATATATATATATATGGAAGGAAGGTGGAAGGGAGACGGGTGTGACTGGAATGTAGTGGGAGAGGGAAGTGGTTTACCTGAAGGACATTCCGGGGATCAGCGCCCCCGCGGCCTGGTCCACTACCAGGCCTCACGGTGGATCAGGGCCTGACCAACGAGGTTGTTACTGCTGGCCGCACGTAGTCCAACGTACGAACTACAGACCGGCTGATCCGGCACTGACTTTAGGTATCTTTCCACCTCCCTCTTGAAGACTACCAGGAGTCTGTTGGTAATGCCCCTTATGACTGGTGGGAGGCTGTTGAACAGTCTTGGACCCCGGACGCTAATTGTGTTTTTTCTTAGTGTACCAATGGCGCCCCTACTTTTCACTGGGGGTATATTGCATCGTCTAGCAAGTCTTTTGCTTTCGTAGGGAGTGATTTCTGTGTGCAGGTTAGGGACCAGTCCCTCCAGAATCTTCCAGGTGTAGATTATGATATATCTCTCTCGTCTGCGCTCTAGTGAGTACAGGTCAAGTGCTTCCAGTAAAGGGTTCCCCTTTGAACCACCTCCCCAGTCTAGGCATTTCAAACTCTGCCAGTAGCAACAGTATACACGAATTTATCCAGCGTGAGCTGTACACAACATTCACATACCCTGATGTGGTTTGCCCCCACCAGGTCATACAATGCAGGTCACCACGGCACCTCGGGCTGTGTGACTCTCCCATCCGTCCGTAA
This sequence comes from Cherax quadricarinatus, assembly GCF_026875155.1. Taxonomy (NCBI): domain Eukaryota; kingdom Metazoa; phylum Arthropoda; class Malacostraca; order Decapoda; family Parastacidae; genus Cherax; species Cherax quadricarinatus. The sequence goes on along the minus strand of NC_069437.1, from coordinate 22,065,431 downwards.
CAATAAAACCGAGACACTGTACTTTCTGGGTTTATATGCACCATCAAAAATTACTCAAAAGAAACAGCAGACCCGCAACTGCAGTGTGAAATGGGAAAAAAAGGGAGTTGTGGGGAGCGGTGGGAGGGGAGAGGAGATGGGATAGGAACGCAGATGGGAAGATGAGAGGAAGGAGGCTTAGTTAATTATAAAAAAAAGGCGAATAAAAGTGACGGAGGCAACGTGAGGGAGAATAAGAAGTGATGCTGCAGTAATGAAGGAACAGCAAAAACGACATCTCTTACTTAAAGTGGATTAAGATATTGTGAGACGAGGCAGAGGTAGAAGAGACAAGCTGGAGTGTAAACTTGGGGATTTAGAGGGAAGTTAAAATAGAGGGAGAGGAAGGGAGATGGAGGTTAAGAGGAGGGAAATGTAGAGGGAAGGGAGATGATGAGAACATGGAGAAGGGTTGAATGTAAGAAGGAATACGAGGGAGGTTGAAAGCTAGGGAGTTATATGGGAGAAGTGGAACACCTGAAATAGATGAATAAGGGAGTAAGTTGATACGGCAGTTTGGGGGAGAAGTGGGTGTATTGGGGAAGGGGTGGGCGTTTTAGGGACGGGTAGGTATATTAGGAACGGGTGGGCACATAGGACGGGAGGACATAAATTTAGCATGCATATACGTACATAAGCATATATATATATATATATATATATATATATATTTATATATATATATATATATATATATATATATATATATATATATATATGTATATAATATATATATATATATATATATATATATATATATATATATGTCATAGGTAGTAGGTTGGTAGACAGCAACCACCCAGGGAAGTACTACCGTCTGCCAGATGACTGTGAAACAAAAACCTGTAACTGTTTTGCATGATGGTAGGATTGCTGGTTTCTTTTTCTGTCTCATAAACACGCTAAGATAACAGGGATATCTTGCTACTCCTACTTACACTTTGGTCACACTTCACAGACACGCACATGCATATATATATATACATACATCTAGGTTTTTCTCCTTTTTCTAAATAGCTCTTGTTCTTTTTATTTCTTCTATTGTCCATGGGGAGTGGAAAAGAATCTTTCCTCCGTAAGCCATGCGTGTCGTATGAGGCGACTAAAATGCCGGGAGCAATGGGCTAGTAACCCCTTCTCCTGTATACAATTACTAAAAAAGAGAAGAAGAAAACTTTATTAAAACTGGGTTGCTTAAATGTGCGTGGATGTAGTGCGGATGACAAGAAACAGATGATTGCTGATGTTATGAATGAAAAGAAGTTGGATGTCCTGGCCCTAAGTGAAACAAGCAGAGGGGGGTAGGAGAGTTTCAGTGGGGGGAAATAAATGGGATTAAATCTGGAGTATCTGAGAGAGTTAGAGCAAAGGAAGGGGTAGCAGTAATGTTAAATGATCAGTTATGGAAGGAGAAAAGAGAATATGAATGTGTAAATTCAAGATTATGTGGATTAAAGTAAAGGTTGGATGCGAGAAGTGGGTCATAATAAGCGTGTATGCACCTGGAGAAGAGAGGAATGCAGAGGAGAGAGAGAGGTTTTGGGAGATGTTAAGTGAATGTATAGGAGCCTTTGAACCAAGTGAGAGAGTAATTGTGGTAGGGGACTTGAATGCTAAAGTAGGAGAAACTTTTAGAGAGGGTGTGGTAGGTAAGTTTGGGGTGCCAGGTGTAAATGATAATGGGAGCCCTTTGATTGAACTTTGTATAGAAAGGGGTTTAGTTATAGGTAATACATATTTTAAGAAAAAGAGGATAAATAAGTATACACGATATGATGTAGGGCCGAAATGACAGTAGTTTGTTGGATTATGTATTGGTAGATAAAAGACTGTTGAGTAGACTTCAGGTGTACATGTTTATAGAGGGGCCACAGATAAAACAGATCACTTTTAGTTGTAGCTACACTGAGAGTAAAAGGTAGATGGGATACAAGGAGAATAGAAGCATCAGGAAGAGAGAGGTGAAGGTTTTAAACTAAAAGAGGAGGCAGTTTAGGGTAAGATATAAACAGCTATTGGGGATAGATGGGCTAATGAGAGCATAGGCAATGGGGTCGAAGAGGTATGGGGTAGGTTTAAAAATGTAGTGTTAGAGTGTTCAGCAGAAGTTTGTGGTTACAGGAAGGTGGGTGCAGGAGGGAAGAGGACGATTGGTGGAATGATGATGTAAGAGTAGTAAGGGAGAAAAGTTGCATATGAGAAGTTTTTACAAAGTAGAAGTGATGCAAGGAGGGAAGAGTATATGGAGAAAAAGAGAGGAAGTTAAGAAGTGGTTGAAGCAATGTAAAAAGAGAGCAAATGAGAGAGGGGTGAGATGTTATCAACAAATTTTGTTGAAAATAAGAAAAAGTTTTGGAGTGAGATTAAAACAAGTTAAGAAGCCTAGAGAACAAATGGATTTGTCAGTTAAAAATAGGAGAGGAGAGTTATTAAATGGAGAGTTAGAGGTATTGGGAAGATGGAAGGAATATTTTGAGGAATTGTTAAATGTTGATGAAGATAGGGAAGCTGTGATTTCGTGTATAGGGCAAGGAGGAATAACATCTTGTAGGAGTGAGGAAGAGCCAGTTGTGAGTGTGGGGGAAGTTCGTGAGGCAGTAGGTAAAATGAAAGGGGGTAAGGCAGCCGGGATTGATGGGATAAAGATAGAAATGTTAAAAGCAGGTGGGGATATAGTTTTGGAGTGGTTGGTGCAATTATTTAATAAATGTATGGAAGAGGGTAAGGTACCTAGGGATTGGCAGAGAGCATGCATAGTTCCTTTGTATAAAGGCAAAGGGGATAAAAGAGAGTGCAAAAAATTATAGGGGGATAAGTCTGTTGAGTGTACCTGGTAAAGTGTATGGTAGAGTTATAATTGAAAGAATTAAGAGTAAGACGGAGAATAGGATAGCAGATGAACAAGGAGGCTTTAGGAAAGGTAGGGGGTGTGTGGACCAGGTGTTTACAGTGAAACATATAAGTGAACAGTATTTAGAAAAGGGCCCTAAAGAGGTCTTTGTGGCATTTATGGATTTGGAAAAGGCGTATGACAGGGTGGATAGGGGGGCAATGTGGCAGATGTTGCAAGTGTATGGTGTAGGAGGTAGGTTACTGAAAGCAGTGAAGAGTTTTTACGAGGATAGTGAGGCTCAAGTTAGAGTATGTAGGAAAGAGGGAAATTTTTTCCCAGTAAAAGTAGGCCTTAGACAAGGATGTGTGATGTCACCTTGGTTGTTTAATATATTTATAGATGGGGTTGTAAGAGAAGTAAATGCGAGGGTCTTGGCAAGAGGCGTGGAGTTAAAAGATAAAGAATCACACACAAAGTGGGAGTTGTCACAGCTGCTCTTTGCTGATGACACTGTGCTCTTGGGAGATTCTGAAGAGAAGTTGCAGAGATTGGTGGATGAATTTGGTAGGGTGTGCAAAGAAGAAAATTAAAGGTGAATACAGGAAAGAGTAAGGTTATGAGGATAACAAAAAGATTAGGTGATGAAAGATTGAATATCAGATTGGAGGGAGAGAGTATGGAGGAGGTGAACGTTTCAGATATTTGGGAGTGGACGTGTCAGCGGATGGGTCTATGAAAGATGAGGTGAATCATAGAATTGATGAGGGAAAAAGAGTGAGTGGTGCACTTAGGAGTCTGTGGAGACAAAGAACTTTGTCCTTGGAGGCAAAGAGGGGAATGTATGAGAGTATAGTTTTACCAACGCTCTTATATGGGTGTGAAGCGTGGGTGATGAATGTTGCAGCGAGGAGAAGGCTGGAGGCAGTGGAGATGTCATGTCTGAGGGCAATGTGTGGTGTGAATATAATGCAGAGAATTCGTAGTTTGGAAGTTAGGAGGAGGTGCGGGATTACCAAAAACTGTTGTCCAGAGGGCTGAGGAAGGGTTGTTGAGGTGGTTCGGACATGTAGAGAGAATGGAGCGAAACAGAATGACTTCAAGAGTGTATCAGTCTGTAGTGGAAGGAAGGCGGGGTAGGGTCGGCCTAGGAAGGGTTGGAGGGAGGGGGTAAAGGAGGTTTTGTGTGCGAGGGGCTTGGACTTCCAGCAGGCATGCGTGAGCGTGTTTGATAGGAGTGAATGGAGACAAATGGTTTTTAATACTTGACGTGCTGTTGGAGTGTGAGCAAAAGTAACATTTATGAAGGGGATTCAGGGAAACCGGCAGGCCGGACTTGAGTCCTGGAGATGGGAAGTACAGTGCCTGCATCTGAAGGAGGGGTGTTAATGTTGCAGTTTAAAAACTGTAGTGTAAGGCACCCTTCTGGCAAGACAGTGATGGAGTGAATGATGGTGAAAGTTTTTCTTTTTCGGGCCACCCTGCCTTGGTGGGAATCGGCCGGTGTGATAATAAAAAAAAAAATATATATATGTATATATATATATATATATATATATATATATATGTATATATATTATATATATATATATATTATGTATATATATATATATATATATATATATGTATATATATATATATATATATTATATATATATATATATATATATATATATTTTTATATATATACATATATATATTATATTTTATATATATATATATATACATATATATATACATATATATATATATATATACATATATATATACATATATATATATTTTATATACATTATATATATATATATATATATATATATATATATATATATATATATATATATATATATATATCTTCTTTCTTTCAACACACCGGCCGTATCAAACCGAGGCGGGGTGGCCCAAAAGGAAAAAACGAAAGTATTATATATATATATATATATATTTTATATATATTTTATATATATTATATATATATATTTATATATATTATATATATATATATATATATATATATGCAACATCAGTAGGTATACACAACATCAGTACGTCTACACTGCGTTTGTGTGCATGAAAAGGTAAATCCACTAAAGGCGAGTAAGGAACATGTTTACACAGGAAGAAAGAACCTCTAAGCGTCACGTGAAGCTTGGTCAACACCTGAGTTCCAGATCATCACGTCATCACAGGGATCGCGTGTCTGGTCAGGTCTTGGATGTTGTTATAATTCAGATCTAGAGAATGATTTGAGTGCTGTAACGTAGCATTTATAAGGTAACTGATACCACTATACGTTTATCACGGAAGATTCTAAGCTCCTATAGTAGAAGGAACACCTTGTGTATATAATTCAGCAGACTCTCACTCCATGTTATGATAGAGGTTCTTCACGTACTGGAAGAGTCGAATTCCCCTTTACATACCTTATTAATCTCCTCTAGCTCTTGTTGTTGGATTTCTTAGTTTCTCTCCGTTTGGCTGACTTAAATAAAAACCACAATCTTTACATGGAATTAGACCATCATCTGCCTTATTTTACTACATTTTAGCATCCAGCTTATTCAGTATTAACACTGAAATCCAACAATATTCCTGACCTAGTTTGACGTCCAATCTCGAGTTCATATAATGATGATCTTCACCTGAGATGTTGATTCCTCTCTACCTGACGTTGATGGATTCTTTCACCCTATAGAAACATGTCCCTTACTAGCATTTTTTTTTTTTGCATTCTCTGAAGAGGACTTTAGTTGGAGGCTGAAATATTGCGAAGTTTTCTCGTTTAATGTTTCTGTGTTCGGGTGGTTTTATCATTTCAGTGATCAATGTTTATTACACACACATTTACACATTAGTATATGTAACAGTGTGTATATACATTTGTATGCATATGCATTACTAATACATATATCAGACATTACTATATATACACATTAGTGTACACAACGTTAATATAGACAACATTAATATGTAAATCAAAATTATTATGCATATATATATATATATATATATATGCAGGGAAACCGGCAGGCCGGACTTGAGTCCTGGAGATGGGAAGTACAGTGCCTGCACTCTGAAGGAGGGGTGTTAATGTTGCAGTTTAAAAACTGTAGTGTAAAGCACCCTTCTGGCAAGACAGTGATGGAGTGAATGAGGGTGGAAAGTTTTTCTTTTTCGGGCCACCCTGCCTTGGTGGGAATCGGCCGGTGTGATAATAAATAAAAATAATATATATATTTATATATATATATATATATATATATATATATATATATATATATATATATATATATATATATACACACAAATAACCCGTACCGAGGATCAGGAAAATTAAAACGTTTCGGCCAGACTTAGACGATTGACATGTCCTCCTGAAGCGGTTCATGACGGACCGAAACCTCGTCATTAATATCCCTCTCCCAGGAGCGTGTTATTTGTGTATTGTTCAACCCATTTTATTGTGACTTTTCATTCTTTAGAATGTATATACATTATTTATATGGAACCTAAGTGTGCACACGCAGCATTGTTATGCAAAGTGATGGATAAAATACAACACAACATTATGTTCTGTAATTCTACTTAATGAGATACATTAGTTGGACACATAATTAAACTGTTCTAGACCAGCCAGGAGTGATAGTAACTATCCTTCTGTTGGATGTAAGAAGAACAGTGCTAGACCAGTCAGGAGTGATAGTAACTATCCTGTTGGATGTAAGGTGAACAGTGCTAGACCAGTCAGGAGTGATAGTAACTATCCTGTTGGATGTAAAGTGAACAGTGCTAGACCAGTCAGGAGTGATAGTACTATCCTGTTGGATGTAAAGTGAACAGTGCTAGACCAGCCAGGAGTGATAGTACTATCCTGTTGGATGTAAAGTGAACAGTGCTAGACCAGTCAGGAGTGATTGTAACTATCCTGTTGGATGTAAGGTGAACAGTGCTAGACCAGCCAGGAGTGATACTAACTATCCTTCTGTTGGATGTAAGAAGAACAGTGCTAGACCAGTCAGAAGTGATAGTAGCTATCCTGTTGGATGTAAAGTGAACAGTGCTAGACCAGTTAGGAGTGATAGTAACTATCCTGTTGGATGTAAAGTGAACAGTGCTAGGCCAGCCAGGAGTGATAGTAACTATCCTTCTGTTGGATGTAAGGAGAACAGTGCTAGACCAGTCAGGAGTGATAGTAACTATCCTGTTGGACGTAAGGAGAACAGTGCTAGACCAGTCAGGAGTGATAGTGACTATCCTTCTGTTGGATGTAAGGTGAACAGTGCTAGACTAGCTAGGAATGATAGCACTATCCTGTTCAATGTAAGGTGAACAATGTTACACTAACCAGGAATAATAGTAACTATCCTTCCTCAGTTGGATGAAAGGTAACTACTACTATAAAGTGTGTTTATCACGTTAACTTATCAAAAATTATCAAATTATCAATTAGCATTTATCTACTTAAAGATCATTGTATTACTCAAGCTGCGCTGCGAGTATAAAAAAAAATCTGGAAACTCAGCACAGGTCCGTCATAGGCTGAAAAACTCAAACTTATGAAAAGACTAGTTAGCTGATGCGTTCCTTAAACGTTTCCCCTCAAGCGCGTTTCTAGAGGCTAGTAAAGGGTTCTTGATCCGAGAATTAAGAGCTAACTTCCCGTTGTTTCAAACCTGATTACCTCCCATTCCCATCATCCCCGGACACCGTGTGATCCTTAAGGGTTTAGGTAGGATGCTTTGAAAAATGAAAAACTCTCTGACCTGGTCAATGGCTCACTCATCACTCTTGGCAATTTAAAGATAAAATACGAAACTCTAATAGGAACATTCGAAGTCCAATTCAGAAATAAAAGATACTACTAGCAGGAACAACGTACACGACTCAAACACTGTCACACAACGCTGAAAATAACCCGCATCAGAGTACATAGTGAGACTAGTTAATCGTCCAAATTGGACCATTAACTAGTCTCATTAGTTAATGGTGAGGACTGTAACTAGTCTCACTAGTTAATGGTCCACAGTGAGGACTGTGGCTAATCTCGCTAGTTAATGGCCCACGGTGAGAACTGTGACTAGTCTCGCTAGTTCCACAATGAGGACTGTGACTAGTCTCACTAGTTAATGGCCCACAGTGAGGACTGTGACTAGTCTCACTAGTTAATGGCCCACAGTGAGGACTGTGACTGGTTATCAGTGTGCACAGCGTGTGCTGTGAGAATTTAGCATCATGCGCACACAGTGTACACGAGGGTGTGACGGGGATTACGTGACTAGGAGTCACAAAGTCATGTGATCAATGAAGGCTTAATTCACCAGCTTTCGACACTGAAAAATTGAATAAGCATTTCAGGCAAGTGAGAACATCATCAGTGGCAGATGATGTTCCAGGGGAGAGCGCTAAACTCTTATAGGTCATGCAGCACCTGAAGAAGTGGGAAATATGTAGGTCTGAGCCAAGGAAAGTGCAGCTCCAATTACTTGTAACAAGGAATTGGAACCTCCGTGTGGAGGAGATAAGGTTCACAAACAAGTGTTCCAGAGAAGAGAGAGTGAAACATGAACGTGAAACAATTTGAGACTAGGTGTGGGGGGTTCTTTTTTAAGGGATCAATTTTAGAACCCCCTCGTGAGCTTTCGTGTTTTTTACAAGTCACTAAATAGTATGGTTGCGTGAGAAGCAGTGATCTTGTGCAAGACTGGGGTGCGAAAAGCGAAATGTTGGATTTGAGGATAACATTCTTTGCAATAACACTGGTCAACACTCATTTCTTTGCCAACCGATTTTAAGGTAAGTTTGTGGTGCTGATTCCGAAAATGTCAACGGTTTTACTTGACTGGCTCTAGTTTTTGATAAATTTGGTATCCCATTGAAAAACGCATAAGATGTGGAAAATATGTTGATCAGGCGGGTCTAACTTATAAATCGCATTGAAAATATTTTTTAGATCATGCAAGTCAAATCATGTAATACATACTAGCACTTCATTCTGTAAAATAACAGATTAACATAGTAAGATAAGTCAGATGCCACTAATTACTGCTTATGAAAACGTTTGTACGATTTTCTTTTATGCTGGTCATCAGTACAGTCTCTCGTTGGAGGCTCCAGCAATAGTCTGCCATCACGTGTGTGTGTCACATCTGCCTTGATACTTTTCCTCCATCACCTTAATATCTTGATAGAATCTCTTCCCTTGTTCCTCACTGACCTCATCAAGATTATGTAGAAATCTGTTTAGGTTTCTATGGAGAAAGTGTACGTTTATGCTCATATTAGTACCTAAATTCTTGAAGTTTGTCAGAATGTTTCGCACCAGTTCTTCACAATTCTCTGTTTTGTGATTACCCAAAGGTCTTGACAACTGACACAACTGCACCATGCAGAAACTTCAGCGTTGTAAACACTGGTATGGGAACGTCTTCACTGTGTTACACAGGTCTCCTTCCCCTCTCCAAAGCAGGATATTCCCACTTGACTTTCTCGTATCGATTGAAACCTTTCACATTCACCATACAGAAATAACAATCGTAGTGGTGATTTTTCGGGTCTCTCCACACTATAGACACACCCAAGTTTAAACTTTTCCTTTGCCTATTTTTCCATTATTGTAAGCATTCTACACAGGTTTTGCAGATCATGGAGAACTCTTGTTTCTCTGGGGAAAACAATAGCAAAATGAAGGTTAGAACATTGTCACGTGGTCGTTGTTGATACAACGAATTCCACTGATTATTAAATCATTTATAAATATAATTTTAATCTTCATTAAAGCTATTAAAATTGTCACTACATATAGACGCGTTATAACTAAGTTTACTGTTAACTGAGGGTAGGTATGCAATGTCATATACTAAAGATGTTAGTTAGTTAGTTAAAGATTAGCCGGTATTCTCCCGGCCCGGGCCTTTTCCAAGTGGTGGCCCGGCCTTGGCTCCCTCTTTAGGGAGTGTCTGAGACCTAAGTCTCCCATGGGAGGAGGCACAAGCACCTCCTCATCTTTGGTACCAATTGTCCCCAGGCCTAGCTACAAGCTAGGCCTCTCTGGTCTGCCATCCCCGCCACAAGGGGGCAAATGGGAATGACAGTCTTATGAGCTAAAGGCTCGGGCTCAGGCACCTACCCTACCCTAGAAGGGTTAGGCATGGTGTCGATATATATATAAGACAATTTGAAACACCTACCGTCATTTTCAAATTCAGCAACGCCAAAATACCCTAAATGTATTCAAATATCTTTGTCAATGACTTTTTTTGTTGATCAGTGTAATAATAATACGAATAATAATAAAAGATATTAATAAATAATAATGAACAAGAATGAAATATACATCATGTTAAATACACACCTCTCGATGTATATACACTTGGGTACACTCCTTATTGGTATATCTATACCAATAGGATAAATGCTTTTATTATTTTTCATCGTTGTAGAGCTTAATGACCTACTTGGATTCATCACTTTACGGCGAATACAGTAATAATTATCTGAATAAAATGCTGTTTTTTTGGAGAGCCATAATCTTAAATGATTGCGAACCAGGTATACCCTTCTGTACTCGATTCTATGCACTATTCTGTATCCAATTCCGTACTCTGTGCTGTACTATCTAATTCTCTTATTTAAGATATGTTTTACAAATTTACATATACGATGGGAAAACTAGTGCAGGATGAAGGATGGTGAAGCAGGGGAATAAGGACAGGATTAAGACGAAGAAGCTATACGCAGGTGGGGATACATTATTGAGATGGTTGTTTAATATATGTGTGAAAGAATGGGAACTTCTTAAAGATTGGGAGAGTATGCATTATTCCTTTGTGTACGGGAAAGGGGATGAGGGAACAAATATTATAGAGGAGTAAGTCTGTTGAGCTTACCATGTGTACAACAGTATTACTGTGGAAAAAAAAGTGTGGTAAAGCCAAAAAAGCAGGATTGTAGAGAGAATAATATGGATTCAAGGAGGGAAGTGCAAGTGACCAATACTTAAATAGGTGTAAGGAACTATGTGTTACATTTATGGATTTGGAAAGCGCCTATAAGGTGGATAGGGAAGCGATGTGGTTGGTATTGCATGTGTATGGAGTATATACAGTAGTCTGTTGAAAGCTGTGCAGTGTTACTGTATTTGTTTAAATTACTAATAGACGAAGGTGTTAAAAAACAGTAGGGAGAGATGAGGGCTTAGAAGACAATCTGATATGAGGTTGGAGTTAGTCGCAGTTGCTGATTACACTATCCTTAGGAAGATTCTGTGGATATATTAAAGTAGGAACTTTAAAGTGAACATATAAATGTTGAAAGTAGCAAGAGTATGAACAAAATAAACTTAGGAAAGACTGAACATCAAAGTGGGTGAAAGAAGCGTAGAAAAACGGCATGCATTTAAATATTCAGGAGTCGATGTGTTGGCAGATGGTTCAAATGGCTAGGCTTCAGGCTTCACGAAGTCTAAGTCGTTTGTGTGAAGAATAAAACGCCTATGAGAAGAGCAAAAGAGGCACACTGGGGACTGTATTAGAGTATAGTTGTGCTAATTTATATATGGCTGTGAGGCATGGCTTTTTAAATGCTTCAGCAAAGATGAGACTGGAGGCAGTGAAGATGCCGTATATCTGTGTGTGGTTATATATATATTATTATATATATATATATATATATATATATATATATATATATATATATATAATATATATATATATTATATATATATATATATATATATATTATATATATATATATTATATATTATTGAAAAACAGCTCCTTTATTTTCCCCTAAGTAAAGAGTGTGGTAGTGATGAGAGGAGAGTGGGGGGGGGGGGTGAACCAGCATTCATATTCATGTATGCTGATGGTTGGTCCTCCTCACCTCAAGGTACAGCCCGACCCTCCCAGCCTGTGAGCAGCCTGCTAAGGCTGTCCTGAGATTATGCTCAGGCTGTGGTTGTGGTGAAGTTGTACCGCGGTTGTACTGAGATTATATTAAGGTTGTGCCGAGGTTGTATTGAGGTTGTGTTGAGGTTATGTTGAGGTTGTGTTGAGGTTGTGTTGAGGTTTATGTTGAGGTTTGTGTTGAGGTTTTTTGTTGAGGTTGTGTTGAGGTTGTGTTGAGGTTGTGTTGAGGTTGTGTTGAGATTGTGTTGAGGTTGCAGTGACGTTGTCCTCGACACTTTAGACCCAAAAGGTTTGATGCTGATGAGTGAGAGGAGGGGGTAAGGCGAGGATAAAGGAGAATGAGTAAGAAAATAATCTGTCAGGCAGTTCAATCGGGAGACGCTGCAACGAATTTGCATGCTAACTGGGCGTCTCGTGCCGCTGTGTACCTTCCTGGTGGCCATTACCGCGAATACGCGAAGCAGACGAGATGAGGGGATGGGGGGGGGAACTGAAGAGTATTTTTTTTCATTTAACAAATCTGGACTCTTCATCAGCGTGTTGCTACCCTATCCTATATGATAGTTACATAGTGGAAACAAAAGCTAGCTATATTTCCCTGTTATATTACATCACATGGGTTTCGTACATAGTGTTGAAAATCTGTCACCCTGAGTCGGGAGACTTCAGGAGGGTGATAATGGTTTCTCAGCTACGAGAGCTTCAAAGATTTCGTTCCTGCATGGTTAATATCCAGCCAGGGTGGCAAATCAAATCATGCACTATATTACTAGTTTTATGTTCATTGTTATATTAGGCGATAAATTGTTGAATCTTAGAATAAACTCTAAGGTGGACACTAGTTTGTCTTACTTACCGAAGACTATTACTCGGAATTACCCTCTCTCATGACTGCCTATCCTAGTGCTAATCAACCTTATTTTGATGTCATCCACCTGTAGTGGAGAAATTGGGAAAGCCATCCGCTCCATCTGGCGACCATTTTTCCTAAATTTATCTGAAATTCCAAAGTCAGTTAAAAGAGGAGAGAGAGAGAGAGAGAGAGAGAGAGAGAGAGAGAGGAGAGAGAGAGAGAGAGAGAGAGAGAGAGAGAGAGAGAAGAGAAAACTGCATTTTCATTTTTTGAGGTTACAGTTATTTACTGCAATATAACTGAGTATATACCTTGCGATTCTGTACAAAATTTATATTAGAGAAAAATACAGAATTGCAGAATGATAGGTAAAAATATGCATGCATATTTCTGTGAATCAGAGGCTTGGTTGCTGCTGTACTTTGCTATCAGGTGACACTGTAGCGTCAGAAGACGCTAGAGTGCACCCTGCATGGAGGGATCCAGATTCAAAATTGCATCCCTTTTACTTGACTTGATTAAAACTAAAGCTGCCAGACGTTGGATAAAATTGGATAGATGAGCCAGGTGTTGGTCCTTTTTATTCCTCGCTTCTTTTGTTTCTCCTCCGTTCATCATTAATCTCTTCTTACACCAACTCTTCCCCTAAGTCTCCTCATTCTCTTACCTCTCCATTTACTTCCTTAGATTCTTTCTTCACTGTACACTTTCCCTTTTTGTCTCCTTCATTTCCATCTCTCCCACACCTGCTACGTTCCCTTGATGGCTATTCCTTGGAGATGATACTTCCCAAGTAACAATAACCTCAGCCTTGCCGCTAGAACCACTGAACCCATTGTGTGGAATGCTCAGTTGATATCCTCATCCTATTACTGAAGTCTCAGATAAGGCTGACTGATTTCATTGTTTCACATATTCATCACAACGTGTGATGTACTGTACCAGAGAAATGTAACTAGCTTCTGTTCCCAGTGTAAGTATCGTATAGGGTAGGGTATACCTCCCCTGCAGGTATCCTCACAATGTAACTCTCATATAGAGTAGGGTAGCTATACACCGCGGGTGTTATTGTAGCTATCGTATAAAACAGGATAGCCGAACATTGCAACTATTACCACACTGCCATATAAAATCGGGTAACTATACACTGCTGGTGCCCACAAAGTATCTATCAAATAAAATAGGGTAACAACACAATGTAGAAGTATACGATTTTGTTAAAAAGGAATCTGCTGCCGGCCTTGCCCTTCGGTAACTGATTTAGAAGTTGGTTCGGGGCGTACAGATTTTTGAAATCAATAATTCCGCGTACGATGTTAGGCGGCCAAAGAATTTGATACTGATATGGGTGGAAATATGAGCATTTGGAAAAGGGGAAAATGCCAGATGAAACTTCGGTCAATCGTGAAGCCAATCGACTCTTTTTCTGTTTCCAGTTTGGTTACTTGTGAATTGATTCAGCTGCGGTGTTGTAACTTTTTACGGGGAGACTGATAGATGGACAAGCTGGCACACTGGCAGACTGGAAGGAATGTATATATGCAGAGTGATAAATAGGTAGATAGGGAGATATGTACTTGATTGATGTGTGGATAGGGAGATACGTACTCGATTGGTGGGTGGATATTTAGATATGTACTCGGTTGGTGGGTGGATAGGTAATTAAGAACGCTGTTTAATGGGAATACTAGTAGATTAAAGTGATAGGTTGGTATATGAGCAAACTGGTAGACGGATAGACTGGTAGATATGTAATTAGTAGGATTTGATAATGGTAGATTAGTAGACGCACTAAAATACATTTTTTAGCTCAGATTATCTAGATCAGTTACAAACACCAATAATTACTGCAGTCAATCGTAAAGCAAACCATCCAACACGGACCAAGACAGTGTTTTCCTTTCCTCTCATCTGCTATATGTAATTTTTGTTGGCACGCTCTGGGATGATGGCAATACCTTCGGAAAAAATTCCGTTTCCCCTCTGTCTTGGATAGGCCTTTTTGAGAGGTAGTAATTCCCGAGTAACAGTAACTCCAGCTCACTTGGAACGAAACCTCTGAAGCTCCCGTAGCTGCTGAACCTTTAAGGGAATAATCAACGTTGTCCTTATCTCCCTGCTGAAGTCTCCGAGTTCAAGTTGACGGATTTTAACGCTATGTATAATCTGCTCTGCCTGGTGGAAAATGAGAAGAAAACATAGGAAGCGTTTGCTACCTTATATAATAGGTTAGTAATAATAGTGGTTATAATAATAACCTTAATTTTTAAAGGGGTGGACCAGTAAACCAGTGGAAGGCCTTGGTCAGATGACCAAAAGCTCCAGCTACGGGTTATCATATGACTAAGACACGCGTCAGGAAACACTTGTCTTATTTCCTGACAAGCCTTACCTAACCTAGCACACTGCTTATGCATCCAGTTATGCTTACAAGAGAGCTTGGTAATTATATCGTCGGGTTAAACAGCATATACGAAGCTGTCGCCATTAAACTAAGAGACGACGACACTCACGACGACGATTGTGACTTCGCTTTCCCACACTCTGATGACTCTGGCGTCACCCCCTTCCCCTGACTTTCCCACCTCATTCTCTGATGTATATAGCCCTCTCTGAGCTCTCACTCGCCGACGTTTTTGGCTTATCTCATTAATGTCTGGTTCCCCCCTCTCATACACTGATGGGTGTGGCACCTCATACACTGATGAGTGTGGCACCTCATACACTGATGAGTGTGGCACTTGCCACTCGTTGAACAGTTCTCCGTTAATGGCAGTGGTTTAGAATAATTTCCGTTGCGTTAAATGCATCTGTAAATTATCCGTATCTATGGTTCCACAAGGTGATAATATTAGTTTAGTAAATTTTGCTCTTGTTGATTCTTCTGTCACTTCTGGCCGCTAGTGCTCCTGGGTCTCCATTTTTTTGCCACATCTGGCCACTAGTGCTCCAGGGTCTCCATTTTTTGCCACTTCTGACCACTAGCGCTCCAGGGTCTCCATTCTTTTGCCACTTCTGACCACTAGGTTCAGATCCATTCTGCTCTTTGACCACTAGTGCTTCAGGGTCTCCATTCTTCTGCCACTTCTGACCACTAGTGCTTCAGGGTCTCCATTCTTCTGCCACTTCTGACCACTAGTGCTCAGGGTCTCCATTCTTCTGCCACTTCTGACCACTAGTGCTTCAGGGTCTCCATTCTTTTGCAACTTGTGACCACTAGTGCTCCAGGGTCTCCATTCTTCTGCCACTTCTGACCACTAGTGCTTCAGGGTATCCATTCTTCTGCCACTTCTGACCACTAGTGCTCCAAGGTCTCCATTTCAATTACCCAGCAAATCTGTACTTGCCTTAGATTATGTTCTCAAAAATCCCCTTCTTTCCTACGTTAACGGGAAATTAAACAACGGATTATATATTAACAGAGATACAGTATTATCACTTTCATTGTGCTACAGCCGTAGGGGTCGTACAACACCAGGAAATGAGAGATAATCGGGTTTGAAGCGAGTTCAAGCCAATCCAGTTGAAAGGTGATAATTTTTTTTTCACATATGCAAACCAAGGATAAAAGCGAGAGTGAAGTATCTCTCATTATGTGTAGGTGTGTGACAAATGGCGCCACCAGCGGCAGATATTGCCAACTCACCGACAACTCTATTTTCTCGGGTGATTTTTTTATGGAAATTTCTGGGAGAGACGAGGCGAATCTGATGGAATTTTGAGGAACAAGAGGGCGGGAGCGGGCGCGTGCGCTCATGTGTGTGTGTGTGTGTGTGTGTGTACTCGCCAAGTAGTACTCACCACTTTGTGTCAACAGGGGGGCGAGTTTTAGCTCCTATTCGTGCATTTTAAATCATCAGTGGAGGGAATCATCGGTTCCTGGCTTCTTGAGGCCTGTCAAAGGTACTCATGAAGTATTTACCTCCGTCACTCAAACATCCAGCACATTTTATCTCTATTATCTTGAGAATGAAGACATTTCCTAACATTACTACCGCATGCACTACCGCTACCAGTCAGCACACACAACTACCTCAGCATAAAACTACCACCACCACCACCACGGCCACGACCACCACCACCACCACCACCACCACCACGACGACCACCACCACCACATACAGAAGGCTAGTGGGACACATTGGTGCAGAAGGAAGGGGAAGAAACTAAAAATGAAATATAGCAGAAAAAGGGAGAAGACAGGAGTGGGGAGAGAAAGACATATGATAGGAGACACAGAGAAGTGATGAATGGGGAACTGAGAGGTGTTGAGAGAGAGTGAGAGAAGAGAGAGGAGAGAGAGAGAGAGAGAGAGAGAGGAGAGAGACTAATATAGACATAGAGATGTGGTATATAATAAACTAGTGAAGAACAAAGTAAATTCGTTACAAGATAACAGCAACAGTAATAATATCGGCAAAAATAATAATAATCATAATAATAATAATAATAATAATAATAATAATAATAATAATAATAATAATAATAATATTGTCATTATTATTAAGTCAAAGAGTAATCATTTTCTCAATAGTCTTTCATTTTTTCCTGAAAGTCTTCGCAAAATTTTGTTGTTTTTAAAATTTGGAAGAAAATGACAAAATCTCGTAGTTTAAAATTTCCGTGAAAAACCTCTTGCATTATATTAAACTTGTAGTCTCCTCGACAACATCTTTTCACTCTCCCCAGGGAGCATCTTACGCTATAATGAAGGAACATGACTTAAGAAATCGTAATGACACGATTGCAAATAAACCATACCCCCGGCCGGGATTGAACCCGCGGTCATAGAGTCATGTTGACGGCAGTGAAGGGACTTGAGCTAGAGTTCGTCACGGCCACGCTAGCTGGAGATTCGTCTGTAAAAACTTGCATTTGTGGTCACAGAGGTGCCTGTGCTAACTTTCCTATGGTGTAGAAATATACCTAGTTGGATGAATCTTATTGTGGCTAGCTGGTCTAGTGGCTAACACGACGGGCTGGAGTTTTGAGACTCTATGACCGCGGGTTCAATCCCGGCCGGGGGTATGGTTTAATGAAGGAACATTTAGCGAGCTATATTCTCTCATGTGGAGACATACTGCTGTTACATATGTTCCACACACGAGGGGAAAAGTACATGAGAACTGATGCTGCTCCGGCAGTCAACCTCTATTACAGAGTGAAGTTCCGTCCTGTGAGGTGCTTTATCAGGTTGCTCGAGGAGTAATGAGCCTTCATCAAGCTGTACCTAGAGCGATATTTCGTGTGTAATACTGGGTCTACTCAACACCAGGTGTGTTTCTCCAATCCTTGTGGACGTTACTTGCCATCCGACAGTTCAGGACGGACCGATACGTATTTTCAGAGTGTTATTCCTATGTTGTGGGTTATTTGTGAATTATTCCAGCCAAGGTACTGTTGGTTCTCTGCAAATTGCTTCAGCTATGACATAGTGGGTTAACTGTGAATTATCCCAGCCACAGTATTAGGGGTTAATTGTAAACTGTTCAAGTCAGGTGTTGTAACTATAAGATGACAGCGATTTAGAGTACTAGTAAAAATTTCCAGCTGTCCTACGTTTTTTGTTTCATGTGTGTAAAGTAACCAGCATCTCCTTCGATTCCTAAGATACTTATTTAACTATCTTCAGATAGGTAAACTTTCAACATAGTAACATAAATGTTAGTTTTCCACATATGAATAACATACCTGTTACACCTACTCCCAAAATACTAATCAGGAATTAACGATAATCTAACCAACAAAAATTAATCTAAGTAACTCATGTAAAGAAATCAACTGAATAAAAGATACGCAAGAAATTAACAATCCACTTTTAACGTCATTAGTGCGTATGTTAATTATTTCTTATCATCTGTATATGTTGAAGTCCTACTTAATACCTTGAAAACAGAAGAAGTTGAGAGGAACAGAAGGTTAGCAAGCAGCTTGTAAGAGTACCTGTAAAATGGAATTGAGATTTCAGATGTAATTAAGGCTGAGCGGTGCCTGAGTGAACCTCTTCATGTAATGGAGTTATGTCTTGTCCGTGACAGGTCCTGGCCACGAGTGCCACCCAGCTGGGAGGGCCACATGACTGGGGGTACCACCTGGGTAGGAATGCCACCTGGTTTTAAGTCCCATCTCTGCTGCCTTCACTCCAGCTCTGCAGCTACTGGGTCCATAGTGGTATACTTGACGATGTTCTCATCACCTTACTGAAGTCTCCCAGCTAAAGCTGACACATTTCATTACTCTGTGCATGTATCTATTCTGTGTGGTGGAACATGACAGGACAACCTATCCTGTGTGGTGGAATACGACAGGATAGCCTATTCTGTCTGGGGGATCATGAGGGGACAACCCATCGTTTGTGGTGGACCGTGACAAGAACAACCCATCGTTTGTGGTGGACCGTGACAAGAACAACCCATCGTTTGTGGTGGACCGTGACAAGAACAAACCCATCGTTTGTGGTGGACCGTGACAAGAACAAACCCATCGTTTGTGGTGGACCGTGACAAGAACAACCCATCGTTTGTGGTGGACCGTGACAAGAACAAACCATCCTTTGTGGTGGAATAATACTGTTTATACATATTATTATTTATTATTATTATTATTATTATTATTATTATTATTATGGGTTGAGCAACAATATATAGAACAGAATAGACGCACAGTTCGGAAATAACCAGTTTTGAATCAAAATAATGGTAAACTTTAACCTAGATGTAAAATGTTACGACATTTAAATGTGAGGAAAAAAGCTGAATACCCAGAAACTAAACTGAATATTTCGATGTTTCTTCTGAGATTCTCGTCAGCACGAGTCAAGATGCTGAGGAAGATCCTGCTTATGGTGCGATGTGCTGAGGAAGATTTCAGAGTATGGTACAATGTGGTGAGGAGCGCGTGTGGTACATACACACCACACACACACACACACACACACACACACACACACACACACACACACACACACACACACACACACAACACACACACACACATCACACACACACACACACACACACACACACACACACACACACACACACACACACACACAAGGAAATTAGAGAAAGTGCAAAAGTTTGCAAAGAGAGTGTTCCTGGAGCTAAGGGGCATATCCTATGAGGAGAGGTTAAGGGAAATCTACTTTACGACATTGGAGGATAGGAGAGATAGGGGAGATATTATAACGACATATAAAATACTGAGAGGAATCGACAAATTGGACAGAGACAGGATGTTTCAGAGATGGGACACAGCAACAAGGGGTCACAAATGGAAGTTGAGCACTCAGATGAGTCACAGGGATGTTAGGAACTATTTCTTTAGCCATAGAGTTGTGAGGAAGTGGAATAGTCTGGAAAGAGATGTAGTGGAGACAGGATCCATATATAGCTTTAAGAAGAGGTATGATAAAGCTCATGGAGCAGGGAGAGTGACCTAAGTACCGACAGTGAACAGGCGGGATCAGGAGCTGTAAATCGACCCCTGCAACTACAACTAGGTAGGTACACACACACACACACACACACACACACACACACACACACTACCAGTTAGGCGTCCTAACTGGTCGTGTGTGTGAGGGAGGAGGATAATAAGCGAACAAGACTAAGCAAAACAAACATTTCTAACATCCGTGCCTAGAATCTAACTTCACAAGGCTACCGCGACTTCCTCACACACTCCCTACTCTCACTCAGAGAGAGAGAGAGAGAGAGAGAGAGAGAGAGAGAGAGAGAGAGAGAGAGAGAGAGAGAGAGAGAGACAATATTACCCCATTATTATTATTATTATAATCAAGGGGGAAGCACTAAACCCGTAGGATTATACAGCGCCTATGGGGGGATGGAAGGCATTTAGGCTTAATTCAGGGAACTGGAGCACAGATCCAACTGGAGCACAGATCCAATTCCCTAGATCAAGAGCCCCTCACCGGCGTCAAGGAACCTTCCTTGAGGGGAATATTACCCAAGTATCTTGAATCCTGAAATACAAATATTACCAAAACTCCGCGAAATTTCAATAAGGTCGCCTAACTTGCCACACTCGTAGACATTTCTGAAAATCCACGAAATTAGAAAGAGATTACACAGTGGCGCATGACCGGAATAATCACGTCACGGGCTACATACAGAATGGAATATACATTTTATACATTTTAATGCTCACACACATTCATATATATGAATGGTATATATTGTGGAGATATGCTTGAAAGTGAATATCTCGGTGTATATACACTAGGTTACCTGGAGTTTATTCCGGGGCTCAACGCCCCCGCGGCCCGGTCCATGACCAGGCCTCCCGGTGGATCAGGGCCTGATCAACCAGGCTGTTACTGCTGGCCGCATGCAGTCCAACGTACGAGCCACAGCCCGGCTGATCCGGCACTGACTTGGTGGTGTATATTTCTCAATGTATATGCACTGAACGTTTAACTTTATCCATACAGTGTACGAGTAAGATATTATTGCCATCTTAATAACTCAAAAGCGCTCAGTACATATTAAACCTAAAACAATTAATTAAAATCACGCTCAGTATTACGAAAACCACAGAGGTTAAAAAATCCGAAAAGCTTAAAAAAGCGGTATTTATAATCTAAAAGTGTTTAAGTGTTTAACGTTGTTTAAAAGTGTTTACAAAATCGAGTGAGGAAGTGGAAGAGGAGGAGGAGAAGAAGAATCAAGATGGCGGCTCATAAATCAGAGGGGATCACCTGAAGGTCGATAATATCCTAGTGTTCAGCTTAGAGGGTTATTGACCCGTGTCAGTAATACTGGGTCTCAGCTGCCAGCCAGATGCTTACTTAAGCTGAAACAGTGACCACAAAATTAACATTGAATTTAATAATTTCCTTAATGGGATCATTGCTTTGTGTGGGTGGGTTGTCATCTAGGATATGGGTTCCCAACCGGTGGGCCGCTGGACCTCCTTTCTTTTTTCCCAAGGGCCTTTGAGTTCTTCCGAAGTGTTTACGAACTATCGTAACTAACATTGTTCCTTCAGCTTGACATGCTCACTATACAGAACCTAAAATTACATGTATTAATTAACCTGTGGGGATCCGCGAAACTTTTGAGGTTAATGAGGGGTCCTGGTATTTAATGAAAGGTCCTGGTATTTGATGAGGGGTTCTGGTATTTGTAAGCGTTATGAACCAGTGATCTGAATCAAGAGTATTGTTTTGTACTTTGAATCGAGAGTATTGCTTTGTACTTTGAATCAAGAGTCGTGTTTACTTCAGGAAAAGCACAATCTATTAAATGCTAAGCCTGAAGAACATCTGTAAACTCAGAGTTCTGGTTTGGTAGACGTCAGCTCGCTGGAAGTATACCAGCCTCCTGGTGTCGTTCTTGAAGGAAGATCTCTGTAGTACAACTCGCTGGAAGCATACCAGCCTCCTGGTGTCGTCCCTGAAGACAGATCTCTGTACTCGCAAATTCGGTCTCTCGACACACATTCCACTTTTCGGGTGGTGGGTAAAAGCATTCACAAGAGGCTAATCAAGAAGGTGCGTGTCTCTCTCTCTCTCTAATTAGTGCGGTTAATGGCTTGTCAAATTGAAATTCAGAGAGGTGAATGCAAAGCTAAAAGTACGAGAAGAGATGTGATACTGGAGGTGTTTGTTGGGTGGCTAGGATGCAGGGGAGGGTGGCAGGGGTAATGGGGATGGTGGTAGGAGGCCTGGGGATGGTGGCAGGATTCATGGGGAGGGTGGTAGAAGTCCTGGGGAGGGTGGCAGAGTCCTGGGAAGGGTGGCAGGAGTCCTGGGGAGGGTGGCAGGGTTCCTGGGGAGGACAACAGGGGTTTTTGGGAGGTGGGAGGTGATTATTATTATTATATTCAAAAAGAAGCGCTAAGCCACAAGGGCTATACAGCAGGTGAGAGGTGAGGGTCCCGGGGACGGTGTTAGGGGTCCTGTGGAGGGTGGCAAGAGTCTTGGGGAGGATGGTAGGGGTCCTGGAGAGGGTAGCATGGATCCTGGGGAGGGTAACAGGGTTCCTGGGGAGGGTAGCAGGGTTCCTGAGTAAGACAGCAGGGATCTTAGGGAGGATGGCAAGGATCCTGGGTAGGGTGGCAGGGTTGCTGGGGAAGATGGTAGTTGTCCTGTGGAGGGTGACAGGGGTGCTGGGGAGAGTGGCTGGCTTCCTGGGAAGGAAGGTAGGAGTCCTTGTTTGGCAGGGGGTGAGGTCCCTGGTGGTGGTGCTGGGGCAGAAGAAGACCAGGACTGTGATTGCGGGAACATTAGGTGGGCAGTGAAGTATCGGACTTTGAGAGAGCAGCAATACGAAGGATTTGGAAAGCACGAGACGAGAAGGAGCAGGTGTTGAATGAAGAAAAGAAGGTGTAGGATGAAGAGAAGAAGGGTGTAGGATGAAGAGAAGAAGGTGTAAGATGAAGAGAAGAAGGTGTAGGATGAAGAGGTGTAGGATAAAGAGAACAAGTATAAGATGAAGGGAACAGGTGTAGGAGGAAGAGGAACGCTTTTATCAGAGGCCAGTGTTGCTGGTTACAATGACACTGAGAAGGGGAAGAGGAGTTATGGAAAAAGGTACAAGGAAAAAAGAAGGCACAGGGAAAGAATAATGAGGTAACAATGAAAGTGGAGCGACATAGGAGGTGAGGGAGACACCATCTAGTGTAGTCACTCATCGTGTCTAAGATGAACACTTAAGTGATCAGATTTCAAGTGGAATGTTTTCACGGATGATGAAGAGAATCCGAAGACGTGTGTCAGTGGGGAGGGGGGAGAAGGTGGGGGTTTGTTTAGGAGGAGAAGGATGAAGGCGGTTTGTGGGAGGGGTGTGAAGGAGGGGGAGAGAAAGGGAATTGAGGGAGGGGGTGAGAAGGTGTAAGGGAGGAGAGAGACGGCGAGAGAGCAAGGCCAGTAGAACCTTCTTAAAATGGGTCAGTAGAACCTGCCTAACATGAGCCAGTAGAACCTTCCGCAGTGCTGCTCTGTTACATTATATTCTTATATAAGGAGTTGCATCCTTTTATACTCCAGATAAAGCAACATATTAAATTTCAAGGTACTCCTACGGTATAGATCACCAGCAGCCTGACTTATCCGAGATCGAGCCGCAATTTAGAGGACGGAGGCTCAAGCCTCCACCACTCTTTGCGCTGAATGACCCAACGCGTCTAGCGCTTCATGTATTGTAATGCATTGTGTACTGCGGCAACAAAACCCCTTTTCATTCCCTCCCGGAGAGAATTTCCGAAGCCCGTGCGAGGCTCTTGTTGCAGCCTTAACACAAAACGCATTGTATGTTACGGCGTCAGCTCTCCCCACACTCCCTCTCATCGTCGCACGAATTCAAAACCTGATTCCCACGCTTCGCTCACTTACCGTCGCTTCGTCTAGACTGATTTCAGCGAGAGCTGTGTGCGAGAGAGAGAGGAGAGAGAGAGAGAGAGGAGAGAGAGGAGAGAGAGAGAGAGAGAGAGAGAGAGAGAGAGAGAGAGAGAGAGAGAGAGAGGAGAGAGAGAGAGAGAGAGAGAGAGAGAGAAGATGGAGATGCAAGTGCTCCGACTGATAATCGATGCACAGGTTGGTTGAGAAGTTAGAAGCATTTAAGACAATACCTTCTGATTGTTGGGCTCTCTGGCGAGGCGGCTGTGTTGTCCCACGCTGGGCTCCTCCAAGACTGACAGAATTACGATGTATAGTTCATTAAGGGAATAATACATACCAGAATTTGTAACTTGTGAATATTTTTAAGCATCGTGCGTGTTAATACGGTAAGAATGAACTGTCAAGATACGACAGTGTTGTGGAGGCTACTGTGAATAACCGCGCAAAAAAAAACAAACTATAATGCGCTTAAGACTCGCTTACAAGATCGGTTGTGAGTATCAGGAAACCAGGCAATTGGGTCTACGACCCCCCAAACAGGAAGACCTATTAACACTATGTTAAAATTGCTAACGATGCTAACATCCCTGTCACCATGCTCCAGTTGTAGAGGAGGCTATTGTGACACGGAGAAAAGTCGTTTATGTACAGATCTGGATATTTACTAAAGTAAACATTTCGCCACGAGTTACTTCATTAATTTCGCCACTCGTGACGAAAGCATATCCTTTAAAAAAGTTTACCCGAACTGTACACAAGTGTTATTTGCCACAGTTTGCTGTATCATCATACCATTGACAAGTAATATATCAAGGAACGAATCAGAAAGTGAGTCGCGAGATGGGAGGATCAACAGTTCTGTAATGTCCAGAGTACTACAAGCCAACTCAGCACATACCCAGCGATACAGATAAGACCACCCTTCCTGTGGAAGTGATAAATTGGCGCCAAAGTAATTACAAGGAGAGGCATTATATACTCAAGCTCTTTTAAACATCCTCATGAAGTGCCTGAGCCTGAACGTTAGAAATATAGTTTTGCATATTCTAAAGACCCTTGAAGGCTCATACAGCAACTACTACTACTACAATAATTTGGAATCGGATGAACGTATGTAAATTTCGCTACTCGTCCAATTCCCATACTCGCCCACATCTACCACTCCATCCTTACCAAGACGTAACAGAGATTTGGTTGTCATGGAACTCCCGACAAACCTCTCACAGCTATATTTTTGAGATCCCTCTTGTGGCAAGTAATGACAGCTTGTCGGGAAAGTTGGTTTCCACTGGTTGGATGGCGATAACTTGCTATTGTGCCCATGTGATAGACCAAATAAAATTGCTTTAGGAAGAGATGTGTATGGACAGAAATTTAGAAGATTATTTGAATTGTGGATTCTGCAAAAGATTTTCAGAATATGTAATTTAACTGGCAAAGCTAAATAACATTATTATATTGTTAAAAATAAAATTCATAGTACCATGCCTGGGACAATACCATGTTTGGAACAATACAATACTTGGAGCAATACAATACTTGGAGCAATACAATACTTGGAGCAATACAATACTTGGAGCAATACAATACTTGGAGCAATACAATACTTGGAGCAATACAATACTTGGAGCAATACAATACTTGGAGCAATACAATACTTGGAGCAATACAATACTTGGAGCAATACAATACTTGGAGCAATACAATACTTGGAGCAATACAATACTTGGAGCAATACAATACTTGGAGCAATACAATACTTGGAGCAATACAATACTTGGAGCAATACAATACTTGGAGCAATACAATACTTGGAGCAATAACAATACTTGGAGCAATACAATACTTGGAGCAATACAATACTTGGAGCAATACAATACTTGGAGCAATACAATACTTGGAGCAATACAATACTTGGAGCAATACAATACTTGGAGCAATACAATACTTGGAGCAATACAATCTTGGAGCAATACAATACTTGGAGCAATACAATACTTGGAGCAATACAATACTTGGAGCAATACAATACTTGGAGCAATACAATACTTGGAGTAATACAATACTTGGAGCAATACAATACTTGGAGCAATACAATACTTGGAGACAATAACAATACTTGGAGCAATACAATACTTGGAGCAATACAATACTTGGAGCAATACAATACTTGGAGCAATACAATACTTGGAGCAATACAATACTTGGAGTAATACAATACTTGGAGCAATACAATACTTGGAGTAATACAATGCTTGGAACAATACAATACTTGGAGCAATACAATGCTTGGAGCAATACAATACTTGGAGCAATACAATACTTGGAGCAATACAATACTTGGAGTAATACAATACTTGGAGTAATACAATACTTGGAGTAATACAATGCTTGGAGCAATACAATACTTGGAGTAATACAATGCTTGGAGCAATACAATACTTGGAGTAATACAATACTTGGAGTAATACAATACTTGGAGCAATACAATACTTGGAGCAATACAATACTTGGAGTAATACAATACTTGGAGTAATACAATACTTGGAGCAATACAATAATTGGAGCAATACAATACTTGGAGTAATACAATGCTTGGAGCAATACAATACTTGGAGTAATACAATGCTTGGAGCAATACAATACTTGGAGTAATACAATGCTTGGAGTAATACAATACTTGGAGCAATACAATACTTGGAGTAATACAATGCTTGGAGCAATACAATACTTGGAGTAATACAATACTTGGAGCTTAGATATGGTCAAGTAACGTGCTTTTTCGACACAAGAAGATTTAACAATATACCCAGTAAGTAGAACTGTGGCTAAGATTAACATTTAGGATGTTGTATAGAAGAGCCAATTTGACAAAACGGAGTCTGTAAAGGTTTGAAGATGTATAGATAATTATGGGAAGAGGACAATATTCTCAAATCCCTTTTGTTTCCGCTAAGTAATCTGTCTTCAGGCTTTCTCATATTTTCTTTTTCAATCGTAAAATGCTAATAGTTTAAAACGGAACAAAAAACTATGTAGTTTTTATTTGCAACACATAGGTTGCTTGTGAATTGTCTAAGTCTACTTAATTCTACCTTCTCTGATTGTTGAAAACTATAGCTAAAGCAAACCACGAACTTTCTGTATAGATTTTAAACAAGAACCGACGGGTATGGAGGAGTGCAAGAACTTGAGAATCAAGAAGATAAACAAAACACGAAGGTTTTCAGCCACGTACAAAAGGAAACATTTCTTTTATTTAACTTAATTCTTCAGCTGACAAGTTCTATCTGCCAAAGAATCATTAGAACATTTTAAAGTTATATTTGTTTAGTTCCTTGTGATATTTGCACCTCTGGGCGAAGCTTCCATTCTTCCCTGATCCTCCTACAGTTAACTCTCTTCCTTGACTATCACCTCTCTCACTGCAGAAGGAGAGGACAAGGAATGACTTTGATAACGAAGTGGTAGAAGCAGGATCTATGCACAGCTTCAAAAATAGATATGATAGGGCTCACGAAGCCAAGAGAGTGAACTCACTTACTGAGAAGTAGGGCCAGGAGCTGAGGTTTAACCTCTGCAATCCCAAAAGGGGTTAACATACACACACACACACACACACACACACACACACACACACGCACAACACACACACACACACACACACACACACACACACACACACACACACACACACAATAACCACTTACAAAATACAGACAGGAATTGACAAGGTGGTTAGGGACAGGATGTGTCAGAGATGGGACACAGCAACAAGGGGACACAACTGGAAGTTGAAAACTCAGATGAGTCACAGGGATGTTAGGAAGTATTTCTTCATGCATAGAGTTGTCAGGAAGTCGAACAGTCTGGAGAGTGACGTAGTGGAGGTAGGATCAATACATACCTGAAGTTTACCTGGAGAGAGTTCCGGGGGTCAACGCCCCCGCGGCCCGGTCTGTGACCAGGCCTCCTGGTGGATCAGAGCCTGATCAACCAGGCTGTTGCTGCTGGCTGCACGCAAACCAACGTACGAGTCACAGCCCGGCTGGTCAGGAACCGACTTTAGGTGCTTGTCCAGTGCCAGCTTGAAGACTGCCAGGGGTCTGTTGGTAATCCCCCTTATGTATGCTGGGAGGCAGTTGAACAGTCTCGGGCCCCTGACACTTATTGTATGGTCTCTTAACGTGCTAGTGATACCCACCCCTGCTTTTCAATGGGGGGATGTTGCATCGTCTGCCAAGTCTTTTGCTTAGCTTTGAGAAGAGATACTACAAAGCTCATGGAACAGGAATAGAGTGGAATTAGTAGCGACCAGTGAAGAGGAGGGACCAGGAACTGTGACTCGACTCTTGGAACCACAAATAAGTGAGTACACCACACACACACACACAAACACACACACACACACACACACACACACACACACACACACACACACACACACAAGGGGACACAGTTGGAAGCTGAAGACACAGATGAATCACAGGGATGTTAGGAATTATTTCTTCAGCCACAGAATAGTCAGTAAGTGGAATAGTTTGGGAAGCGATGTAGTGGAGGCAGGATCCATACATACCTTTAAGCAGAGGTATGATAAATCTCACGGTTCAGGAAGAGTGACCCAGTAGCGATCAGTGAAGAGGCGGGGCCAGGAGCTTGGACTCGACCCCTGCAACCTCAACTAGGTGAGTACAACTAGGCGAGTACAACTAGGTGAGCACACACACACACACACACACACACACACACACACACACACACACACACGTGCGGTTCAAAGGTTCCAGATGCTGTGGGTGACATGATGGTGAGTTAGGTCCTGATTTTCCACTGCAGCTGCCTTATGTTGAGCTGCAGTTTTCGTCGGCGAGTCCCACAATGCCCTGGTCTATCGCTAAGTCCAAATGTCGTCTAAACAATCTAATTTTTCTTCCTTTTCAGGAGGAGCTGATATAATGCCTGGTGCTGTCTTGCCCAGGCGTGAGCCAAGTTAAATCTTCTACTGCGAGTCGTTTTTACTTATTATTTTTCTCGGGTCTGTAATATCTATATATTTCTGTGGAGAGCCCCCTTCCAGTCGACTGTGGAAATTCTACTTCAGAGGCTGAAAATCAAATAAATTTACACAGCTAATACGTCGAGCAGTGTTGATGTGTTGCTAATTAGGAATCATGTTTTGATTCATGGCAAGACGTTGAAGAGGTTTGTGGTACAGAAAAGACAAGCGAAGAGCAGGATTGTCCTTATATTCTTTTCATTCATTTGATTAAGCTCTACACAGAGCGCTGCGTTGTCTTGATAAGATATTACTTAGCACCTGTGTCTTGCTTCATTGTTTTGGAATGTTTAGTACATTCGTTTAATAAGGTGTATATTGAAAAGAAAAATACGTGTGGAATGATAGGAAAAATGCTTAGTTTCTTTTTATAAGGAAAAAAAAAGATAACAGTAAGATTTTGGGAATAAGTGGCAGTCCGCCTTAATATCCGAGGTAATTAAGTAGAATAGCGTTCTTCTCACAACTGAAAA
The DNA here is from genome assembly GCF_026875155.1 of Cherax quadricarinatus. Taxonomy (NCBI): domain Eukaryota; kingdom Metazoa; phylum Arthropoda; class Malacostraca; order Decapoda; family Parastacidae; genus Cherax; species Cherax quadricarinatus. The sequence continues at coordinate 22,035,909 of NC_069437.1, read as the reverse complement.
GAGCCGAGATCGATTCCCATACCTGTCGAGAATTACTGGGCAAGTCTCCATACGCCTGGTGCTTACGTTCACCTCGCAGTAAAAAAAAGATTCCTTAGAGGCAGTTGACTGTTGTGGGTGGCATTCTTAGATGGGACCAAACTTAGTTTGTGAAACTGAACCTTGTAAACAAATAGTTACTACTAACCCACCACTAACAGCCACCATCACCCGGCCCACTACCACCCTCACCTACCCCAACAGCAACCATGACATCACCATCCCCACAACCATCCCCACACAGACCCACCACCATCCCCACCCAGACCCACCACCTTCCTTTACCTTCCCTACCACCGCCTTCCCAAAGCCCACCCACAACTGCCAGCCCATCACTTCCCACATTGCTAACAGTTTATGAGGGAGATAACGTGGGTGTGAGACACACACACACTGTCGTCTTCACATGAGTAACGACTATCGACTCCGCCTCGCCGTTGTCGACCGCATGATATACGCAGAAGCACTAGTGCGCACTAACGGATTAACACATTGAAGCTATCAATACACACTCTACTTTCTGTACATGCCATTAAATTGCTATACGTATTGACACTGTTATGCGCATGATCTAGACATTTTATGTACACTTGTGCCTCTCCTACTTCCGGAATTCTATCTACACAAGCCTCTCCCTTCCTCTCCCCAAACAGACTTCATAGACCGCGTCAAACTGTGCCAGCTTCAGTTCTTTTTTTTTTTTTTGAGGATGAACTTTATAGACAGAGATTCGGCATGGTGCTGGGTTTCTCCACTCAGTATAGTCCTAATCAACATTTTCCAGGAACATTGACGTCTACCTTCACATTACACTCAGTCAATATTTGCTTGGAACATCACAGAAGAGACCGGTTTGTGTACATTATCTCTTGTCACATTACATTTCTGAGATATTCCAACGCTATCTTGCTTATTGTAACAAAATGACTTAGCCTTAACTCAACTACCAGTTTGCTGGAGACGAGTCATCAGTTTAACTAAAAAATGAAGGAGGATTACTCTCTGCCCTTTCTCAATTTTATTCCCACCAAAGATGGTGATGGCCTTAAGTTTAAAATTCACGGAAAGCCAATTAACAAGGATGACTTGATTCACTTTTACTTACACCACGAACTTAGTACAAAACGCACCGTTGAACGTATATTAAATTCTGTCGAAACCATCCGCAAGCATCTAAGATCAACGCAACACAAATTACCTGATCCCCCACATCTGTCTCCTTCCTACTATGAACCCCATTCTCTCTCTCACTCCTCTCCACCTCACTCCCATATCCCTCTCACTCACATATCTCACTCCCTCACCCTTATCCCACGCACCCCTCCCTCCCTTGCTCTCTCATCTTCTTCTCTCGTATTGCTTGCGGAGAAAGTTGAGTGTGTGATCGATGCCAGTGCTTGTAGCAGCAATATATATGCAGATATAACGTAATGCTGCCGCCGCTACTGAAGCAGCGATATTATAAAGTAAACAGCAGCCCTTGTTCCGGGGTATCGATCGATTTGTGTTCTAATAATGCCATTATTGCGCTATCAAAGGTGATAATTCAGTTAAAACAGACGCTTTACAGAGGAGTCTATTACTGGGACAACTTTTAGTTCTATGTAGAACTTATCATTGATAAAGCTTACCTAGCACAGCTCTGCAGAGAGCGAAACGTTGTGTCAATAAAAAACTTATTCTGTGACTTGTCTCTTTTCATACTTGTCAGCAATAGTGGTTTCTAAGATTTTTTCTTCAAGTTGTCAGTGCCTAAAATTTTTAGCATTGGTGTACCTTTGAGGACGATTTGAATTTTTAGTGAGCTGTGTGAGGGCCAGTGTTCCAAATTCATACATTTAAATATCACAGCGCTTTCGGGGCACCATGAGAACGATTCTTTCCGTGAAATAGTTAGAGAAAGCCTTTTAATATCAGCTTTAAGCTTAAATTGCTGATGCACTTTACAGGGTTGACAAGGTTAGGTTAAGGATCCCAAGCTTTATTGACAAGCTATTTACAGGTTAAGGATTTTTAACTTTATTGACAAGCTAAGAGCTGTTATCTACATCAGCTCATTTGAAAGCATTTTTATTGTTATGAGACATACAAGTAGGGAACAGGATGAAGTTGGAGCCATCTGTGGGCAGATATATATTCGGATTGAAGATATATATTCGGATTTTTCATCCACACTTTGTGTAGTTGGATTTATTTCTTATTTTAAAATTATTTGATTAATACAAGTTCCAGCTGATGTGCCAGTTAGGGTATTGAACTACTTGGGCTTCTGGACCTTCGTGGATGTTAAGCCTCAGGAGCCAGGATTTTTTTTTAATATGTTTAGCTATAGCTCCTAGGCTTAAAGATTTTTATCTCCATATACTGGACCTCTTGGGAGAACTGAGGTATAACTCATAGATCTCCTGAAATAATTGAACGGCAGCTGCTCTGCCTCTTGAGGGTCGGTAATTATAGGTATTATGTTCTATGCGTACATTGAGGTACAGAGAACTGAGATTTTGGTATATGGGGGACACTTATTTTGGACCGCTCCTCTGCTGTCCTCGCCTCGTGCAGGTAGCAACTACCAGTGTTCTTGCGATCTCCGTTGAGGAGAGAGGAACCTTTAACCACCAAAGGCAGTATAGTCTCCTCTTGCTCTTTCAGTGTGAAAATCAGGTCACTTAGTATTCTGAGTGATGACCCTAGGTTAAGACAAGATCGCCACCTCTACAGCGATAAGGGCCTTACTGGACCGTGGATTTCAGGTCATTTCCTCACCAAGCAATCTGTTTTTGCTAAGAGGCTAGACAGATTCATCACTGAACTATCTACCGACTTGATCACGAAGATCCTCCAACGCTTCTTCTATGACCAGGATCACCTTACAATCATCGTGCCTTCTCAAGCTCTGAAAGACTACCTAGTAATTTCCTACCACCACATCGACCCTAGAAATATTAAACTAGAACGCTAAGATCATTTTACACCATGCTGGAGCTGCTACTCCTACTCCTACTCTCGAAGACGAGACGTTCTGCTCTGTGTGTGGCAGTGAAGGTCACAGTTTCAAGAACTGTACGGCTACTTCATCTCCAAAACGCCTTAACTGCAGGAGTGATCACTCCACTCTTGTAACCAGATGTACTCTGAGAAAGGAGAATATTTCAAAGAAGAACCTTGAAGAACAGAGGAAACTTAACGCCACCAAATCTTCCATCTATGCCTCCATCGCCAAATTTGAAGCAGACACCACGAAGATTCTTCAAGCACTCAACAGCCAACCACAAGCAACTCCTGAGATATACTCATAATCATCCACTGTCCCAGCTGACCTGATAGTTCCTGTCTTCCATACCACTCAAGCCTCGTCACCTGCTCAACCACCTGTTGCCCCTCAGCTTACTCCACGCAGATCATCTCACCTGCCGTGGCAATCACCACCTCTCAAGTTTCCCTAACTACTCTGACACAGCCAGCCGCTAAATCATCAGCCACTCACTCCACCTCACCTGTTCAGTCTACCAGAGCAGCTACTCCTCTGCAACCAGCCACCATCTCCAAGACTACAGACGCCCAAGCTGCCGAATCTTCTTCTGATGATGATATTGACATTTCTGCAACTGACCTCAAAGAAAAAGATTACACAAATAACCCGCACATAAGAGAAAGAGATTTATGACGGCGTATCGGTCCAACTTGAACCATTAACTAATCACACACTGGTTTCGAGTGCGACAACCTTGTCTTCAACCTTGTCTTCTACATCACACCCTCCAGCCGAAGTGCTATGCTCTGCAAAGACCTATACACTATGGTACTGTAAAAAATGTCCTGTAGTCCACCATTCCTTTTCTCACTTAAACAAGTCCAAGACTACTAGAAGATACACATCACCAACAGAAACCACAGTCTAACTGTCAACCTCTCCAGATCCACATTTAAATAAACACAAGAAAGGGTATTCCACTGTGAATTCACCATAGACGCTCCACTGAACACCTTGAGCTCTGCTTTCTCTGCCTGCCACCTCAAACTGCCCAAGACCATCATCAGACGACTGCTGCCTGCCCTTGCTGATCCTTCACATCGCCGTGAATGCACCGCTTCGGGGTTTAGCTCTGGCTCTTTCTGTCCGGCTGAAGACACGCCTCCCAAGCGCTATTCTTCACCTGTTCTCACTTCAAGGCTCACCACTGGGGTATTTCCCAGATTCTTAGCGACCAAAAGATAACTAGTTTCATGTTTATCTACATAAAACTAGTTTCTAAACTGATGTTAATTGGCATTCTTTATTCTCCCCACTGCTGCAAAAATGACGCGGGATTTCTTAGCGATGGATAAATTCTCTTACATCGTTGGCAACCAATCAGGGCTGATAGGATGTAAACAAAAAAAAACAGGTGACTGAGGTGTCGGATGCTCCTCCAGTCATGGTGTTCAGAGCTTAGTTAGGAGCTCTTAGCCCCATCATTCACCACCTGAAGATGAAACAGACTGCAAAAGACACAGTCTAGAGTAAATCTTTATTTATGGACTTCATGTCACTCTAAACAGAGCTTTATATACTCGCAGTGATATAACATAGTTCTACTTTAACTTTAGAAAACAGGAGTGAGGCAATACTGATCAAAATCAGTGAAATTTTGAGGAAATGAGTAGAAAAAATGGAGAGAGGGGTTTAACGAATAATTAATAGGATCTCAGATTTAAAGTGTCTCACCATCTACATAACGTCTTTCTATAATACCTGTCCGAAAATCGTTCTTTTCATTTGTAAAGGCGATGCCATAATATAAAAACTCTGCTTCATATTCTGCCTTTTCTTTACGGAAAAAAAGTGCTCTCGTCTCCGGTATAAAAGTCTTGTTTGGAAGAAGTAATTAGTGGCTGCAGAAAGTCTGAGGATGAGCTGGAGACTGATTAAATAAATAGTATATGGTGTGGCGAGAAGTGCTAGACACCTGTACTGCAGTGGGTAAGACACAAGGATTGGTGGATGGATGGGTGGATGGATGAATGGATAGACATCTGGATGGATGAATGGACAAATGGATTGCTACATGGAAGAATAAGGGCTGGCGCCGCCTCTGCCACCCACTTCAAGCTGAGCACACTTGATTGACTGGCATTAATTTTATCAGTCTCAAATATTTACATGCACACACACACACACACACACACACACACACACACACCACACACACACACACACACACACACACACACACACACACACAGGCTCTCCGACATCTTAGGAAGGTATGATTAAGAATATGGGTCATTATTGTTATTATTATTATTATTATTATTATTAACATTAATATTACCGCAAATACTTTCGGTGGTATCTTAAAATGTTTGTTCAGCCCCTGGTAGACTTCCTGGTCATTTCTTGTGAGATGATTTCCTTCCTTCATCCTTACTACCTGGTCCTTTATTGTCGTCCTTCTGATACGACACTAGAGTAATTACAGTTTAGATTTGACTGTCGATGCTGTGTGTGTGTGTGTGTGTGTGTGTGTGTGTGTGTGTATGTGTACTCGCCTACATGTGGTTACAGGGGTCTAATTTCTACTCTTGGCCCCTCCTCTTCCCTTCGATTTCCTTATACCTATTCTGGAAGGTAGTACTTCCTAATGTGCCTTTGACTCGTGTGAGGTTTCAACTTCCAGTTGTGTCCTCGTGTTCTTGATGCTCATCTCTCAAACAATTTGTCCCTATTCACTCTTTAAATTTATCTCAGTATTTGGTACGTAGTTATATATCACCCAAGTCCTTTTGTCTTCCATGTCATCAGACTAAGTTCCCATACCTCTTAGCTCCGGGACTAGTTACGTTGCAAGCCTTTGCACTTTCTACAATATCTGAGCATGCTTGACCAGCTGCAGGTTCCATAATGGTACTGACATACAAGGTATGCAGTGAGATAAATAGATAGATAGATAGATAGATAGAGAGAGAGAGAGAGAGAGAGAGAGAGAGAGAGAGAGAGAGAGAGAGAGAGAGAGAGAGAGAGAGAGAGAGAGAGAGATGTTCCTGGACTTTCCTCACTCCCAGCTCCACAAAACCTCTGTTACCTTTCTCCTGAAAAACGATGTAAAAGTTTTACAAGTGGTAAATGTGCCTCACAGTCCCGCTAACACAACGTTAACCTTGCACGATGAAAGTATTAATGATCATACTCCTAGTAATATAGGTATAATTATCATTGAACTTCACTGCGGTCATTTATGTAGTATGTTTTCTGTAAATAATCACCGGAAAAAAAGAAAAAAAAATGTGCCTCATACTGTTTACCAGTAGGTGAGTGTGTGTGTGTGTGTGTGTGTGTGTTGGCTTGTTTCGGGCTGTCTGTGTCTTTGTCTACAGCTTGTGCGTTTCTCAAGAGCAGAATGTATAATTACGCAGATATGACTAATAAAAGTCAAGAGTTAACGGTGTAGGTCCAGAACGTGGTGGTGCTTCAGTCACTCGTGGTAATGCTCAGCCACTCGCTGAGCAGCACAGGGCGTGGGTTCACATGTTAAGGTGCTTCAGCCACTCGCTGAGCAGCACCGGGCGTGGGTTCACATGTTAAGGTGCTTCAGCCACTCGCTGAGCAGCACCGGGCGTGGGTTCACATGTTAAGGTGCTTCAGCCACTCGCTGAGCAGCACCGGCTGGTCACATGTAGGTGTTCAGCACTCGCTGAGCACACGGTGGTCACATGTTAGTGCTTCAGCCACTCGCTGAGCAGCACCGGGCGTGGGTTCACATGTTAAGGTGCTTCAGCCACTCGCTGAGCAGCACCGGGCGTGGGTTAAGAGGTATGGGTGCGCCAGCCACTGTGCTCAGTAGCTCCTGGAGTTCGAAATAACGCGAAGGTTTGTTGCAGTTGTCGAGTGTGAGTAAGGTAATGTGTTGATGCCACGTGGGAAATGGTCACCAGAGATCAAGCGAGATATCTTGTCTCCGGTACCCCCTGAACTAATGCTATATCTCCTCCACACAAGTGGGTCGGATTATCCACTAGGCACAATGAGTATCACAGTCAAGGCATAAGAAAAAGTTCCAAGTCATAAATATCTCAAACGATTTAAAAAGGAGAAAGCTACTAAATGAAACTTCATTATTTGCTTAAGAACTTGCATTGTATGTGATGTATAATTCTCACTTTGGCATTAACATGTATACCATTGCAAATATTTATCTATTTTATCTATCTTTAGGACCTACGATTATTAGAATGCCCTGAACCTATAAAGACTAGTCCTGGTCTGCCTTAGATCCCTGAAATCAATCTCGGAGTCTCCTTGACGGTAAAGCGAGATTGTGATCACGAAATGTAGGTCCCAGAACGTTAAAATTAATTACGATACTTTTCTACTCTACCCTGAAATTTAGCATCAAGTGCCCTCCACTCTAACTTGATATTTAATGCGATATCTGCTCTACACTATCCTGAAATCTCATACGATATCGTGTCTCAACTAGCGTGAGATTTAACATCAAAGTACTTGTTACAGCGTATGCTTTATGATATATTCTGTCAGTGATAGTTGATACTGGCTGTGCTCTCTGAAGTAACAGAATGATTAGTGTGATATCGACAAATAAATTTACATGAAGGTGCTGTTAGATGCTGTTGACGGTTTCTGCCTCTGAACAAAGGGATACGTTAATGCTTCATTTTGCTTGACTTTTATCCTATTTTATTTATCGCTATCTCCTTCCCTGCCTGACTTTCCTTCCTCCTGACTTCCCGCCTCCTAGTACCTCCCTCTATGCTGCGCTCCTTCCCCTCTCTATCTTCCTACATCCTGCTCATTCTTGCACTCCTTTACTTCCCTACCAAAAGAAAATGGCAAGTGGGCAGCAGCCTATCCATCTTCTTCCGAAATTGAGCCGTCACTATAGTTGGGTGAGGATCATATTCGTGAAGCCTCGCCAGGGAGCTCTTCGCCAGGAAGCCTCTTCTTCAAGGAGCATCCATTGCCAAAATGTTTTTTTTAATGCGTGGGTGGGGGTTTGATGGGAAGTAATCCAGCAGAAGGGACCATAGCTTCAATTCCCTAGATGAAGTTTGCTTTACCGGCATCAAGTCACGCCCACATGTACCGTAAAGATGTGCTGAGTGCATATACAACTTCACAAATACTCAACGAAGTTTAATATTCAGCTTATCCTCAACTAGGGGTATAAATCGCTGTAATATTATATATTTCTGGTTTGCAAAATCACAGTTTGAGGTTTGATGATTAAATCTTTTTGGAATTACTGACTTGAGAGATAATGGAAGTAATTACTGACTTGAGAGATAATGGAAGCATTACTGACTTGAGAGATAATGGAAGTAATTACTGACTTGAGATATAATGGAAGTAATTACTGACTTGAGAGAAAATGTTTCAACTGGAATTTAGTGTCGCTGGGATCACTTTCAAACAGCCAGATCTCTCAGTGTTCTTGCTGGGATGATATATTAAGCTATAATATCTGGGGTACTCAGATTTTTTATAAAGTTGCTATATTCTGAAAATTTACACGCAAAGAAATGCAACAGAGCCGTGAAATGACGGTTGATGTGGAGTTTGAAGCCTATCAACTACATTAAGCTACACACAATCTGTCGAATATTTCGATCTCGAAAATGGGGATTAAAGTAAAGTAGTGTATATGTACTGAGAGTCATACACCTATTGGTTATATTCTGACTGTTAAAATAATATATTCCAGTTTCAGGGCTATACAACACAAGTGGTTATTATTACCGAATTTTCGTTATTTCACTTTTAAAATTAGTGCTGTTGGTTCATGTTGAATCCTTAGCTTATATTTAAAAAATATTTACACTCTGAGACAACAAATTACAAACTTGAAAAGGATTGTTTTTTTCGATTTTCTTGAGACCAGAAACTTGCAAAGATTATTTATGGGTTTATCTTAAGCATGAAAACGAAATTGACAATATCTCACCGACCCTGAAACTATTGTAACCACGCCAGCACTATACACTCAACAGCCCTGAAAGTACTGTAACCACCCAAGAAGCACACACATTCAGCTGACCTGAGAATGTTAGGTAAAAGGACACAACCGCAATTAATGACACAATAAACTGTTACATTAGTTGCACTTGTATACATTTACCTAATATATTGTCGGTAACAATATTACCCTGAGACTATTGTAACTACCCCAGCACCACGCACTCAATGGCCCTGAAAGTGTTTGCAACCACCCCAACACCGCACTTAAAGTGGCTAAAAATATTACTTGGCAAGCCGACAGGATTATCTTAACTTAATTATTTAAGGAACTAATCTGATCTCCCTGGGGTATCACCTCGCTCATAATTAATAAGTTCCCGTGAAGTGGAATCAAGTGTAACCATGCAGCAGATGTGGGAAACATACTTTTACTCTCACTTTCAGTCTCACTTTCACTTTCACTCCCTCATAAGCCAGCGCGTGTCCAGGTGGTCATAATTCTAAACAAAAAAATAGATATAACCAATAAGATTTCTTCTGAGTTCAATGTCTGGGAGCTGACGTTACAACGTCACTTAATTTTTGAAGGTAACATCTCGCTGGAGAGTGACGTTAGTAATAGTTTATGCTTGAATTTTTTAACTGCTAGTTGTTAGTTTGATTGTAAGTTGTCAGTTTGTTGAGTGGAAGTTTTGTTTATTGACTGCAAGTTATTAGTTAATTTGCATGTTGTTAGTAGGTCGACTACACATGTTAGTTGTATAATCTAAAATATAATATAATATATAATATATATATTATTATTATATATATATCAATAGATCACAGTTAACAGGTGATATATATATTATTTAATAATATATATATATATATAATATTTATTATAATTATTATATAATATATTTATATATATATGCAAAAAACCACTCTGAAAGAATAGAGAAATTCAAGCGCTTTCGTGACTACTCACATAGTTCCTTGATAATGTTGAATAGTCACGAAAGCGCTTGGAATTTCTTTATTCTTTCAGAGTGGTTGTTTTGCATATTTTAAAATCATGTTTACTGTGATCTTATTGCATATATATATATAATGTGTGTGTGTATGAGAGAGAGAGAGAGGAGAGAGAGAGAGAGAGAGAGAGAGAGAGAGAGAGAGAGAGAGAGAGAGAGAGAGAGAGAGAGAGAGAGAGAGAGAGAGAGAGAGAGAGAGAGAGAGAGAGAGAACAAGGTGTGGGTGCTCGAAATGTCGCAGACGCAGATGTTGCTCAACAACATTGCAGCTGCACGAGAGACATTAAAACAATCGTAACAAAGTACACCACAAAATTTTAGTTCTGTGATCAATCCCAAAATTCCTCAAGATCTCTACTTAATGGAGTGACACTTGTAACACTTGTGCCATTTTAGAAACACTTCTGCAAAAAGAAACGTTTCGCCCAGGAGAGGTTTATTTAGTCTCTAGAAGACAAACTTTAAGGAGTACAATGTTATATTTTTTCCCACTAGTTTCACTCATGAGAGAAACATTGCTTTATAGAAATAATTCCACGTGTCACATATGTTCATTTTCATCTTACATTCCTCTTACTACAAAGTGACACTTCCCTCCATCATGAGAAAGACTACGAGTGAGACACTAGACGGCACTCGCGTCGTCGACCACACTGACACTCACCTCGTCGACCACTGACACTCCCCCTCGACACCTCAAGACCTCACCTGCGTGCCGAACATGAAACTCACACGTTTCGCCCCAAGATGCACTCACTCTCGACACACTTTACGATACCAGTCTATGTACCCCTGACACTCACCTCAGTCGACCAATGACACTCACCTCGTCGACCAAACTGAATCCACTTCCGTAGTCCATCTGACACTCACCCTCTCGAAACACTGACTCCCCTCGTCGACAAACATGACACACTACGGCGACCACCTGTGACACACCACCTCGTCGACCACACTGACACTCACCTCGTCGACCACACTGACACTCACCTCGTCGACCACACTGACACTCGCCCGTCGACCACACTGACACTCGCCCCGTCGACCACACTAGCAGTCTCCCCGTCGACCACACTGACACTCGTTCCGTCGACCACACTGGTGCGGCACAGCCACCTGACCAATGCCACAAAATACAAAACAATCCTATTCAGATCATTTACTTATTAACAAGGGTGCAATCTCTTCAAGTGGGGGATTTATTGCTTTTCCTGCTAGTTTTATAACTGGCTTGCTATGAATTCAAGCCCTCCATTTGGTGAGTTGTTTACAATCATACCATTACGATTTCGAAAGTCATTCATAATAGCTTTGAAAGGATTAGAGGTAGAGGTCTCCACAGTGGTACCTTATTGGTACAGCGCTCCGCGCACAACTGATAATCTCCAAAATCGTGCTCGCGTAAAATTAGTCTGTAGAAACCTTCGTTTGTTGTCACAGTGGGGCCCATATTAGCCTATAATCATTATTAGGGTTATGATGAGGTGAAATTTTAGATCATTTAAATGTATTCAGAGAAAGATGTGTACTTACCCTGGCCTTCTCTACCTTCGTCAGGTGAGCATTATGCAGCACGTACGAGGAGCCTGGACACTTCTGGTGCTGGTGGCGCTAGTTCAGCTGGTCGTCTCACAGGAAGAGGTGACTCCAGACCACAGTGATGATAAGCGGGTAGGCTGGTCCTCAATGCACGGCACCTGGGGAAAGAGACCTGATCTTGAAGATACTCAACTAGAGGTATGTGTATTCAACTGGTTGTGTTTGCGGGGGTTGCGTTATAGCTCTTGGGATGTGCCTTTGCACTTCAGTTAGCTGATGTAGATCCATGTCATTTTTGGGCTGTCATAGTTACTTTTCCATATTTAAATTTAACAGGCCTTCTCTATAGCCCTTATTAAAGCATTCCATTTATTCACTACCTCACACCCACTCAGACCATAGTTCAGCACAGATAAGCAGTAGTCGCTGTTGCCATAGCCCATTATAGAGTCATAGACTATTCCACCTTCACGGCCTCTCAGATGCTACCTTAAAGTGCCCCCACCATAAATTCACAACACATTTTGTCTAATTCATTGTGAAATTTTAAAAGCGTGTTTACTGTAGGAAAATTCCAATTCTGCCATCCTGTTTTTTTTATTTAATTTCTTTAAATCTTATAAGAGCTTTCAAGATAATGAATTCTAATACGACATAAGAATGCCGAAGAATAATACATTCACCCCTGTAAAGTAAAAATATTAAGATTAATTAAAAATCTGTCTTATTAAACTTACAGTATATCAATTGCTCTCTTTGTAGAGGGTCAAGATAGTCATTCCTCACTCGATTGTTTGGTTAATGACAACTTTTAGCTCTCGTTATCATTACATTAATTCTTTTTCTCAATAATAGTATAATAATTTATTACTACTCATACTGCTACTACTAATAATAATAATACTAATTATTATTTTTATTTTCGGGAGCACAGTATATGGATACCTGGTTACCTCATGTCAGTAAGACAAGTGAATTGTTCAGCCTTATATTATTAGACACAAATGAATATATCAGCAGTGTACTCAACCCTACTTCATACGACAGTTAATCTAGCCAAGTCATATTCCATCACACAGAATAGGCTTTATACATCAAGCTGAGAGACTGCAGTATTGCACTGAGCACATCGTCTAGTATTCCATTATGAATTTAATAGGCATTGGACCTTCGAAGGTTTCGTTCCAGAAGAACTGGAGTATTACTATTACTTGGAAATTTAATCTCTCGGGATGACCAATCCCTCCACTGATAACTGGACATTGAATTAAGTAACGTTGAAGGTCGTGAGCCTCCTTTTTTTCACAGAGCTTCTTGGATTAGGCAGCGTTGGGAGGTTGACACAAGTATTTTGTAAATTAGGAAACTCTTAGGGTTCATCCGTACATGTTTCATATTCTACAGAATAAATATCAATGAAATATGTTATAACAGACGAAGCAGAACTACATGAATACGTAAATATTTTCATTAATAAATAATCTGGCTATAATTATTGTTAAAAAGGTATAATTAATTAATTTGTTTTTAAAAAAGGCACGTATATAAATAAATGGTCTTTATATTAGCCCTTGTCTTTGTTTTGCTCATGTCTTATTGTTACATGTGAATGGATCAAGTGCTAAGTGTGATGGAACCACGAGAAAGATAAGAAGAGAAAAGTATAGGTAGGAAATGGGGTGGGGACGATAGATAAGAGTAGATTTTAGAAAAGGGGTAGAATGAATTAAAAAGATACCCAGTATCCCATAGAGTGAAACGTCGTCTAAACTGTAAATGTTTCAGTCTCATACCTGCTAGATTTTTTGAACACTCTTGTTAAGGATGCACTGTGTCTAGTACCTCAACAATTGGAAGAAATAGACTTTCCGAGAGCTTTCTATAAATGTGATTATATTGTAATTATACAGAATGCGTACAAAAGTACTAACTTGAAAAGTTGGCAGATGTATCCTCATATTCCTAAAAAAATAAAAACCGAAAGACTTATTGTCAACTGAGTATTTCCCCGGCTTTAATCCAGGTGATTTTTGGTCTTGTAGTCTTTGCCTTGTATCTTACCAGAAGGAACATTATCTCCATCTCTAAGGATTTGAAATCCTGCTTATTAATATTATCATTAGCATTTGATCTCATGATAACTGTACCAAAAATTATTGATAATGCACTTCCGTGATTTTAATTTTCATGTATAATTTCGTTTTAAAATAAAAATAAACATTATTATTATTTGAAATATTATCATATTTTTGCACACATGGTTCACAATAATTTTTTACTTGATGAGAACACTTCGTTCCCTTTGAGACTACAAGTACGAGGGTGAGTAAACAACACAGTGTTTACTCACCTGGTAACCTCACGTGAGTGAACTTCAGCACATTATACTGGTACCTGGTAACCTCACCTGACTGAACATAATCATAGTGTCAAGATATCTGGTAACCTCACGTGAGTGAACGCATTAAATAAACAGTACTAAATAGCAAAGTCAATTCAAAACTCTACGGACTAGGCCCGCCACGTTTCACTTACTATGCCCTACGACATTCCGGTAAAAGGAAAAAAACCACAAATTATTTTACCTATTCATTACAGAGTAATTTTGTTATTAGCATAGACAGGTGTAAGTAATTAATCGAGCGCTGAAAACGGCAAGTAAAAAGGCAAGCATCATTAATCAATATATTATATAGGAAAGACTCTATTGCCATTTTGATGTGGACAAACGGACTATAGTTCCATAATTATCTCTTTAAATTCTTATCTTCAGTGTTAAACGGTGGATTTTGTGCATTTGAAATTGTTAGGTATTTGTCTGTTTTGGAAGCCTATCTTCAGAATTCCACCAACGTGTTTTGAATTTCAGTTCAAGCAACTCAGTCCTTTGCGACTACCAGATGTTGATTATCAGTTTCTTGCTTTGCCGCTTAACTTGCTGGTGCCAGAGTGCGTGTGTGTGTGGGTGGGGGATGGGATTAATTATCGATTTGTGCTCGAAGAGTCCACACAAGTGTTACACCAGGGCTACACCAGAGCCATATTATGGTCTCAGTAGAGCCACACTAGGGCGCTACCTAATTACAAGGTAAAAAGAGCAAGTCCATTGTCACCTGCCCACTGTCACCGACAAAGACAATATTCTTACTCAACAGCTCTCTTAACATTATTGTAATCACCGTTCCTCACCTTGCTATCTCCATCCCTCCACTCTTCCTCCATCATCGACCCTTACCTATCCCAGCCTCATTTTTCCCTCTCTGGCCTTCCTCACACCTCTTCCCAACCGAGCCCCAGCCTACATCAACTGCCCCTGTCTCGTACATCAAGTCATAATATTGCTAAACATCTTTAGCTAGCAGTATCGCTGAGCGAGTAAATAAAAATATCGCGGGATGCATCACCTCCTGTCTGGGGATGTGTTACATATAATATCACCTCCAGGTATTGGATATTTTTTTTACCCCTCTTTGTGTGATGCACTGAAATTGTTGGGCCAAACCTCGTTACCTCGTAGCCTTCAGGCACCGTAAGACCCCTCAGTAATTTAACACTTCCCAAGAATGTAATAAAAAGTTACGACTACTAGTACCACTACTACAAATAATAATAATAATAACAACAATAATAATAATCATGAAATAATGAAACCTACAAACATTTCAGCCAATGTTTCAAGAGCATAACGATGCCAGTCTAATATACACACTGGAACTGCAGTATCGTCGAGTGAATCATTACATGAATATGCAAGTGTCTCACACATATCAAGTTTGTCCAGTCGAACTTGTTTGCGAGATTTTGTCTTTAAGTATTTGCTCTGCAGCTAGTGCCCTCTCATCACACTGATAAAATATATCTTAGTAAATAAAATTTTACTCTAGTTCCTCGGATGCAGTTCACTGGTTGAATGCTAAAATCAATATGTTCACTGAGTCTCCCAGTGAACGCAAATTTTATCTAGCCAGCGTTAATTAGACATAATCCTGGATTTTTAGTTCAGAATTTTCGACTTTATCACCTCAGCACCAATATTTTACAGAAGCGGCTGATATATCCCCGCAATCTGTAATGGTAACCGAGTGTAAGGAGAAGTACAGGTGTCACTGAGAAAGGGAGATTCGGGATTAAATAAATTAAAAGATAAAAGAAAGATTAGTGAAAGTAGCTTGAGTTAATTGGATCAAGAACCCTTCGCCAACATTAGGGCATTCCATCAATATTTGAAATCTGTAAATCCTCAATGATGCCCCATTAAGGACATTTCCAATGTTTTTAGTAATGTTTCATAACTGAAATTTCTCACTCCTGGAATATATCTGATCTTTAGGTAGTTTTCCTATTTAACTACTGCATATATTTCTTATAGGGCCAGATACTAGCAGAGCTGCATTTTCCACTTGTAAGGATATTCATCATTGGACATATTTAAACTCTGATAAATTTACATTTTTATTTAATGAAGCTCTACGTAGAGTGAAACTTAGTCTGTAAATAAAGGTTAAATTCGCACACTATCTTTTCTAACTTGCAAAGTTGCACCAAGTATCTTCGTTGGTGTTTCAGTAGACTAAAAAAAATTTATTTGGAAAACTACCTAGAGTATGTGCATGTGACCATCAAGTGTTGATGTTCAATTAGAAAATATATTTTAAAATATAGAGATAACAGAAAATTCAGAAGAGATACAAATACATGAAAGGTGAGTAGGAAGGTTTGAAGTTGTAACTGGCACAGAGTTGCAGTATGATTTTGAGATGTGAACTACAAGAAATTATATATTTACAAAACAGAGGAAACAACGAAAGTGTCTATCCTCGAAGGACAATAGTTAAAACAAATCGAAAGAACTAAAGATTCAGTCATCAGTGAAGAGCAAAGCCAATGTTGGAGAACAAGGAAACAAGAAGAAAGCAAAGGGGAGCTATGTGAAAATGGGGGAACGAGGAGTAAAAAAAAAAAAAAGCGAGGAAGAGATGGCTGAATCGAAACCAGCATCAGCGGAAACGTGAAAAAAGTAGACCCAGGAATATCAGTGATCATGAAAAGAGCTGCAAGGAGAGCCACACTAGATAGGCAGATGGTAGAGCTGCTGCGATAAAAATCAAATTCAGATGTAAAATTATATCTGAACAAATATCAGAGAACATAGAGGACTGAATGAAGGGATAGGACGGAGGGAGGGAGAGACGAGAGATCGTTACAGCTAGAGACTGAATATAACGAAGAAATCACATTTTTTTTACTGTAACATGGATTAAAATAAATAAAATATTAGCTGGAAAAATAATTTTCCAGAGAACGATAGTGAGAGAATAAATCCCAGGGCAAAAAACTGGATATCAAATAGAGTGAAATACTGGATGGTATATTTTCAGGATGTCCAAACAATGTAATAGAGAGAGAAAGCAAAGAACAGCTCACAGAGGAATAGACAGGGACACGAGAGCGACAGGAAAGGAAATCCATCATGGCCAAGACAAGGATATATGGAATCGGCAGGAACCCCAATCTCCCTTCAAACCTCAGAAACTCACCTTCTCCTTAAACCTCGGGAACCCCCTCCCCTCAAATTTCGGTAACCACTCTCCCCCCTTAAACCTCAAACTCCATTCAGACCTCAGGAATCTACCCTCCCCTTAAACCTCATAAATCCACCCTTCCCTTAAACTCCAGAAACCTCCTCCCCTCAAATTTCGGTAACCTCTCTCCCTCATACCTCAAACTACTTTCCCCTTAAACCTCAGCAATTCCTTCGGAAATCCATTATTTCCTTATCTCATAGAGCATCTGCCTATATCCCCAATTCAAAATTTATCCACTTCAGCCCCCAACACCAAGTCTTCCAACATTCTAGCCCCCAACATCCTGACCCCAACACCCAGCCACATTCTACTTGTAACTTCTTCCCTCACCACGACTTTTACCAAAACCTTTCACAGTCAGCTTACCTCTTGCACCTCCACAATTCCACATAAGCAATACAATAAGTTTCCGCCAATAGTAGTCTCACTAATGAAGACAGGAACCAGGAGACCTGGTAGTCATTAGGTGAGCACCTAATGTGAAAGGAACATTATATTTTATTTGATGGTTATGAACAAGTGGCATGCACTAGAGATGTAGTGGCAGCTGCCATGCATAGGTCTCATACTTGGCGCCCATACTTGGCTCTCATACATGGTTGTCACACATGGTCTCGTAGATGGAGTCAGGGTTAAACAGGACAAGGTGAATAGATCAGTGAGTAAACCACAAATGGTATTCGATAACCAAAAGCGGAAAACGGAAATACTGCACAACAAAGTTTAATAGATAGAAATTTACATTCGGCTAAATTTTTATCGAGTCGTAAAGCTCTAAAAGAGCGAAACTTTGTCCTATTAACAGTCTGTTCTTTCACCTTTGTCTTTTCTATGGTGAGCACCAACTCTTGGACCACCTATGAATTAGAGCTTAGTCCCTTGCAGCTAAAACTATGCGTGTCATGTAGGTGCATGAACATTTCTATGAGGTATTCAGGTTCTTGTTGAGGGGTCGAAATGTACATTGAAGGATCCTCATGTGTGTATTTAGTACAAACAAGTGCACCGTAGACGATCCAAATGCATGTGTATTGGAGATTTCTATAGGTGTTATCAGAGATACAGGCATGCACTGGATGGCTGGAAACAATGTGGCCGCAGGTATGCGCTGAGAGTTGCAGGCATCTGCTTTGGGGTCTAACTTGAATTTCCAGACTTGTAAGCGGAAATCGAACTCACAACCTCGAATTCGAACAGCCTTGTCATTTACGGGATACCATCTTATTGGATGACACATTCTCTCCTCACAGGTCGCTGAGGACAAGAGGACCAACTGGAACAAGTTCCAGGGCTCCTGGGGCAAGCGAGGAGATGACCTGGCCGACGCAGAACTACAAGTAAGGTCACGGGTGTTTTTTTCTTGTATATTATTCAACGTTACATTAACGTGACTGGAACATACTGGCACTCCAAGAATTAAACGTGTAAGGCGAGATTGTTGAAATAAATAAACCCATACGTGTTTATAAACTTTTTAATTATCTTTAAATCTGAAACAACCTTCACACACCTGTGTCAGGTGCATCAAGGTCGTAACTGTATGTGTCCTATATCTGGCACTACTGTGTCAGATGTGTCAAGGTTGTAGCTGCATGTGTCCAGTATCTGGCACTACCGTGTCAAGGTTGTAACTGTTATGGATACCAGCCTTGAAAAGCGTACCACTAGAGCTGCTACTGGCTTTTGCTTTCGCTATCTCGGAGAGGGGATATCAATATTCTTAAGTTATTTTGTATATTAGTGATTGAAGGGAACGTTGTCATTTTAGTAATGAATGTATTTGTGTATTTCTCTCTCTCTCTCTCTCTCTCTCTCTCTCTCTCTCTCTCTCTCTCTCTCTCTCTCTCTCTCTCTCTCTCTCTCTCTTCTCTCTCTATCTATCTATCTATCTATCCATCTCTTTCTCTCTTTCTCTCTCTCCCTCTCTCTCTCTGACTGCACTACCTTTCTTTTCCTGTTAACCTCCCTCTCGCCCATCACTCATATTCCCCTCTTTCCCCAACAGCCTTCTTTATTATCTCCCCTCATTTCATTTTATCCACCATTACTCTCTTGCCGTACCTCTCACCAGCTCTCATCCTTCACAGACCGCTGAAGACAAGAGGACAAACTGGAACAAGTTCCAGGGTTCCTGGGGCAAGCGAGGAGACGACTTCACCGACGCTGATCTTCAGGTAAAGCAGGAGTACAACTCTTAATGGCAAGACACGCAAGACGACCTTTAGTCGTCTTGCGTGTGTGTGTGTAGGGGGGGGTTGTATGTGCGGGTGTGTGTTGGTGTGGGAGGGTGTGTTTCTATTTTTCCCGTTCGGCTTTCACAATATCTGTATCTGCCTGTTTGCTATCTCCAGTCAGAATTATCAAGGCGTCTGCCGCCTGATTTGCCTCTGTTCCACTAATTTACATGCAAAAAAGTTGAGATCAAAATGAAATCGAGAATCGTCTCATTGTTAAATCGGTTGATCAGCGTGAGGCCTTGTTGACCCGACAGATAACACCATCACTATAACAGGTTGAGGAAAACTTTAAATAAGTGTAGTGGACAGTTATCCAAAAGTCTTGCCCAAACACATGTACAAACACACACACACATACACAAACACAAAATGAAGAACTGCAGTGAATAAAGTATATAAAGGCCACGATAAATTCCTTGAAATTAGAAGGGAAGCAAAACAGTACGGGAATAGCAGTAATTAAGGCTGAATACAATACCCCAAAATACTGTACATTCAAACCAGAAGAAAATCTTCGATAAACTCTGACGTAATATTAAACAAACATAGGGAGAAATTCGCAGAAAAATCTGTAAACCACGTAACTGTAATATATGCAAAATAGGACCTTAAGAACCGCATACATTATTAGTAAGGGGGAAGCGCCTATGTAAATCTAAGTAATCGGATTTAATTCAAGGAAAGGGAAGGTAATTTAAATTCCTAGGATCAAGAGCCCTTGACCAGCCAACAGGCACTTCCCTAGTTAAGAAACGTATACATGAAGGTCAACGGTAAGGGATAAAAATTTCAGTACGAGGCTTCACAACACCTGACCTGCGAAACGAACATGAAACTCAAATGTAGTACCAGTCATTATGAATTAAAGACTCGAGGCATTAAACAAGAGATCGCTGACGCTGACATGCATGTTGTGCAAGGTTATGGAGACAATTTGATTTTTATTAAGTTGTCACTGCACAATACAAGCCGTTACTAAAAAATAAAAAAAATATATAAAAAGAGAAAGATATTGGCATATGGTTCCAGAGAGAAAACTTTCATAAAACTGTACACAACTAACCCGTACATAGTAGAGCGAAAAAAGCTTACGACGACGTTTCGGTCCGACTTGGACTAAGTCAGACCGAACGTTATCGTAAGTTTTTTTTCTCTCTATGTGCGGGTTATGTGTGTATTGTTCCAGTTACGTTACTGTGCCGTTATGTTCTTTATCATAAAACTGCATAATTTGGCTGGAGTGACTGGGAGTGTAACATAGTGGGAAAGAAATTAACGGAGAAACTATAGTCAGTGAGAAAAGTGTCAGAAATAACTACAAGTTCTTGATCCCCAAACTGGTTTTGATACGTCTGAATGATCTAACATGTACAATAGATTCCTACAAGTCAGAGTAATGCGGAGACTAGAATACAAATTAAGACTGAAAACATGCTACAGGGTCTAGTAAACAAGTAATTAGAATGGTTAGAGAAATTGGTTTACGAATTAATTCCCACATGAGAACAGTAGTGGTAGCAACAGTACCGTTGTTAATATTACTGAAAGGAAGATAGTTCCAAATCAGAGAGAGAAAAAAACCTAAGGGTTGACATCACTCATGAATCCTCTCACCTGACACACAAACCGGATAACGTAGCGGCAAATGTAAAGCTAGCAGAGTAATTTATCATAAATCTGCACATGAAGGATCCTAGAACACTACATGACATGCGACACCAGCATGAAGTCTTAATATCAAATAAATAAAGAAAATAGCTGTAGTGTTCAAATTCATGCGTGAGCATTTATGAGTTGGTGAACTCTGATCCTTTAATATTTTAACAGTGGCAATGATCTATTTACATTACTTTGATTTTCTCATCATTGCACCAGTTTTTCTGGTAAAACTCCCAGATATTAATCGTTGAGCTCTGGTCCTTTCAGTAATATTATACCAGTGACAATGACCTATTAACATTACGTTGATGATTTTCTCATCATTTCACCAGTTTTCCTGGGATAATCCCCAGACATTTAGACAAAGAAAAGGAAACAGGTTATGCGTGTAGAATTAAAAACAATGTTTGCGCAAACACATTAGTACCTCCACTCCCACGCACATCAGCGAACATCATTAATAAACTACGTACCTCGTGACGGGGAGCCCTTGACCCGTAGCCTTTGAAAGGTCTTAAGCTACAAAGCAGAACAATAGAGTATCAAGACTGCACTACCTCTTACCTCCCATGAGGAAGATAATAAAGGTCTGTACTAAAGAATTGATTCCACCTGACATGACCTACACAAAGTTATAATCCCTTACCTCACCCTCTAGGTGCCTTTGTTTTTGGTGGATGGTGTATAGGAGCATTGTTTTCTGTTTCCGCCGCAACACTTAGACCACTGAGTCTGACCGGTAAACCAGTCTTTACAGTGTTATGGAATGTCATAGGGTTAAGGGTTACCCCACTGTCGCATTCGTGAGAGCAGACACCACCCTCTAAATTATTCTGTTATTATTATTATTATTATTATTATTATTATTATTATTATTATTATTATTATTATTATTATTATTATTATTATTATTTCATAAGAGCACTGAAGTCCCCGTCTATAGTACGGCATTCCAGCGGCTGCATCGTTCCGCCGAAGTCTGACGGGTGACGGGAACTCCATATAAAAGTGGATTGAGCCACAGAGTTCTTAGAGCACATCATGGCTAACTCTGTACACAACAGTGGAGGGCTCGCATATGCAAGGACGTCGGGTTGGTCTCCTGCACCTTTTACATAATCCGTTATTTTTACTGTATAAAGTTAAATTCTCCGTTGTTGCCAGACAGGCAGTGTGCAACTACCCATAACGTATTGCATGCAATTATCTGGTTATTGCAGGACATTTTCATCTGTCTCTGGATAAAGAGTACTTAATGTATGCAATGTAAGTGAAGTACATAAATTTTTAAAGGGGCAAATACGCATCCCTCTGAGTTATAATTACATTGTGAATTAATAAATATCGTGGATGAAGAAAATAAACATTATTTAACTGAATATATCTCCACCACTGTCACTTCGCTTATATAATTTTTTTCTATAAAACAATGAAATGATGTAGATTAAATGAAATGCTGATGAATAAGATAATGAAGAATAATTTATTATACACCTTTCCCCAGACTGCCACCTCTCCCATACCTCTTCCCTCTCCCTTTCCCCTCCCATCCCCTCATGTAACACCAACCTATCTTCATATTTGATGCTGTTCTTGTTTGTGAGAGAATGCAGGCTTGAGATGTCACCATATACCCAACGTGCCAGATTTAAGCCATCCGTTATTGTTGGGTAATCAGTCGGAAACAGGTTAATATTAGATAACCTACTCAATCCAAATCTAATGTAATCGAGAATAACATTAAAATTTCGGGGAATCTCGTGCGCTCAGAAACGCACGAAGGGCAGTTCCAGTTAAACTGGCTGCCCTAAAGGGAGAAAAGGTTAGTCTGTCCTGTACTTTGTTCCATGGTCACAGATAGTGCATCATTAGGTCATGTGTGTGTGTGTGTGAGAGAGAGAGAGAGAGAGAGAGAGAGAGAGAGAGAGAGAGAGAGAGAGAGAGAGAGAGAGAGTTGCTAAGTGGTTTGTAGTACTTCATTCCCCAGGATGCAACCGACAACGGTCGACTAACACCCAGTACCTGTTTCCTGAAGGTTAACAGGGACAGTGTGTGTAAGGAGACTTGCCCATGTGCCTCGACTTGCCCAGGTTAGTGACAGACGCTGCTCCCACTCACACTTAACTATATTTCACAGGAAAAGGCAAACCATTACAATGGAAGAGATTTTCGGTTTTAAAGGAAAATGCTAAGAGTAATCGGAGAAGTTCACCAATGGGGTCCCACAAGGAGCAGGTTTTTCCTCCGATTATCTTTATTATTTATGTAAATGATTCTTCAGATGGAATAGAAACTTCGTGAACATGTTTATTGATGAAAAGATTGTATTGAAAATATGTTATAAAACTTAAATCCCTAGAAGATGGTTTATTGATTTACTAGATTAAAAGAGTGTCCACTACACAATGATCAATAATACATTAATTAATAAAATAAAGATCAAACTCAAATGTATATAGAGTGAGGGGAAAGACACTTCTCGTTATATATTCTCTCTCATCCCTACAAGAAGACCTGCATTAATTAAGGAGACAGTGACAAATGATTCAAAGACTAGGTCGATTAGCGCTATGTAATGAAAAGAGAAGAAAAGCAATAACAAGGAAATACGAAGTGTGTTGATTGTGATAAATTACTGAGAGCTTCGGACAAACTGATCTGGGAGGAGTCATTATGGACAACAGCTGATCCACAGAGGATCACTTAAATGAAATAGCTAGAATTCTTGTTAATCACGGGGCATGAGAGGTAATCAAGTTTAATTTAAGTCGAGGGCAGGTCCAATTTACTTAAATTTTCGCTTGCCTTATTCAGCAAGAAGAACGTTGCTATTTAAGCCAAAATCGCAAGTTTTTACCTATTCGGTACGTAAATTATATTATATATATATATATATATATATATATATATATATATATATATATATATATATATATATATATATATATATATATATATATATATATATAGGAGTCGAACCCATGCTGTTTTGGCCCGCCTCATGGTGAGAGAAAAACGCATGATGCGTGAGGCGGGCCAAAACACCATGGGTTCGACTCTTTGGCTAGTGCAGTGTGTTTATATAATTTTATATATATATATATTATATATATATATTATATATATATATATATATATATATATATATTTATATATATATATACAGAAACTACATAACTTACCTCGCACCTTACAGAGGTTTCTTCGTGGGGAGGCACCTTAATTTCTTGCTAGATATATTCCATGGCTAACAACACATGTTAAAGCCTCTTTGACACTCTTACAAGAGTCATTCACTTTCTTCAGAGTGACTTTACATAAAATACTATCATAAATACAAGACTTAGCTTATAAAGGCAAGCATTGTTTAGCCAAACACGTCGTGCGTATATTACTTTGGCTGTAAACACACGAAAGTCAGCGCGTAGAAAACGTACTTCGTATATTTTGTTAACGATAAGTAATGCTAGTTAATTTTAAGCTTGCATTGCAAACTGTGTACGATTAATTTTGATCATATACGCAGGTTATACGGTTAATAATATTATATTACGTTGGTTGCCAGATTAACTAATATTATATTCCGTAAGTTATAAGGCCACGTCAGGTTTCCGAGGTTTATTGAAATTGCTAAAATTTCTTTAAAGTGGTAATGACAGCAAGCCATAAGTAAAAAAAAAATCCATCCTGTTTATCCACAACAAATAGTTCTCGTTAACCTTTATAACACAAAAATGAATAAAACGTAAATAAAAATCAATTACTTCGTTGAAAAAGGTAACGTGCAAGGCATTTTCTTCTCGTTGTTTTTTTCCAAGGATGAGAATCCCTTCGTGATAAGAGAAATATTACCTGGCCAGCAGGACTCTCCTTCAGCTTCAAGGAACACGACACAAGTCATTTCACGGAATTCTCTCACTCTCCCTCACTCTCTCCTCCAGGTAGCTAACAATATTGACTACGTATTTCAGAACATTTTTGCCAGCTCCGAGAATCTCGCTTACAAACTTTCCTTATTAAATTCCAACCTTTGATTTTATCACTCACTGAAAAAAATTCTACCCTAAATTTTTTTGCAGATGGTTAGCTTGCTATTTCAATTAATGGGTGATACTGAGGGGACCCCATGAGTGAGTATTTTACTCATAGGGGTCGTACAGGTTCTGGGGAACGGGAATTAATGAAGTTAAATCTCTTGAATCAAGAGGCCTTCACCAGCGTCAAGTCATCCTCCCTTCGAAGGAACTATTAAATCATCTCCCAGGAATTTATTCAGTGTTCCTTTCCTCTCGTTCCAGGATGCTGCTCTAGATAAGCGAACAAACTGGAATAAGTTCCAGGGCTCCTGGGGAAAACGTGGTGACTGGAGCAGTCTTCAGGTCAGTGTTGAGTCACTCAGTCCAGTCTTTCTCTCTCTCTCCCCAGTTTCCCTATTGTACCTAGAAGGTACTGTGTATTCACCAAGGGGTGTGCGTATCTCAGTGATTTCACCAGAGGTGTGCATGCACCGAGATCTGTGTATTTATATTTATATGTATTCTTCATTCTTGTGAACAGGTGATGTACTAGCCTAATGACCAGTGGTATTGACCACTGTGTGTGTGTGTGTGTGTGTGTGTGTGTAGACGGGTTTCCCCACTCCCTCCCTGTAAATAGCACAACCAACTTAACAATGCATACAGTTGAGATCATCCCATTAGCCGAGCACCACCACCTAACTTTTCCAGTTGTCACGCGTCGGAAGTGATACCTACCCTAACTGTACACACAGCGTATCCTCTTTTCGATAGTGTTTTGGTTCCTGACCACAGCTAACATGACTTCCTATACCCTTACCAACAGGGAACTTGGGGCAAGAGGGCGTGGAAGAACCTGCAAGGGGCATGGGGCAAGCGCTCTCAGAACGACGCCGCAGATGATGACTTTTACAACGACGCCGCCACCCAGGAGGGCGACTTGGTCTCCGATGAAGCCCAAGATATCTCTTCCATGGCCTTGGCCAGGATGATGGCATCAGCAGTGCCACAGAAACGTGGCTGGACACTCTGGGGCAAGAGACCCGTCAACACCCGCGTCTCTCCACGCTCCACCAACTGGTCCAGCCTCAGAGGTTAGTCACTCCACTAGTCCAGCCTCAAAGGTCAGCCGCTCCCATGGACGGGAGTGGGTGACGAATTAATATACGGAATCGAAGTATGGAGACACCTCCCTTGAAGAATTCAAGGGAAGAAGAGCCCCATATATTTAGTTATTATGAACAATAAACCTACTATTTACTAGTAGCTGGTACAACTAGCAGAGAACATTAAAGTTAGTAAAGAATCAGTTTTAGTTGTAACAACAAGTGTCAAAAGCGCATCAAGTGCTAGTATTATACACCAGAAGTGCATACACAAAAGGTTAGCATTAGTAGTAAGTTAACTTAGCGGAAGAGGCAAATATGTAGTAAGTCAGATGATGTAGTGTTAAATGTTCATAAAATTCATACCCGCAACAAATAGGCAGAAAAATATGGTAGCAAGCAAATTTGTACCTGAAGTATAAACTTAGTTCTAATAACGAAGACGATAATGCCAGATTATATATGTATGTATGTATGTATGTATGTATATATACATTTTATATATATATATATATATATATATATATATATATTATAATATATATATATATATATATATATATATATATATATATATATGCAATAAGATCACAGTAAACAGGTGATTTCAAAATATGCAAAACAACCACTGTGAAAGAATAGAGAAATTCCAAGCGCTTTCGTGACTACTCACATGTGAGTAGTCACGAAAGCGCTTGGAATTTCTCTATTCTTTCAGAGTGGTTGTTTTGCATATATATATATATATTATATATATATATATATATATATATATATATATATATATATATATATATATATATATAAATGCATCCGCAGAACAAAGTGGTTTTAAGCAAATACAACACTGCGACCAGCTGGGAATCAAACCCAGAATATTTAGCCCGGCTCCTGGGAACCAATCAAACCTCCCGACTCCATTAACCACTTGGCCACCATGCTACAAACACCAGGGACCCAGCAACTATACTGGTATAAATCAGCTTCTCTGAATCACTATATAAATATTTACTCTGGGACGTTCTATACTTATCTTTTTATTTACTTTTGATTTACTCACCTAGTTGGTAAATCTATTCTGTCTGCTCTTTGCTATATGAGAGATCTCAACAATCCCGTCTCCACTCTCAGTATTGTAATTTTCTAACCACCACATTGACTTCTAACGTCTACACTATATTTCTGTATAAATATTCACACCACACTCTGCTCTCAAACATTATATTTACACCGCTTCTACTCTCCTCACTTCAACGTTTAAATCCCTTGCCTTGTAATCATATGATATTTTGTATCCACTGATAAATTTCTTTCCTTGCAAAGATGTCTGAACACACCATCTACCTTTGTTCTCCTTATCCATTCCATTGTTCACCCCGTCTCACTGACTCGCGTTTTTCCTCCTCTGCTCCTGCCAGATCTTATTCCTCCCTGCGCAATGCATGAAATCCCTGCTTCCCGTTCATCATCGAGACTTAACAACTCAAAATATGCTTCCGAATATATCTCCATCGCCTTATTCGTGTTTATTGACCAAGTCTATTTGTTCCCTGGCATCTCATCTAATTAATCTCTCACCATCTCATCTAATTAATCTCTCACCATCTCATCTAATTAATCTCTCACCATCTCATCTAATTAATCTCTCACCATCTCATCTAATTAATCTCTCACCATCTCATCTAATTAATCTCTCACCATCTCATCTAATTAATCTCTCACCATCTCATCTAATTAATGTCTCACCATCTCATCTAATTAATCTCTCACCACCTCATCTAACTAATCTCTCACCACCTCATCTAACTAATCTCTCACCATCTCATCTAATTAATCTCTCACCATCTCATCTAATTAATCTTCTCAGCATAATTTGTTAACAGGCACTCATCCATTCTCTCATACTCTTTTAACTCCACCTCCAGCTTCTTGTTGAACCTTATTTTAATATCTATATACTCTTCCTTCCGCACATGAAGACGATGATCAGGAAGGAAATAGTCATATATAAAGTACTGTGTTAGTAAGGAAAAGACTGCTGGACAAGCGAGGAGAGAAGCCTAGATGCAAATGGCAGCTATTGACAAAGGAATCGCAGTAACGTTAGGAAGTACTGTTTTTATTCGCACTAGTAATGGCTAGTACTAGTAACGAAGAGGCGGCAGCGTCAAAAACTTGCGAAGTTGCATGAATAGAAATGATTGGGCCCTGGTTGAAAAGAGTTGATCATTGCAACTATGCTCGTACACACACACACAACTAACAATACCATTCTCCCACAGGTACATGGGGCAAGAGGAGTGCAGACTGGAATAAACTGAGGGGCGCCTGGGGCAAACGAGCTGACTGGGACCAGTTCCGAGGATCCTGGGGCAAGAGGGTTCCTGGTAAGTGTGTGTGTGCGTGTGTGTGTGTGTGTGTGTGTGTGTGTGTGTGTGTGTGTGTGTGTGTGTGTGTGTGTGTATGTGTGTGTGTGTGTGTATGTGTGTGCATGCGTGCGTGCGTGCGCGTTTTTTACCCAGCCACGTCAGGTGTGCATGACCACCCAGCTCTCTCCTACTGTGTATATAAAGATAACTAAAAGTGTGAGAGGAAATTAGGGAAAAACATTCTTTACAGATTGTAATGTATTTCATTAAGTGCTAAACTAGTAAGAACTGATAGAGGCTCGATCCTCCGTTTTAAGTTTTTTATACAGTAAATTATTACAGTCAAATAAAGCGCTATTTGTATACAGTAAATAATGTGATGTAATCAGCTCACACCGTAAGTAGCTCTCAGTGTAAGGTCACGGTGTAAGTAGCTCTCAGTGTAAGGTCACGGTGTAAGTAGCTCTCAGTGTAAGGTCACGGTGTTTAAGTAGCTCTCAGTGTAAGGTCACGGTGTAAGTAGCTCTCAGTGTAAGGTCACGGTGTAAGTAGCTCTCAGTGTAAGGTCACGGTGTAAGTAGCTCTCAGTGGAAGGTCACGGCGTAAGTAGCTCTCAGTGTAAGGTCACGGTGTAAGTAGCTCTCAGTATAAGGTCACGGTGTAAGTAGCTCTCAGTATAAGGTCACGGTATAAGTAGCTCTCAGTGTAAGGTCACGGTGTAAGTAGCTCTCAGTGTAAGGTCACGGTGTAAGTAGCTCTCAGTATAAGGTCACGGTGTAAGTAGCTCTCAGTATAAGGTAGAACACGGTACGAAACAACTCACAATACAAGCATTAATAAATAAGGAAATGCTTCATTGTATTGTGTCTTTGTTCACTTCATCTGCATTGTTAATATTACAATTTTGAGTCGCCCTGTGTTGTACCCGGGCGTAAAAAAAACGTTTTGAACTTTTAGGTAAACTAAATAATAATAATAATAATAATAATAATAATAATAATAATAATAATAATAATAATAATAATAATAATAATAATAATAGTAGTAGTATAACCAGCCACGTAACATCGTAAATACGAATGTATAACGAAAGACAGTACGGATATCCATGGTGGGTTAACTGGAGCCAAATCACAAGTGTCTTGCGTCTGATAGTACACGAAGCCTCGACCAGCTGGCGTCCAGGCTTCACTACTAATGAAGTCGTGTGTGAGAGGCCATACGAGGTATATCCAGGCTTCCCGGGGACGTATTGCTTGCAGTGTCTCCGCGGATTGTCTATTGCTTTTCTAAAGAAATTCAAGAAATATATAATATGGGGACCTGAGTGCATCTCAACTTTCCTTTTCCCCTAATGTGTGTGTTTCATACCTCGCCTTAAAACTATGTATGGTTCCCGCCTCCACTACTTCACTTTCTAGGCTATTCCACGGCTTGACTACTCTATGACTGAAGAAATACTTCCTAACATCCCTTTGATTCATCTGAGTCTTCAACTTCCAATTGTGACCTCTTGTGTGTGTGTGCGCGCGCGCGTGTGTGTAGAATATTTTTTTTTTCATTATTTCGGTTATGTGGTTTTATGATGCCATTCTTGAACTGTAGTGTAAACACGCCTCTGGCAAGACAGTGATGGAGTGAATGATGATGAAAGTGTTTCTTTTTTTCAGGCCACCCTGCCTTGGTGGGAAATGGCCGATGTGTTAATAAAAAAAATCGTAGTAACTTCTCCATCCTTCCATATTTTGTTACAGCTTATATTCTTCATGCGGCCCAATTTTGCTTTTCCCCATTTTTATAAGTAGCAATAGTAGTAGTAGTGGCAGTAGTCGTAGCAATAGTAACTGTAGTAGTAAGAGGAAAGAGCAATAATCGTAACAATAGGAGTACTATCAGTAATTATAATAGTAGCATTTAGTAGTAATAGCTGCAGTTAATAGTAATAGTAGCAATAACAGTAGCAGAAATAATAGTAGCAATAGTAGTGGCAGCATCATTAAGTGTGGCGGTAGCAGTGATTATCTCGCAGTATATAAAAGTCGTCATTTTATCTCCCACCTTAAATCTGTTAACATGAATGGCTTGTACCCTTTTAATTGCTCGATCAATAATGTTTTCTCCCCACCAATTACTTTTTTTCATGTTCGTAAATTAGGCGGTGGGTTTTTTGCCTCTCCGCTGATGTGAAAGCAAGAACCACTGCGAGTAAAGTGTTCAAGGGCTTTCTCAATAAACATGATCATCCATTTTAGTCTAGGGAAAAAGTGTCATTGTAACCTCATTAATCCATAATCCAATTATTTAAACGTCCAAAAATCTTTCACATACTTGAACAAACAAAATCTTTGGAAAACTTACCCGCACCCTTTCCTCTACCCCTTCTCTCACTATATATATATGTCGTGCCGAATAGGTAAAACGGTAAAACTTGCGATTTTGGCTTAAACAACAACGCTCTTCTTGCCGAATACGGCAAGCTAAAATTTGTGTATGCAATAATTTCGCAAAAATCATTCTGACTCTAACGAAAAAAAATATTGCATTGCATTTGTTTATTAAATTATTGTAAACTTATCTAAAATATATTTAGTTGGATTAGGCTAAATTAAATTTCGCTTGTTATAATAAGGTTAGGTAAGTTTTCTAAGGTTCTCTTGGTACAAAATTATATTTTTTTACATTAACATAAATTAAAAAAAATATATCTTGAAGTGTAAGAGAAAATTTTAGAAAGGACTTAATTTTAAATGAGTTCTTGCTAATTGACCAGTTTTACCTATTCGGCACGACATATATATATATGTCGTTTGTGTGTGTGTGTGTGTGTGTGTGTAAGTAATCAGATCAAAAACATTTTTGATCGTCTTATTTCATTATTATTTATTTCTGTCTTGTATTATCTTGTGAGCATGTTATAATGAATTAGCGAAAATAAATTGGTATTAGGGTTTCCCGTACTTTTGGAGTGTGAGTAAGATAATGTGTATAAAGAAATTCAGGAAAATCTGTTTGCCGGACTGGAGTCCTACAGGTGGGAGGTACAGTGCCTACACCCCGAAGGATAGGTGGAGATGTTGCAATTTAAAGGGTCATTTTATATGTGATGCCTTCGCACATCTGAAAAAGAAAAAGAGGAGGCGAATGTGTTTGTCTTCTTTGTATCAGCATGGGTCGGCATTCCACCAGTTTTCGTGTCATTAACATCCCATTTATCATCGTAACTCTTATGGTCATTGTTTACGTTCTGTTCTCGACTCATTGCAGCCATTCACCGTTTTCTCTCTCTCTTATTTCAGGCGCTCTGAGTGAAGCGACACCTCAGGCTTAAGCTGGTGTCTCGGTGTGACTTCCATGGATCACCACGTCTCTCACGGCTCACCACGGATATGTCTCCTTTCCTGTATGTCTCCCTCCACCTGTGTCACCCTCCCTACACACGTGTCACCTTATACTGGAGCCTCCTCCTGTGGCTCAACATTTTTTCAATACATGTATCGACCTGACACCTCCACATCCAAGCATACCTCCACCTTGACACCTCCAATTGTCGCCCTTCATCGTTCTGCCACCATTTTTTATATTATCAGTTGTTTCTGGTAACTACCAGACCCTTGTAATAAGCTTTACCTCACAAACCGAGGAATTATATTTTTCGTTCAAATGAGACCTAAATGACATCTGCTTAATGACTACTTAATTAAACTCCCGTTGTAAAAAAAAAAAAAACTAAAGACTGAGAGAATTTTATATTTTCAGCTCGGTACAAAGACTATCTTCAAGCGGATGTAAACAGTGACATATTTATCAAGCGACACAACATACTGGTGAGCTCTCAACAAGCGACCTTACTGCCGATTCCGTGGCATGTCTATTCTGCATTGCCCTTGCGAGCTATTGGAATTCGAAACACCTACAATGACGAAGGATTCCATTATTGTTTTCGCAACCACAAAGGTCGTCTTACAATAAGAGTGGATGTTCGTTTTATAATTCTAGTAAGATTGAGGATGACGGAATTTTTTTAAGAATACTCTGTGGATCGCTTGTGTTCGACGATTCTAGTGTTGAGGTTAAAACCTGTTTGACTAGTGTATAACATTGGAAACATTTGTGCTGCAACAGCTGTTCTGACATTACAAGCGAAAATCATCTGCCAATGCAGAGGTTTCAAATACCAGCATCTCACGAGGACAGTGGAAACCTGACGCTATCACGGCGCTGATAGTGAGGTCACCTATTTCTAGTCCGCCTGTAAAACGCATAACTTGATAAATAATCTCTTCATTTCACATACTGTTTGAAGAGTGTTTCATATCTGAGATCATCGTATAAGGCTGCATCTCATATCAGTTTTCCTTTCCAAAGATAAATACAACTTAAATACACCATTGCGCTACTATACTGCTTTTTTTGAGATATTATACATAATCAGAATCATGACTGTTACTTTAGAAAAGGATACTTTTGATTTAGATAAAAATATAGACATGCAAACTGTTTGGTTGTGTTGGATCTTACAGAAACAGAACCAAATTTCATGAAAAACAGTATTTCTGAAATAAATGACACTTCACAGTTTGCAAAAAATATTTTCCCAATGCTGTAGTTGAAAAAAAGTGTCAATAGTGGATCAAAATGTATGTATGTTTAGCGGTTTACTTGCGGGACACAACCGTACTGTTACATGTTGAGTTACAGCTCCTGTTCTTGTGAATCATTTGATAACTGTTAATTACTATTAAGCACAGAAGAGGGTTTCAGCTGGAGGCGAGAGTGTGCAGTCGAGAATTATGTCCTTATTCATGCTAAATCTATTTTTCATTGTCCATATACAAGCAAATTCTACATCCATATTAATAGAACATAGATGTAAGAAAGAGTAATTTATAATATAGAAAACAAGAGGTTCAATTGATATTTTTGGTGTGTATTTTAACTATCGTAGATGAGGGGTTGTTGTAACTGCTGTGCAGAGTATGTGTGTGTGTGAGTGCATGTGTGGTATCCTAACACCACTATGTGACACAGAAGTATGTATGTGTTGCATTATGAATCCACTTTGTAGCACAGTATGTGTGTGGAGCATTGTGAACCTAGTTTGGGACTAATGAGCAAGTTCCTGCTGAGATTTGGAGAGCGACCTTCATCAGGGGTATTGGCCAAGTGTACCCAGGTCGAAGGAAAGGTCAACACTCCAAACTTCTTACTTCAGTGGGGTAAATATTATATGTATATGGATGGATGCAGAGATATGTTGACTAGTTACTAGTACGTGTGTGTAAGATATACGGTCAATAAAATGCTGCATACCCTCCTCCCTAAGTGAGTTTTACTGCACCCTCTCCCGACCCTAACATAACACCACTTATTATGTTACGTGGAAGGACGCATGTGGAACTAATGTGACATATTACTGTGGCAACGTTTCGCCCACCAGGAAATTTGTTAAGCCATTACACACAAGGACACAGAAGGTATACAGGTAATAATAAAGTGAGTCGTTAGTTGCAGCATATGTCCTTTTTACCAAGTATATTGCCGGTAATTCTGTCAGCATTATTACGTTTTTTTATACAGGCTAGGAAGCGCTAAGCTCGTAGGTGTCGTACGAAACCTGCAGAATGGGAGGTAATGAGGCTTGAACCAAGGGTGTGATAGTTCCAACTCCTTGAATCAAAATCCTTCAGCATCAAGGACACCCCTCTAGAGAGTGACAGCTAACTAGCTGACCGTCCTCACTATCATTCAGGGAACTGATAGCACTCTGGTTCTAGTTTTCACGAGGCATTATCTAGCCAACGATACTAGTGAAAGGGGTCTTACTTCAAGGAATTAGAGGTACCCTGCTCTTCCTTGGATCAAACCTGATTATTTCCCATTCCTCAGGAACTCTATGACCCCTACAGGATTAGAGCTTCCCCATAAAAGCAAGGGTGGTGTACTACGCTAGGCGCTGCTCACTGACTCCCTCTTTGACTATGTCGGTGATAGATATATTACACAAACTTTGCAATTCCTTCAGCACTCGTCACCTCCCTTCCTAACTCTCCCTGTTATACTCTCCTCCCTCTCTAGTCTCCGATCAAGAATATTAAATCTTTAGCACGCCCTACCCTGCAGCGTTGCATGGCCCTTGTGGGTTTAGCGTTTAGTTGTGATTATAATAATAATTCACCTACTGCTGCTTTCAAGAATAAATTTGACGTTAAGTACATCGTCTAGGAAATGAGAGAAGGGAGGATAATCGGGTTTAATCCGAAGATAGGGAAGAGGTCCAGAGTCCTTCCCCAGCATCAAAGCCAACCTCTCCTCCTCTCACGACATCGATGACTAATTAATATAACTGCAATAAATGGTTATAAATGACCATAATTTTTAAAGAGGTGGACCGGTAAGCCAGCGGAAGGCCTCGGTCAGATGACCAAAAGCTCCAATGGCGGGTCATCATCTGACTAAGACCCGCGGCAGGAAACACTTGTCCTGTTTCCTGACGAACCTTACTGACCTAATCGATGAATAAACAATTCCCATACGGGTTTAGCGCTTGTTTTCGGAATATAATGACGAAGTTAAACAATTATCGAAAAAAAGTAGTCACTGTAAGTCAAGGCGCAACAATATTTTCAGAAGAAAAGCGCTGCACCAGCACGGGTCATACACTGCCATGGTAGCTGCAACAGCATGGGTCATACACTGCCATGGTAGCTGCAACAGCATGGGTCATACACTGCCATGGTAGCTGCAACAGCATGGGTCATACACTGCCATGGTAACTGCACCAGTATGGGTCATACACTGCCATGGTAGCTGCAACAGCATGGGTCATACACTGCCATGGTAGCTGCAACAGCATGGGTCATACACTGCCATGGTAGCTGCAACAGCATGGGTCATACACTGCCATGGTAGCTGCAACAGCATGGGTCATACACTGCCATGGTAGCTGCAACAGCATGGGTCATACACTGCCATGGTAGCTGCACCAGTATGGGTCATACACTGCCATGGTAGCTGCACAAACATGGATCATACACTGCCATGGCAGCTGCATCAGTATGGATCATACACTGCCATGGTAGCTGCACCAACATGGGTCATACACTGCCATGGTAGCTGCACCAACATGGGTCATACACTGCCATGGTAGCTGCACCAGCATGGGTCATACACTGCCATGGTAGCTGCACCAGCATGGGTCATACACTGCCATGGTAGCTGCACCAACATGGGTCATACACTGCCATGGAAGCTGCACCAGTATGGGTCATACACTGCCATGGTAGCTGCACCAGTATGGGTCATACACTGCCATGGTAGCTGCATCAGTATGGGTCATACACTGCCATGGTAGCTGCATCAGTATGGGTCATACACTGCCATGGTAGCTGCATCAACATGGGTCATACACTGCCATGGTAGCTGCATCAACATGGGTCATACACTGCCATGGTAGCTGCACCAACATGGATCATACACTGCCATGGTAGCTGCACCAACATGGATCATACACTGCCATGGTAGCTACACCAACATGGGTCATACACTGCCATGGTAGCTGCACCAACATGGGTCATACACTGCCATGGTAGCTGCACCAACATGGGTCATACACTGTCATGGTAGCTGCACCAACATGGATCATACACTGCCATGGTAGCTGCACCAACATGGATCATACACTGCCATGGTAGCTGCACCAACATGGGTCATACACTGTCATGGTAGCTGCACCAACATGGGTCATACACTGCCATGGTAGCTGCACCAACATGGATCATACACTGTCATGGTAGCTGCACCAACATGGATCATACACTGCCATGGTAGCTGCACCAACATGGGTCATACACTGCCATGGTAGCTGCACCAACATGGATCATACACTGCCATGGTAGCTGCACCAACATGGATCATACACTGCCATGGTAGCTGCACCAACATGGATCATACACTGCCATGGTAGCTGCACCAACATGGATCATACACTGCCATGGTAGCTGCACCAACATGGATCATACACTGTCATGGTAGCTGCACCAACATGGGTCATACACTGCCATGGTAGCTGCACCAACATAGGTCATACACTGCCATGGTAGCTGCACCAGCATGGATCATACACTGCCATGGTAGCTGCACCAACATGGATCATACACTGTCATGGTAGCTGCACCAGCATGGGTCATACACTGCCATGGTAGCTGCACCAGCATGGGTCATACACAGCCATGGTAGCTGAACCAGGATGGGTCGTTCACTGCCATGGTAGCTGCACCAGCATGAGTCATACACTGCCATGGTAGCTGCACCAGCATGAGTCACACACTGCCATGGTAGCTGCACCAGCATGAGTCATAAACTGCCATGGTAGTTGCACCTGCATGGGTCATAAACTGCCATTGTAGCTGCGCCAGCATGGGTCATACACTGTCATGGTAGTTGCACCAGCATGGGTCATAAACTGCCATGGTAGCTGCAACAGCATGGGTCATACACTGCCATGGTAGCTGCAACAGCATGGGTCATACACTGCCATGGTAGCTGCAACAGCATGGGTCATACACTGCCATGGTAGCTGCAACAGCATGGGTCATACACTGCCATGGTAGCTGCAACAGCATGGATCATACACTGCCATGGTAGCTGCAACAGCATGGGTCATACACTGCCATGGTAGCTGCAACAGCATGGGTCATACACTTCCATGGTAGCTGCAACAGCATGGGTCATACACTCCATGGTAACTGCACCAGCTTGGATCATACACTGCCATGGTAGCTGCAACAGCATGGGTCATACACTGCCATGGTAGCTGCACCAGCATGGGTCATACACTGCCATGGTAGCTGCACCAGCATGGGTCATACACTGCCATGGTAGCTGCACCAGCATGGGTCATACACTGCCATGGTAGCTGCACCAGCATGGGTCATTCACAGCCATGGTAGCTGCACCAGCATGGGTCATACACTGCCATGGTAGCTGCACCAGCATGGGTCATACACAGCCATGTAGCTGACACCAGCATGGGTCATACACTGCCATGGTAGCTGCACCAGCATGGGTCATACACTGCCATGGTAGCTGCACCAGCATGGGTCATACACTGCCATGGTAGCTGCACCAGCATGGGTCATACACTGCCATGGTAGCTGCACCAGCATGGGTCATACACTGCCATGGGAGTGTAAGTTATCCTCCATTAACTTGATCCAAGTTAACAGAGGACAGTTTTAGTTCCTTGGATCAGGAATAATTTTCTTCACTAATGTTTATACATTGTCCAGAACAATCCACTTATAACAACTGTCATTATAATAACTATCATTATAACAACTATCATTATAACAACTATCATTATAACAACTATCATTATAACAACTATCTTTATAACAACTATCTTTATAACAGCTATCATTATAACAGCTATTATTATAACAGTTATCATTATAAAAACTATCATTATAACTGTCATTGTAATAGCTATCATTATAACAACTATCATTATAACAACTAGCATTATAATAGCTATCTTTATAACAACTGTCACTATAATAACTATCATTATAATAACTATCATTATAATATCTATCATTATAACAACTATCATTATAAAACTATCATTATACATAATATCTATCTTATAACAAACTAGTCATTATAATAGCTATCATTATAACAACTATCATTATAACAGCTATTATTATAACAGTTATCATTATAAAAACTATTATTATAACTGTCATTGTAATAGCTATCATTATAACAACTATCATTGTAATGACTACAATAATAACAACTACGTAACAATCATTATAAGAGCTCTCATTATGAAAACTATCATTATAACAGCTACCATTATAACAACTGCCATTATAACAACTATCATTATAACAACTATCTTTATAACAATCATTATATAAGCTATCATTACAACAGCTATCATTATAACAGCTATCATTATAACAGCTATCATTATAACTACTATCATTATAACAGCTATCATTATAACAGCTATCATTATAACTATTATCATTATAACAGCTGTCACTCTAACAGCTATCATTATAACTATCATTATAACAGCTCTAATTAAAACAGCTAATCTACCAACTATCATTATAAGAGCTATTATACCAACTATCATTATAACTGCTATCATTATAACAACTATCATCATATAACGCCTTTAATATAAGAAAATACATTTAAGTAAATCAGAAATAAATTAGTTAAGGTTTATTAAAAAATGTCTAGACCTTTGTTTTTTAAGTTGAGACGATGTGAAGCATCGTACTGTATTCCTGAGGAAGCGTTAAACCCGTAGGATTCCGAGGAAATGGGAGTAATAAGGTTCAGTCCTAGGGAGGTATATACGTAGTTTTAAAATTTGAAGTTTACGACCATGTAAATCATTCGACTTTTTTTTGTAGTTAAAAAAAAAAACGAGTACAACTCACTTTAGAGCAAAAATAAAATTGACAAGCAATAAAAAATGCTAATCTGAATAAATCATAACAAATATATACAATAACACAAAATTACCAATATCAGCCAATAATACCCTTTAACTGTCAATGTGAAAAGACTCTCCTATAAGTTCACCGAGATCCCTACAGACACTTTTTTAATTATGTAAACTTGAAGGTGAGTGAGAAAAACCTCGAGTGTAGGGAAATTGTTAAAATGTGTTCCACAGTCAGCAGCAAGTAACAAGCTACACAGAGGGAGGGGGGGAGGGGGGAGGGGGGAGAACATGTGAAAATAGATGGCAATGGGGGATGGTGAGTGTGTCCGAGCTTCCGTCAACAGACCTTTTTGAGTGATGTTTCATGTTGAACGAGAGTTAACACACACGTTCATTGAGTACATTCTTAAGTTTTCTTCTTTAAACTATCGTCGCTCCTCTTCTCCTTCCTTATTGATAACTGTGCAGTCATCCTCATCATCAATTCATCAAATTTACTTCAATCCTTATTCACTTTCAGTTACTCCTTCATCAACCGCTTACCACTCGTTATCACCAGTTCTATACACATTATACTCCCTCTATGCTATACGAATTCGGTGTTTATTTCTCCTTCCTGAGAACTGGAATGTCTTCCTTTACATCTTCCAACTCTTAAGTCACAATTGCTGTTCTTAGAACTTAGTGAGCAGGTCGTGACAGCAACATTATTCCCTCTAGGAAACCACTGCTGCAGGACAGAGAGCCTCCCCTGGTCCCTGAACTCAGGTGACTAGATGCTGGTGAACAGTTCTTGTTCAAAAGAATTGGAACTACTATCTCTTCCACAGATCAAATCCGATCACCTCTCATTCTTCAGGCGCTATATAACCCTTACAAAAGGTATACACAAATATAATGTTCTTTGCTCGCTGGTCAGTCTTAGGTGTCACACCTTGAGAACCAATATCATATCTTGAACATTACTACGTCAAAGATTATTGCTATAATCCTTGGAGATATATGCAAATGTCCTAAGGTCACGTAACTCCCTTTGTTCCCGTCACGATCCATCTAGGCCAGCCACACGCCAACCCTCTTCACTTGATAAGAGGCGTAAAATTGCTTTTGTCACCTTCCTCAGTTGTGCTGCTAATTCTGAATACTGAACAAAATGTTTAATTTAAATTAGAATAGAAGATATCCTACATCACACCTTGCCACAGGCTATTTGCCACTCATCGAAACAGACACAGACATACCAATCCCAAAACTCAACAGAGCAAAAGACTCATGGGCCTTCTGGAGACATTCGGAAAACTTATTAATGCCTAATACGTGAATTCATTCACTGCATCATCTCTGGTTAGCAAAGTCTGTGGTGTTGGGGAGGGGCTGCAGCCCCCCTCCATCTCACTAACTCCCACTTTCCTTTTTCCCTCCCTCATCTTCCTTCTCTCCTTCCACCAGGCTATCATAAATTGCGAATCATTTAATATTGCTTGGACTCCATTTACCCTTTTGCGAGACTCCCACCTCCAGGGAAATGTATTATTGAACAGGTCAACTTACGGCCTTCAAGTTGGTACAGATCTTGTTGATAAAACTGCCGCAACTGGTTGAGAGTCGTTGGAAAGTATTGGGTGGAAATTTCGTGCTGTGATAGCTACAGGTATGTTCTCATACTTGTGTGTGTGGTGTGTGTGTGTGTGTGTGTGTGTGTGTGTGTGTGTGTGTGTGTGTGTGTGTGTGTGTTGCATCCAAACGGGTCCACAGCCCTGCTTGAACACGTCCATAGCCCTGTCTTGACGCGTCCACAACCCTGTATTGACGTGTCCACAGCCCTGTCTTGACGCGTCCACAGCTCGGTCTGGATGCGTCCGCAGCCCTCTCTTGACGCGTCCACAGCCCAGTTTGGACGCACTCACAGCCCTGTCTGGATGTGTCCACTATTTCGCCGGCAGAAATCTCAACAAAAAATAAAACGCTCAACTTTCTCAAGAGACGATGCTTACCAGATCTTCAACTTAAGTTTACAGCTCAATGCACACAAAAATCTTTAGTGATATTCAACAAGACTTTCAACAATCTCTTCATCAAAATTTTCAATGAGATTTACCTACAGTTTGCTATCCTAGCTGTAGGTACAGCTTAGCTTATTTTAAGAGTCAGCTCCTGATGCCTAACAATGAGGAATTAAACCTAACATCCCTTTCTTAGGAACAAATTTGATTACCTCCCAGACAATTAAATCAAATTTAATTATACTCCACGGGAATATAATTAGAGCCTTGGTGATGACCTAAATGGGGACTGATACCTTACTGTTCAGCAACTGTGGACTATACATAGGAAGTTTATTAAATTAGAAAACAAGCCAGGGGTTCTTGGTCCAAGAATTTAAGCGGCCCTTCCCTTCTTTGAATCTTTCTTGATTACCTCCCCAACTTGTTTTCCAGGCATTAAAGAACCCATACAGGTTTAGCATTTTCCCGTAAAAATACTTAGTCATCACGCATACGGAGGATAACAATACACAATAATTCATGTAAAGCGCTAAGCCCATGTGGATCATTCAGCGCAAGACGTGGTGGAGGCTTGATCCTCCGTCTGCTTTCCGCCAGACAGACGTGCTTCCTATTTTGTACTCGCCTAAAGTAAAGTACTCACCAGAAGGTGGTGGTCTGCGAGCACTACCTCGTCTGTTACTGATTAAGGTCACAGACGTAAATTTCCGCTCACGAATGGTTTCGGATAATCTTTAGGGTGGAAGAACTAATTTCCTCCTTCAGCGTGTGTGTGGGCCACTAGTGTTGGGCCACTGAGTGTTGAAGTAGAGGAGGGTGTTGGGTTGTAGTCACGGGGTTACGCAGGAGTTTGGTGGTGGTGTTGGGGTAGATGAGGGTGTTTGGTGGTGATGATAGGGTACACGAGGGTGTCTGGTAGTGGTGATGACGTAGGTGAGGGTGTTTGGTGGTGGTGATAGGGTACACGAGGGTGTTTGTAAGTGGTATTATGGTGATCCCACCACATTACTCGCTACCATAAATGATAATCGTCCAGATTTCGACTTTCTCTGTTTTTCTCCGCTTCCACTGTTGCCAGACTTATCGCGGAGTTTTAAAATACTTATTTGTGGATAACTAAAGTATAATGAAAACTTGTCAATGCTCAATATTAACCCATATGGAGACAGAAACTCAGATTAATTGATTTGTATATTTCGATCCCCTTCTGAAATCCTCTTATTTGTGGTTAAATACGTGTTTATTCTTATATGCAGACTAACTTTACTTAAAATAAGGAAGCGTTAAAAAAAAAAAAAAACTAACGCTGGTAAACTACATAAGGAAATCAAGGTATTAGGTAAGACACATATGCAACAGTTAGGTATCTTTATTTCGAAACGTTTCGCCTACACAGTAGGCTTCGTCAGTCGAGTACAGAAAAGTTGATAGAAGCAGAAGAGACTTGAAGACGATGTAATCAGTCCATCACACTTGAAGTTTTGAGGTGGTCAGTCCCTCAGTCTGGAGAAGAGTATTGTTCCATAGTCTGAAACAATATTGTTTCAGACTATATTGTTTCAGAAAAGGAGAGAAAGAGGAAGAAAGAAAGAAAAATAGGGAGGAAAAAAGAGGAAGAAATTGAGAGAAAGAGAAAGAATGAAGAAAGAGAAAGAAAAAAGAGAGAAAGAGAAAGAAATATTTTTTATTAAAATAAAGGTACCTGGGGAGTCAGCGACACAATGAGAGGGGGCGGCAGGCGTGTCGGATGGGGGGGGGTGGACTTTCCCAGTGGAGAGATGGACTTTTCCCCAGAGACTGGAAAAAGGTAACGGGACATCAAGGGGTAGAGGCAGATGAAGTGTGTTTTTTGGGGGGTGAATTTTGTATTTTTTCCCAGATAAAATTTTACAAAATTCCCCATTACTTCCCGAGGGTGTCCACGGAGCTGGAGACGCCGCCAGGACGTCTGTTTTGACGCTTCCCCCGCCGGGAAAAACTGTATTGTCTCCCTCGCGGTGCGTCCCTGGCGGCTCGCCCAACACCATCACGCCTCCTTCATCCATTTTTAAAATTTTGGTTTTTATTTAAAAAACCCTTAACATTGTCGTTTTTGTTTTAATTCCTACTTTTAAACAGTATTTTTTGTTTCCATCCCACTCAAAACAAAAGTAATTTTTCTTTCCTGTTAATTTAGCAGGCTAGAAACCCTTAACCCTAGTCCTCCCCATTTTCCTATGCTTTTCCCATTTTTTAACAATTAACGTGAAGTAAAAATGGGTATGCCGAAAAGGGGAAAAAGAATAACTGCCCTTCTGTCCAGCTGAAGGATGCCAAAAAATCGCCTTTATTTTTTTTAATAATTTGGGTCAAATTAAAATATCCCTAATAAAAAAGGAAAACCCTTTACTACAACGCCCACATCATTTTTGACTGTGACAAAAGTCGGATCCATCGTTTTAATATAGTTCCTTTCAAATAACTAAAACCCAATTCTTAACCAAACCCAGTACCACCGTCTCCCACAGGGGACGGGCACATTGGACAGCCTAATCGGAACACATTCCTCAAATATTAGCCCAGTTTTTAAAAAAAACATTTTATGACCAAAAGCCACGGGATTGAGCCACGGGTTGCAAAAAAAAGCATGTAAAGCCGGGCACTCACTCGAGCCACGGCACTCATCGAGCCAACGGGCACTCACTCGACCACAGGCACTCACTCGAGCCAGGGCACTCACTTAGCCCGGGCCTCATCAGCCAGGGGGCACTCACCCCACGGGCACTCACTCAAAATCAGGGCATTTACTCGACCCAGGGGCACTCACTTGAGCCAGGGGCACTGGACCGGGGACCTGGAGCCTGGAGGTTATTCCGGGGATCAACGCCCCCGCGGCCCGGTCCAGACCGGCCTCCCGATGGATCGGGCCCGATCAAATAGGCTGTTACTTTCTGGCCGCACGCAGTCCCACGTCGAGCCACAGCCCGGGTGATCCGGCATGTTTAGGTATCTTCCAGCTCTCTCTTGAAGGGGCCAGGGGGGTTTTTTGGGAATTCCCTAATGTTAGGGAGGCTGTTGAACAGTTTTTGGGGCCCCGGACCTTATGGTGTTTTCCTTAGTGTACCAATGGCGCCCTACTTTTTATTGGGGGCATTTTGCATCGCCCCCCAGTCTTTTACTTTTTAGGAGTGATTTTCTGTGGCAGATTTGGGACCATTCCTTCCCAAGATTTTCCAAGTGTAGATTATGATATATTCTCCTCCTGCGTTCCAACGAGTACAAGTCAAAGGGTTCCAAACGTTCCCATAGTTTTAAGGTGCTTGACAAAAATTTTACGTCGTAAAGGATCTCTGTACACTCTCTAAACCGATTTCACCCGCTTTGTATGGAATGTTTTTACAGCTATTCCAGCCAGAGAAAACAATGATTTGAAAAGGATCATCAGGGTTGCATCTCTCGTTTTGAAAATTCTCATTATCCTCCTATCATTTTTTTGCACGTCGATCGTGGCACTTTTTATCCCTTTAAAGTGAGATCCCAAAACT
Organism: Cherax quadricarinatus; assembly: GCF_026875155.1. Taxonomy (NCBI): domain Eukaryota; kingdom Metazoa; phylum Arthropoda; class Malacostraca; order Decapoda; family Parastacidae; genus Cherax; species Cherax quadricarinatus. The sequence goes on along the minus strand of NC_069437.1, from coordinate 21,991,395 downwards.
TACTACTCCCAGGTCCTTACATTATTTTTTCCCCCTTTTGTAGGCCGGGGTCAGAGAATACTTGTTCATTATTATCTCCTCCAGTTTTCCCAAAAGGAGTAGTTGGGAAATTTTTCCCCATTGAACATCATATTGTTTTTCCGTTGCCCCCTGGAAAAATTTGTTTTTTAAACTTTTGGAGGTTAACCCCGTCCCCAGCAATGACAGCCTCATGCGATCCTAGTATCATCCCCAAAGGATGAAACGGGGCTGTGGTGTATATCTCTGTTTATGTCTGATATGAGGATAAGGAATAAGATGGGGGCGAGTACTGTGCTTGTGGAACAGAGTTCTTCACTATGGCAACCTCCGATTTAACTCTGTTGACCACTACTCTTTGTGTTCGATTTGTTAGGAAGTTGAAGATCCATCTCCCCACTTTCCCAGTTTTCCTTTAGCACGTATTTTATGGGCTAATACGCCATGATCGCATTTGTCAAATGCTTTTGCAAAGTCTGTGTATATTACATCTGCATTCTGATTTTCTTCCAGTGCATCCAAGGGCCATGTCATAGTGATCCAGTAGTTGTGAGAGGCAGGAGCGACCTGCCCTGAACCCATTTTTGCCCTGGATTGTGCAGATTTTTGGGAATCCAGGTGATTTGCAATCCTGCTTCTTAGCACTCTTTCAAAGTTTTTTTATGATGTGGGATGTCAGAGCTATTGGTCTACAGTTCTTAGCTAATGCTTTGCTGCCACCTTTATGGAGTGGGGCTATATCCGTTGTTTTAAGTGACTGTGGAATTTCACCCATGTCCAAGCTCCTCCTCCATAGTGTACTTAGGGCACGCGAGAGGGTTTCTTGCAGTTCTTAATGAAAACAGTTCCACGAGTCGGGCCCGGGGCTGAGTGCATAGGCATGTTGTAAATGGCTTTTTTCGAAATCTATCGAGTTAGGGTAATGTCGGAAATCTGGCATACATTTATGGAGTTTTGAGGCTCATTCATGAAGAAATCATTTGGGTCGTCGATCCTCAGACCGATTAGTGGTTCACTAAACACAGAGTCGTACTGGGATTTCAATATTTCACTCATTTCCTTGTTGTCGTCTGTGTAAGTCCCATCCTGTCTGAGTAAGGGCCCGATACTAGATGTGGTATTTGCCTTGTTTTTGGCATATGAAAAGAAATATTTTGAATTTCTTTCAATTTCACTAATAGCTTTAAGCTCCTCCTGCCTCTCCTGGTTCCTGTAAGAGTCATTTAGCTTAAGTTCGATAGTTTCCACTTCCCTGGTCAGCGCCTCCTTTCGTGTATCAGATATTCCAGCACTCCTGAGGAGCTCAGTGACTCTTCGTCGTCTTCTGTAGAGGGAGCGTCTTTCTCTCTCCAGTTTACTCCTGCTCTTCTTCTTTCTGAGGGGAATATGCCTAGAACATGCTTCGGCTACCAGGAAGTTGATCCTTTCTGTACTGTGGGCCACGGTCTTGTGCAATGATGGTTGTATATTTACTGTTTTTGTGGTGGTTTGGGTAGTGTCCCTAGGAGAGTCTGGGCTGGCAGTAAGGCTGGGGGCTGGGTCTGGGTCAGCACTGGGGCTGGGGGTGGGGCTGGGTCTGGGCCAGCACCAGCACTGAGGGTATTGGTGCTATGCCTGGGGGAGCCTGGGCCAGCACCAGCACTGTGGGTATTAGTGCTATGACTGGGGGATGGGTCTGGCTTAGCACCATGTGGGTGACTAGATAGTTTCGAGTCATCTGTTGTGGTATGGACATTCTGCATTTTTTGATACACTATCTCTTTCTCCCATGTTTTATATATTTTTGGTAGACTATCCAAGAGGTCATCCTTGTTTTCTTGATTATTTTTATCATTTATTACTCTCCTTAGTACCTTTCTGATACCTGCCCAAAGTTCATTTTTATTGCACAACCAGAAGCACCTTGCTAGTTCGAGGTCATTTTTTGAGGCTGTATTTAGTCTAGTACAAGAGATATGGTGTTTGGAAGAGCATAGGTTGCATGTGATTCTGGATTTCCTTCCAAGGATTTTTTTACATGTCCCACAGATATGCTGTGCTGACATCCTGTCTGTATCCTACTACACTGTATGCCACGGAAAAAACTGATTTCCACTTTACCTTTCTCTTGCTGGTGCCAGTAATATGCAAGATGTATTTATACGAACCAAGTTTGCAGTGGGTGGTGGTGTAGGGTGGGTGTAGGGTGGGTGGTGGGTGTAGGGTGGGTGGTGGGTGTAGGGTGGGTGGTGGGTGTAGGGTGGGTGGTGGTGCAGGGTGGGTGGTGGGTGTAGGGTGGGTGGTGGTGCAGGGTGGGTGGTGGGGTAGGGTGGGTGGTGGGTGCAGGGTGGGTGGTGGTGTAGGGTGGGTGGTGGGTGCAGGGTGGGTGTGAGCCGGCAGACTTGCCCACACTCCACACTTCACTTAGTTAGGCCTACGGTAACTTCCCCCTACACTTCTAAGGAAAAGATTATTTCCTGTTTAGTAGAGGTAACGGTTGTATGCTCAATTTATGTATGCTGTGATTCCCTGCACCTCAATGCTACCATCACTCGTTTCATATCTTATGACTATAGTAGTTACTTATCCGTTATTAACACTTCACTGACCTCTGGCAATAGTTCGCTAGTGCCAGTCGCTTGTAAGATATTCCCTTTTCTACACTATATATTGTACGCTATACTTGGGGATAATTTAGATTACTCTTATCTACAATTTAGTTCACTATGCCACTGCACATATATATCCTTGTCACTCACTATATTACTTATAGATAGATCGATATTCGTTTATTTCCACTTGTGTCGACACCCGGCAATAATTCACTAGTGCTGGTCAGGTCTATTTCCCACGGTAACCGTTTCTCCACCGGCACTCTCTATGTGACACTATAATCCATATTTTCCTATTTAGCGTTCACTGATATTCCTTTTTTGTTTGTTCAAAGGAGTATATGCACTTTATGGTTGCACACGCTTATTTCCCGCATTCTGTTCCTTCCACTGCCATCAAGACACGCAGTTTTTGACGGAGCACAAACGCGCGCGACTGTCCCCTCTGGGACCAAGGGTCACTCGAGCCACGGGCACTCACTCGAGTCACGGGCACTTATTCGACCCACGGCACTCACTCGAGCCACGGGGACTCACTCGAGCCACGGGCACTCACTCGAGCCACGGGCTCTCACTCGAGCCACGGCACTCACTCGAGCCACGGGGACTCACTCGAGCCACGGGCACTCACTCGAGCCACGGGCACTCACTCGAACCACGGGCACTCACTCGAGCCACGGGCACTCACTCGAGCCACGGGCACTCACTCGAGCCACGGGCACTCACTCGAACCACGGGCCCTCACTCGAGCCACGGGCACTCACTCGAGCCACGGGGACTCACTCGAGCCACGGGCACTCACTCGAGCCACGGCACTCACTCGAGCCACGGGCACTCACTCGAGCCACGGGCACTCACTCGAGCCACGGGCACTACTCGAGTCGCGGGCACTCACTCGAGCCACGGGCACTCACTCGAGCCACGGGCACTCACTCGAGCCACGGGCACTCACTCGAGCCACGGGCACTCACTCGAGCCACGGGCACTCACTCGAGCCACGGGCACTCACTCGAGCCACGGGCACTCACTCGAGCCACGGGCACTCACTCGAGCCACTGGCACTCACTCGAGCCACTGGCACTCACTCGAGCCACGGGCACTCACTCGAGCCACGTGCACTCACTCGAGCCACGGGCACTCACTCGAGCCACGGGCACTCACTCGAGCCACGGGCACTCACTCGAGCCACGGGCACTCACTCGAGCCACGGGCACTCACTCGAGCCACGGGCACTCACTCGAGCCACGGGCACTCACTCGAGCCACGGGCACTCACTCGAGCCACGGGCACTCACTCGAGCCACGGGCACTCACTCGAGCCACGGGCACTCACTCGAGCCACGGGGAGGTTAGAAAACTATGGTATCAAATTGATCCGAATCAGATGAATGAGCTAAGGAGGTAGACGATGCAAATTCCTTTGAAGGGTTTAAAAAAATAGATACGAAAAAAACTTAAGAATTCAGTGCGAACTGAAAGCGAAGAAATAGGTTTAGCTGCTAAATCTAAATCCCCGAATGCACAGTTGTGTAAACACAGTACGTACAGTACGTGGTAAACACGGTGCACAATACGTACACGCAAACCACACGGACTACAAACAGCATACACAGTATGAGAAACCCATGGCTCCGTTGGTAGTTCACATACAGGGGGTCCTTGGTTCGATCCCTGGGAACGGATGGAAAGGCTGGGCTTGTTTCCTAACATCTCTTATAGCCTGTTCACCCAACAGTAAACAGGTATCTGGGTGTTAGTCACTGTTGTGGGTGGCATCCTGGGGGAGGGGTTAGTATACGTCGGACAGGGCCGGGCTTTGAAAGGAGCTAAGACAACAGCTCCTATCCTGTAAATCAGACACATATGCAGCACTTGGGTATCTTTATTGTGGACACGTTTTCGCCACACATTTACTTCATCAGTCCAGTACAAAGATTAGTGAAGATCAGGAGATAGAGGTAAACAGTCCCTCAACCTGGGACTGATAACATCGACTCCTGGCTGAAAGACAGATTACCTCACTCTCCTTCTGTACTTCACTATTCTTCTTTGTATTGGACTGATAAAGACACTGTATGGCGAAACATTTCCACAATAAAGATACCCATGTGGTGCATATGTGTGTAATTTATTAGCTTGTCGGTTCTCCGAACCATTTATCTTCAGAAGTAGAGACAGAACCCTGGAGGCGGTTCAGTGCAACTTCTGGAAGTTGTCGACGAGGAGACAGCCAAATGGCTGAGCAATGAAACTTAATGATGCTGAGGATAAAAATAGAGAGAAAGGAGAAGAGAAAATGGACTTTTCGGGACAAACTAATTATGCAAACGTTCGATGACGAGTCTGTGAGGGGAAGGTCTGAGATTACAAAAATATTAATGTGATTAATGGGACTTTTAGCATGCACCGCTTAAGTGTTGGTGTAGGGATGCTTTCGTTCGAGGGATGGTGTAGACGAACTCTTAAACGTGATATACTTCAAAAATCAGAGGTGGCCACACCCTGGAGTAGTGATAGCCACACCCTAGAGCAGTGGTAGCCACATCCTGGAGCAGCGATAGCCACACCCTAGAGCAGTGGTAGCCACATCCTGGAGCAGCGATAGCCACACCCTAGAGCAGTGGTAGCCACACCCTGGAGCAGTGGTAGCCACACCCTGAAGCAGTGATAGTCACAACACAGAGGAGTGGTAGCCCTACCCTGGAGCAGTGGTAGCCATACCCTGGAGCAGTGATAGCCACATCCTGGAGCAGTGGTAGCCACATCCTGGAGCAGTGGTAGCCACACCCTGGAGCAGTGATAGCCACATCCTGGAGCAGTGATAGCCACATCCTGGAGCAGCGGTACCCACACTCTGGAGCAGTGATAGTCACAACACAGAGGAATGGTGGCCACACCCTGGAGCCGTGGCAGCCATACCCTGGAGCAGTGATAGTCACACCCTGGAGCAGTGATAATCACACCCTGGAGCAGTGATAGTCACACCCTGGAGCAGTGATAATCACACCCTGGAGCAGTGATAGTCACACCTGGAGCAGTAATAACCACACCCTGGAGCAGTGATTGTCACACCCTGGAGCAGTGACATTCACACCCTGGAGCAGTGATAGTCACAACACAGAGGAGTGGTAGCCACACCCTGGAGCAGTGATAGCCACACCCTGGAGCAGTGATAGTCACACCCTGGAGCAGTGATAGTCACACCCTGGAGCAGTGATAGTCACACCCTGGAGCAGTGATAGTCACACCCTGGAGCAGTGATTGTCACACCGTGGAGCAGTGATAGTCACACCTTGGAGCAGTAATAGTCACAACATAGAGGAGTGGTAGCCACACCCTGGAGCAGTGATAGTCACACCCTGGAGCAGTGATAGTCACACCCTGGAGCAGTGATAGCCACACCCTGGAGCAGTGATAGTCATACCCTGGAGCAGTGATTGTCACACCCTGGAGAAAGTGATAGTCACACCCTGGAGCAGTAATAGTCACAAAATAGAGGAGTGGTAGCCACACCCTGGAGCAGTGAAAGTCACACCGTGGAGCAGTGATAGTCACACCCTGGAGCAGTGATAGCCACACCCTGGAGCAGTGATAGTCACACCCTGGAGCAGTGATAGTCACACCCTGGAGTAGTGATAGTCACACCCTGGAGCAGTAATAGTCACAAAATAGAGGAGTGGTAGCCACACCCTGGAGCAGTGAAAGTCACACCGTGGAGCAGTGATAGTCACACCCTGGAGCAGTGATAGCCACACCCTGGAGCAGTGATAGTCACACCCTGGAGCAGTGATTGTCGCACCCTGGAGCAGTGATAGTGATAGGGGAAGGGCACAGAAGACCACAGACAGAGTATAGGCTAGGTGGCCAAAGACTGCAAACCTCACTCAAGGAGAAAGATCTTGGGGTGAGTATAACACCGAACATGTCTCCGGAAGCACACATCAATCAGATAACTGCTGCAGCATATGGGCGCCTGGCAAACCTGAGAACAGCATTCCGATACCTTAGTAAGGAATCGTTCAAGACACTGTACACCGTGTATGTCAGGCCCATACTGGAGTATGCAGCACCTGTTTGGAACCCGCACTTGATAAAGCACGTCAAGAAACTAGAGAAAGTACAAAGGTTTGCGACAAGGTTAGTTCCAGAGCTAAGGGGAATGTCCTATGAAGAAAGATTAAGGGAAATCGGCCTGACGACACTGGAGGACAGGAGGGTCAGGGGAGACATGATAACGACATATAAAATACTGCGTGGAATAGACAAGGTGGACAAAGACAGGATGTTCCAGGGAGGGGACACAGAAACAAGAGGTCACAATTGGAAGTTGAAGACACAAATGAGTCAGAGAGATATTAGGAAGTATTTCTTCAGTCATAGAGTTGTAAGGCAGTGGAATAGCCTAGAAAATGACGTAGTGGAGGCAGGAACCATACACAGTTTTAAGACGAGGTTTGATAAAGCTCATGGAGCGGGAGAGAGAGGGCCCAGTAGCAACCGGTGAAGAGGCGGGGCCAGGAGCTAAGACTCGACCCCTGCAACCACAAATAGGTGAGTACAAATAGGTGAGTACACACACACACACACACACACACACACACACACACACATATATGGATCTACAAATACACGCATCTACACACACACGCATACACGCATCTACACACACGTGTCTACACACACACGCATCTACACACACGTGTCTACACACACACATGCATCTACAAACATACGCGCACCTACACACACACACACGAGGGTCAGGGGAGACATGATAACGACATATAAAATACTGCGTGGAATAGACAAGGTGGACAAAGACAGGATGTTCCAGGGAGGTGACACAGAAACAAGAGGCCACAATTGGAAGTTGAAGACACAAATGAGTCAGAGAGATAGTAGGAAGTATTTTTTCAGTCATAGAGTTGTAAGGCAGTGGAATAGCCTAGAAAATGACGTAGTGGAGGCAGGAACCATACACAGTTTTAAGACGAGGTTTGATAAAGCTCATGGAGCGGGGAGAGAGAGGGCCCAGTAGCAACCGGTGAAGAGGCGGGGCCAGGAGCTAAGACTCGACCCCTGCAACCACAAATAGGTGAGTACAAATAGGTGAGTACATATGCATCTACGCTCACACGCATCTACACACAAACACACACACACACTAGGTCACACTAGGTCACTCTCACGGCTCAGGGAGAGTGACCTAGTAGCGATCAGTGAAGAGGCGGGGCCAGGAGCTCGGACTCGACCCCCGCAACCTCAACTAGGTGAGTACAACTAGGTGAGTACACACACACACACACACATTCACCTATCTACACACACGCTTCTACACACACATATCGTAAAGGGTTCTTAAATGGAGATATCGTAGGTTGAAAATAGACACACTTGTAGGATGGTAAATATATTGTCAGACTGAGAGGGATGGAGCCCCACTGCCTTGCCTGCTACGCCTGGAACCTGCCCCGAGTGAGGCCGACAGAGGGAAGGCCTCCTCGTGTGCATCCCCTGACGTCACACAAAGCCACGCCTACGAGGGGTCTCGTGTCTAAAACACTGGGGTCACTGCTAGCTAATAATAATGGGGAAAACAGGGATCAGCAACTAGCGACACCCATTTTCACCCACAACACCACAAACAAAAAGGCTAACACAGGGGGTCCATTCTAAAAAAACAAAACAAAAACAAACAAAAGGAAACATAGCGAAGGGTTTAAAGTAAATAACAAATAAAAAATTTTTATAAAATAGGAATTTCATACTGGGATTTTAAAACGGGTTTAGGAGTTTATCAAAAATGGTTTAACAAAAGGGGAGATTTGTGCCCAAAAATAAAGTTAAACCAAATCAGGGCGGTTAAACAAAATTTTTTTAAAAAGTACTTTAAAATAAAGTTGACAATTTTTTTCCCGGCACTAATTTATTTTAAAACAAAAAAATTTTAAAAAAAATTCTTCGGGGTTTTTTACTAACAAAAGGTTTATAATTTTGGGGGAAAAATTTTTGAATGGAAAACTCCTACGAAAATTGGGGTCTCAAAAATTGGGGGGAAAAATGTGACTTGGAATTAAATTTTCTTTTGCTAGGGTACAAATTTTATAAAAAATTTTTTCTCATTCAAAGTTTAAAATCGGGGGCTTAATAAAAAAAATTTTTGGGGCAAATAACAACCCGAATAAAATGGGGGGAAAAGAAAATAATGCCGTAAAAACATTCACACTTTTACTTAGGAAAACAAAATAAACTTTTTTGGGTAACCATCTCCCAAACCCCAGACTTTTAGGAAAAAATAAATTCTTTTTAGGAGGAAAAAAAACTCTAGTGAGACCCCCCCAAAAAATTAACCCGTAACAAAATTTTTGCAAGGAGAAGAATTTCTATTAAACTGCAAAAAGGGGGAAAAGAAATCACGGGGAACAACAATAATCTACCAACCCTACACTTTTTTGCATAAAAAATAAAATTTCAACTAACATTGGGAAATTTCCCAGAATAATTTTTTAAAACCTTTTCGTCCTGGATGATCCCCTCTGAAAATTGAACAAAAAAATAAGGGGAACAACTTAACCAAACCTTTGAGAAGGACATAAAAGAGATGGATTTACAGAAGTTTTCTTAAACTCCCCAAAACACAAGAATAGATATTCAGGGGTATGTCAAAAGGCAATTTTTGGGGCCCCCGGGCACGAGGAACCCAAAAACCTGAAGTTAATTTAGTTGACAAGAGGGGGTCGTTACAATCCTGCCCGGGCAAAGTTTTAAAATTTAATTCAGGGGTTTTAAATTTTTCTACTTAATTCCCCAGAAACAAAATTGTAAAAACTTAGAACAACCTTGCTCAAGGGGGTAATTTTTCTTTAGAGTAAAATTTTAAATGGACACAATTATTCCAAAAAACCTGTGAAATTTAAAAAGGGTGGGGCTCTTAAAAAATGAAGGGAAACAAAAAAAAAGGTGCACTGTTAAATGGGGAAAAAAAACAACTTCCAAAGAATTAAAAAAAACAATTACACAGTAAAAAACCCCAAGAAAAAGCTTTTCCCGAAACAAGAGAACTTTACGCTCAAAAAAAAGGCCCAAAACAAAAAAAAGGGAAGTTTTTTTACTTTCAAGCAACAAGGGAAAAAAACAATAAAAAAAAATTGGCTCAAAAAATTTTCAAAAAAAAAACAAAAACACAATTCCCTTTAAAAAAAAAAAAAGCCAAGATAAAAATTTTAACCCAGAACCGAGCAAAAAAGCCCGTTCGAAAACTTTAAAAAAATAAGTATCAAAAAAAAGATTGAAAATGCTAAAATTTTTTAAAAAATTTAATGAAAAATTGCAAAGTTAGCAAAAAAATCAATTTTTTAAAAAAAAACCCAAAAAAAGAAAAAACAAAAGAACACTTTAAAAAAGAAAACAAAAGAAAAAAACAAATTTACTAAAAAGAACTTAAAATTATAAAAATTTTTTTATAAAAATGAAAAATTTTTTGAAAAATCAAAAAAAAAGGGTTTTTCATTTCAATCAAAAAAAAACAAATTTTTAAAAAGACAGGGTTTTTTGCTGAAAGAGTGTGAAAAAAATTTTGTAAAATATTTCTTTTTGGACTTAATAAACCATTTTTGTAAAAAAACAAATTAAAATCTGAAAAAAAAATAGAACCAAAAATTTCCCCGGAAAAAAAAAAAAAACAAAAAAAGGGAGGGGAAAAAAAATTAAAAAAAACTGATTTTTCAAATAAGGGTTAATAATTTAAAACCCCTTTTTAATTTAAACCAATTTTAAATTTCTATATTTTTACACACAACAAAAAAAATAAATTTTTTTCCCTTTTAATTAAAAAAATACCAAAAAACAGAATAAAAAAGCACAAAAACACAAAATTAAAGGTTAAAAACTTTAGAACATAAAAAAAACATCATCAAAGTATGGGAAAGATAAAAAAAAATTTTTTTAACACAAAAGAAAACTCAACCCCCGCTTCCCAAAAAAAAAATTTCCTTTCACTGAAAATGTTTTAAAATGTTAATCGTTTTTTGCTTTTTTCCCCCAGATGATGGAATTGCCCTTAAAACCAAGACCAACCGGGGCTTTTGGGGGGCCGGGAAACCCAAATTTACCCCCATTTTCCAAAATTGGGGTTTAAAAAACCCCTTCATCACCCAAAAAAAAGTAGGAGGGGTTTTAAAAACCGCTGATTTTTTTTTTCCCACCCAGCAAACTACCCCTTCCTTTTCTGGGGTTATTTTAACTTTGTTTCCTCCTAAAACCAACCCCCCTCCCAAAAATTTTTAAACCCCGGCCTTTAAACCCCAAATCCAAAAAAACCCAAAATACAAACCTCAAATTTACAAACACAACTTAGACTACCCTGGCTTGCTTTCTGGGGAAACATTTAACAGTGCTTCAACCCTTAACGAAACTAAACTTCAACATTCCCCGCCCGGGGAAGTCTTGGGGGGGTCAAATTTTGGTGGAACTACTCCTCTTTTCTGATCCCCCACCAAACGGAAACGGCATTTTTAAATCGGGCAACCCCTCTATTTCCCAAAAACATTCAACTAATCGGTACCAAATAATTAAAATTGGGGATTTCCCTTTTATTTCTCTTTTAACTCTACAAAAATCCACAACCGAATTTCCGTCTCGGAAATTTTATCCCCAGAAACCTTTTAACTCAAATTTGGGATCCACCTTTTTCAAAAATTTTTTTAAAAAAATTTGATTAAAATAAAACCTTTATATTAAAAAATTTGCCCCCAAAAAAAAGGGGTTTTAATTTGCCCTTTCCCTGGAAAGCTGGGAAGGGAAAAAAATGGGCCCCCCTGTCATCCTGATACCAAAGGGCCCGGCTAAAAAGGGGGTTTTTGGGTTTAAAAAAATTTGGTGTGCAAGAGATTAAATTTGGGGGAAAAATACAAAATTTACAAACCCCCAAAACCCACCAAAACAAACCCCAACATAAAACGATTAACCAAAATTTACAAAAAAATTTTCCCGAACAAATAACAAACACCCCCAAACCGGGGGAAAAAAAAACAAAAACTAGGAAGGTAATCGATAAAAATAAAAAAATAAATTTTTTTAAAACCTAAACCTTTTTTTTTACAGGCTACTTTTTAAAAAAAAATTTTTCCTGGAAAAACACTCTTTCCCCCGGTTTTTATTCCCAAATTTTAAAAACCCAACCGTTTTTTCCCCCTTCCCCAGGTTTCCCCGGATTAGGTTTTGTTTCCCCTAAGATAAGGGTTTTTTCAACTTTTTTTTTCTTGTCTTAAATTTAAATTTGGGAAGTTCCCCGCATTCATTAAACTTGTTGGCCCTACCCAAATTTCCCCTACCACTTTTTTGGAAAAGGGTATTTTCCTTTTTTTTGGGGGGGAGGTTTTTAACGGTTTTTGGAAAGGGCTCAATTTCAATTTGGGCTGGGGGGGGTTCCCCGGGGCCACCCCGGGCCTAGGGTATTTTTTCTATCCTAAGGGGCCCCATAAAGTTTTTATTATCCTTTTTACATTCCTTGACCTTGGGGGGCAATATTTTGGGTATCTTTGGGGTGGGGAATTTTTTTTTCCCCTTTTTTTTCTCCTATTTTTTAATTTTTGGTAAGACACCAAAGGAAACCCCTTTTTTTTTTTTTTTATCTTTTTTTCCCCCAAACTTTCGCCCCCAAACAAAAAGGGTTTTTTTTCCCCCATCAGACAAAAAAAGGGTTTTTTAAAAAGGAAAATTTTTGAAGGCTGAAATTTATCCATCCCCCAAGAGATACCCTTTTGTTTGGAAGAGCATTTCCTTTTGTTCGGGAACCCAAATTTTTTTTTAAGTCCCAGAATGGGGGCCTTTTTATCCAATAACTGGGTTTTTTGGGGAAAAAAATTTTTCCTTTTCAACCCCCCGTTTTTCCTAGTAATTGCGAATTTTTAAAAAAACCCCTTTGAGGGGTTGGGGGTTGAAGGGGGTTAAAAGGGGGGTATTAATTTTAAAAGGGGGTTGGGGGTGGGGGGGGAAATGGGGGTTGGGGGTTTTTATTTTCGGGGTTTGGGGGGGGTTTGGGGTGGGGGCGGGGTTTTGGGGTGGGTGGTTGAAAAAGGTTTGTAGGGGGAAATTTTTCCCAAATAAAATCCCAAAAAATTTTCCCCTAGTCCTTACCTAAAAAAATTTTTTCCCGGGGTTTTAAAAAATAAGGGGAACCCTTTTTTAAATGTTCGGCCCTTCAAAAATGCAACCAATTTTTATTTTTTGGAAAAGAACTTTCCGAAACCTTATTTATTGGAAAGCTTTGAGTGGAAAAAATTTCCCTTTTCCCAAACAATATTTTCCCCTTTCCGGGGGATAAAAAAGGGATTCTTTATTTTCTTTTTTATTAATTTTTCCCCCCAACAAACAATTAATTTTCCAAATTTGGGCCCCTTCCCCCTAAAACTTAAAGGGTGATGGACTATTCCGTTTCTTTTTTCCCCTTTTGTTCCCCCCCAAAACCTTTCGGGTATTTTTTTTAAGAACCTTTTCCTAAGGAAAAGGGTTTATGAAAAAAAGAACCAAATTTCCCCATTTTTTTCCCTTTTACCTTAACAATTTTTTTTGGTTTTTCAAAAGTTTTAATGTTATTTGAAGGTTAATCCCCCCCAAATTTTGGTTTTCCCGGGCCAAAACCCCATTTTTGCGGACCACCCCCGGGGACCTTAATTTGGGCCCAAGGGGTTTTATTTACCAGGGGCACTCACTGGATGGGGGCCCAATTTTTCGCCCAGGGCCTATCCGAAGAACCCTATCACCCCCATATAAGGAGGGGCTTATTTGGGGATAATTGGAACTCATCAAAAAGGGTTCACTAAACCCACGGGCACTATCAACCCGGGCACTCATTTAAAAAAAGGGGATAATCGAAATTTCATGAGCCAATTTTTCCCCCGAACCCCCGGGCCCCTAATTCACCAGGCCCTTCATGCATTCCCAGGGGGAACCCCTTTTCCCCCCGGGCACCCTCAAGGGGACATTTAAACCATTTTTTTCCTACCCAAAACGGGAATTTTTTTTTGGAAAAGGGAATTTCATTTTAGGGGCCCCACCAACCCGGGGGCACCCCTGCCCCCACCCATCCCCCCCGGGGCATTTTCGACCCAAAAACGGGCATTTCCCTCGGGCCAAAGGGCCCACTCGACCCACGGGCACTCCCCCTCGAGCCAGGGGACTTTTATTCGACCCAGGGGCACCACTCGAGCCACGGGGACTCACTCGACCCCCGGGCACTCACTCGAGCCAGGGGCCTCACTCGGGGCCACGGGCACTCCCCCCTCGGGGCCCGGGCACTCACTCGACCCCAGGGGCACTCACTCGACCACGGGCACCACTCGGGGCCACGGGCACTCCCCTCAAAACCACGGGCACTTCACCCCGGAGCCAGGGGCACTCACTTCGAGCCACGGGCCTCCCCCTCAAACCACGGGACCCCACTCGGGGCCACGGGCACTCACCCGAGCCAGGGGCACTCACTCGAGCCACGGGCCTTCCACTCGACCACGGGGGGGTTAAAAAAACTATGGTATCAAATTGTCCGAATCAGATGAATGAGCAAAGGGGTTTAGACGAGGGAAAAATTTTCCCTTTTAAAGGGGTTTAAAAAAAAATAATCCCGAAAAAAACCCTTAAAAATTCAGTGCGAACTGAAAGCGAAGAAATAGGTTTAGCTGCAAAATCTAAATCCCCAAAATGCACAGTTTGGTAAACACAGAAACGTACAGAAAGGTGAAAAACACGGTGCACAATACGTACAGGCCAAAACCACAGGAAAAAAAACAGAAATACACATATGAAAAACCCATGGTTTTCCGGGTTTGGGGTAGTTCACATACGGGGGGTCCTTGGGTTCGATCCCGGGGAACGGAGGGAAAGGTTTGGGCTTTTTTTCCCAACATCTTTTTAAGCCTTTTCCCAAACCCAACAGAAAACGGGGTATCGGGGTTTTTAAGTCACGGGTTGTGGGGGCCATCCTGGGGGGGGGTTTAGAAAAACGTCGGACGGGGCCGGGGCTTTTGAAAGGGCTAAAAACAAAAAGCCCCAAATCCTGTAAACCCAGCCCACATTGCAGCACTTGGGAAATTTTTATTGTGGACACTTTCGCCACACATTTACTTCATCAGTCCAGAAAAAAGATTGTGAAGATCAGGAGAAGAGGTAAACAGTCCCTAAACCGGGGGACGATAACACGACTGGGGGGGGGGCTTAAAAGACAGATTACCTAAATCTCCTTCTGTACTTCACTATTTTTCCCTTTTTTTTTGGACTAAATAAAGAAAAACTGTATGGCGAAACTTTTTCCAAATTAAAAGATCCCCTTTTTGGTGCATATGTGGGTAATTTTTTTTGCTTGTCGTTCTCCCAAAACCTTTTAATCTTCAAAAATAGAGACAGAACCCTGGAGGCGGTTCATTTGCAACCTTCGGGGAATTTTGCCCCGACGAGGAGACACCAAATGGCTAAAGCAATAAAAACCTTAATGATGCTAGGATAAAAATAGAGAAAAGGGGAAAAGGGAGAAAAGGGGGATTTTTCGGGACAAACAAATTTAAAGCAAAGGGTTCAAATAAACGAGTCGGGGGGGAAAGGGCCTGAGATTAAAAAAATTTTTAATGTGTTTAAAATGGGATTTTTTAGCAGCACCGTTTAAGTGTTGGGGGTAGGGATGCTTTCGTTCGAGGGATGGTGTTAGACAAACTCTTAAAAGTGATATCCCTTAAAAAATCAGAGGGGGCCCCACACCCTGGAGTAGTGAAAAACCCCCACACCCTAGAGCAGGGTAGCCAAATCCTGGAGCAGCGATAGCCACCCCCAAGAGCAGGGGTACCACATCCTGGAGCAGCAAAAGCCCCCACCCTAGAG
Organism: Cherax quadricarinatus; assembly: GCF_026875155.1. Lineage (NCBI taxonomy): Eukaryota > Metazoa > Arthropoda > Malacostraca > Decapoda > Parastacidae > Cherax > Cherax quadricarinatus. Next base: position 21,975,920 of record NC_069437.1, on the reverse strand, counting down.
CATGGAAGCCACCCCCGGACAGTGGAAACCCAAACACCCAAAAATCAGGGGTACCAAAACCAAGGGGGAGTGGTAGCCCCCCCCTTTGGGGAAGTTTGGTAGCCAACCCGGGGAGGGGTGCCAACCCAGGAGAAAGGGGTAGCCACCCCTGGAGCAGTGTAGCCACCCCCTGGAGCAGGGGTAGCCACATCCTGGGGGCATTTAATACCCCACCCGGGAGCAGGGTACCCACACCGGAGCAAGGGAAAGCCAAAAAACCTGGGGCCAATGAGGCCCACCAACCAGAGGAAAAACCACCCCCCTGGAGCGGGGAAAACCTTTACCCCTTGGACAGTGATAGCCCACCCCCTGGGCATGAAAATCACAACCCTGGAGCAGTGATAGTAAACAACCCTTTTAAAAGGACCCAGTAATAACCACACCCTGGAGCAGTGATTGTCACCCCCTGGAGTTTTTGACATTCACAACCCGGGAAAACAGGAAAAGTCCCAACAAAAAGGGGAGTGGAAGCCCCCCCGGAGCAGTGAAAGCCACACCCTGGAAAATTGTAGTAAACACCCTGGAGCAGTGAAAAGTCAAAACCCCTGGAGAAATTGATAGCCACACCCTTAAGCAGTGATATCACACCCTGGACAGGGGATTGTAAAAACCAACCCCCTTGGAGCAGTAATAGTCACAAAATAAGGAGGTACCCAAACACCCTGGACCATGATGTCACACCCGGAGAAATGTTTAGCCCACACCCGGAGCAGTGATAGCCAAAACACCCTGGACCCGGGAATAGTAAACCCCAGAGGGGGGGTCCAACCCCCTTTGGAAGGGGTAGCCAAAAACCCGGGACGGGTAATAGCAAAAATTGGAGAGTGGTAGCCACACCCTGGAGCAGGGGAAAGCCACAACCTGGAGCAGTGATAGTCCACACCCTGGAGAAAGTGATACCGGCCAAAAACCCTGGAGAAAGGAAGCCCCCCCTGGAAGGTTATAAACCCCCGGGAAAATTAAACAAACCCGGGGCCTTTCCTTTCCCAAAAATAAAAATAGAAAAAGGGTAAAATTCCCAAAGTAAACCTTAATTATTTAATAAACAAACCCCCCCCCAATAAAACAGGGAAAGGGTATTTCCATTTGAAAGGGGGAAAAAATAAAAGAAGAAAAAATAACATTTGCCAAAAACGCAAATATAAAAAAGCTTGGGGGGGTTCCCGGGGGAACATGTTTTAGAAACCCCCTTTCGATAATGGGGGGGGGGGGATATGGGGCCTAAAACTGGCAGTCTTCCGATACCAGTGGGGAAATCTTCCCCAAAGACAAAAGCGGTTCACCGAATGATGTGGGGTTAGGGGTTGCAAATTTTAATACATGTGCACGGTCAAAGAAATGGGGAAAAATTTCTTTGGCTTTAAGGTTTTTTCCGGGGGTTTTCCTTGAAAAAAGGTAAAAAACCCCTACGCCCCGGGGGAAAAGGGATGGGGAACAGGAAAACCCATTTAAAATACTCCTAATAAAAAGGTTGAACAAAACTTTTCCAAAAAAAACGGGAAAATTATTAAACAAAAATGAGCAAGAGAAAGGAAATTTTATTTTTTAAAAGGTAAAGTTTTTAAAAATAAATCCCTAAAAAATCCCCAAGGGGAGGCAGCCCTTTCCCAAGTTTTGCGGGAGTTTGATTTAAAGTTTTACGGGGAGGGGGGGCCCCAAAGTCCCGGGGGGGGGAGAGGGGGGAGGGATAAAAATGGGAGCTGGGAATAACCCACAACCCCAACAACACCCCAACAAACACACCCAAAGGGGGGGGAAAAAAAGGGGGGAAAAACAGCTCCCCTTAACCCACCTTTAACCCCAAAGTTACCCCGGCAAAAAACTTTTGTTAAACAAAATCCCCACCCTACAAACCCCTCAAGAAAAACACTTTCTGGGGAATGAAAGGTACAAAACAAGGGGGAAGGGGGCCCAAACGAACCCTTGGAATTTAAAAAGCCAAAAATTCCCCCTGGAGAATTTGGAATTTTTTTCCACAAAAAGGGGAAGGCAGGGGAATTGTCCAAAAAGCTGGGACGGCCAAACCCCCTTTAAACATTTTGAAAAAGTCAAACCGGGAAGGAGGGTCCCAACCCTGGGGGCGGGGGGGATAGTCCCCCCCAAACCCCTGGGATCTGGATAGTCTACCTTTAAGTTTGGATAACCCAAAAACACCCACAATGGGTTCACCCCCTAAGGTAATTCATTTCCCGGGCTGGGAGAGTGATAGTACATTTTTTGGGGGCGGGGGCCAACTGGGATGGCCCCCGCCACCCCTGGATAAACAGGGAGTAACACCCACAAAACACACCCTAACAATTTTATACCACACCCTAAAAAGGGCGGGGTTAAAATATACACCCTGGGGGAGGAAAAATTTTGTAAACCCCCGGTGGGAGGGGAAGCCCCACCCTTTGGCCTTGCCCCCCCCGGGGGGCCCCCCCCCCCCCCCCCTGGGGGGGGGGGGGGGGAAAATTCCACGGAACCCGGGGCCCCCGATGGGGCCCACCGGGAGGAATGCACCCCTGGGCAGGGTTTTTTCACAAAAACCCGGGGGGGGTTTGTTTTCCAAACACAGGGGGAGGGGTGCTACCTAGCATATAAAACCCCTGGAATAAAGGTCACCCCATGGAAAAGTGGTTGTCACACCCGGGACAAATACACAAAAAACAAGGGGGTGAACACACCCGGAGGCGTTAATACCAAAAAAACCCTAAGGATGGTCAACATTTTTAACAATTTTAAGGAAAACATTCAAATTAAAAACTTTTACTTTTTGGGGGTTTCCCGTAAACGATTAATGCCTCTACTTTTTCCGGGGGGGGGGGGTTTTTGGGGAGGGGGGGGAAAAGGAAAAGGGGAATTTTATAAAAAAAAATTTTTTTTTCCCCGGAAATAATTTCGGGTAATTTTTTTAACTCCAAAATACCCGGGGCTTAACAAAAATTTTTCCAAAAACGATTCGGGCTTAAAAAACCAGTTGACTTTCTTTAAACCCCCGCAAATTTTTGTATTAATTTCCCTTCTAAAGGTTTCCAACCCAAAATTTTGGTTATCTTCCTTGGGGTTAATTTTTAAACTAAAACTTTTTTGCTAAAAGATTTGAAGGGCCTAAAAAATACCGGGAAAATCAAGGGCCCCCGGGAAAATTCTAACGTCTCCCTAGGATCCCCCTTTTGGCTATTCAACAGTTTTCCTTTGGGCTATTCCCTTTGGACCTTTGGTTTCCTTAAAATTTTTTCCCAAAAGGAATGAACCCCTCGCGAAAATTAATTTAAAACCCCCAAAACCGGTGGAAAAAACCCGACACTTTTAAAAATTCTTAAAATCATATTTTTTAACCAAAAGGCCCAGGGGCCAACCCCAAAAGGGGTTTTTTCCAAAAAACACCCACTAAAAAACAAACCGGTTTGGGGGTGGTGACTCCCCCCGGAGAAAAAATTTGGGGTTGAGATAAACCCCAAAACATTCCCAAAGAAAACCACAAAAAAGAAATGCAGGGAACAAATGGGCGTTTAAAAACCTGAGGACAAAATTCCGATTACCCTTATAAAAAAATCTTTCTAGAACTGTAAAACACCGGAAAAATTAAAAGGCCGGAAATAGTGGGATCACCTTCGGGTTTGGAACCCGCACTTATAAAGAAAACAGTTAAAAATTTTTAGAAAAAGTAACAAAGGGTTTGGCAAAAGGTTTTTTTCCCAAAAGGGGCTTGGGGAAAAATTCCTATAAAAAAGTTTTCAAGGGAAAGGGCCTAAAGGCATTTAGGAAAAGGAGGGCCCCCGGGACATGAAACAAAACCAAAATTAAAATGGGGGAACCGGGGGAAAATTTAAGAAAATGTGCCCCGGCAGGAATTTTTGGGGGAAAGGGGGGAAACAACAAAAACCAAGGGGCCAAAAAAATTAAAAAAGTTTAAAGAACAAAAAGTCAAGGGAAAGGGTTATTTTTTTCAGTCAAAAGGAATTTGGGTAAGTGGATAAATTCCAAAAATTGACTTTGGGAGGCAGGAAACCAAGAAAGTTTTAGGGGACATTTTTGAAAATTTATGGGCCCGGGGAAGAAAAAGGGAGAAATGAAAGTGGCCCAAGGGAAAAAAATCCCCCTAACCCACGAAAAGGTAATTAAAAATGAACAAACAACACAGAACAAAACACACAAAAAACCAAAACAACACAAAATAAGGAAAATTTCGGTAACAAATACCAACCCTTTTTTTAAAGAAAAACAAAAAGGGCTTACCCCAAATCAACAAGGGTTACACAAAAAAGATTCCCAAAAAACTTTCTTAAAAAAAACCAAAAATTCTTCTTAAAAAAAAGGAAAAAAGGACACAACACAAAAACCCCTATGCACAAACGTCAAAAAACGCATTAAAAACGACAAAACAAAATTGTTTAAAAAAAAGTAAGCACAACCGAAAATTTTTTTGAAAAAAACCTTTAATCCCAAAAAATAGAAAAATTCCTTCAAAGGGCAAGGGGGCCAAAAAAAAAATTTCCCCGGGTTTTAAGGGGGGGGGAACAAAACCAAGGGAAAAAACCCAAAAAACAATTTTCTTTAAAAGGAAACAAAAATTGGCCTGAAAAGAAATAAAAACAAAAAAAATTGGGTAAAAAATCAAAAAAAGGGGGGAACAGACATGAAGAAAAAAATTAAAACACAGCCCGGGTTTCCTAAAACTTTTTGGTTGAAAAAAGGAAAAGGGATTTTTCGGGACAATTGGTTTGTTTAAAAAAGAAAAAAAATGCTAATAAAAGAAAGCCGAATTGTTATAAACCCCGGGAACCCCCCAAAAAATTACTTTTTAAAAATGCTGGGAAGAAAAAAAAAAGAAAAGATTTGGAGGGGTTGGGAAAAAATTCAATTAAATTCCCTTTGGAACGGGCAAAGAAGGCTTGAAAGTTCCCCCACAAAAAGGGAAAAAAACTAAGAACCCCAAAGGGAAAAAAGGGTTTAACAAACACAAAAATTTGGATGGGGGAAAAAATTAACCTTTAAGGAAAAAAGAAAAAGCAACCCAGGAAACGGGGGAAAAAGTTGTAAAGAGTTAAAGGGGGCCCTGGAAAAAACCCGGGGGGGGGCCCCGGGGGTTTTCCCTAACCCATAAAAGTTTTCTTATTTGTGAACACTTGAAAGGAATAGATTAAAGGTTTTTTTCCCTGTTTAGTGCGTTGAAGTTGATGAGAAGGTTAAAGGGCTAAAACAAACCCCAAGGGGGTTTTAAAAAGGGGAACCCCTTAAGGGCCTTGAAACTTTTGGGTCCAAAATTGGTCCTACAATTAAAAAGTGCAAAAACATAAAGAGGGAAGGGATTGAAGGGCCCGACTTTGGGTTTTGTGGGTTTAAAGGCTACAAACTAACCAAAGAAAAAATCTTGGGGTGGGTTTTTTAAACCCAAAGGCCTCCCTGAAACCCCCACATCCCAAATAATTCTAAGCGGGCGGTTTAAAAAACCCAGAAAAAAACCCCCACAAAAAAGGAATCGTTTGGGCCCCCTTGAACCCCAACGTTGGGGGCCCATTTGTTAGTATTGGGGTAGAAAAGGGTTTGGCACCCACCCCCTTTCCAACACGAAAGGGAAATTTAAGGGGAAAGGTGAAATTTTTGGGCAAAAAAAGGATAGCCCCCAAAGGGGCTAGGGTTTTCGTCCCCCCCAAGGGAAATTGGGGATTTTAAAACCTGGGAACCCCCGGGGGACAAAAAGGGGGCTTAAACAAAACAAAAACGGGAAGGAATTTAAAAACAAGGTGGCAAAAACCCGGGGGGGTTCCGGGGGAATTTGGACACTAAAAGGGCACAGGTTGAAAAAAATCCCCAGAAAATCCGGAATTTTAAGAAAAAACCCCCCGACCCCCAAAGAAAAGGGTTCAAAAAATGGAATTTTTGGGGGAAAAAGCCAATTGGTTTTGGAGGCAATAAAGACAAATTTTAAAGGGGGAGGAGCCCGAAAAATTTTCACGCCGGGAAGTCCCCCCAGTAGGCCGGGAAAAGGGGGGCCTCCTCGTGTGCCCCCCGGGCCCCTCAACAAAGAACAACCTACAAAGGGTCCCCAAACACAATTCACCTATCTAAAACAAACAACAAAACAACCACACACACACACACACACAAACAACCCCCAACCACACAACACCCCAATTCACAAATCTACACACACGCTTCTCCCACACACCCAATCTACACGAACACACTCAAAACAACACACACACGGAAAAAATAAGGCAAAAACATAAAGGGAAAAGACATAACCCCTGATAAAAATAAACTGAGAGCCCAAATAAATTTTAGTTTAAAAACCCCGATAACTCTTCAGATTACATGGCTGACTTTTAAAAAGGTTTTGGCCTGGATGAAGGCGGGGGGGCCCCTTGACCCAAAGGGAAATCGGATTGTAGCCCCCAAATTTTGTTGAATCGAACCCGGGTTTTTTCCCATTCCTCAATTTTCCCACGAGCCCCAGTACGGCAGCTGGTTCTTAAACACAAAAGATGAAGTGTTTTTCTCTTTTTAAAGTTTATCTTTTCTTGTCTTAAGGGGAAATGAGTGTGGATCATGTTTTCCAGCGGCACTACATTCATCCTTTTAAGGCAAAGGTTAATAAATACAAATTTTTTCCCTGTATATTTTAATAAGGCCAGGGTTTTAAATTTTAATATTTAATTTTCCTTTTTTAAAATTTAATGAGTTGGGAAATACCATCGTAAACGATTTTTATTTTTGTTTTTGCTCAAATTTTGGGGTCGTGATAAAGGTGGGAATTTTGGATCAGATTGTCAGGTTTTTACGTATCTCTGCTACTCGTTTAAAAGTGTTTTATATTTTTCCCCTCTGTTTTTCAAATGTGGGGGGGAAAATATCACCGTGGGGTTTGATATTTTCAACTCTTTAAAATTTTTTAAAAAGGGAAACATTAAAGTTAACATAAACCACGAACTTACTGAAATCCCCCGGGACGAAAAAAAGGATGAAAAAGTGCCGCGGAAGCATGTTCCACACTCGTACCTTTAAAGGGAAAAAAAAACCCCAAAATTTAAAAAGAGAACGATCCCTTAAACTGTGGGGTGAAAAAAACCCTTCTCTCATCCCCCAAAATTTTCCCGGGAAAACGAAAAAAAATTTTCCCTTGTTAAAGTAGAAAAAAATTTAAAAAGGTCGCAATTCTCTTGATAGAGCAAAAAGCCATCATCAAATTAACTGTAATTCAAAATACTTTTTTTTTTTTTGCAAAAAACGAAAAAAGAAAATCACTTCGAAAAATTAACCTTTGCATAAGGGGAAACAGAACTTTCACTGTGACAACAGAAAATCTAAATACCGAGGGACACTCAACCATTTTGTTTTAATGTCCCTTTCAAGAGAATAAAGTTTGGGCAACTCTAACTCCACTTCAGATCATAATCAAATCCGAGGGGGTCTTTCATTTTAAACCCCTTGGGTGCTTGCCCCCCCTCTGCATTTGGTTTCGGTCGTGTACCTCTGTATCTAGGGAAAAAATTATGAACATGATCAAAAGCCTTAATACCAATAGAGAAATTTAAAAACAAGCTTTATTACGAGGAAAGGAAAAAGGGCCCAAAAGAAAAAAATACCTTTAAATTTCCTTCACCAAACACAAAAAAATATGTATAATACAGGGGAAAAGTACAAAAGGAAATTTTTGAAAAAACGAGACAAAAGTAAAAAACCCGGGTCTTCGCCCCAGACCGGGAAGTAATCGGGGCCCAGTCCCTGATTCATATTGTGCCACACCCCCGCCCAAACTTCGATGGGTTTTCCGTGTAAAGGGCGGGGTTGGGAACCCGGGTTTCTAGCATAACGGGGGGTCCCGCTCTTTAAATACCCTTACCTTTTTTTTTTCCCTGGTGGGGGTCCAATGCCAAATTTGGGTGTGTAACATACCCTAAAAATAAAATGAAAGGCATCTTTTTGCTTGCCACGGGGCATATTAAAAAATTTCATTAAAAGAGTGAAAAAAAAAATTTTTACAAAATTTTGGGACAAAAATTAACAAAGGGCTTCCAAAATCCCCCTCCCGTTGTGACTGGGGCAGGGGATAAGACTCTTTTTAAAAAAAATGTAGAGGAGAAGGAGGGATAACAAACACGCTTGCCCCCCGGGGTTTAATTGACTTTGGTTTAAACCAAATGTTGCACACGGGGCCATTAACATTTCCCCGGGAAACAAACACCCAGATATATTTTTCCCCTTTCCAAGAGACCCGAACAAAAGGGCCCCCGTCTTGCTTCGTGGCTCGTGAACACAGAGACGAAAACTATTACGCTCACGAAAGGGCAAAACAAAAAAAGTAAAAGCAGAGCAACTTTACAGATAAACTTAAAAAGCTTTCCCCGTTTAGCGAAAAGTTGTACAATTAATAGTCGCTTTTGATACGGTGGCTTTTTTAGAGGGCCAACTAAATCAAAATTTTTTTCTTTTTTTGCTTTTTTAAGCCAAAAACCCCCCCGTCATCATTTTATTATAAAAAAGTTAAGACCGAACAGATCCCCGAGACTACTTTTAAAAAGGGGGTTCTGTGGGTCCCCGGGGCGATGACCCCAGCAATTTTCAACAGGTATAACAACAAACAGGTCAGGTTGTAAGAATTTTCTATGTAAAGTGGCAGCACTTTACCAAGTCCCAATTGGGAAGAAATTGCCAGAAGTTGCTAAAAGCTCAGTAAAAAAATCGCTGTGGTTCAGGTACCGAGAAATCGCTCAAAAAAATTTGGGAAAAAAAAACGCCAAGGGAAAACTTTAAAAAGAGGAAAAGTTTGAAGAACAGGGTTTTTCTAAAAAGAACCCCATATTAAATAAGAAAGTTGGTGGGGGTTAAACAAAAAGTTTTCAAGACATACGTACTTTTTTTTGAAAACGTTTTTTGGTTTTGCCACCCAGCGGTTTTTTCCATTTCAAACAAAGCATAAACGGGAAAACTGTAGACAAAAAACATCAAATCCCTCAGCCTAGGAGGAGTTTCTGAGGACCATAGCCTCGTCCAACGATCCCCCACGGTCTTCACACCCAGTCCCGAGGGGAAACCCATTACCTCAACTTTTAGTGTTCCGTTTATGACAAAAAGTGTAAATTTATAAAATCACGGGGGGAAAAAATAGATACCCAGACTTGCGCCCCGTGTTTAATTCATCAACTACGGGAGCGGGGGGGGGGGGGGGGCCATCAAATTATTTGAAAAATGAAAAATGCTGACGTCACATAAAAAAAGGCGTTTTATAATAAACGGTTTTTTATTAAAGGGCCAAATTTTTTTTTCAACATGGTTCATTTATAAATTTATAACATCACTAACAAGGGATTTTATAAAATCCTTTTTTTCCCCATTGTTTATTAAAAATTTTAAAACCAAAAAGTCCAAAAATTAAAACACAGAAACCCGGGAAAACCCCGCCCTTTGGCTCCCGCTTTTTAGGTTTAAAAAAATTTAAAAAACAAAAAAAGAAAATTTTTTTTTTTAAAAACACTTTTGGTTCCACCAAGGCCCTTGGGCCCCAAAAAAAAAATTTACCAAAACATTAACCAATGTTTGAATGAATAATTTTTTTAAATTAAATTTTTTTTTAAAACCCCCGGCCGATTCCCAAGGGGAAAGGGGGGGCCCCGGGGGGCCCGAAAAAAAAATTTACCTTCTTTCACTCCACCCCTGTATTAAAAACCTTTTCCTCCAAATTTTTAAAACCCCAGCCCCCTTAACCAACCCCCCCCAAAAACCCCCTTTTTTCCCCCCCCCTCCAACCTTTTTGGCCGCCCTTTCCCCCCCCCTTTCCCTTTCCCCTAAAGACTTTTTACACTCCAAAGCATTTTTTTTCCATTTTTCTCCCTTTCCCCCACCTAACAAAAACCCCCTCAACCCTCTGGAAACCCTTTTGGTAATTTTCCCAACCCCTCCAAAACCCAAAACTCTCCTTTACCCCCTTCCCCAACCCAAAACCCCCCTTTTTTTAGCCCTCCCCCCGCCGCCTTTTTCCCCCCTTCCCCCAAAGACTTGGGTTTTACTCTTAAAGTCCCTTTTTTTCCTCCAAAAAATTTCTTTGTTCCCAACCCAATCAAACCCCCAAACCCTTTCCCCCATCATTTTTGGGCCCTCATTTTGAATCCGCCTTTCCTTTCCAAATTCCCCAAATACGAAAATTCCCCCCTCTTATATCCCCCCAATTGTTCCCAACTTTCATCCCAACTTTTTTTCCCCCCAAAAATTCTCCTTTTCCCGAACATTTTAACCCCTCTTTTTAAAACCAAAAATTTATAAAAACCCCTCAACTTTCCCTTTTTTTCCTCCAAGGCAAAGTTCTTTTTCCCCCCCGACTTCCTGTGCCCCCTTTAGGGCCTTTTTCCCCTCTTCCCCCCTCCATTTATTTTTCAAACCCCCTCTTTTAATTTAAAAACCCCCCCGGTGGGAAAATCCATAAATAATTTTGGGAATAATTCATGGCCTTCCCAACTTTTAAAATTGAACCAATTTTTTCCCCCAATTTTTTTTTTTTCCTCATAAAACCTTTCTCTTAAATTCCCGGTAATTCAATTTAAAGTTTTTTCAAAAAAAATTAAAATAATTAAAAAAAACCTTTAAAAAATTCTCCCCAAATTTCCGCCCAAAAAAGTACCCCCTTATAAAAAAGAGCAACGTGTTAACCCCATTTAAATTTTGGTTTAAAATTTTTATCTTTTAAAAAAACCCACCCTCAATTTCCAAGAAGTTTTTTAAAATTTAAATTTTCACCCTTACAAAAATCTTTTTAAATTATTAAAACCCTTAACCCCAATTTTTTTTTTTAAGATGGGTTTTTTAAAAATAAAAGCGAATTTTAAACGTTTGGGGTTTAAAATAATAATCACCTTAAAATTTTAAAATTTTCCCCAAAATTTTCCCCAGCCTGAAAGAACAATGAACCCTGATTTGGGAAATTTGGGGAATTTCCCCGAGGTTTGGATTGGAAATTTTGGGAAAGGGGTATGCAAAAGAATTTTTCAATTAAAATTTGGGGGAATTAAAAAAAACATTAAAAAAAAGTCCATTAAATTTTTCCCAAAACCTTGATGAAAAATTGTAAAAAGGCAAGGAAAAACCCCAATTTAAAAGTTTTAAAATTTTGGGAAACTCTTTTTTGGGTTCCCCTTAATTTTCCCCCAATTTGCTTGATTTTCCGAATTTTTAAACTTTGGGTATTACCAATTAATTTCGTTAACCCAAATTAAAAATTTTTTTTTTTAAATTATTCCCTAAAAAATTCCCTTTTTTTTTCCCAAAAAAATTTTTGTTTTTGTTAAAAAAATTCCCAAAAAAAGGGGGAACCCCAAACCCAAAAACCCTCCCCTTACCTAATTTTTTCTTTCCGCCCTTTAAAAATTGTTTTGGGAAAAAAGCTTTACCAAAAAGGGGTATCGGTTTTTTTGGGCTTAAAAACGAAACGGGGGTTTTTTTTTTTCAGATTTTTAAAATTTTTTTTTGGGGGTTTAACCCTTTAAAATTTAAAAGGGGGGAAACCAAAATTTTTTTTCCCTCCTGTGACTTTAAAAAATAATGCAAATGTTGCATACATTTGTGGGAAAAAAAAATTTCAAAACAAATGCATGAGACACGCTGTCTCTGATCTCACGATTTATATTTCACTTCCAAATGTCGTTTTTCACTATTAAATCCCCGGAGCCCGCAAAACCCTCTTTCAACCCGCTTTCACATTGAAGATATTAAAAAGGGCGGGGGTGATAGATCGCAAGAAGAACCTCCTGAATTTCTTTACCAATATCCATCACAGGCTCCAAACTCGCACAATATTAAGATGATTAGACACTCTTCTGTGTTTTTTTTCTCCTTTAACACACCTGGGTGGGTTTTAAAGATGTTTCCAGATTTGGGTTTTTTTTATACCGGGCCCCGGTTTTTTGCAAGCATTATCAAAGGGATCTCGTCGTCCTTAAACTTGAAAATTTAACGTGCGGGTTTCCGCCCTTTTTTGAATTAGGGAAAGAACAAACTTCTGGCCCCCACTTTAACTGATTAAGGAGTGAGCTACAGATTTTTTGGGTTCTGTTCTCAAAATAAATATGGGGTGAGCTACAGCTTTTTTTTTTGTTTGAGATCACTGAGGTGGCGGGGGAAGAGGGCACCCCGTCTGTGTCCTCTTTCCCCGCCCCCTTAAAATCATTTCGAAAACCCCCCCCATATTCTTTCCCGGGCACTCTTCCCCACTCCCAACTCATGCAAATTCTTTCAAAAATCATTCCCAACTTTTTTTCTTAAATGCCTTCAACTGCTTTGCTGTTCACTTCCCCACACCCTACAAATCCCTTTTCACACCCCACACCACTCCAACTCATTTCACAAAACCCAATCCCTTTTACGCCCCAAAAAATTTTTAAAAACTTCTGCCACTCAGTACCCCCAAACCCCCAAATCCTAAAATCCCTCCAAATCCCACTCCTATACTCTCACACCCCCTTTACCACATTTTCATCCCTCCTAATCCCTTTCACTCCCCATACTTTTCTAACCCACTCACACTCTACATAAAACCTAAAGCCCCCTTCTTCACACTTCCCCAGTATACATCAGTACTCCACATTGCCCCCCACTTTTTTAATGTGGTCACCCTTTTCCCGGCAATGACGAAAAGAGTTAGTTAAGGCTCAGTTTTTGGGGGCAACGAAGTAAAGTTTATTCAAGCCAGGAGATTGGAAGAGAGAGAGGAAAAAGTGCAAAAGGGAGTACAACAATTCTAAGATTAAACCTTTCCCACCAATGAATATTTTAAAGAGATAACCCCGGATGGGGGGAGGGGTTATTGCTCGCCAGAGAGATGCCCTGGGAAAAGCGGGGCGACTGAAACACAGTATCAAATAGGGAAAAAAAAACTCACGTTACGGGATAAAATTTTTTTTCAAACGGGAGAGTTTCGCTCTGTGTTGAGTTCTAAATTTAGGGAAACGTTTGGGGGGTTTCCCAAAAAAGAAATTTTTTTTTTTGGGAATGTGTGTCTTTTTTTCCCCAAAGAAAAAAGCCTAACTGCTCCCTGAAGGCTAACAGTCATGACTTTAAAGTTTTTTTTCTAAAAACTGTCTAATTGGTCCGCTCAACGTCCCCATGAAACAAAAAAAACAAAATAAGATTTTCCCTATTTTTTTATATTAAGGTATGAAATGTAGCCCCCAAAATAAACCCGTAGATTTTCCCCCAGTTAAGGATCAAACTTTTTAAAGAAACCCTGTCAGGAGATACTTGTCTTTTTTCCCAAATGTTTAAAGGGTTTTAAGCCCAAACCAAAAAGGCATTTTTAAAATCATGAATTCTTTATGGTATCTCTGTATAAAAAACAGAAATATTAAAAAAACTGTTTTATGGGGGAAACACATGAATGACTTTTTGGAGGGTCTGAGTCTTTTGAACCAGGTTTTTTATTTTTTTTTAAACCCTAAAGGGTTTTTTACTTTAATGAATTTCCCCGGAAAAAGAAATTTTTCAAAAAGAATGTGACCGGTCGGGATTTATTTATCGCTGGGGGGGGTGAGGGGGGTAGAACGCCCCCACAAAAACCACCAAGTGGAAAAAACGCCACCATCATCATTACAAACCCCCATCACAAATACCACCCCCCAAGGACACCACCGTCCTCAAACACCAAACCCTTTACCATTACCAAAAAACCCTCAAACCACTTTCCCCCACCACCACCACCATCTCCCCACCACCACCCCATCTCCACTACCACCACCCCCCAAACCCTTACTATCCATTCCCCCGTCCCCACCACCACTTCTACTAAACCACAACCCCCAACCCCCATCTCCACCAAACCCTCACCCCCCCACCACCACCCCCCCACCAAACCCCACCACCACCCCCCCATCAAAACCCCCCAACCCCCACCCTTTCCCACCCCTTTCACCCCATTCCCCCAAAAAAAAAATAAAAAAAACCATTTTTTACCCCTTTTAAAAAAAAAACAATTACCCCCAAAAAAAGCCGGGGGGAACCCCGCTTAAGGGGATTCTGGGGCAATAAAAAAATTTAAAACAATTAAGGGGTTTTTCCCTTTTGAAAACCCCCGAACCCCCAAGGGGGGTTGGGAAAAAGGCGGGGGGTATTGGGGGGAATGGGTTTTTCCCGGGCGTTAAATTGATGAAACCCCCAAAAAAGGGGGATCCGTTTCCGGGGGTTTAACTGGGATTAAGGGGAATTTGGGGAGCCGCGGTTTACCAAAGGGCCCAAGGAGGTTAAGGAGGGCAGGGAAAAGCCCCCCAACGGGCAAGAAAAGAAATTTTAAAGGGGGAGAAAAGGAAAAACCCCCCCAGGGGTAAAAAAATTACCGGCAAAAAAAGGAAATAGGAAAAAAGGGAAAATCCCCCGGACCCGAAAAAAACCCCAACGGGGAAGAAAAGAAACCCCCCTTCCAAGGGGGGAAAAAAAAACCCTCCACGGGGCAAGAAAAAAAAAACCCCACACCGGGAAAAGAAAAGAAACCCAACCGGGACAAGAAAAGAAACCCTCACACGGACAAAAAAAAGAAAAACCCCCCAAAAGGGACAAGAAAAGGTCTAACGGGAAAAAAAAAATTAACGGGGGAAAAAAAAGCTCCTTTTACAAAAGGGACAAAAAGAAACCGCTTTCCACACGGGACAAAAAAAGAAACCCTACACGGGAACCCAAGGGGGGAAACCCTCCATAAAAAAAAACCCCTTACGGGGGTTATTTTTTATTTTGATGACGTGTTTTTTTCTTTTTAAGGGGAAAAAAAAACAATTAAAGTAAAAAACCTTCAAAAATTTAAAACCATTAAGGAAAAAATTTTTGCGAAAATTTTCCCGGGTTTTCCTAATTTAAAACCTTAAAAGGTTTCAAAGATAATTTTTGGAAAATTTTGGGGTGTGGGGCCACCAAAAAACCTCATAAGTTTTTTCCCTTCCTTCGGCAGTTAGTGTAAGTTAATCACGGGACTGGGGGGCCCTTTTTTTTGTTTCCCCCTTTATTTTGGGGATTTTTTCATAGGGAAAAAAATTAACCGGGAAAGTAAAACCCCAATTTAAAAAAATTTGGGTCAATTTTAAAAAAAATTTGGGAATTTTGTGAAATGTGTTCAATGTTTTTAATTTTTGGGGGGGTTTTTTACCACCCCGGGAACCGATTTCCAGCCCAAAATGGGATTTGTAAACAAATTTTCCTGGGCTGAAAAACGGGGGATCCGTTTTTACACATGGTTCCCTTTATTAAAATAATTTTGTCTCCATTAAAAGGGTGGACCTTTCCCTACACAATGGTTTGGTTCCCGTAAAACAGTTGGGAAAAACCGGCTTAGCCACACTAACCCGGAACTAGCCAAGGTGGTCCTTGTTCCCGTTTGGCCCCTTTCCTTTCCCCCTTGGGTTGGTTAGGTTAAAACAGGGGAAAGCTCCCTCCACAATAGGTGGGAACCCAGAAAATTTTTTATTCCCGGGGAAAAAAAACAACCAAAAGGGGAAAGGGAAAAAATTTTTTCTTTTTGACAATTTTTTTTTTTTAAAGGGGGGGACCACCATTTACCACATAGGAAAATTTGATTAAACCCGTACCGGCTGAAAACCGGGGCCTAGGAAAACACATTCCCTACAACCCTGGAACAAAACCCCGGCCCCCCAAATAACCCCCGGCGTGGAGGAAAAACCAAACCCTCCCCAACCCCATAACAAGGGCCCCGGGGGAGGAAAAAACCCCCGCCCAAAGGACAAGACAAACCTTTTTTTGCCGGGGGAAAAAAACCACCCGGGGGGTGAAAAAACCCTTTAAATTTCTCCCCCCCTTAAAAAACCCGGGTAAAAATGACCTGGCCCCCCTTAAAGCCCCCCTTTTTCCCTCAGGGTTGGGTGGGGGGAAAGCTCCCATCCTCCAAAACCCGAACCCTTAACGCTCCCCACACAACCCCCCCCCCTTGCTCCAGTAATCTGCCTGAGCGGGGCGTTTTTGAAACCTTCTAAAATAGAGGAAAAACAGCCAGTTCAGCCCCATTACCCCATTCCCGGACACCTCCCTTCTTTATCCAGCTTTTTTACTTTTTCCACCCTTTTGGGATGAGATTTTTTTTAAATTTTTTTTTAGGGGAAAAAGGGGGGGGGGGGGATTTCACCCCCAGATTTAAGAAACCCTTTGGGGGTGCATCGTAGCTCATGACCCAAAAAAGCCCGGTTTCCCCTCGAAGATGTTGGGCAAGCTACGTATGTTTTCCTAGCAATAAATAAGCTTCCTAGGGGTGGTTGGGTTTCATCATCCCCAAAAAAAATGCGACACAATGTTTTGGCTCTCCTTTTGGGTTTAATTGAAAAATCCACAACCCCAAAATAAACCCAAAAAAAGAAAAAACAAGACATAATACCGTGACTGGAGCAATACACAAATAACCCCACATTCCCCAAGTCTGTATGAAAAGGGGGGAAGTCGGGCCCAAACGTCATCATGAGCTTTTTTCTCTCTCTCTCCTGTGTGCGGGTTATTTTTTATATTAAAACCAAATAAAATTTTCTTCTATTTTCTCATTAAAAGGGAAAAAATGCTTCCCGCATGGTTTGAAAATAATTTTTTATTTTTTTTTACGCTAAATTTTTTAAAAAATTTTTAGTTTATAAAGCTTTTCTGGGGTATAATGCTTTTTTTACTCTGTTTTGAAATCATTTGCTCAGGGCCCTGCCAAAGGGGGCGTTTTAAAACTCAGGCTCCTGCATACTGCTAGAGAAAAGGGGCAAAGAGTGCAAGGAAAAAATTTTCCCAAAGCTTCCCCCGTGGGCCGGGGGGCGATTCCGGTCCCCGGGGGTGGGATCGAGAGGCCCCAGTTTTGAAGTTAGATTTTTTGATGGTTAATTTAGGGGATAAGCAAAGTGGCGGGAAGAGCCCCGCTGTAAGAAACAGGGGAAAAAATTTCCTGACGAAGGGGCGTTGGGAAATATGATTTGGAACTTGCCCGGATTACCGGTCCACCCCGTCAAAAATTAATCACATAAGAAATCACAAAAACGTAACAACACGACTAAGACAGATCTCCCCCAAGTTGTATATAAAAATTATCTAGTTGTAAATCTTATTAGAGCCAAATTTGGGTAAAGTGGTTTAAACGCCCTGAGAATGTTAAGACTTTTTCATGCCCTGGGTTTTGATCTCCACCCATCCTGTGATTAGTCACATAATGAAGCATAACTATACATAGGTGATGGAAGGGGAAAATTTTTATTCAGGAAAAAAGAAAAAAAGCTCCCGGGTGTGGGGGGTTTGGGCCCCATGGGGGTCCTGGTCCCCACATCAAAACTAGGAATGATAAAGGGTCACAGGATATGAATATTTCATGATGATGAGATGAAATATAATGATGATGAATACTTTTATGATGAATATTTGAAAGGGTGGGAAACCCTTACGAGAAATTTCAGTGATTATGATAATATTTAATGATGAGAAAACTTGTTGATGAAAATTTGATGATGAATATTTTTAGTGATTAAGATGAATATTTGATTGAAATATTTTTAGTGGTTATGAAGAAAAAATTTTTATGATGAATACTTGATGGTGAATAATTTTATGGGCAATTTTGATGAAGAATATTTTAGAGATTATGATGAATATTTTTTAAAGATGGGTGAATAAATTTATGAAAGGAATATTTCAGTATTATAAAAATATTTAATTTATGAAAAATTTCAGTGATTATGATGAATTTTAATGATGATGAATACTTGATGAATATTTGAAGGGTGAATATTTTTAGTGATTATGATAATATTTGTGATGAATATTTCAGTGATTATGGGGGAAAAAATTTTTTAAAGAAATGAATACTTGATGATGAATATTTGATGAAAACGGGAAAAATTTTAGTGATTATTTAAAATAATTTTAAAGATGATGAATACTTGATGATGAATAATTTTATTAAAGAATACTTGAAAGATGAATATTTTCAGTGATTTTTGATGAAATTTAAAAGATGATGAAAACTTGATGATAATATTTGATGATGAATATTTAATGAAAATTTTATGATAAAATTTTTGATTAATGAATATTTAAGGATGAATTTATGGGAAAATTTAAAGAAAAATGAAATTTTGGTATGAATATTTAATGATAAAGAATTTCCTTGGGGTGATGAAATTTTTAAAGAAAAAAATTTTATGATTTTGAATATTTTATGAATATTTTAAAGATGAAGACTATTTATGAATATTTCCAAAGGGAAAGGGACAGCACGTTTGGAAATTTAATTGGGGACAGTGATTTAAATAAGCCTTTAGTTTGGAAAAATTAATTCCCTTCAAAAATACCGGCAATGATATGCCCGAAAAATGATTTTAAAAAAAGATATGACACTCTTTTTTTTTTCTAAGCATCGCTACCAAACACTACACAACCTCTGGCATAGTGATTGGTTACTTGGGTTTGTGATAAAATTTAAATTTTTGGGTAGATAAATACAGGGGGGGCCTGGTGGCTAAAGCCCCGCTTCACCCCACGGGGGGCCCGGGTTTTGATTCCCCGGGGGGTGGGAAAAATTTCGCACTTTTTCCCTTTAAAACCATTGGCCTGTTTCCCCCAGCAGAAAAAAGTACCTTTGGGGTTAGTGACTGGTGTGGGGGCGCATCCTGGGGACAAAATTAAGGACCCCAAAGGAAATAAGTTTGACAGTCCCGATGACGCACTGACTTTCCCTTTGGGTTTTCCTGGGGGGCTAACCCTCCCGGGGGTTTAAAAAACCGAAGAAAAACTTATCTTACGGGGAAATTTTTTTTAAGGGATGTCCTCACATTCCGTCAGGCGCAAAAATTTTGGGCCCGCGCAAACGTTTTTTTCCCTGATGAATTTTTTTTCAGTGAAGAAAACTTTACTCCGGGTTTAAACAACCCCTGAGGGGGTTTTTAAATGGGGGTTTTTTTTTTTTTTTTTTGTCCCGGGAACAAGTCCGTGCCCCCCTGACAAAGCATTTTTCCCCCCAATCACAAGGGAACTAAAGAACGTTCGGTCCCCTCCCGGGCCATTGTGAAGTCACGTTTTATACTTGTTTAACGACCCCCCATAAAGGATCATACAACCAAATTGGAATCTAAACTTCCTCTCCAAATTGGGGGATTAATACGAAAAATTACTGTCCATTGTCGTGATGTTTTTTTTTTTTTTTTTTTTTTTTTTTTTTCACTGACTGAGTTTAAATTTCACAGAGACACACTGCGAATTTTATAGACATTAAACATGTTTTTAAATTGGGGAAAGTCACAGTTAGAACCCCCTCGGCCCTTAATTTTACTGTGCTTTTTTAGAAATAAAAGCAATCATACTTTATACAGCAAACGTGTTATCACTATTTTGTGAGTCAGTTTTTACAAAGATTTTTAAAAATGATTTCCAACTAGGGGACCGACCACGGCTGATTTCAGTAAACACAAGGACATTTTGACTACATTTTCGTGGTATCTTTGGGCGTATGTTATTATAACATGTCATAACCATTTAAAAAAAACAAAAGATTTAAGACTTGTTGAAACCGACTAGCACCCAAAATGTGGGGACATGGGCCCTTTTTTTTGAACGTTTTGGGCCCTTTTAGAGGTGCTACAATTTTTATTTTTTTGAAAGTAAAACCCGCTGCTACATAAAACTCCTTTTTTTCCCTTTTAAATGAAAATTTCTTCAATCCTATAGTAGAAAGGGTGTGTCTATGGTTTTAATTTTCCTCGGGGCCCGGTGGAAATAAATTTGGGCCCTGGGTTTTCCCCCCCTTTTATTTTTCATCCCAGCGTAAGTAGATGCCCGGGCCCTTTAATCCCAAATTGTTGGGGGTCGCATTCTGGGAAAAGACTGAAGAACCCCAATGGAAAAAAGGGACAGTCCCCCATGAAAACAGTGGGTTTCTTGGGTTTCCCTAGGTAGCCAATTTTCCGGGTTAAAATCCAAACAATCTTAACTTCTTAAATTCCTGTTAAATAACCATTTTCTGTCACACTATGTACAGAAAACGAACATTTGTAGATAAACTATAAATTATAGTAAGTCTTATTGCTTAATTAATAAAAATAATAATAATATAATAATAATAATAATAATATAAATAATATAATAATAATAATAATAATAATAATTAATTAATATAATTAATAAATAATAATAATATAATAATAATAATAATAATAATAATAATAATAATAATAATAATAATAATAATAATAATAATAATAATAATAATAATAATAATTATTATAATATCACTGACATATTGTTATTTTATCGACACCATGCCCAGCCCTTCTAGGGTAGGGTAGGTGCCTGAACCCGAGCTTTCAGCTCACAAGACTGTCATTCCCATTAGCCCCCTTGGGGCGGGGATGACAGACCAGAGAGGCCTAGCTTCTCCTTACGAGCCCCGTGAGGGCGGGGAATGTGGCTAGGCCTGGGGACAGTTGGTCCCAAAGATGAGGGGGTACTTGTGCCTCCTCCCATGGGAGACTTAGGTCTCAAGCACTCCCATGACAGGGAGCCAAGGCCGGGCCACCACTTGGAAAAGGCCCGGGCCGGGAGAATACTTGCGAATCTTTAAAAAAAAAAAAATTACTGACATACTGCATCCAAAACCACAGGCTATACAGAGCATTTCGGTCAACTTAGGTTAATCTTGTACCCCAGGATGCGACCTACAACAGTGAGCTAACATTTAGGTACCTACTTACTGCTAGGCGAACAGGGGCAACAGGTGTAAGGAAACATACCCAACGTTTCACCAGTGCCGGAGATCTATCCCGGACCCTCAGTATGTGGGATGAGGACGCTAACAGTTGCCCAAGTATACGCGAGAATTTGGGGCATTTATTTATTTATTTATTTATTTATTTTATAATTTGAACATACATACAGAGGTACAAAAAATACAGGTAAGAGCAGCATGCCAAAGCCACTTGTATGCATAGCATTACGGGTATAGCATTACCGCAGTATCCTTTTACCTCCAGTCAATGTTAAATGTAACAGATCTGCCATCAGTAGTACCAAACTGCTTGCGATCTCCAGATTATTTACAAGAGTCTCCTTGTTTGTCAGGTAAGACACATATGCAACAGTTAGGTATCTTTATTTCGAAACGTTACGCCTACACAGTAGGCTTCTTCAGTCGAGTACAGAAAAGTTAGTAGAAGCAGAAGAGATGTGAAGATGATGTAATTAGTCCATCACCCTTGAAGACGTAGTTCTGATGTGGTCAGTCCCTCATCCTGGAGAAGAG
This sequence comes from Cherax quadricarinatus, assembly GCF_026875155.1. Classification (NCBI taxonomy): domain Eukaryota; kingdom Metazoa; phylum Arthropoda; class Malacostraca; order Decapoda; family Parastacidae; genus Cherax; species Cherax quadricarinatus. The sequence continues at coordinate 21,954,664 of NC_069437.1, read as the reverse complement.
TATTTGTTCCATTTGATTAATGAATCCATGCTGAGATTCATTAATCAAATTATGCTCTTCGAGGAGACTTCTAATAATATCAACTATAATTGATTCTACTATAGACGTCAGGCTTATTGGACGGTAATTTGATGGAATGGACTTATCCCCCTAATTAAATGTAGGAACTACATTAATCATCTTCCACATCGCTGGCACAACACCAGTTTGGAGGGAAGCATTAAATACGTTCGCTATCGGCTGAGCAAGTTCCATCTTGCATTGGCAATATAGATGGTTTAGGCTTAAGTCAGAATTTATAAAGAGGTCGGCAAAATTTTGAGTCTTATCTATGAAAAAATTCCTTTGAGTTATCTATGTCTAGTCTAATGTTTCACTGAATTATCGTGATTTTAGTGTTTCGCTTATTTCTTTATTCTCATGAGTGATAAGCTTCATTTTCTCTCTAATTAATGACTTTTTGCTTTCTCTGTCATCCCTGGATTCTGTAATACATTCGATTTAACCTCAATATTTTCCATTTATCGGCAAGAAAGTGCTAAACACGCAAAGGTCATAAACCACCATGAGAATGGGAAATAACCTTATTTGATCCACGGAAAGAAAGGCGAGCGTGAGATATATATATCAGCCTGACAGGTCGTCACATTTTATTTGTGAAGTGAATTGTGAAAGTTTCTCCTGAGGCGGGTTAGTCATACCATGACCCACTCGGTGGAGCTTTTGGACATAACACCAAGACCTTCTGTCGGCTTTTTCGTCATTTCCATTAAAAACAAGAGGGTTCATCATAGGCTGTAATGCTATGAATTCGCCGTTGCCCAGCGGTGAGAGTAGCCACTCTCATTGCTGAGGTCCAGGTAACAAACCCTGGAGATTAACATATGAATTCCACCCCATAAAAACACAGCAGAGTACAATACCGCGGGAGTACTATAGCGTGTCGGCGAGACGACCACAATGTAAAAACAAAACAGTCCTCGATGTGAAGTAATTACTTGCTCAACTTCAGTAAATATTCACATCTAATTCGTGAAAGCGATTATAAACGGAATTCCCGACAGCACGCCAGCAATCATGTGTTCTAAGACGTAGTGTAACTTTTTACACTACACCTTGGAACACATGATTGCTGGCGTGAGTTCGCAGAATATGGAAGCTTACTTTATTTGGCATGCATCGAATGGTCAACAAGGCAAACTATCACTATGCACTTTTCAATAAAAATGCACACACGCAACCATTACACACGCACCCACCCACCCCCTCGAGACCGATCGAGAGACCGCACGCATATACTGCAGTCCTTTTGTCTAATCGACATGTGCCTAGGACAAATGGTAACTAACACACACACACACACACACACACATACACATACACACATACACACACACACACACACACACACACACACACACACACACACACACACACACACACACACACATACACACACACACACACACACACACACACACACACACACACACACATACAACACACACACACACACAACACACACACACACACACACACACACACACACACACACATACACATACACACACACACACACACACACACACACACACACACACCACAACACATACATACACACACATACAACACAAACACACACAGATATACATATATATATATATATAATATATATATAATATATATATATATATTATATATATTATATATTATATATATGGTATAAACCTTGGTATTAAATACCAACAAGTTGTGATAAATAGTTTTGAAGACTGAGGTTGAAGATTGAGGCATGCAACATAAGGAAAACTTTATTAAGGAAACGTTTCTCCACACAGTGGCTTCTTCAGTCCAATACGAAGTAGAGGGGGGTAGGGAGAGAAGGAGTTTGGGGTAATCAGTCCCTCAGCCTGGAATTGACGTGTTCAGTCCATCACTCTTGTAGAAAGTACATCATATGGTCGGAGAAGGGGCTTATATACTGTAGACAGTTGAGAAGAAGCATGAGGAGGCGGGATCACAGTGGAACCATCCACTAGTGTAAGTAGGTCTTCGTTGCAGTGTCTGACAGATGTGATAAATGGTTTTGAAACCCGACAAGTTGAAAACTGAGACACTTATGCAACATAGGGAAAAACCTGATACAAGGAATTCTTTAATACTTGTCCAACTTTTGGACGAAGACCTACTTACATTAGTGGATGGTTCCACTGTGATCCCGCCTCCTCCTGCTTCGACTCAACTGTCTACAATATATAAGCTACTTCTCCGGTCCTACGCTGTACTTCCTACAAGACTGATGGACTGAACACACCGATTCCAGGCTGAGGGACTGATTACCTCATTCTCCTCCTGTTCTTCAAGTTTCTCCTATGTATGGACTATGTATGGACTGTGTGGCAAAACGTTTCCTCAATAAAGATACCCAAGAGTTGCACATGTGTCTAATTTAACAACATTCCAATTTGTTCCATACAGTATGTATAGGCGGAGAGTGAGGTGTGAGTAACGCATGGAGACCCGAAGAATGCCATATTGGGATGAGGACGAGTAAACGATGAGATCATATGACTTCTGTGTTGCTCGGTAGGCGATTAGCGAGGCTTCTGGACACCGTCGGCATCTAAGGTCTTGTTCGGTGAGAATGAGTTGTGCCTCATCCCAATTCATCAAATGCCCCGTGGAGTCTCTGTGGAGGACATAAGAACATACGAAAGGAGGAACACTGCAGTTGGCCTGTTCGGCGAACAGGCCTACTCCAACCCACTAACAGAATATTTGCCCAACTCACTTTAGTTATACCCTAACAATAAGCTCTGATAAATCCACTCATGTGTAAGTCCCACTCAAATCCAACCTCTCTCACTCATGTATTTATCCAACCTAAATTTGAAACTACCCAAGGTTTTAGCTTCAATAACTCTACTAGGCAGGCTGTTCCACTCGTCAACTAACCTATTTCCAAACCAATACTTTCTTATATCTTTTCTAACTCTAAACTTATCTAATTTGAATTCATTATTGCGGGTTCTCTCTTGGAGAGATATCCTAAAGACCTTATATATATCCCTTTTTTTAATACCCATCTTCCACTTAAACACTTCGATCATGTCTCCCCTCATTCTTCGTTTTACAGTGAATGCAATTTAAGGGTCTTCAATCTTTCTTCATATGGAAGATTTCTAATGCTATGTATTAATTTTGTCATTCGTCGCTTAATGTTTTCTAATGAATTTATATCCATTCTGCAATATGGAGACCAGAACTGAGCTGCACAATCTAGGTGAGGCCTTATTAATGATATATAAAGCTGCAGTATGACTTCTGGACTTCTGTTGCTTACATTTCTTGATATAAATCCCAATAATCTATTTGCCTTATTACGTACGCTTAGGCATTGCTGTCTTGGTTAAGGTTGCTGCTCATCATTACTCCCAAGTCCTTTTCGCATTCTGTATGGCTAAGTTCTACATTATTAAGCTGATGCGTACTAGGATTATGAACATTTCCCAAGCTTTAGAACTTTGCATTTATCTACATTGAACTGCATCTGCCACTTTTCTGACCACGAATTGAGCTTGTCTAAATCCTCCTGAAGTTCTGTGACATCTATGTTTGAATCGATTATCCTACCTATCTTCGTGTCATTAGCGAATTTCCTCGTATCACTAGTAATTCCCTCGTCAAGGTCATTGATATATATTATAAACAACAACGGGCCTAAAACTGATTCCTGTGGAACGCCACTTGTTGCAGATCCCCACTCAGACTTAACCCCATTTATGCACACTCCCTGCTTCCATGACTCGATCCATGACAGCACTTTTTCCCTCAGTGCCATGAGCTGCCACTTTCTTTAACAGTCTCTGATGTGGTACTCTATCAAAAGCCTTATTAAAATCCAAATAAACAATATCGAATTCTTTATCATGATCAACGGCCTCTAAAGCTTTACTGAACAAAGTTAGTAAATTAGTTAGGCATGAACGGCCCCTCGTGAATCCATGCTGAGTATCATTAATCAAATTATGCTTAGCAATATGGCTTCTTATAATATCAGCTATAACTGACTAATAATTTGCCCGCAATTGAGGTTAGGCTTATTGGGCGGTAATTTGACGGTAGCGACTTGTCCCCCTGCTTTAAAAATAGGAATTACATTGGCCATCTTCCACACATCAGACATTACACCTGTTTGAAGAGATAAATTACTTTGTTTCTGTCGGTCTATTTGTTTCATAACCATTTCGCTAGTGACTGTGATATTACATAATTTACCTTCTTCAGGCCCCCTATAATAATTAATTAAAGGGATATTTTTAGTGTCTTCCTGTATGAAAACCAGAGAAAATAATGATTAAAAATTGAGCACAGTTATTTTTAAGGGGACCTATCTTATCTCTAACTTTTGTTCTATAAACCTGGAGAAACCTTTAGGGTTAGTTTTAGAATCCCTAGCAACTTTAATTTCGTAGCCCTGTTTAGCTTTTCTTATTCCCTTTTTAACGTCCCTCTTAATGTCAATATACTGATTCATAAGATGACCCTCACCTCTTTTGATGCGCCTATAAATTCCATTCTTTTGCCCTAAAAGATATTTGAGCCTATTATTCATCAATTTAGGGTCATTTCTATTCGATCTAATTTCTTTAAATGGAATAAATGTACTTTGTGCAGCATGTATAGTGTTTAGAAAACTGTCATATTGATAGCTCTCTTCGTTACCCCAGTCCACAGATGATAGTTGTTCTCTAAGCCCATTGTAATCTGATAAGCGAAAATGTGGGACCGTTACTGAGTTATCCCTATTATCATACTTCCATTCAATGCTAAAGATAATTGATTTGTGGTCGCTTACTCCAAGTTCCTCTGAAAATTCTAAATTATTAACCAGGACTTCCTTGTTTGCCAGAACCAAGTCAAGCAGGTTATTTCCCCTTGTAGGTTCTGTAACAAACTGCTTTAAAAAACAATCCTGATCTACGTCCACGAAGTCCTTAGACTCTAAATTCCCAGTAAAGGAATTCCAATCAATATGACTAAAGTTAAAGTACCCTAAAATTACTACGTTATCGTGCCTTGTGGCCCTAACAATTTCCTCCCACAGTAGTCTTCCTTGGTCTCTATCCAAGTTTGGGGGACGGTATATCACGCCTAAAATAAATTTTTCGTGCCTCTCTGAAAATTCTATCCAAACAGACTCAGTATGTGTTTCAGACTTCATACCGGTTTTTATGCAACATTTTAAATGATCTCGGACACAGAGTGTCACCCCACCCCCGTTTCCAATACTTGTGTCTACTTGGAACAATTTAAAACCCCGAATGTGACATTCAGCAGATATGTCCCGATTTTTTATATTAAAGCACGTCTCACTTATGGCAAGAACATTATTGTTACTCGCACTTGCAACTAATCTCAATTCGTTCATCTTATTTCTCGCACTACGGCTATTAGTATATGTTTAGAAAACCCCCCTTCTCTTTTCTCTTCCTGCTCATTTCTGTTCCTCCACTATCCCTGTTACTCTCCTTGTCACCTAGTGTCACTGGCTGTCGAGTATTGACAAATAACTTTACCTCATTCCGCATATAACTGGTTTCCCTAAAACTCACACTATCGCTACAGTGAGAATTCATTGATTGTCCACAAAAACCCATACCACTATTTCTTGTTTAAAGACCTAACAGCTCCCCTCCACTGCGTTGGCCAGGGCCCCACCCCAAACCTAGATAAGTGGACCCATTCCTGGCATACATGTCATTTCTATAATAGAAGAGGTCCCAGTTGTCTATGAATGTTACTGCATTTTCCTTAGCGTTTGTCCAGCCAGCAATTGACACCAATTGCCCTGGACACCCATTCATTTGCAACTCCTCTCCTGAGCAAAATGCCACATATCACGAGGTTTTCACTCTTCTTCCTAAGTAACTCTATTGCTGTCCTATACCTGCTAACCTGCTAATCAAGTCTTCACTCGTACATCAGCCAACATCATTGCCTCCTGCAATGAGGCAGATAATAGGATTGTTCCCATTACCTTTCATGATGCCTAGACAGCTATCAATATCCTCCATCCCAGCCCCAGGAAAACATACCCTCTGCCTCCTCTTCCTATCTGTAAGACAAAAAGCCCTATCCATAAACTTAACCTGACTGTCCCCAATTAAAACAAGGTTCCTACCTTCACTGGCGGAGTTCGTCGTGACGTTCTCGATGGTCTTTGTTGGGATGGCCTTCATTGGAATGGTCTTCGTTGGGGATCCAAGGGATGTCGACTCACCCTCATTTGCCAATGCTTCCTTGGTGCTCATTGTGAAGGTTCCCAGTAAACAACCCACATTCGTCGGGTAGCACAGAAAATGGGTTTGAAGTTTCCACAGTAGTCTTCTGGCTCTTTGCTGTTTCTGACACTCCATCAGCCTTCTTGATCCTCAGCTTCGTTCCATGTTGCCCGGCTGCTGTCCAGGTTCTCCTCCTGACCTGAGGACTCACAACAGGAGGATTGCTAAGAATCTTCTTGTTTTCCTCTGTCAATCGCCGTATCTCGAGCTTAGCTACTCTAAGTTCCTCCTTAAGCTGCTGGTAAAGTTGTTCATCTTGGTTCAGATTCACAGACCGTACACTAAAAAACTAGCTAAAATATCTACCAGCTCATCAATTACTATTAGGAACCTGGTACAAAAACCCAAGCATGATTCTGGCACAAGTAGAGGAATATACAATATACCATGTGGGGGTGTGACAAAGTATATGTGGGGTAAACAGTCAGATATCTGGACATTAGGATCACAGAACACAAAAATGTTTGCAGAAATGATGACCGTAAAAACGCGTGTGTTCAACATAGAGACGATGTTGGACGCCTCCTGAAATTCAGAGAGGCTAAACTAGCGATTAAGGAAGACGATTTAAGACGACGAAAGTGCATAGAAGCTGCCCTAATTGCTGTCAGTAACACTATCCATCAGAAGTCCGGTAGTTACTGTATCTCTAAATTGCTAATCAACAGGATATTACCCATTCTGGAGACTGCTGTAACATGATATCAACAGGTCCTTCTCTAACCCAACCCGTCTCACCACATTAATTCCACTACTGCCTCTACCCACGCAACACTCCATCTGATCCTACCACTATAAATACTCGTTTTTCTTGGTTTTCTCTGTATTAGGACTAAAGAAGTCACTCGTGGCGAAAAGTTTCCTTTAATAAATGTCCTGAACTGTACATAAGTGCCTTTTTCCACAGGACTGATGAAGCCACTTCATGGCGAAACGTTTCCTCAATAATAAAGATACCCAAGTGTTGCATTTGTGTCTAATGTATCAACTTGTCGGTTCTCTGAACTATTTGTCTACATTCCTGTCAGACAAAGCAACATCTTGGGATCAACCAAGCCTAATCCTGGCTACCACAACATCAGTCAGTCTGCTCACTTTGAAAGTTGCTCCTTAAACATCTTATCTACGTTCATGTTATCATAATGAGTTACAGATATACTCAGGTTTCTAACTGAATTCCTATGACATTCCCCTTCATTATTTACCTCTCTCCTAATATTATTCCTAATGCTAGATACGGGCATACCAAAGTTATATTCTTCATTTTATGTCAGGGTATTTGCTTTGGCAAGCTTATCAGGTTTATCATGTGTGAGGGAATCCACAAAATTTGTATCTTAATTATTCTTTTGGAGTATCTATATCTATCTAGGTTCTCCGTTGAGCATGTTGTTAGTCATTACGTTGAGTCAAGTGCGCTCAGTGTTGATATAGCTGTTGTCTAAACTTTCATATTGTTTATGGTAACTGCTAGGATACTGAAATGCGTTAAAAATTCCAACCAAATAAATGTTTTGTCGTAAGTAAGTATACATAGATGAAAAACATGAAATGACTTGCCGGATTTGAGTTCCCATTTATAGTGTTAAAAAACAACAGTAAATATTGTAAGACATAGTTCAGTACGCTAGAACCAACTTGTAATTAACCCGAGTTTTTTGGGCGTTGTGCGATCCATGGAAGGTGTTCACCGTCTCTAACAACACCAACCCCGTGTACCTCAGTACAAGCAAGCGGACACTATCTATAACTCAACACACCAAAGATGTTAGGTTCTTCAAGAGACGTAAAAGGTGGAGGAGCTAGAGATCAGCACTTTCAAGTTAGGATGGAGCATTAGCTCAATTCTGAACAAGCCAGGAACTTAGAGTGAACACTCTCAAAAGTCCTAGCAACTGAATCTTAACTTAACCCCCACACACATTGTTGTACAAGTGCCAGTTACAGCTCAATATAACGAGACACTGCAATGATAGTCTCATGAGGCACAAAAGCTTTAGGTCACTCTCCATCAAAAAATTCTAGACATAACATGTTTTATGAATATAATATATATATTATATAATATATAAATATATTATATATATAATATAATATATATATATATATATATATATATTAATATATATATATATATAATATATATATTAATATATATATATATATATATATATATATATATATATATATATATATATATATATATATATATATATATATATATATATATATATATATATATATATATATTATTAAATTTATTATATAAATATATATATATATAATATATAATATATATATAATATATATATATTAATATAATATATATATATAATATATATATATATATATTAAATATATATATATATATATATATATATATATATATATATATAATATTTATATATTATTATATATATATAATATAATATATATATATATTATATATATATATATATTATATATATATTATTATATATATATATATTATATATATATATATATATATATATATATATATATATATAATATATATATATATATATATATATATATATATATATATATATATATATATATATATATATATATATATTTGCGGCAGGGCGACAGCTGATCAATTCGGACTTCATGGTCTTGTGTCACACAGCAGAAGGGAAGTATGCCAGACATGAGGAGGTCAATGACATCATAAAGAGAAGCCTCGCCACAGCCCGTTGCCCAGCTCAATGGGAACACGGCTAACGCATACAACCTTCCGGGGAAAAACCTCCTCAGTATATGTCCTGAGTGGGCGACCAACCAAGCCACGCGACGTATCAGAAGATGCATTGTAAAGGTATCAGCAAGAGCCCATTAGATGAAATTTATGTCTGTCAAATATGCTAAAATTTTGGATCAATCGGAAACTCTACTCAACAAAACACAACAAAAATTTGAGACAATTGGATTAAGTCTTATTAAGATATCTACATGAGTCCTTAAGAGGGCCAGGAGCTGTACCTTAAAAAGTCAAGACTCTCAGGAGCCAGAACTCAACCCTGTGAATTCCCACTAAAATTTGAGATGATCTTGGCAAAATTCTATTCGATGTCAATGTCTTCTTTACGTCTTACAATAAATTTTTTTGGAAACTTGTACTGTTCATCCCATGAAGACAATACTGGTTGGCTACAGCCTAGCAACAAACTCTGGTAATTTCTTTTTGCTCGTCAATACTCTTAGAATATTGGTAGAAAGCAAGTATACAGGTAGGTTCGCCAATAAGGATCCTGGCCCGGGTCTTATCCTTGCAGTGACTCGGCATGGCAGAGACCTGATGAGGAGGAACAGTAAGGAAAAACGAGAACACTTAAGGTTTTGATACACTTTTGTTCTGTTAGGATCCGAGACCGTTGGCTTCTGTTAGAATGTTCCACAGGTTTTCTCAAGGTATTACGTTTGAAGTTCATTGAAAAAGCTAGAGATGTCTAATGGCTCATGTGGTAGCCCCTTTGGGCTTCAACTAAAAATCCGGAAGCGATCCCGGCACAAGAAGAAGCGTTGGACATGTTTTCTTATACCAGTTGCCCCATTTCATCTAACATTAAGTACTTTGATATTAGCAGACTGTTGTGAGGCGCATTAAATAAGATGTTAGTATATCTTACATACAGCTAGTCTCTAAGAGGTGCCGAGACACAATAACAGATTTTAGCTTGTAAAGTCATGAAGTAAAAATCCAAATATCTGCTGGACTTTCGAGAACTTTTAAGAAATTTAAGATTTTTAATTTCATCTACATTCAGTAACATATTTATTAACAAATAAAACATCACTGAGAAAAGAAACTGGAGAAACATAATCCCGACGAACAAACTATTTTGGGTCATTGTTAAAGTGAATAATTACAAGCTGACATGGGAGGCAGAACGAGAAGGAACAAAGGAAGCTTAACTTTCCTATGATCCACAGTGACTTTAACAAAAACTTTTTCTACGTGAAGACAGTGAATAAATGAAACGAGATGGATGAGGTCGAAGTAAACATAAACTTCATACATGGATTCAATAATTTATGATAAAAGCCCAGGAAGGAAATATGTCAACCCTTTGAGACAGCTGGAGCTACACCCCAGCAGGCACAGAAGACACGCTTCAGGTACACATCAGTACAATTATCATACATAGTAACATGTGTAAATTACCTACGAACCCCCCCCCCACCCCCCAAAAAAAAATCAGATGAAGTGACTTATTTCCACTGGGGTCCTGACATTTTCATTGTAAAGGAACTTACTAGTTTAGGATATATTGTAAATATTTTATTATCATAAGAAGCTACAATATAATGACTCACGCTGCCATGAAACCAGTAAACACACTCGTCGAAAGAGTAGCAAAAACATATTATTACAAAAGTAGAAATAGCCACGAGTGAAGAGGTGTGGGCAGCACTAAGCAGAGGTAGGAGGGATGAGGGTGGCACTGTGATGGGAAGTGTTGGTAGCATTGGGGAGCGAGGTGGGGAGGAACCAGGGCTGGGGAAGTGTGTTTGGCAGTCACTAGGTGCTTGATACTCGACCTAGAAGGAGATAGCAAGTGACACTACTGTTTACTCTGGGTCTCAACTACTGCAGCACTCCACGTACATATTCCTTACTGTAACAAAGGTACGTTTCAGCTATGATGACCCAATTCCTTCAGATCATGTGAGAAAGTCTATCGGCTATTATCTGTGTGCACGTATATAACTCCTCTTGATAGACTACACACCAGATTCTTCCAAGCATTCGTCTCCTGTCTTAATGGCAGATATTTTACTTCTTCAACAACTGAGAATTATGCGACATTTAAAATATCCAGATCGTCTCA
>NC_069437.1:21913467-21938467 GCF_026875155.1 Cherax quadricarinatus | reverse complement strand
TAAACAAGTTAAGAAACCCTAGGGAACGAATGGATTTGTCAGTTAAAAACAGAGTTGGGGAGTTAGTAGATGGGGAGGTGGAGGTATTGGATAGATGGCTAGAATATTTTGAGGAACTTTTAAATGTCGTCAAAGAAAGAGAGGCGGTAATTTCATGCATTGGCCAGGGAGGTATACCATCTTTTAAGAGTGAAGATGAACAGGATGTGAGTATTGGGGAGGTGGGTGAGACATTACGTAGAATGAAAGGGGATAAAGTAGCTGGAACTGAGGGGATCATGACAGAAATGTTAAAAGCAGGGAGGGGGGGGGGGTGGATATAGTGTTGGAGTGGTTGGTATTTTTGTTTAATAAATGTATGAAAAAGGGGAAGGTACCTAGGGATTGGCGGAGAGCATGTATAGTCCCTTTATTTAAAGGGAAGGGGAACAAAAGAGATTGTAAAAATTATAGAGGAATAAGTTTACTGAGTATACCAGGAAAAGTGTACGGTAGGGTTATAATTGAAAGAATTAGAGGTAAGAGAGAATGTAGAATTGTGGATGAGCAAGGAGGTTCTAGAGTGGGTAGGGGATGTGTAGATCAAGCATTTACATTGAAGCATATATGTGAACAGTACTTAGATAAAGGTAGGGAAGTTTTTATTGCATTTATGGATTTAGAAAAGGCATACGATAGTGGATAGGGGAGCAATGTGGCAGATGCTGCAAGTATATGGAATAGGTGGTGAGTTACTAAAGGCTGTAAAGAGCTTTTATGAGGATAGTGAGGTTCAGGTTAGGGTGTGTAGAAGAGAGGGAGACTACTTCCCGGTAAAAGTAGGTCTTAGACAGGGATGTGTAATGTCACTATGCTTGTTTAATATATTTATAGATGGGGTCGTAAAAGAAGTAAATGCTAGGGTGTTCGTTAGAGGGGTGGGATTAAATTATGGGGAATCAAATACAAAATGGGAATTGACACAGTTGCTTTTTGCTGATGATACTGTGCTTATGGGAGATTCTAAAGAAAAATTGCAAAGGTTAGTGGATGAGTTTGGGAGTGTGTGTAAATGTAGCAAGTTGAAAGTGAACATAGAAAAGAGTAAGGTGACAAGGGTATCAAATTATTTAGATAAAGAAAAACTGGATATCAAATTGGGGAGGAGTATGGAAGAAGTGAATGTTTTCAGATATTTGAGAGTTGACGTGTCGGCGGATGGATTTATGAAGGATGAGGTTAATCATAGAATTGATGAGGGAAAAAGGTGAGTGGTGCATTGAGGTATATGTGAAGACAAAAAACGTTATCTATGGAGGCAAAGAAGGGAATGTATGAAAGTATAGTAGTACCAACACTCTTATATGGATGTGAAGCTTGGGTGGTAAATGCAGCAGCGAGGAGACGGTTGGAGGCAGTGGAGATGTCCTGTCTAAGGGCAATGTGTGGTGTAAATATTATGCAGAAAATTCGGAGTGTGGAAATTAGGAAAAGGTGTGGAGTTAATAAAAGCATTAGTCAGAGGGCAGAAGAGGGGTTGTTGAGGTGGTTTGGTCATTTAGAGAGAATGGATCAAAGTAGAATGACATGGAGAGCGTATAAATCTGTAGGGGAAGGAAGGTGGGGTAGGGGTCGTCCTCGAAAAAGTTGGAAGGAAGGGGTAAAGGAGGTTTTGTGGGCGAGGGGCTTGGACTTCCAGCAGGCGTGCGTGAGCGTGTTCGATAGGAGTGAATGGAGACCAATGGTATTTGGGACCTGACGAGCTGTTGGAGTGTGAGCAGGGTAATATTTAGTGAAAGGATTCAGGGAAACCGGTTATTTTTATATAGCCGGACTTGAGTCCTGGAAATGGGAAGTACAATGCCTGCACTCTAAAGGAGGGGTCTGGGATATTGGCAGTTTGGAGGGATATGTTGTGTATCTTTATACGTATATGCTTCTAAACTGTTGTATTCTGAGCACCTCTGCCAAGACAGTGATGTGAAAGTGTTGAATGATGAAAGTATTTTCTTTTTGGGAATTTTCTTTCTTTTTGGGTCACCCTGCCTCGGTGGGAGACTGCCGACTTGTTAAGTATATATATATATATATATATATATATATATATATATATATATATATATATATATATATATATATATATATATATATATATATATATATATATATAAGGTATTTTTTGCCGAGCAAGCTAAATGAATGCTTTTAGTACACGAGTCGTCTTAACAACTGATAAATATTCTCTAAAAAAAAGTCGAAATTGTTTTCGGATCTTTTTTAGAATGTTCATTAAATTACTGAATGTATCGATTTTCCAGGCCAGTGTCTCTCTACCTGTTGGTCCCACATTGTGTGTTGTGCGATGGCAGTTGTGGCATCCGAGGACGGGATGATCCAGTGCCGACTCTCTCTAGAAAGCCCCATTACCTCTACGCTCGTTAACAACACAAATGCAACTTACTACTACTGGCAAGGTCAGAGTCTGGTGAAACATTCCGTTTAACAGCACAAGTGCTCATAAATTGCAGTTAAATCGTGAGACGATATTTTGGTCAGTAGTGTACCACTCTCAGTCGTGACTTTTATTATTCTATTGTATAATTAATTACGCATCTACATTTCAATATAAGGGCAAATAACCGCAAGTACTCGTGGATCAGTCCACAAAGGTTTTTAGTCGACAATCGCATCACTTTCAATCGACAGTTACTTTGTTTTTTACATTTTCTCTCTTTTACATCGTAATTATGAACAGCTCATCATTACTCTGAGCAATATTTAATTTCAGCCTGAACTAAACTAGACAGTGTTTGATCTCATGCGAGAGTTCGTTGGCGCCAGTGAGCCTTATTAGTTTTATTTTGTATCCGACAATGTGCTTATAAACTTAGGAAACGAATAAGGAAGCAGCTTCAGTAATGTATACAATAACTAATAAGAGTAAAATACGTAAATTCACTAAAAAACATATAAATCGATGTGGATGGGCTGCTGGTTTCTCTATTACTCCTCTCTACCACTTGTAATAATATGGTGGAGTTTTCCTCATTAGAAAAAAAAAAAGTTTTCCCTGATGTGGAATTATTTCAGAAGATAATTTGTTCAGCAATTAAAGGCAGAGGTTCACTCGGCAGCATTCGAAGCTGCTCCTGCATCTCCTCCATTTGTTAATGCTCTGCTACTTCTTTTTCTCCCTTTCTTTCCAGTACATTTCTCTTGTACGCTCTTCTTCTCCTCTGGAAGTCTCTGCAATTCCTTCCTCCGGATGCTGGACTATTAGTAGTGATTAGACAATTGTGGCTAACCGGCGCTAATCTTGGCTTACCGGAGTTAGGTTCTCTGCTTAGTTTGAAACAGAGATCAATGGATTAGCACTTAAAAAGAGTCCCAGGATAGAAATGAGATCGTTTGTAAGTTTTTTTTTTTATATTTTATTTATAACATACAATACATTAACAAAAGTATACAGTATGAGAGCATCGACAGACAATATAAATTCATCAATTTCTATACACTGCAATATGCAGTAATATGTCAAATATATACACTTCATGCAGCTGTTAGGTGAATACTGCCATATACATAATTCATTACTACAAAATATAACTGTTCAAGTAATACAAAATAAAGAATCCTCTTACTCCTTCACGACTGCTAATTTCAATATACACACACAATAATTACATGCAAAAAATGCAAGCAGTATAACCCCCCCCCTATTTACCCCAGCTCACCAAAATGTACAGCATTTCACCGTTGTTTATTTAACTTATAAACTAACCAAACTAATTTAAACTTAAGAACATATTATATTGAAAACAATAACAACTCTACAGTAGTGAAAATGCCAGCTGCTGTCCTAATATTATTATATACATAGTATATAATATATATATATATATATAATATATACATATGTATATATATATATATATACATTATAAACTGAATTAGTTTACAATGGGAGTCAAATCCTATCTTTATTGCTGTGTCATCGATACCATGCCTAACCCTTCTAGGGTAGGGTAGGTGCCTGAGCCCGAGCCTTTAGCTCATAAGACTGTCATTCCCATTTGCCCCCTTGGGGCGGGGATGGCAGACCAGAGAGGCCTAGCTTGTGGCTAGGCCTGGGGACAGTTGGTCCCAAAGATGAGGAGGTACTTGTGCCTCCTCCCATGGGAGACTTAGGTCTCAGACACTCCCTAAAGAGGGAGCCAAGGCCGGGCCACCACTTGGATAAGGCCCGGGCTGGGAGAATACCGGCGTATCTTTAATAATAATAAATAATAATATTGCTGTCCCATGCAGCATGCTCAGACATTCACTATTTACGTACTACGATACCTCTGCAGAAGGCATTTAATTAAACAAATATTAAATACATAAAACGCTGAACTCAGCACTCCATGCACTGCCAATTACACACAATCCTTCTTCTATGACTTATACATTACCACGCACATGTCCCCAAACCAACATCTTTCGTTTGCAATGCCGTTTGTACACCCCCCCTTCTTAGTTATCGATGCTTTACACAACAATCTAATCCCATTGCCCCCCATCTCCGGACTAGTGTGTCGTGCATTTCCCAAAGTAAACCTACCACATGGAGCCTATCTAAGCCTCCCTCGAGGGACCAAGCCTCCCCCCACACACTCTAGGTCTCAACTAACCTATAAATAGGATCTTTGCACACATGCAAATAATAACTGTGTAGCGGCAACCTTGCTCAAGCCCTATCCATGTCACCACACCTCCACAACGTCCATTGATTGAAAATTCTCTATTGCCCTTATAAACGTTTCAACCCACACTCCCAATCCATCCCAAAAACATTCTTTCTAGGATCTGTCTTAACCCTCCCCATTCGCACCTGTCAACAACCCAACCACTTCATTGCAACGCCTACCCCCCCTCCTTCCTGCGTCCCCTCAAAACTCTCAACAAACCCCTTTAGAATTCCGTGCCCCATGACCATCGACCGTTCTGGCAACCCTAGTTGACCTTTTGAAACTACACGTCCCACTACACATTTTAACCTATTCCCCAAAATCTTCGCGAACAATTTATAGTCCGCAGACATGAGAGTAATCGCCCTGTAATCCTTAAGTGTACTCTGCCCCTTACCCTTAGGCACAAGCACAACGACCCCTGTACTTTGCGTCTCGCCCAGTTCTCCCCCGTCTTTCATTCTATTGAACAGCGTTACTAAAAAACCCCTTAACAGATCCCAATGTTTTAAGTAAAATTCACTTGGTAGTCCATCAATACCTGGTGCTTTGCCTCTGCACATGTCTACAAGCGCTCTCCATATCTCCCCCTCTTCAATCTCACCACCCAAAGCTTCCCTGTCCTTTCTCCCCAGAGCTACGGGCTCTACAGCACACACCCCATCAAGATCCTCCCTATTAACTCCTTTACTTTTCCAATAATGCCCATACCACGCATCCGCGAACATACTCATCCCCTCCGTTGTTTTTAACACCTGCCGCTCCCTAAAACCTTTCACCTCAGAGTGCACTTCCAAATCTGCTATTGTGGTCGCTGTCCTCCTCTGCTGTTGTCTTCGCAACACACATGCCGATGGCTTGTCCCCCGAAAGCACTTCCTCCACACCCGCCTGCACCCGCACCGCATGAAATCTCTCCTCCTGCACCTCTCTTAACCTGCTCTTCAGATCATCTATTGCCTCTGTTTGGAATACCCCTCCCACCACTCCTTGCTCATGATAGTTTCCTATTCTACTTTCCAAATAATTTGTTAATCCATACTTCAGTCGATTTATACGCTTCCCCTCACCCACGTAAAACCTACGAATCCTCTCCTTGGCCGCACTGTCCCACCAACGTACAACATTATCAACCCTTTTTGCCTCCTCGCCTAGCTTCCTCCACAACGAAGCGAACCCCCCCTCCACTTTCTCATCCTCAAGGAGTCGCGTGTTTAATTTCCAGTAGCTTTCAAACCGTTTCACTAACGAATCTCATGCCACTCCCACCACCACTGCCCTGTGATCTGAATAAATTGCTTCTATAGTGTTAAAAGACTACTGAAACCCCTTGCGTTATATAGATCCTATCCAGTCTAGCTGCGTATTCCCTCCTTACATACGTATGTTGCACTTCACCTATTCCACCCCAAAAAGCATCTCGTACCCCAATATCTCTACACAGATCTCGCAACACGTTTGAGAAATATCCCGCCCCCACTGCCGTCACATCAAATCTCCGTATTATACAATTCCAATCTCCCCCAATCAATGCAACCCTGGGCAGTGCTCTCAAGAAATACACCAGATCATCCCTTACAAATGCCGACTTGACCCTCACATCGTTCTCCACCGGAGCATACACCAACAAAGGACACGCGTTCACGCATCCACCACCCGTCCACTCTCATTATTCTTCCCTCACCCCCCCCCTCAAACCTTTGCAAAATAAACGGGCTTGCCTCACGAATTAAAACACCTACTCCGCCTTTTAAACGTGTCGTTGGCATTACAAAAGCCCCATATCCATCCACCTCCAGAAATTTTCCTGTTTTCAAGTTATGCTCTTGTATAAAGGCAACATCTACCTTGTAACGATACAGCAGTCCTCGCAACCATACACACTTACCACTCTTACATAAACCATTAACATTAATTGTCATACACCTTAGGCCTGCTTACGTTTTCCACCCACTTTTCCCCACCACATTTTTCCGCTGTCCAGTAGCCTCATACACACCGTCCTTGGCACTCTCCCCATCCCCTCCACTCCTAACCCCTTGCTGGCGTTTTCTCTGTGCCTCTACACACACCTTCAATCCCCGCCTTTTTCCCTGGTCTTTGTGCTGGAGTGAGGACGTCATCAGAGTCAGACGTGACAGCTGCCCGCTTCCTCGACACTTCCTCTTCCGCCATGCTTGTCTCCTGACCTTCCTCATTGTGCACCTCCACCTCTATCACCTCATTCCCCTTCTCACTACTTGGCCAAGCCGACCCCTCAAGGAAGGTTCCTTGATGTTGGTGAGGGGCTCTTGATTTAGGGAATTGGATCTATGCTCCAGTTCCCCAAATTAAGCGAATGCCTTCCACAACCCCCAGGCCTGTATTATCCTCCGGTTTAGTCGCTTCCCCCTTGATTGAATATAATAATAATGGCCCAAGCCACATTACATTCCTTCCTCGAGAACCCCATGCTTCCCCTTGTCCGGTACACCTGTGTCCTCCCCGTCGTTACCTCTGTCAAGGCTTCCTCCGATTTCATGGATCATACTGCAAACTGTCTCAAGCACTACGTCAATTTCTAACGTATTCGGTTCGTGCTATTCCCTCGTGCATCACATCTCTTAGCAGACGCACTCAATTGCTGCACTACCCCATGCTCCCCTCACGTTGCATTTGCTCTCAGTTCCTCAACTTCCCAAACACGACTCACGCCTACTCATCTGGCGTTCTGATAGTCACTGTAGTACTGCCTCGTAAATTCACTCCTTGGTATTCCCTGGTCAGTCCTCGTCCTCAACATTCAGCCGTATGATCATAACCATCACACAGTCTACAAGTTTCTACGTTGGCCATCGTAAGTTACAAGTATTTGTGTCCTAAATATTCCTCTTAAGAACACAGCACGAAGGTGATTAATGTACCTCAGTATCATCCTTTAGGCTAAACTACTTCTGGACAACCACACATTAAGCCCCTGGCCGTCCACTTGCGCTTGTTGAGCTACGTGTACAGTCCAAACTTCCCAACACACTACTGTAGGATCATGACTTCATTTGCCTCGAAAGAGCCCATTACGTAATCGTTACATACGTAAATTGACTCGAAACATGACCACTTTACCGGATGCCCTCGTTAACACTCGATACTAACATCCTGATAATGAGCAAGTAGATCTAATACACTGTGATGATCAAGTTTTCACGAACATTCGGTAGTTTCCATTTAAGGCTACACCGTAAGTCGCATTATCCTCAATCCCATATGTCTCTCGATAGATCAGTAGGTCAACAACGTCAACGGCCGAATCTTGATAAGCATTGTACCTCTCATTAATTCATGCCGACAGTGTTAATTCGCGGCCGAACCCCAACCACCATTATGAAGCCTGGCATAGCACCTGGCCCTGTCAAAGAATGAAAGCAAACGTCCAACCCTCACCGGCAGCTGGGCGAGGATTCATTGAAACAGACATCAATGGATTAGCACTTAAAAAGAGTCCCAGGATAGAAATAAGATCGTTTGTAAGATTAGAGCCTATGATTACAGGAGGACCAACGCTGCATATCACCTGTGCACCACACGTCAAGAATACTTTAATCCGTAAAATAGGGATTATGTAATAATGTTATATTATTATTATTATTATATTATTATTATTATTATTATTATTATTATTATTATTATTAGTAGTAGTAGTAGTAGTAGTAGTAGTAGTAGTAATTTTGGGTGTTTACAGATAGGGTGCCAGGATTATCTTATGAGCTGAAAGCAGATTGTTTCCTCTATTACATCTCATCAACTGGTCTCGACTTCAATTCGGCCAAAACACTGTGCCAGAAACTCCCCGGTCACCGCCTCTTAATGCCAAAGCTGGCAGCTCATTACAACACGGCCCTGGAAATTTTTAATGAAACTGGTAAGCCTCATTTATCTTATTTCAAACGAATATACCTGAAAAAGACATTACTTTCCTTCTGTATCTTCTTTCATGTATAATCATCTAGCTTTCAATACTACCATTCTGCAACTCAAAATAACATTCACTTGTCGTCATTAATTTTCATTAATAGGTATCATAACAAATGCTGAATTATGCACAAATAACCCACACGTAGAGCGACGTTTCGTCCACTCTTGGACCATTTACAAAGTCTCTCCTATGTGCGAGTCATTTATGAACTGTTCCATTCACTGTACTGGGCCTTTTTATTTTAGATGCCGGAAATGTTCACTTACTGGTACTTTGTTCTTTAGGTAATAAGCAGTTCTGGTTTGATCTTCAAATGGCGGTTGAAAAAACCGCTTATTTATGGGGTGACCAGACGCCGTATCTCAGCACCCCGACCTCATCCGTTGTTGGGAAAATTGTACAAGACACTCCTGCTCCAGTTGCCTTCAGGATGCAACTTTACAATGTTCTTAATGATATTTCACTGACTTCAGTATATTATGGAGTGTGTCATGCCAATCCACTCGGCTTGGAATGGTAGTGATTCTTTCACAGAAGAATGAAAATGGTACTATTACTACATACTAAATTTTTATTGAGAACAATGTCATGTGTATGATAGTGAGAGTGTTTCTCTTTATCAGATTAATTCACACATTTATAGCAGTAAATGGTGAGAAGCTGACAAGTGGGCAGTCACATACTAAACCTTTTATTTAACGAGTCGCCCGCTGTTAAGTTTAGTCAGTTTAGTTGTGCAGCCTGAGATGCTAATTTATTGTGTATCCCATACTCTTCCTGTGAGCGCTATCGTAAAAAAAAAACAGGATTACAGAGGTCACACTTGGTCTTTGTCAGACCTCACCGAGCACTGATACATCACTAAAAAGGAATATTTGTAATATCGTATTTTACAACTACTTCATACAGTTGTACAATAGACAAATAACCCGCTCATAGAAGAGAGGAGCTTACGACGACGTTTCGGTCCGAGTTGGACCATTTACAAAGTCACACTTTGTAAATGGTCCAAGTCGGACCGAAACGTCGTCGTAAGCTCCTCTCTTCTACGTGCGGGTTATTTATGTGTCGTTCCAGTCACTGTATTGTGCCTTTTTTTTTGTTATGTATGTTAGTTGTTGTATACAGTACAATAAAGAATACAATATAAAAAATTAATATCTAATTATCACTTAGATCAATGGTATAAGAATTACGAGCCAACTGACACACAAAAATTAAACTATAATTTAGCTGCCACCATTGAGGAATTGCTCACAGACCAAGCGAATAGAAAAGGACATAAATCTTCCGCCATAAATGACAAATACCATCATAAGTACTATAATGATTCACAACTACGCAATTTAACACATGTAACTAGGATATCTGGTAACGCGTATCGTGAATGTAGAACTTGTTGAGAACTTTCCAAGCTCCACTAAAAATGAAAGGAATAGAAAGCAATTTGTTAGTGAGTTAAATAGGTCTGTCCCTGTAAGTCTGGATTGGAGAGGTATAAATAAAATAACCAGGAGAAAGACTGGTAATGTTGCTCATCCCTTTCTTTTAGAATAAGCGAATGACCTTACAAATAATTGGGTCAAAACATATAGGCATGAAAAAAAGATGTCAGGAAATGTTTCAAACAGTTCTGAATCGTCGAAATGTGGGAAATAATAACATTTTATCACAATTTTCTTATTTTTAATATATCACGTTATTTTTAAAAACATCAAATGAAGACCAACAAAATCTAAGAGGTTTTCTACCATCTCGTATTAGAAGAAGCCTAGAGAGTACTTGTGAAGGAAGGTTGAAAATTATTGGTTTTAGGAGCCAAAATATTGATGAGTGTGAGAGTCTCTTCACCGAGCAGGAGTTAGATAATGGTATAACTTACGATATCCTCAGAACTCTAAGACAGGTGCCTGAAAACCCTTTGGTAGCTCTGTATAATCTGAGTTAAATCGAGGGTATTCTTCCTACTTTCTGCACCAATAATCTCATGGTGACTATCCCTAAACCCCAACAGCCTGATACATTTAGACCAATCTCTATAACTAGTTGTCTTTGTAAATCTTTTGAAAGAATAAAACTTTATAGACTATATTACAGAATTAGACGCCAACTTTTCACTCATCTCTAAGGTTTCATGAACGAGAAAAGCGTATAGTATTGTATTTTTGCCACATTTCTTGATTTAAAATCTGCACTTGATATCACAAACAGTAACCTTCTCAGTTGGATAACAGGATATCTGTCAAATAGAGTATTCTCTGTCCTCTACCAAGGATTTAGAAGCGAGTCTGAAGAAATGTCCCTAGGTAAACCTCAGGGAGGAGTTCTCAGTCCCATGTTGTTTAATGTTCTGATTAATGCTCTCCTAAATGCTCTACCTGCCTCGCCTAAACATATAGCTATAAGTTATGCTGATGATATTATGATCCATACAAAAGGGCATAATAAGATGAGTACCATTCTTACGAGGTTAGTCTCTTCTGCTTCTATCAACTTTTCTGTACTCGACTAAAGAAGCCTACTGTGTAGGCGAAACGTTTCGAAATAAAGATACCTAACTGTTGCATATGTGTCTTACCTAACAACGAGGTTACAGTAGTTCGTAATCGATTACGCCTCATCATATCTTCATTGAAAACGAAGATATTGTCAGGCAAGCGATATGCTCCACCCATCTGTTTGCAGGGTGAGTTAAAAATTACAGATATTTTAGTGTAGATGTGCCCATCAATAAGTCCACCAAAGCGGAGTGAAAGATGTTGTGGTAGCCAGCCTTAGCCTTAGTACTTCTGGTAGTTTAGGAGACACACATATAATGATCAAACAAAATGTAAATTATGTGGCCAGCCCTATGGTTACTATCTTGAACAATGTGCTCTTTATTACCCATTTATTGAGGAATAGAGAGGTAGACCTATAATAACCTATGTCATATCTCTAGATAGCCTATTAATGAAAATAAGATACCAGATGTGGAAAATACTGTATATATTTTCCAGAAATACAGTAGTTATGTAAATAGATAGCCATACTGTATTAATAATATTTATGTCATAGAAAACGGAAAGCCTGCGTCTGCGCAGACGAGACTCGCCATCTTGGTTTTGAATTTTGTACAAACGTTGGTGTAATGGGAAGAATTTTTCGTGCTCTAGAGGTTAATTGTGTTGACACCTCTCAAATAGGAGGCGAAATTGGTGGATGTGCATTCCTGCATAACTTGAGATATCAGACGACTGGACAAGACAGCTCCAGGAACCTCAGATAATTCTGGCCAGCATTATTTTCATAGATTTAGTTAGAGTGAGGTTTTCTGAGTATGATACACATTAATCTCCAGTCAAATTGGTGAGTGATATTAAGATATATTCTCCTTCTGTTGTGTAAATGTGTATATATGTGTATCTATAATCATTTATTAATATACAGTCCACAAATTTATATATTTACCAGCATTCCTGGTGATACAAATCATTTATAATTAATAGGTCCAGAGCAACTTGTGGTTATGACAGTGGTAGGTATCGAAGGGGGACATTTTTTGCGACCTAGGTGTCCCAAATTCCTACTTGTCTATGTAACTCTGATAAATAATAATTATCTTTGTTATCATTTTCTGTTATGTACATAATTAGTTACATTCAGATAAATGCAATTTTCCACACCAGATATATTAAGCAAGTTTAATAAATTTGCTTGCAAAAGATAAGTGATCTGTAGATATAAATACAGAAGTACTCCTGTAAACCCTTATGGGGCCTAGGTTCTAGGTCTTTTTGGTACCCACATGCTCTTGGGCTACCTTCCACAGGATGGATATGGGGTGCAAAATAAACTAGCCGCTTCGGAGGCAAAAATCTAATCTAAATTTTTGTTTTGCAATTTCTTCATATAGTTGTTGTACACAGTTCAGTAAGGAATATAATCTAAAAAAATGAATAAATAAAACTTATTACCACTAAAAAAAAATTGGTCATAGCTGGGTTGCAGTCTCTATAATGGCAGTTTGTTCATATACTCGAGTGAAAATGGGGATACAACCTTAAGATTTCAGATATCTTATTATTAACAATGAATTATTTTGCCATATTATCTAAGGTTTCTATGGAGGTGTCTCTGAAATATTGATGTTTGGACACTCTAAGGTAGAATGCTTCATAAAATGCTCCATGTATGGCCCTGTCTCTGTTCACACACTGAATTTTATGTCACTAACATCTCCATTTAAACCGTACTGCCAGAGATGCTGCTAGCGTAGCCTCAGCCTAGTGGTAACAATATATTGAAATCTACGTACGTTGTTACTTTCTCTATAGATATATTTGACTTGACACATTTCGCTATGTTGGATAATGGATCTGCTAGTTCCTGTCTGTACTGTTCTGCTTTCTTCAAGCTCGTTTGCTACTTCCTTTCTGACAATGTTTCGTAAACTTCTGTTTGAAAACCAAAGTTATACTCAACATTTTCCTTATTTTATGCTTGTTTACCTAATTCATCAACTGAGTCATGCTCATGGAGGCCTAAGTGAGAGGAAAGCCACAAAAGCTTAATTAACTGTATTTTCTGAAGGCCTTGATAATGCCACATGTATCACCTGATGTCTCAACTCCGACATCACCGGAGGAGGGCTTCGAAAATAGTCGAAAACTGGGATACGAAAAGAGTATCACAATGCTCGACTATTTTCGAATCTTAACTGTGGACTATTTTCCTATTACATCGCTAGAATGTCTTGATGTACAGCTATAGTTGGTTTGTTCATGGGATTCATCTCACTTAAGCTGTTTTAATAATCCTTGTGTGTCATCTTTTAACCTACACTACTGAAAAGATCTTCGCATAATAAGAGCAATGAAGTTAAGTAAAATGAGAGTTAGCTGTTATGAGGAAAAATAAAACTTCCTGCATATGATGCATTTCAAGATCTAATTGAAAAATAATCTATGTGGTAATTTAAACATTATCAAACTATGTTGGTAGAATTACCGACAATATGTAAGGCAAAAGGACATTTTACTGAGTCAAAGTAACAGCTTGACGAAGCTTCTGGAGAGAGAAACGTTACCACAGTGAAATGTCGCATTAGTTGCACTTGTGTACTTTTACCTAACATGATATAACTAGATTTAGGATCTCATGTTATCTACCTGTATTATGCCTAACTTTTGTCTATTTACAAGCAAGTTTATCTACCACATACCAGTATTTTGGATCAAGTTTAATAAATGCTAAACTTTGTGTTAAGTGGCTGTTTGTGATAAACGTTATGTCTGTTATACATGCATTTTTCTTAACTAAAGAATAATGAACGACTGCTGGAATATTCAAATCTTGTAAAAAAAATAATTATGGCTCTTTCTAGTACAGACGTTTGTCACGTACTTCGTGTGTGTTGTAAACACGTGTGTTTCAGTTGCCAGCACCTGTGTGTGAGTTGCCAGCTCCTGTGTGAAAGTTGCCAACACCTGTGTGAAAGTTGCCAGCACCTGTGTGAAAGTTGCCAGCACCTGTGTGAAAGTTGCCAGCACCTGTGTGAAAGTTGCCAGCACATGTGTGAAAGTTGCCAGCACATGTGTGAAAGTTGCCAGCACATATGTGAATGTTGCCAGCACCTGTGTGAAAGTTGCCAGCACATGTGTGAAAGTTGCCAGCACATGTGTGAAAGTTGCCAGCACATGTGTGAAAATTGTCAGCACCTGTGTGAAAGTTGCCAGCACCTGTGTGAAAGTTGCCAGCACGTGTGTGAAAGTTGCCATCACGTGTGAAAGTTGCCAGCACATATGTGAAAGTTGTCAGCACATGTGTGAAAGTTGCCAGTACCTTTGTGAAGCTTGCCATCATCTTTGTGAAAGTTGCCATCACTTGTGTGAAAGTTGCCAGCACATGTATGAAAGTTACCAGCACCTGTGTGAAAGTTGCCAGCACCTGTGTGAAAGTTGCCAGCACCTGTGTGAAAGTTTCCAGCACGTGTGTGAAAGTTGCCAGCACATGTGTGAAAGTTGCCAGCACATGTGTGAAAGTTGCCAGCACATATGTGAAAGTTGCCAGCACCTGTGTGAAAGTTGCCAGCACATGTGTGAAAGTTGCCAGCACATATGTGAAAGTTGCCAGCACCTGTGTGAAAGTTGCCAGCACATGTGTGAAAGTTGCCAGCACATGTGTGAAAGTTGCCAGCACATGTGTGAAAGTTGTCAGCACATGTGTGAAAGTTGCCAGCACGTGTGTGAAAGTTGCCAGCACCTGTGTGAAAGTTGCCAGCACATATGTGAAAGTTGCCAGCACATGTGTGAAAGTTGTCAGCACATGTGTGAAAGTTGCCAGCACCTGTGTGAAAGTTGCCAGCACGTGTGTGAAAGTTGCCATCACATGTGTGAAAGTTGTCAGCACATGTGTGAAAGTTGCCAGCACATGTGTGAAAGTTGCCAGCACATGTGTGAAAGTTGTCAGCACATGTGTGAAAGTTGCCAGCACCTGTGTGAAAGTTGCCAGCACGTGTGTGAAAGTTGCCATCACATGTGTGAAAGTTGTCAGCACATGTGTGAAAGTTGCCAGCACATGTGTGAAAGTTGCCAGCACATGTGTGAAAGTTGTCTGCACATGTGTGAAAGTTGCCAGCACCTGTGTGAAAGTTGCCAGCACGTGTGTGAAAGTTGCCATCACATGTGTGAAAGTTGCCAGCACATGTGTGAAAGTTGCCATTAACTGAGAGAAAATATAAAACTGAGTGACGTTGGTCAAGTGTTGTTAAAAAATGGAAGAAAATCATTGTTTAATAAGACAAAAAAAAGTATTATCATTTGTTTTGCATTTTATTAATTCGTTGGACAATGGTTTGATCCAAGGGATGAGAGCATATCTCCAGTTTCTTGGATCAGAAACCCATCAGGAGTGAAATTTCTTCATGCTTGAGATATGAAATGACTCTTAACTTTCTCAAATTTATGGTATAAAACTCTTATTCGATATCAACATCCACTTGTATTAACTCCACTTGTATCAACTCCACTTGTAGTACTACCAGTTATATCAATTATAAATAACAAAAAAAGGCACAATACCGTGACTGGAACGATACACAAATAACCCGCACATAGAAGAGAGAAGCTTACGACGACGTTTCGGTCCGACTTGGACCATTTACAAAGTCACACTAACCAGAAGTGGAGCAGGACGGCTATATATAGGCAGGAAGAGGTAGTGGTGGTAGTAGTAGTAGTAGTAGTAGTAGTAGTAGTAGTAGTAGTAGTAGTAGTAGTAGTAGTAGTAGTAGTAGTAGTAGTAGTAGTAGTAGTAGTGGTAGTAGTGGGGAATAAGGAGGAGGAGCCAGTCAAATACAAAGAAAGAGGAGCACTGCAAGGGAGCTAGGTGCCCACAGAGGGAGAGCAAGTGCACAGAGGTGGGTGAAAGGGGAAGTGGTGAAACAAATAATGAAGGAACAGAAACACGAGACAGAAGAAAGAAAGACAACCCAGAGGAGAAAAAGGAAAGAGGAAAGGGGAAGAGGGAGAAGTAGAAAAAGAAAAAGAAAAAATGAGGAGTCAGGTTAAGTCACGGGTGTTCTGAAGTTTGGAGCATTTTACTTAACCTGACTCCTCATTTTTTCTTTTTCTTTTTCTTCTTCTCCCTCTTCCCCTTTCCTCTTTCCTTTTTCTCCTCTGAGTTGTCTTTCTTTCTTCTGTCTCGTGTTTCTACTCCTTCATTATTTATTTCACCTCTACAGAAGACGACGAAGAGTCACTGAGCTCCTCAGGAGTGCTAGAATATCTGATACACGAAAGGAGGCGCTGACCAGGGAAGTGGAAACTATCGAACTTAAGTTAAATGACTCTTACAGGAACCAGGAGAGACAGGAGGAGCTTAAAGCTATTAGTGAAATTTAAAGAAATTCAAAATATTTCTTTTCATATGCCAAAAACAAGGCAAATACCACATCTAGTATCGGGCCCTTACTCAGACAGGATGGGACTTACACAGATGACAACAAGGAAATGAGTGAAATATTGAAATCCCAGTACGACTCTGTGCTTAGTGAACCACTAATCGGTCTGAGGATCGACGACCCAAAATTATTTCTTCATGAATGAGCCTCAAAGCTCCATAAATGTATGCCAGATTTCCGACATTACCCTAACTCCGATAGATTTCGAAAAAGCCATTGACAACATGCCCATGCACTCAGCCCCGGGCCCAGACTCGTGGAGCTCTGTTTTCATTAAGAACGGCAAGAAACCCCTCTCGCGTGCCCTAAGTACACTATGGAGGAGGAGCTTGGACATGGGTGAAATTCCACAGTCACTTAAAACAACGGATATAGCCCCACTCCATAAAGGTGGCAGCAAAGAGTGCTAAGAAACAGGATTGCAAATCACCTGGATACCCAAAATCTGCACAATCCAGGGCAACATGGGTTCAGGGCAGGTCGCTCCTGCCTCTCACAACTACTGGATCACTATAATATGGCCTTGGATGCACTGGAAGAAAATCAGAATGCAGATGTAATATACACAGACTTTGCAAAAGCATTTGACAAATGCGATCATGGTGTAATAGCCCATAAAATACGTGCTAAAGGAATAACTCGGAAAGTGGGGAGATGGATCTTCAACTTCGTAACAAATCGAACACAAAGAGTAGTGGTCAACAGAGTTAAATCGGAGGCTGCCATAGTGAAGAGCTCTCTTCCACAAGGCACAGTGCTCGCCCCCATCTTATTCCTTATCCTCATATCAGACATAGACAGAGATATACATCACAGCACCGTATCATCCTTTGCGGATGATACTAGGATCTGCATGAGGCTGTCATCTGCTGAGGACGCGGTTAACCTCCAAGAAGATATAAACAAAGTTTTCCAGTAGGCAACGGTAAACAATATGATGTTGAATGAGGACAAATTCCAACTACTCCGTTATGGAAAACTGGAGGAGACAATAACTAGAACAGAGTATACTACAGACTCTGGCCATACAATAGAGCGGAAAAATAATGTAAGGGACCTAGGAGTAGTAATGTCTGAGGATCTCACTTTCAAGGATCACAACAGTGCCACGATCGCACGTGCAAAGAAAATGATAGGGTGGATAATGAGAACATTCAAAACGAGAGATGCCAAGCCAATGATGATCCTTTTCAAATCACTTGTTCTCTCTAGGCTGGAATACTGCTGTACATTAACATCTCCATTCAAAGCAGGTGAAATCGCAGATCTAGAGAGTGTACAGAGATCCTTTACTGCACGTATAAGTTCTGTCAAGCACCTTAACTACTGGGAACGCTTGGATAAGATAAGATTTCGTTCGGATTTTTAACCCCGGAGGGTTAGCCACCCAGGATAACCCAAGAAAGTCAGTGCGTCATCGAGGACTGTCTAACTTATTTCCATTGGGGTCCTTAATCTTGTCCCCCAGGATGCGACCCACACCAGTCGACTAACACCCAGGTACCTATTTGCTGCTAGGTGAACAGGACAACAGGTGTAAGGAAACGTGTCGAATGTTTCCACCCGCCGGGAATCGAACCCGGGCCCTCCGTGTGTGAAGCGGGAGCTTTAGCCACCAGGCCACCGGGCCACCACTTGAAGCACTTGACTTGTACTCGTTGGAACGCAGGAGGGAGAGATATATCATAATCTACACTTGGAAAATCTTGGAAGGAATGGTCCCAAATCTGCACACAGAAATCACTCCCTACGAAAGTAAAAGACTGGGCAGGCGATGCAAAATGCCCCCAATAAAAAGTAGGGGCGCCATTGGTACACTAAGGGAAAACACCATAAGTGTCCGGGGCCCAAGCCTGTTCAACAGCCTCCCATCAAGCATTAGGGGAATTGCCAATAAACCCCTGGCTGCCTTCAAGAGAGAGCTGGACAGATACCTAAAGTCAGTGCCGGATCAGCCGGGCTGTGGCTCGTACGTTGGACTGCGTGCGGCCAGCAGTAACAGCCTAGTTGATCAGGCCCTGATCCATCGGGCGGCCTGGTCATGGACCGGGCCGCGGGGGCGTTGATCCCCGGAATAACCTCCAGGTAACCTCCAGGTAACCTCCCCTTTCACCCACCTCTGTGCACTTGCTCTCCCTCTGTGGGCACCTAGCTCCCTTGCAGTGCTCCCCTTTCTTTGTATTTGACTGGCTCCTCCTCCTTATTCCCCACTACTACCACTACCACTACCACTACTACTACTACTACTACTTCTACTACTACCACTACTACTACTACTACTACTACTACTTCTACTACTACTACTACTACTACCTCTTCTTGCCTAAATATAGCCGTCCTACTCCACTTCTCTCGTAAGCTTCTCTCTTCTATGTGCGGGTTATTTGTATATCAACTATCACTTAAATCAACTACCACTTATACTTACTATCATTTAAATAAACTACCACTTATATTTACTACCATTTAAATTAACTGCCACTTATATTAACTACCAATTGTATCATCTACAACTTAATTCAGCTGTTACGAACACAAATACAAATGATAGGCGTGTAGTAATTGGCAGTAAATCAAGTCCCCAGCCAAGAAACACAAGAATAAAGGGAAAGGCAAATACCAAGAGTAAGTTTTGATTACCAGTATATTCCTTCGACTAACACTACTACAATATGTACAGAGCGCTGTAATGCAGCAGTGTAGGCAGATAACAGGCAAATTCGAATAACAGTGAATGAGAAAGCAGAGCGAGTTCACTCACTGGAACTGGCTTATAACTCGTACAATAGAGATCAGTATGTGTACTCAGCCTGCTAGTGAGAGACTGACTCCAGCCAGGGGTGTAAGTATAACGTTAATTCAGCTAGGATTAACCTCTCACCCAGTTGGTTGATGCATAAACCTGACAGCTAACCAGTGTGACTGGGAAGCCTCCACAACAGCTGTGGCCAAACTGCCAGTTTGGCTGGTACAGAGAGAATGTAAAAAGTGGTTATGTGATAAACGCCTACTAAATTGTAATCCTTAGAGAACTCTGCATCAACTATCCCTAATATCAACAACCACCTATACCGCTAATATGTACTACATGTCATGACTACGCTACTGCATGTTGAGATCTACGCTTGGGGGCCAAAACGCAATATGTACTTCTAATAGATTATATGTTTTTTTTATCTGTTTCATTACCTATTGTAAAGTGAACCTGATGTCCAGTGGACCTGTTGTCCAGTGGACCTGTTGTCCAGTGGACCTGTTGTCCAGTGGGCCTAATTAAGTAACAAAACGAAGGGAATGAATATTAGGCCAAGCCGGGTTTCTTTTTTTTTTTTTTTTTTAGAAAAACAAACCAACAACGTTTTTAAATTAAAATTTATTTTTTTAATACAAAAAAGCACTGTGGTAGAAAGAGGTTCTCCAATTATGCAAAGTTCCTAACAAGCAATTATTAATTTATAAATACGGAGAGAAACTCACCACTGATAGTAGATAAATGGTTCAAATCATAACCATTATTTTTAAAAGGGTGGACCGATAAGCCAGAGGAAGGCCTCAGCCAGATGACCAAAAGCTCCAGCTGCTGGTCATCATATAAGTAAGACCAGCGTCAGGAAACACTTGTCCTTTTTCCTGACGAACCTTATAAGTACACACACACACACACTACCAACACCACCACCACCACTACCAGGCCGAGTATATATCGACAAGTGTCTTTGACAACTAATAACTACATACACACACTCTTAGGAGCCAGAAGCTGTGCATCGACCCGTGCACCCTCATATAGGTAAGTACACTCACACGCACATCCAGTTTGCCAAAGGAGCGAGATTTCATTATTTTTATATTAAAAGAAGTTTGGCACAGGTACCTGTTTGCACACGAAAATGCGTCGACAGATGCGGTGAAACCTGACTCACATACAGGTCTCAGGTCATATATGTTCGGTACATTTAAAATCATGATTAACTATTAATACCGTGGGAAGACGGGTGTTGTATGGCGGATAGTGTAGAGCAGTTGGTAGAGGACAAATGTTGAATGACGGGCGCTGGAGGACAGGTGTTGGAGGGCCATGATAAAACACGTAGCAGTTGGTGGAGACTAGGTCCCCGGCTGTTGTCGAAATTCGTAGGACGACACGTTGACAACATCGACTATAGGTTCCAGCTTGTAGTTAGGCAATACCACCTTCTTCTCCGTCTTCCTGCTGAGTTCTTTGCGGAAGTTACTGCTCCATGAGAGCAACTGCAATTTCTCTCCTGGTTGTACGGGTGCCCCGCTAGTGTTGTAAACAGGAGACATATATAAGATCTTTTGAAAACTCTATTAATCACCAATATTCATGTTTTATCTAAGCAATTTAACCATAGCGATGTAACGGACTTACAGTAGCTTCCACACTGGTGCTCGATCCCTCCCTCACACACTGGTGCTCTCTCCCTCCCTCACACACTGGTACACTCTCCCTCCCTCACACACTGGTCCTCTCTCCCTCCCTCACACACTGGTGCTCCCACACTCATTGGTTCTCCCACACACACACACGCACACGCTGTGTCCCTCACACGCACATATTTGTCCATATACACCGGCTTTACCTTCTCATGACTAACGAAATTGTAATGACACGATTGTAATAGTTCAATCCCCACCCGTACCGTGGTTTCTTTACCTCCTCCCCCTTCACACATACATGCTTCCCCAAACACTGGCTAACCTATACATACACGCATTTGTGCCCACTCCCCGACCACACACACACAGTGTTACACCTTGATATCAAATACAGGTTTCACACATTAGTGGCGGTTAAGAATATGATTCCCACCTGTCAGGCTGATGGAAGAAGCGAGTTTTCACGAAGTTGGGTCGCTGAAAGTGGAAGTAGTAGGTGGTGTCCAGGGAGTAGAAACAGTTAGAGGCGTCGACAGACAGGCTCTGCATGATCTCGTACACCAGCCTTCCTATCTGTACCGTACAAGAACACTTATCAAATTTATTTATTCTCATGCAAGGCCGCACTCGCACAAGGACACAGTCGTATAATTATACACTCGCACAAGGACACACTCAAAGATGCACATGCTCAGGGATATTCATGCACATGGACACAGTACCATGGTAACTACCATAGAGGATGTAGGAAAGAAAGCCCACAAAACAAAAACGAAACTATTCGTCGCGAGAGATTTTAATCACATGGATATAAACTGGGATAATTGGAGTCCACATGAGAAGACTCGTGAATGGATAAACTGGAAGAATTAGTCCTGTAGAACCACAGTTCGAGGTGCCGCGACCCCGCCATATTGCCTGCCCCATTGAACGGATGTCATCGTATTACAAAGGTTGATTTGAAGTATTTTTTTTTCCAGTATTCTTCATCTCACTCTAATAGGAAGAGGAACTGGGAGGAAAACAATAGAAGAGATGAAACAGCTCTTAGCGGAATAGTACCGGGAGGCTGAGAAGTATTTTAAACCCTTAAAAGAAGTGGAGAGATAAGACGAAGCTCATGGTTCTGCCAAAGATGTGGAAAGAAGGCAAGACTTTTTAGTGCGTGGAAGACTGAGCAAACAGAAGACTGGCCTGGTGAAAAGAAGGATGAAACTGGAATTCAGTGGTGCATAATTGTTCGTAGCAGATACTAAATCTTTATGGTGTCTAGACTGATAATCCAGCAGGTGCCACACTGCTACCCTTGAGGGATTTTAGAAATCCATGCAAATTACTGACAGCAACTCGTAGTCTTACCTAATCATGCTTTGCCCACTCATCCTTTCGTATACTACAGACTAAGAATCGAATCTTTGAAGGACAGCTCAGTTCCTCTTCTTGCCATTCTACAAAGATATGCTGTTAACCACCTGGAAAGATTACGTGGGTCGAGTTTTACCTGGAGTTTACCTGGAGAGAGTTCCGGGGGTCAACGCCCCCGCGGCCCGGTCTGTGACCAGGCCTCCTGGTGGATCAGAGCCTGATCAACCAGGTTGTTACTGCTGGCTGCATGCAAACCAACGTACGAGCCACAGCCCGGCTGGTCAGGAACCGACTTTAGGTGCTTGTCCAGTGCCAGCTTGAAGACTGCCAGGGGTCTGTTGGTAATCCCCCTTATGTATTCTGGGAGGCAGTTGAACAGTCTCGGGCCCCTGACACTTATTGTATGGTCTCTTAGCGTGCTAGTGACACCCCTGCTTTTCATTGGGGGGATGTTGCATCGTCTGCCAAGTCTTTTGCTTTCGTAGTGAGTGATTTTCGTGTGCAAGTTCGGTACTAGTCCCTCTAGGATTTTCCAGGTGTATATAATCATGTATCTCTCCCGCCTGCGTTCCAGGGAATACAGGTTTAGGAACCTCAAGCGCTCCCAGTAATTGAGGTGTTTTATCTCCGTTATGCACGCCTTGAAGGTTCTCTGTACATTTTCTAGGTCAGCAATTTCACCTGCCTTGAAAGGTGCTGTTAGTGTGCAGCAATATTCCAGCCTAGATAGAACAAGTGACCTGAAGAGTGTCATCATGGGTTTGGCCTCCCTAGTTTTGAAGGTTCTCATTATCCATCCTGTCATTTTTCTAGCAGATGCGATTGATACAATGTTATGGTCCTTGAAGGTGAGATCCTCCGACATGATCACTCCCAGGTCTTTGACGTTGGTGTTTCGCTCTATTTTGTGGCCAGAATTTGTTTTGTACTCTGATGAAGATTTAATTTCCTCGTGTTTACCATATCTGAGTAATTGAAATTTCTCATCGTTGAACTTCATATTGTTTTCTGCAGCCCACTGAAAGATTTGGTTGATGTCCGCCTGGAGCCTTGCAGTGTCTGCAATGGAAGACACTATCATGCAGATTCGGGTGTCATCTGCAAAGGAAGACACGCTGTTGTGGCTGACATCCTTGTCTATGTCGGATATGAGGATGAGGAACAAGATGGGAGCGAGTACTGTGCCTTGTGGAACAGAGCTTTTCACCGTAGCTGCCTCGGACTTTACTCTGTTGACGACTACTCTCTGTGTTCTGTTAGTGAGGAAATTATAGATCCATCGACCGACTTTTCCTGTTATTCCTTTAGCACGCATTTTGTGCGCTATTACGCCATGGTCACACTTGTCGAAGGCTTTTGCAAAGTCTGTATATATTACATCTGCATTCTTTTTGTCTTCTAGTGCATCTAGGACCTTGTCGTAGTGATCCAATAGTTGAGACTGACAGGAGCGACCTGTTCTAAACCCATGTTGCCCTGGGTTGTGTAACTGATGGGTTTCTAGATGGGTGGTGATCTTGCTTCTTAGGACCCTTTCAAATTATTATTATTATTATAATCAAGGGGGAAGCGCTAAACCCGGAGGATTATACAGCACCTGGGTGGTGGATGTGGAAGGCATTCAGGCTTAATTCGGGGAACTGGAGCACAGATCCAATTCCCTAAATCAAGAGCCCCTCACCAACATCAAGGAACCTTCCTTGAGGGGAAGGACCCTTTCAAAGATTTTTATGATATGGGATGTTAGTGCTATCGGTCTGTAGTTCTTTGCTGTTGCTTTACTACCCCCTTTGTGGAGTGGGGCTATGTCTGTTGTTTTTAGTAACTGTGGGACGACCCCCGTGTCCATGCTCCTTCTCCATAGGATGGAAAAGGCTCGTGATAGGGGCTTCTTGCAGTTCTTGATGAACACGGAGTTCCATGAGTCTGGCCCTGGGGCAGAGTGCATGGGCATGTCATTTATCGCCTGTTCGAAGTCATTTGGCGTCAGGATAACATCGGATAGGCTTGTGTTAACCAAATTCTGTGGCTCTCTCATAAAAAAATTCATTTTGATCTTCGACATATTGTCATATTGGGACTTGAGTAGCTCACTCATTTCCTTGCTGTCATCTGTGTAGGACCCATCTTGTTTAAGTAGGGGCCCAATACTGGACGTTGTTCTCGACTTTGATTTGGCATAGGTGACCATATCTTCCCCAGGAAAGACATTATACTGTAAAGTTAAATTATTTAACATAAGCACGAAAAAGTTTTTGTTTTAAATGATGAAAGACAACATTTCGATTTTTCATTGTACTCTCTGGACCTGACGTTGTATATGGGTCATTGATGCATGTGAAGAAACTGCTTTTGTGGAACTAATGGTAATGGCTTCATTTTCATTCAAATGTTGTAGTTCCCCACTAATGTTGTCTCCTGGGTGTTGACTAGCAGCAATGCTGGTTCCGATGAGAGACGATTCAGATGTAATCAGATTTTCTGATAGATTGATACACCTGAAGAAACAACCTGAAGTCACCGTTCACTGCTCTTTTAAAAACAAGAAACCGTGATGTTACTATCTTCAAAACGAAATAAGAATTGAAGGATTTTAACTTCTTCCTCTACTGCATTTCTGAAATGAGTAAAA
>NC_069437.1:21898467-21908467 GCF_026875155.1 Cherax quadricarinatus | reverse complement strand
TGCAGAAGAATTGTTCAATAAGATGCCTGATGATGGTGTAACTGCACCCAGTAATTCACCCTGGAATGCACCCTTAATCCTAATACCAAAGAAGGACGGTACTTAGTGCCCAGTGATTGACTTTAGGAAGTTGAATGCAAAACCAATTCCAGATCACTTCCCACTTCCTGTACTTGGTGATCTTTTACGTAATGTTGGAGGTAACAAAGTCTTTTCGACCCTGAACTCGTTACAAGGGTTTTGATAAATCGCTCTCCACGAGGACAGCCAAGAACCAGCCATGTTTTCTACTTCTGCAGGTCATTATTATTTCCTCAGAACGGCCTTCGGTTTACGCTCATCGCCTAACATCTTCTCGAGGCTCATGACTAATATCTTTAGAGGCCTCATAGGTAACGTACTTCTGGTGTACTTGAATGATGTGATTGTCATGTCCAAAAACGTGGAAATGCACTTGAAAAGACTTGATGTGGTACTTGGTAAGCTTGAAGAAGCCAATTTAAAGATCAAACTGTCTAAATGTCAATTTTTCAGATCAGAAATCAATCACCATGTGGAAGTGGAAAAGAATTCTTCCTCTGTAAGCCATACATATCATAAGAGGAGACCTAAATACTGGGAGCAAGGGGCTATTAACCCATTCTCCTGTATAAATTACTAAATTTATGCAGGATGACCTAAATTTATTTAGATCATCCTACCTCGGTTGGATATGGCTGGTGATGAAAAGAAATTGTGTATGTATCACCTGTGATGGCAGGGGTTGAGTCACAGCTCCTGGCTTTGCCTCTTCACTGGTTGATACTAGGTCACTCTCTCCCTGCTCCATGAGCTTTATCATGCCTCATCTTAAAGCTATGAATGGATTCTGCCTCCACTACATAGCTTTATCATACCTCTTCTTAAAGCTATGTATGGATTCTGCCTCTACTACATCACTTTCCAGATTATTCCACATCCTGACAACTGACTGATGAAGTAATTTAAAATTCCTGTGACTCGTCTGAGTCTTCATCTTCCAATTGTGACCCCTTGTTGCTGTGTCTCATCTCTGGAACATCCTGTCCGTGTTCACTTAGTTGATTCTCTCAGTATTTTATATGTCGTTATCATATCCCCCTTTATCTCTCTTGTCCTCCAGTGTCGTCAGGTTGGTTTCCCTTAACATTTCTTCATATGACATGTGACTTAGCTCCGGGACTAGTCTCGTTGCAAACCTTTGAACTTTCTCTAATTTACTGACGTGCTTGGCCAAGTGTTGTTACAAACGTACACTGTGTACAGAGTCCTGAACGATTCCTTACTGAGATGTTAGAATGATATTCTTAGGTTTGCTTGGTGCCTATATGCTGCAGCAGTTATTTGGTTGATGTGTGCCTCAGGAGATGTGCTTGGTATTATACTCACAGGAAGATCCTTTTCCTTGAGTGAGGTTTGTAGTCTTTGCCCTCCTAGGCTGCACTTTGTGTGTGATCTTCTTTGCCCTTTCCCAATCTTCATGACTTTGCACTCAGTGGGGCTGAATTCCAGAAACCAGTTTCTGGACCAGGCCTGCAGCCTGTCCAGATCCCTTTGTAGTCCTGCCTGGTTCTCCTCCAATTGAATTCTCCTTATTTACTTTACATCGTCTCTCTTGTCTTACTGCTGTCACCTTGTCTTAGAACTCGAGCAGGTGCGTGACACAAGATTTCCCATCCCTGAATTCGTGCTGCTTCTCGTTGATTAGCTCATTCCTTTCTAGGTGCTCCACCAGTTTTCTCCATGACTTTGCATACTATACATGTCAGTGACACTGGTCTGTAATTTAATGCTGTGTGTCTGTCTCTTTTTTAAAAATTGGGACTACATTTGCTGTCTTCCATTCTTCAGGTAGTCGTCCTGTTTCGACAGATGTGTTGAAGGTTATTGTTAGTGGTACACAGAGCGCCTCTGCTCCTTCTCTCGAGACCCATGGAGAGATGTTTTCTGGCCCTATCACCTTTGAGGTATCTAGTTCGCTTAGCAGCCTCTTCACCTCCTCCTCGGTTGTATGTTTATGTCCAGCACTTGATGCTATACCACACCTCTCGATCTTTCTGGAGTCATGTTTGTCTCCACTGTGAATACTTCTTTGAATCTCATGTTGAACTCCAAACATACTTCTCGGTCGTTTCTTGTGATCTCCCCTCCTGCCTTCCTCATTCTAATTACCTGGTCTTTGACTGTTGTTTTCCTTCTGATGTGACTATACAACAGCTTCGGGTCAGATTTGGCTTTCGCTGCTGTGTCATTTTCGAATTGTCGTTGGGTCTCCCCCCTTACCTGAGCATATTCATTTCTGGCTCTTCGACTGCTTTCCTTATTCTGCTGAGTCCTTTGCCTTCTATACTTCTTGCATTCTCTAGCACGCTTGGGTTTGGTCTCTCTACACCTTCGAGTAAACCAAAATCTGGCTTTCCTCATTATTTCTGTTGCTCTAGGGTACAAACCTCTCCTCTGCTTCCTTGAATGTTGTCACATATTCCATCATCTCCTTTGGTGATCTCCCTGCCAGTTCTCTGCCCCACTGAACCTTGTGCAGGAAATTCCTCATGCCTGTGTAGTCAGTAAGTTTATTCAGGTTATATAGATTATCATACATAACAGCATATGTGTAGAGAACCATTCGTCCTGTCCTCCATGCTTCCCTCCCTACTTGTAACTCTACAATGTACTCGAAGCTCAGAACCATGTGATGACTAACCCCGAGGAGTCTTTCATATATTATGTCCTCACTATCTGTACTGCACA
Source organism: Cherax quadricarinatus (assembly GCF_026875155.1). Lineage (NCBI taxonomy): Eukaryota > Metazoa > Arthropoda > Malacostraca > Decapoda > Parastacidae > Cherax > Cherax quadricarinatus. The sequence continues at coordinate 21,905,698 of NC_069437.1, read as the reverse complement.
AAGTGAAAACTACGCCCAGTCTTGCTGGTTCATCCTCTCTATCTCTCGGTGGTAGTGTCCTTAACGTGTTGATGCATGAGGTTTTCCAGTACCACCTCCATCATCTTAACCCTACACATTTCTGGGGCCCCCATGCGGCTAAAGGTTTTCCCAGTCAATTTCTTTGTGATTGAAGTCACCCACAACTAGTAGCTTTGTCCTGCCCACGTGGACCCTTCTGGCCACTTCAGCCAGTGTGTCAACTATCGCTCTGTTACTCTCATCATATTCTTGCCTTGGCCTCCTGCTATTCTGTGGTGGGTTATACACCACTGCAATTACCACCTTGAGACCTCCAGACTGAAGTGCTTCTATTATGCAGTCTCTTGGTTCTCCTCTGTCTCCTCTCTCCAGCTCCTCAAAATCCCATTGGTTTTTGATTGGCAGTGCCCCTCCTCCTCCCCCTCTGTTCCCTCTGTCTTTTCTCAGGATCTGATATCTAGTTGGAAAGATGGCATCTGTTATTATTCCTATGAGCTTGGTTTCTATGAGAACTATGATGTCTGGTGATGCCACTTTGATTCTTTCATGCCACTCCTCCCACTTATTCGTTATCCTATCAGCATTGGCGTACCATACCTTCAGTTTCTTCTCCAACACTATATTCTTAGGGGTTTGCGGGGTTTGAGGGAGTGAGAGACCTGCCAGGGTGCTACGGGATTCTACTGCATAGTGTGAGATGGGGGCTGAGAGTGTGCAGTGTGGTCTGTATCGGAATAGTATGTTTGGCTGTGGGGTTCTGAGGGTGGCTCTGTGGGTGTTGCTTGTTGCTCTGCCGGGCTCTGGTTGTCCTTTATCCTTGTCCCTCAGCTGCTGTCGTTCTATTATCGTTCTGTTGTGGTCTAGGAACACTCTCATGTATGCTGATGGTTCCTTCAGCCGTGGTTTCTTCTGCAGGATCTTGTTCTGCACTGTTTGTGTCTTGAGATCAGTCTGACTAGCCGATTTCTCCTTTTCGAGTACTGTTCTATTCTCTGAAAGTTTAATACATCAGCCATGTCCTTCTCGCCTATATGTTTGATGTTTTCTTTTGTTTTTTCTTTCTGCCATCTTTTATTGTATGACCTCCCTTTGCTCTCTTGAAGCCCGTGAATAAAGACTGACCTCTTCCTATAATCCTTCCATTGTCTTTCCCTACATGTCTCTGGGTCCCATTTGTACATAGCCATTGTCTCCCTTATTATTTCCTGTAACTCTTGGTGGCCTGGCCGTGCCTCTGCCTCTGCCTCTGCCTCTGTCTTGTCACCTTCCTTTCTTTTGGACCCCTCGTGCACCTGCTCCAGATGCCATGTCCTCTCTGGCCACTGGCCCCATAACTCGCTTCAACAGCTTCAACTTGCGACTCCCATTTCTTCTCCTCTGTTTCCATCTTCTCCATTTCTCGTACCATCCTTTTACATTGCTCTTCCATCCAGTATTCCTTTCCAGGCTCATCTTCCTATGAGCCCTGAGTTTTCGACTTCCTCTCTGTGGACCCCATTTTTTATTTTTAATGGGATTGGTTTCGTAATGTGTGTGTGTGTGTGTTGTTTGTTTGTTTGTGTGTATGCGTTGTTTACATGCGTGAGTGTTATTTGTGTGTGTACTCACCTAGTTGTACTCACCTAGTTGAGGTTGCAAGGGTCGATTCCGAGCTCCTGGCCCCGCCTCTTCACTGATCGCTACTAGGTCACTCTCCCTAAACCGTGAGCTTTATCATACCTCTGCTTAAAGCTATGTATGGATCCTGCCTCCACTACATCGCTTCCCAAACTATTCCACTTACTGACTACTCTGTGGCTGAAGAAATACTTCCTAACATCCCTGTGATTCATCTGTGTCTTCAACTTCCAACTGTGTCCCCTTGTTACTGTGTCCAATCTCTGGAACATCCTGTCTTTGTCCACCTTGTCAATTCCTCTCAGTATTTGTATGTCGTTATCATGCCCCCCCCTATCTCCCCTGTCCTCCAGTGTCGTCAGGTTGATTTCCCTTAAACCTCTCCTCGTAGGACATACCTCTTAGCTCTGGGACTAGTCTTGCTGCAAAACCTTTGCACTTTCTCTTAGTTTCTTTACGTGCTTGGCTAGGTGTGGGTTCCAAACTGGTGCCGCATACTCCAATATGGGCCTAACGTACACGGTGTACAGGGTCCTGAACGATTCCTTATTAAGATGTCGGAATGCTGTTCTGAGGTTTGCTAGGCGCCCATATGCTGCAGCAGTTTTTTGTTTTGATGTGCGCTTCAGGAGATGTGCCTGGTGTTATACTCACCCCAAGATCTTTTTTCTTGAGTGAGGTTTGTAGTCTCTGGCCCCCTAGACTGTACTGCGTCTGCGGTCTTCTTTGCCCTTCCCCCAAACTTCATGACTTTGCACTTGGTGGGATTGAACTCCAGGAGCCAATTGCTGGACCAGGTCTGCAGCCTGTCCAGATCCCTTTGTAGTTCTGCCTGGTCTTTGATCGAGTGAATTCTTCTCATCAACTTCACGTCATCTGCAAACAGGGACACCTCAGAGTCTATTCCTTCCGTCATGTCGTTCACAAATACCAGAAACAGCACTGGTCCTAGGACTGACCCCTGTGGGACCCGCTGGTCACAGGTGCCCACTCTGACACCTCGCCACGTACCATGACTCGCTGCTGTCTTCCTGACAAGTATTCCCTGATCCATTGTAGTGCCTTCCTTGTTATCCCTGCTTGGTCTCCAGTTTTTGCACCAATCTCTTGTGTGGAACTGTGTCAAACGCCTTCTTGCAGTCCAAGAATATGCAATCCACCCACCCTCTCTCTCTTGTCTTACTGCTGTCACCATGTCATAGAACTCCAGTAGTTTTGTGACACAGGATTTTCCCGTCCCTGAAACCATGTTGGCTGCTGTTGATGAGATCATTCCTTTCTAGGTGTTCCACCACTCTTCTCCTGATAATCTTCTCCATGATTTTGCATACTGTACATGTCAGTGACACTGGTCTGTAGTTTTAATGCTTCATGTCTGTCTTCTTTTTTAAAGATTGGGACTACATTTGCTGTCTTCCATGCCTCAGGTAATCTCCTGTTCGATAGATGTATTGAATATTGTTGTTAGGGGTACACATAGCGCCTCTGCTCACTCTCTCAATACCCATGGAGAGATGTTATCTGGCCCCATTGCCTTTAGGTATCTAGCTCACTCAGAATCCCTCTCACTTCTTCCTCGTTGTGTGCACTGTGTCCAGCACATGTGGTGTGCCCCACCTCTCCGTCTTTCTGGAGCCCTTCTGTCTCCTCTGTGAGCATTCTTTGAATCTCTTGTTGAGTTCCTCACATACTTCACAGTTATTTCTTGTTGTCTCTCTCCTTCCTTCCTTAGCCTGATTACCTGGTCCTTGACTGTTGTTTTCCTCCTGAGTGGCTGTACAACAGTTTCGGGTTCAGATTTGGCTTTCGTTGCTATGTCATTTTCATATTGTCTTTGGGCCTCCCATCTTATCTGTGCATATTCGTTTTCTGGCTCTACGACTGCTCTCCTTATTCTCCTGGGTCCTTTTGTCTTCTATATTTCTTCCATTCCCTAGCACACTTGGTTTTTGCCTCCCTGCACCTTTGGGTAAACCATGGGCTCATCCTGGCTTTTTCATTATTCCTGTTACCCTTGGGTACAAACCTTTCCTCACCTCCTTGCATTTTGTTGCTACATATTCCATCATCTCTTAACTGGCTTCCCTGCCAGTTCTCTGTCCCACTGAACCCCATTCAGGAAGTTCCTCATTCCTGTGTAGTCCCCTTTCTTGTAGTTTGACTTCATTCGTCCTGGCCTTCCTGCTTCTCCCTCCACTTGTAGCTCTACTGTGTATTCGAAGCTTAAAACCACATGGTCACTGGCCCCAAGGGGTCTTTCACATGTGATGTCCTCGATATCTGCACTACTCAAGGTGAATACTAAGTCCAGCCTTGCTGGTTCATCCTCTCCTCTCTCTCTTGTAGTGTCCCTTACGTGTTGGTACATGAAGTTTTCCAGTACCACCTCCATCATCTTAGCCCTCCATGTATCTTGGCCCGCATACGGGTCCAAGTTCTCCCAATCGATCTCCTTGTGGTTAGTGTGTGTGTGTGTGTGTGTGTGTGTGTACTCACCTATTTGTACTCACCTATTTGTGGTTGCAGGGGTCGAGTCATAGCTCCTGGCCCCGCCTCTTCGCTGATTGCTACTAGGTCCTCTCTCTCTCTGCCCCATGAGCTTTATCATACCTCGCCTTAAAACTATGTATGATTCCCGCCTCCACTACGTCACTTTCCAGGCTATTCCACGGCCTGACTACTCTGTGACTGAAGAAATACTTCCTAATATCCCTTTGATTCTTCTGAGTCTTCAACTTCCAATTGTGACCTCTTGTGTCTGTGTCCCTTCTGTGGAACATCCCGTCTTTGTCCACCTTGTCTATTCCGCGCAGTATTTTATATGTCGTTATCATGTCTCCCCTGACCCTCCTGTCCTCCAGTGTCGTCAGGCCGATTTCCCTCAACCTTTCTTCGTAGGACAATCCCCGTAGCTCTGGGACTAGTCTTGTTGCAAACCTTTGCACTTTCTCTAATTTCTTGACGTGCTTGACTAGGTGTGGATTCCAAACTGGTGCTGCATACTCCAGTATGGGCCTGACGTAAATGGTATACAGAGTCTTGAACGAATCCTGACTGAGGTATCGGAACGCTATCCTTAGGTTTGCCAGGCGGCCGTATGCTGCAGCAGTTATCTGATTGATGTGCGCCTCAGGAGATATGCTCGGTGTTATACTCACCCCAGATCTTTTTCCTTGAGTGAGGTTTGCAGTCTTTGGCCATCTAAACTATATTGTGTCTGCGGTCTTCTTTGCCCTTCCCCAATCTTCATGACTTTGCATTTGGCAGAGTTAAACTCAAGGAGCCAGTTGCTGGACCAGGCTTGTAGCCTGTCCAGGTCTCTTTGTAGTCCTGCCTGATCCTCATCCGATTTGATTCTTCTCATTAACTTCACATCATCTGCAAACAAGGACACTTCTGAGTCTATCCCTTCCGTTATGTCGTTCACATATACCAAGAGCAGCACAGGTCCTAGGACTGACCCCTGTGGAACCCCGCTTGTCACAGGCGCCCACTCTGACAGCTCGTCACGTATTATGACTTGTTGTTGCCTCCCTGTCAGGTATTCTCTGATCCATTGCAGTGCCTTTTTTGTTATGTGTGCCTGATCCTCTAGCTTTTGCAGTAACCTCTTGTGAGGAACTGTGTCGAAGGCCTTCTTGCAGTCCAAAAAAATGCAGTTGATCCACCCCTCTCTCTCTTGTCTTACTTCTGTCACCTTGTCATAAAACTCTAGTAGGTTTGCGACACAGGATTTTCCTTCCCTGAAACCGTGCTGGTTGTCAATTATACACTTGTTTCTTTCCAGGTGCTCCACCACTTTCCTCCTGATGATCTTCTCCATGACCTTGCATACTATACACGTTAGTGATACAGGTCTGTAGTTTAATGCCTCATGCCTGTCTCCCTTTTTAAAAATTGGGACTACATTTGCCATCTTCCATACCTCAGGGAGTTGCCCAGTTTCAAATGATGTGTTGAAGATCTTTGTTAATGGCACACACAATATCTCTGCTCCCTCTTTAAGGACCCACGGAGAGATGTTGTCTGGTCCCACCGCCTTTGAGGTGTCAAGTTCGTATAGCAGTTTCTTCACCTCCTCCTTCGTTATATGTACCTCATCCAGCACTTGCTGGTGTACCCCCCTGTTCTGATTTCCTGGAGTCCTACTGGTTTCCACTGTAAATACTTCTTTAAATCTCGTGTTCAGCTCCTGACATACCTCTAGGTCATTTCTTGTGAATTCCCCATCACCCTTCCTCAGTCTGATTACCTGGTCCTTGACTGTTGTTTTCCTCCTGATGTGGCTGTACAACAGCTTCGGGTCAGTCTTGACTTTCGATGCTATGTCATTTTCGCTGAGCCTCCCCTCTTATCTGTGCATATTCGTTTCTGGCTCTTCGGCTAATCTCTTTATTTTCCTGAGTTCTCTGTCTTCTGTACCTTTTCCATTCTCTAGTACACCTAGTTTTTGCCTCCCTACACCTTTGGGTGAACCAAGGACTCGTTCTGTTCTTCCCATTATTTCTGTTTCTCTTGGGAACAAACCTCTCCTCTGCCTCCTTGCATTTTGTTGCTACATAGTCCATCATTTCTTGTACTGGTTTTCCTGTCAGTTCCCTCTCCCACTGAATGTCTTGAAGGAAGTTCCTCATGCCTGTGTGTGTGTGTGTGTGTGTGTGTGTGTGTGTGTGTGTGTGTGTGTGTGTGTGTGTGTGTGTGTGTGTGTGTGTGTGTGTGTGTGTGTGTGCGTGTGTGTGTGTGTGTGTGTGTGTGTGTGTGTACATGGGTGTGAGAGAGGGAGACAAAGGGAGAGTAGGGAAGGTGTGTGTGTGTGTGTGTGTGTGTGCGACGGAAAAAGAAAAGAAATGGAGAGAGAGAGAGAGAGAGGAGGAAGGGGGGGATAGAGAGAGAGGAGACAGGGAGAGAGAGAGAGAGGGGGAGGAAGAGGGAAGGAGGGAGGGAGGGAGGGAGGGAGAGAGATGTGTGTGAGTGTGTTTTGCATACTTCATATTATTTTGTAGTTTAATCAAATTAAAGAAACAAGATGTCGTTTGTGATGTTTTAAAACGGTATCTTAAGTAGCTGTATTCCCAGTACAATTGATGTTACAAATAGGACAAGTAAGTTAAATGAAAACTCTTGTTTTATTTCACATACTTAATCCATGAAAACCAAAGCAAAAATCACACCTTATTCCACAAGACACAAACACACACACAACCTACTTTTTCTTTGCCTCCTTGAAGACTCGAGGCTCGTCCGAGGCCAGGTAGATCCTGCGGGTCACGTTAGGGTTGAACACTTGAAGACCAGCGAAGTATTCCTCGACCTGCTCCATGTACTCCTCCAGTTGGTAATACTTTGCTTCCTTTATCTTATCAGTCCTTCTCACGTGAACGCTGTTAGCATCGATAAGAGGTAATATGAGACGAACATTATTATTATTATTATTATTATTATTATTATTATTATTATTATTATTATCATGATGATTAGGTTACCCAAGTGGGAGAGCTTTAGTGTTTGGGAAATTTTTTTCCTCCAACTTTTCTTGTTTCTTTTACCCATAACTCGAGAAGGCCTCATCTGATCACCTTCAAATTTTTAACGT
>NC_069437.1:21883467-21893467 GCF_026875155.1 Cherax quadricarinatus | reverse complement strand
GGTGATGAAGATTGAATATCAGATTGGAGGAGAGAGTATGGAGGAGGTGAACGTATTCAGATATTTGGGAGTGGACGTGTCAGCGGATGGGTCTATGAAAGATGAGGTGAATCATAGAATTGATGAGGAAAAAGAGTGAGTGGTGCACTTAGGAGTCTGTGGAGACAGAGAACTTTGTCCTTGGAGGCAAAGAGGGGAATGTATGAGAGTATAGTTTTACCAACGCTCTTATATGGGTGTGAAGCATGGGTGATGAATGTTGCAGCGAGGAGAAGGCTGGAGGCAGTGGAGATGTCATGTCTGAGGGCAATGTGTGGTGTGAATATAATGCAGAGAATTCGTAGTTTGGAAGTTAGGAGGAGGTGCGGGATTACCAAAACTGTTGTCCAGAGGGCTGAGGAAGGGTTGTTGAGGTGGTTCGGACATGTAGAGAGAATGGAGCGAAACAGAATAACTTCAAGAGTGTATCAGTCTGTAGTGGAAGGAAGGCGGGGTAGGGGTCGGCCTAGGAAGGGTTGGAGGGAGGGGGTTAAAGGAGGTTTTGTGTGCGAGGGGCTTGGACTTCCAGCAGGCATGCGTGAGCGTGTTTGATAGGAGTGAATGGAGACAAATGGTTTTTAATACTTGACGTGCTGTTGGAGTGTGAGCAAAGTAACATTTATGAAGGGATTCAGGGAAACCGGCAGGCCGGACTTGAGTCCTGGAGATGGGAAGTACAGTGCCTGCACTCTGAAGGAGGGGTGTTAATGTTGCAGTTAAAAACTGTAGTGTAAAGCACCCTTCTGGCAAGACAGTGATGGAGTGAATGATGGTGAAAGTTTTTTTTCGGGCCACCCTGCCTTGGTGGAATCGGCCAGTGTGATAATAAAAAAATATATATATATATATATATATATATATTATATATATATATATATATATATATATATATATATATATATATATATATATATATATATGTATTGGAATGATTAAGAGTGTTGAAATTCATTTTAATTTAATTGGCCTGTTACCAGTGTTGTAACACAAGACATAATTCGGGATTACAAAACATCGCTAATATTTATAATCTTTACTATTAAAATTATTTGGCATAAAAATAAGGAGTCCAACTCCTTCTCTTCTCTTTGGTATATATATATCACCTACAAACACTGTTTTTCAATCAAGTACCAATTACAAATTGAACAGTCATGACCCTATAGTATCTAGTATCACATGACACTGCCTTCATGTCACATGACACCACCTATTCTCAGTGTTCATGACACACATTCTCTGTGGTACATCCACAACATTGCCTTTTCTCTGTGTCATAACACTCCGTCATTGTACTTCCTTTCCTCTGTGTCATAATACTCCGTCATTGTACTTCCTTTTCTCTGTGTCATAACACTCCGTCATTGTACTTTCTTTTCTCTGTGTCATAACACTCCGTCATTGTACTTCCTTTTCTCTGTGTCATGAGAGTACAACACTCCGGGATATACACCCTTACGGCCCACAACACTTCTGTCATACACAATTCTCAGTGTGTAGTGACCAAAGAGGCCAGCATAAGCCTGCAAGGAATTGAAGTTAGCAGACTGGGTAAGAAATACCCACACTGATGAGCAGACTGAGTAAGGTCCACACGTAACAGCCAGCAATGAACTGAGGTTAGAAGACTGAGGTCCGTAACAGAAGCCAAAAAGGAACTGACTTCAGCAGACTAAGGTCTGCAGGTAACAGAAGTCAGCGAGGAACTGAATTCAGCAGACTGCGTGAGAGAGACCCACAGGTCACTAAGGTCTGCGAGCAACAGAAGCCTACGAGGAACTGAGAGAGGCCAGCTCCACAGCCACAACATTGGGTGATGACGTACCCAGTGGTACTGCGGGCCAGCAGGTTAACGATCTAACCAACAGTATGCTAGGAGGCCGCAAGATAAACGACACACACCAAGAGAATGATTATTATGCCAAAATTTCCTTGGATTAATCTTATCCCAAACAAATTACTCCTCCCGGACAATCATCCTGGACAGGCCCCCATATTACGACCCAGGTAATCAAGGCCTGTATTCCGGGTGTAAAAAGGCAGCTTGGAACAAAATAAAACAGCAGAAAAACTTTGAATTGTATTATCCTTCACCAAGTATAAACAGAAGTATACACACTATATACACTATGTGCAGCCATGGTAGTCAAGGCAGAGTAGCAGCCAAGAGACAATAGACAACCGTGCTTCATCCAGCAGCAAAATCAAAATGACAAGGGTGAAAACATGAGTGGTAACCATGTCACCTTCACAACTGCCAGATCCACATTATGATTGGCTGAACCTAGGTACTGATCTGATGATGGGGCCCCGATCGTCAGACCCTAGTGCCTGGTTTGCTGGTTCGGGGGACAGCCCATGTGAGAATGTGGACATACTCCAAATAAAGGTTATATACTCTTTGCATGCCACTATATATATATATATATATATATATATATATATATATATATATATATATATATATATATATATATATATATATATATATATATATATATATATATATATATATATATATATATATATATATATATAATATATATATATATATCTGCGGTTCTGGATATCGGCCAATTCGGATTTCGGCCACTTTTTTGGCCGAAATTCTATCCATGATTTTGCCCGTCAACTCAGAAATCAGCCATATTGGCCACGTCTGCCCATCACTCCGCTGCTTCGTGAGTCAGTCTGGCTGCGTCTCTCAGTGAGTGAGAAGACTCCATGCATTCATCCAAACATTTCGTTATAATCCATTGTCTTTTGTGGTTGCTCATTGAATGCAACTGCGTAATAAGCCACCATGGGCCCAAAGAAAGTTCCTAGTGCCAGTCCTTTGGAAAAGTGAGAAACACGATAAAATTCAAGAAAGAATTTGTAGCAAAGTACGAGAGTGGTGTACGGGTGCTGGAGCTTGATAGGATGTATGGGAAATCCAAATTAACAATCACTTCCATCCTGGCGAAGAAATTAGAAATGAGGAAAGCTAATGTTGCAAAAGTGGTAAATATGCTAACGAAACAAAGATCACCAATAAGCAAGGATGTGGAAAAGTTACTGTCGTTGTGGATCAACGATAAACAATTAGCGGGAGATAATGTTTTGGAGTCGATCATTTTTGAAAAGGAAAGGCAGTTGCATGTGGATCTTGTGAATAAAATGCCTGGAACGAGTGCTGCTGTTAGTGAGCTTAAGGCCAGCAAAGGCTGGTTTGAGAGATTTAAGATGCATAGTGGCATACACAGTGTTGTAAGGCATGGCGAGGCTGCAAGTTCAGACGAACGTGCTGCTGAAAAATTTGTGCATGAATTCAAGAAGTACGTAGAGGCTGAAGGATTCCTCCCTCAACATGTGTTCAATTGTGACGAAACAGGCCTCTTTTGGAAGAAAATGCCAAAGAGGACCTACATCACACAGGAGGAAAAGGCACTGCCAGGACACAAGCCTATGAAGGATAGGCATACTCTTTTGTTCAGTGGTAACGCCAGTGGGGATTTCAAAGTGAAGCCTTTACTGGTGCATCACTCTGAAAATCCCAGAGTGTTCAAGAAAAACAATGTCGTCAAAAGTAAATTCTGTGTGTTGTGGAAAGCTAATAATAAGGCATGGGTCACAAGGCAAATTTTCACTGACTGGGATCCTTGAAGTGTTTGGCCCTAGTGTGAAAAAATACCTCCAGGAAAATAAATTGCCACTCACGTGCCTCCTGGTACTGGACAATGCTCCTGCTCATCCACCAAACTTGGTAGACCTATTGTCTGTGGAGTTTTATAACAGTGAAGTTCCTGCCTCCTAACACCACTCCTTTCATTCAGCCATGGATCAGCAGGTCATTTCTCACCTCAAAAACCTCTACATGAAAGCAATGTTTCAAAGGTGCTTTGAAATGAAGTCGGACACCGAATTGACCTTAAGAGAGTTTTGGAGGATTCACTTCATTATCTTCAACTGCATAAGCCTTATAGGTAAGGTTTGGCAGGGAGTAACTTCCAGGACTTTGAACTCTGCTTGGAGAAAATTATGGGCAGAATGTACCCTCGACAAAGATTTTGAAGGGTTTGAGGCTGACCCTGTAGACCCTCTGCCTGTTGTGGAATCTATTGTGCCTTTGGGGAAGTCCATGGAGATGGAGGTGAGTGGCGAGGATTTGAAAGTTTGGTGGAGGACCACAGGGAAGAGGTAACCACCGAAGAGCTGCAAGACCTTCATCTGCAACAGCAACAGACCACAGCTGAGGAAATTGGTTCAGAGGAGGAGGAAAAGAGAGGGAAGGATGTGCCTTCTTCAGCGATTAAGGACATTTGTGCAAAGTGGAATGAGGTGCAAAGTTTTGAGAGGAGATACCACCCGGACCAAGCCGAAACAAGCCATATCTGCAATATGTTCAGTGACAAAACCTTGTCCCACTTCAGGCAAATCTCAGAGACGTTAGAAACAGAGCTCTCTAGACAGTTTTTTTTTTTTGTGTGTGACAGGGGTCCAGTGACCCTCAAGCTGGTCTTAGTGTCAGTAAAAGAAAAAGAAGGGAAGTAACCCCAGAGAGAGCTTTGATACCTAAAGTCCTTATGGAGGGGGATTCCCCTTCCAAACAATAATCAGTCCTCCCTCTCTACTCCTCCCTGGCTTCCATACGCCAACAAGAGTCTTCAATAAAGGTATGTAATTTATATTTATTTATTTATCATTGTTTTCTGTATGTTAAACTACAGTTATTCTTTAAAAATTATTTTTTTGTGTGAATATTTTTGAGTGTCTGAAACGAATTAATTGTATTTACATTAATTCTTAGGGGTTTTCGGCCGACCTTCTGGAACAGATTACGGTCGATAACCGAGAGTCCACTATATATATATATATATATATATATATATATATATATATATATATATATATATATATATATTATATATATATATATATATATATATATATATCGATAGGTTTAACATTCAAGTTACTTACAAAACCTTCACCTACCCAACAATGGGATGCCGATAATGAAAGGATTTTTCGCTCTCTTTAATAAGCTTTTGCATGTACGGCTGAAGTCTGAACATGTACTTGAGGAACTGGCCGAGCCACCAAGCGCCTGGGTTACCATGTAGATGTATCAGTCTCTCAGAGATGTCTCTCGGGATGGCCAGAGGCATGTGTTGTGGTTTTGGTTGTGGCTCTTTGGGCATTGGAAACTCTACCGTCTGCGTGTTATTGTTTCCTGTAAATATGACAAAGATTCTGTGATTTATGAATACATTTTTATGTCAACTACTAGTGTCTTCGAGACTCAAAATTTAAATGAAGTTCGTTAGTAATTTAAAGCTCTAATGTTTTACATAAAAGTTTCCAGAAGAGCACCTTCACTAATGCTTTTGAAAAATTAATGTATAAAAGACCCTAATTATGAGAGTTAAAAAAAGGAACAGGAGAATTCTGAAGCAAAATCTAAAAAATTGCTTAGAATATCATCAACAATTCACACCAACGTATCTCTCTTACCCCATGTAATGTTCCAACCGCCCAGCAACTCACTTCCACCCTTTTCCTTCCTAAAAATATGGTCTAACCATCTCTTTCTCAATCCCACACTGATTAAAATCACTAATATAACCCTTCCGCAACATTCAAAACCCAACTCATATACCTGGGATCAGTGGTCAAGTATGCACTTGCTGTTTACCTGTCTTGCAGCTAAATGTTCTTGGGAAATTTGGATGAATAGTCATAGTTTGTAACATGACTAGCTCTGTAAGCTTATACGTGTGTTGTTGTGTGTTTGATTGGTAACGAAGGAAGTTCTGTTTCGGAATGAAAATAAGAAACTGAATATTTGTTTTGATATGTGCAACAACAAGCAGGAACCGGTCACAAGTAAGAAAAAGGGCAAAAGTGTTAGCAGCAATGACTGGAAAGTGGTTGCGGAAAAATGAAGGACGAGATGCAGGGAAGTTAAGGATGTAGGCTTGAAGAACAGAAATCGCTTTACTAAACTCAAGGGTGAATGTACAGCAGTCAGAGAGGAATGAGGTATAACTAACCCCGCCTCTTCTAATAAATGTAAGGATTTACTCATTGTTTTAGACACCCCCAAATTAGATATATGGAGTGAACATTTTGTAAGAGGGATAGTGAGCGTGACAGTCTGTTATCTCTAAGGTATTTAAGACAGTTGATCATAATAATATATAATATTGTGTAAATGGACGTCAATAAGGCCTCTGATAGACTTCCACAGAGAAGACTGCTGAAGAAAGCAATGGTACACAGCACAGGAGGAGATATTTCCCGGATCTCATCATGGTTGATCAATAGGTAAGAGAGTTTGCATAAATGAGGAGAAATCAAAGGGAAGACTTGTCAGAAGTGATGTTCCTTAATCTGCGGAATCTAGAGGAATAAATAACGACATAAGCAAGTTTGACGATGACATTAAAATAAATTCTGATAAGTATACATGAGAGGTACAGGATTATCTGGAAAAGTTGCGATGTGGTCGAAGTGGCAGATGCAGTTCACTGGACAAAAGAAATAATGGAGCTTATAAACGAAATTTTATAGATCCTAAACAAGTCGAATGCCTAGAAAGACTTACGAAATATAAAGCCAAGACAACAGTGCATAAATGTTTGCAGTAAAGGTAATAGAATTCTTTGCTGCATATTAAGAAGTCCTCACGTTATACTTTAACTTTATATATCCTTGACTAAGGCCTCATTTACTTAGACTGCGCCGATCAGTTCTCTTTTCAATGTTACAGAATAGACATAAATTAACTGGAAAACATACAGAGAAGGATGACGAAGCTGATTCCCCGTATCGGATATCTTTCTTATTTAGGCTGAGGGCACCGTCTTTTTAATACCCTGGGAAGTTGTAGAATTAAGGGATATGTTTGAAATATACAAACTGAAAGCCAAAATAAACAAAGTAGATATAGGTGCTGAAAATACCTCACCAAGACAAGACTCGTAGGATTAAATTTATGATAATTTGTGCAAATTTTGAGTAAAAATTAATCTGAACTAAATATTAAGCTGACACCTAAGCTTAGTGTGCAGGTTAAGCCTATAAAGTGCGACACGCCAGCATTAATACATCTTACCTGGCCACTTAACAACATCTTTATTCGAGACGGTGGTGCATGTGTTGCTTAAAGGAAGGAAGACGGCTTTCCAACCTATAGAGGTGTAACGCCAACCATCAGATTTGAGGATTAAAGTTCGATGGGTGCCATAGGCTGCCATAAAGCAGTAAATAACGTGGTGAATTTCACAACCGAAACCGCAGTTCTGTGGGAAGGTGACACGTCAGTGAAAGGGTTCTGAATAATGAGGCTACATGCTCGTGTGAGGATACAGTTTGGTGAGACTACTCACCGAGTGTATAAATGAGGAACAACTCTAACTCATGGGAGACACAGCACTACATATACTTGTTACAGCTAAAACCATTACAATTTTCATAACTTTTTTTCTGTTTCTTCAACCTCTTGAGGGATGCCTAGTAACTCTGAAAAACTTTGCCCAACAACTCTTCAATTTTAGGATCGTATTACACACACACAAACGCGCACTATACATATATAAATATATATTTATGTATATATATATATATATATATATATATATATATATATATATATATATATATATATATATATATATATATATATATATATATATATATATATATATGCAAAACAACCACTCTGAAATCACCTGTTTACTGTGATCTTATTGCATATATATATATATATATATATATATATATATATATATATATATATATATATATATATATATATTATATATATATATATATATATATATATATACATATAATATATACATATATATATATAAATATATATATATATGTATATATATATATATATATATTATATATATATATATATATATATATATATATATATACATATATATATATACATATATATATATATATAAATATATATATATATGATATATATATATATATAATATATATATATATATATATATATATATATATATATATATATATATACCAGGAAAAGTGTACGGTAGGGCTATTAATGAAAGAATTAGAGGTAAGACAGAATGTAGGATTGCGGATGAGCAGGGAGGCTTCAGAGTGGGTAGGGGATGTGTAGATCAAGTGTTTACATTGAAACATATATGTGAACAGTATTTAGATAAAGGTAGGGAAGTTTTCATTGCATTTATGGATTTAGTAAAGGTGGAGTGGATAGGGGAGCAATGTGGCAGATGTTGCAAGTATATGGAAGAGGTAGTAAGTTACTAAATGCTGTAAAGAGTTTTTTGTGGACAGTGAGGTTCAGGTTAGGGTGTGTAGAAGAGAGGGAGACTACTTCCATGAAAAAATTGGTCTTTGACAGGGATGTGTAATGTCACCATGGTTGTTTAATATATTTATAGATGGGGTTGTAAAAGAAGTAAATGCTAGGGTGTTCGGGAGAGGGGTGGAATTAAATTTTGGGGAATTAAATACAAAATGGGAATTGACACAATTACTTTTTGCTGATGATACTGTGTTTATGGGAGATTCTAAAGAAAAATAGCAATGGTTAGTGGACGAGTTTGAGAGAGTGTGTAAAGGTAGAAAGTTGAAAGTGAACATAGAAAATAATAAGGTGATGAGCGTGTCAAATGATTTAGATAGAGAAAAATTGTATATCAAATTGGAGAGGAGTATGGAAGAAGTGAATGTTTTCTGATATTTGGGAGTTGAAGTGTCAGCGGATGGATCTATAAAGGATGAAGTTAACCATAGAATTGATGAAGGAAAAAAGGTGAGTGGTGTGTTGAGGTATATGTGGAGACAAAAAACGTTATCTATGGAGGCAAAGAAGGGTATGTATGAAAGTACAGTAGTACCAACACTCTTATATGGGTGTGAAGCTTGGGTTGCGAACGCAGCAGCGAGGTGGCGGTTGGAGGCAGTGGAGATGTCGTGTCTAAGGGCAATGTGTGGTGTAAATATTATGCAGAAAATTCGGAGTGTGGAAATTAGGAGAAGGTGTGGAGTTAATAAAAGTATTAGTCAGAGGGCTGAAGAGAAATTGTTGAGGTGGTTTGCTAATTTTGAGAGAATGGATCAAAATAGAATGACATGGAGAGCGTATAAATCTGTAGGAGAAGGAAAAGTTTGGAGGGAGGGGGTAAAGGAGGTTTTGTGGGCGAGGGGCTTGGACTTCCAGAAAGCATGCGTGAGCGTGTTAGATAGGAGTGAATGGAGATGAATGGCATTTGGGACTTGACGAGCTGTTGGAGTGTGAGCAGGGTAACATTTAGTGAAGGGATTCAGGGAAACCGGTTATTTTTATATAGCAGGACTCGAGTCCTGGAAATGGGATACAACAGTTCAGATGTCACTCCAAACAGCAAATATCCCAAACCCCTCCTTTAAAGTACGGGCATTGTACCTACCACTTCCAAGACTTATGTCCGGCTTTTAGTAACTCCACAGCTCCTCCTAATTTCTACACTACGAATCCTCTGCATAATATTTACACCACACATTGTTGTTAGACACAACATCTCCATTGCCTCCAGCCTTCTTCTTGCCGTAGCATTTACAATTCATGCATCACATCCATATAAAAATGTTGGTATCCCTATACACTCATACATTCCCTTCCTTGCCCTCATGGACAACGTTCCTTGTTTCCACAGATACCTCAATACTCCACCCACCCTTTTCCCTTCATCAGTTCTATGGTTTACCTCGTTCTTCATAAACCCATCCGCTGACAAGTCTACTCACTTTTTCCTTACTCCCTCTTTCCAATGTGGTATTCAGTTTTTCTTTATCTAACTCCTTTGATAATCTTATCACCTTAATCTTATCTATGTTCACTTTTAACTTTCTACCTTTACACACCCTCCCAAACTCGTCCACTAACTTTTGCAACTTCTCTTTAGAATCTCTCAAAATCACACTA
>NC_069437.1:21863467-21878467 GCF_026875155.1 Cherax quadricarinatus | reverse complement strand
TGTGTGTGTGTGTGTGTGTGTGTGTGTGTGTGTGTGTGTGTGTGTGTGTGTGTGTGTGTCGTGCCGAATATGTAAAACTGGTCAATTAGCAAGAACTCGCTTAAAATTAATTCCTTTCTAAAATTTTCTCTTATACGTTTAAAGATATATTTTTTTCATTAATGTTAATGTAACAATTTTTAATTTTGCTCCAAAAGAAGCTTAGAAAACTTACCTAACCTTATTATACCAAGAACAATATATTTTAGCCTAACCCAACTAAATATATTTTAGATTTGTTTACAATAATTTAATACTAAACAAACACAGTGAAATATATTTTTTTCGTTAGGTTCAGAAGGATTTTGCCGAATTTACTGCATACACAAATTTTCGCTTGTCCTATATGGCAAGAAGAGCGTTGCTATTTAGGTCAAGATCGCAAGTTCTGCCTATTCGGCACTACATGTGTATATATATATTATATATATATATATATATATATATATATATATATAATATATATATATATATATATATATATTATATATACATATATATATATATATATATATATATATATATATATATATATATATATATATATATATATATATGTATAATATGAGTCACATTCACTGCATGAAGAAAGCGGAATCCTACCCTATTCAAATTACAAAGTAGCTTCTTTGCTGTGGCACAGTTTTCAGGATTCTGCAGACGATGGAGCCGATTCTGCATCAGATCACTCAGCTCTTTGGCCTCTTGCTCTTTCCTGCTGGCTTCACCGTCTAACTGACCTAGCACCCACAGGTCGAACTGAAGTACCCTGTTGGGGTGGACAAGTTCAGTCTCACAAATTTCACCAGGAACATGAAAGATTCATGAAAGGGAGAAAAAAGCAGTTTAATACATCACAGAAATTAGAGAAAAGAAACCTAACACAGACACTAGTATTTTAGAACAACACAAACTGTGGAGGGGAAGGAAAAGAAATACGCCAAGATTAAGAGAGACCCCAAAGTAATTGTATCAGTTATCCACAGTGACCCACCTAGCAGCAGGAGACGTAGGTTAAAATGGAAGGAGAGCAATAGGAGCAAGGTAATCACCAAAGAAAGGAAACAGGGTCAGCACAAATTACTAACAGTGACTAGAGATTAAGATTTCTACCACCGAAGCAACTATGTTATTGTGCACATATTCATTCTGTGGACAGTAGCACAACAGCATATGAATACTATGAAGGTCTAGGAACTAGAAGCCAAAAGTATTAACAGGAGTTTCTGAGAACGTTTTTAATAATTACATTTCTTCTGTTACAAGCAAATTTTGGATATTTCTTTAAAATAACAAGTATTATTCCACTAATAAGATAACTGACATCAATATTTTGGCTAATTAAATAAATTAGATTTAAACTTTCCTGGGCTTGTTCTAATATGAGAGAGAAAAATTTCTTGCATTGACGTTTTGGTATATAGGAGTTAACCTAAGGTTCAAATCACTCGAGTTCAGGGGATACCCCCATCATAGTCAGATCATGGGAGGTCTTGTGATACTTCGTGATGATGGGTAACTCACACATAATACTTATTCCAGCTTAAGAAGCTATGTGATACCAAGTAATGAAACTGGTTCTCTGTTATACAGTGGATTGTATCAGTTATAATACTCTACAGTTCTGCAAGAAAAAAAATCTTCTTTTATATATATATATCGGCATGAGAGTAAGTGGCATAACTTCAAGCCAAACACAGTTTATGGGTTAAAATAAAAATAAACAAACCGAGCCTTCATATTTCAATTAAGTCCGAACCATTCTCTAGGTAAGATATATCAACAATGAAAAATTGAAGGAGATTACAAGTGTGCTGGTGAAGTTATTACAAGGAAAGTAATTTTGCAATTTCTTTAAAATTCTTAAATAAACTCCTACACAGCTCAAAACCCCATTCGAAACCCTCCTGAAAACAAGGTATACCATCACTGAAAATTTCACGTCTATCATAGAGTATTTCCCAATTATATACTTATCAGAAGAGACTTTCTCAAGTTATTGCACAAAAATGAAAAGTTTTTTAAAAATGAAGTGAAAATTTGGTACATAACACAAACAAGTTGCAGTTAAGGACGCTTGAGCAAACACTTAAGACATAGTATGGATAGTTCTGGGACCGACACTTATCCATAACAAAATGTCCAAAATGTTTTCTGACTTATCCTTAATTTAAAATAAAACTAGCAGAGTGACGCCTACATACTGTATTATCTGAAAGCTGCAACCTGATCCAGTGAGGCATCGTTAACTTACCGCATGAAAAATTCTACACATTCATTTATATACAAACATCATTTCTCAGTCCACAGCAGGATTCAAACTCGCACAAACCCTGCATCAATGTACGTAGTACTTTATCCACACAGCCGGACCCCAGTCTGGCTGAGTAGATAAAGTACTGCGTACTTTGATGAGGAGTGTGCAGGTTCCAATCCTTCTGTGGACTGAGAGATAATTTTTGTAAATAATTTTCCCCTTTTCCGAACTGTTGAACACTTATTTATATAATTAGTAATTACAAAACAGAATAATAATTCGAGTCTTCTGAGTAATATACGCCATTATAAAAAGTTTGAAGCTGACCAGAAGTGGCATTCTCAAGTTATCGCACGGAAACTAAATAATGTAGATCTTAGTATTACGGATTGCGAAAAGGATTTACTAGTTATGGTTAGCAGTAATCTAAAACCAAGACAACAGTGCATTAATGTTCGCAATAATTCTAACAGAATCCTTGGCTTCATAGCAAGAAGTGTAAATAATAGAAGTCCTCAGGTTGTTCTTCAACTTTATATGTCTTTGGTTAGGCCTCATTTCGATTATACTGCACAGTTTTGGTCACCGTATTACAGAATGGATATAAATGCTCTGGAAAACATACAAAGGAGGATGACAAAGTTGATCCCATGTATCAGAAATCTTCCCTATAACGACAGATTGAGGTCCCTGAATCTGCACTCTCTAGAAAGGCGTAGAATTAGGGGAGATATGATCAAGGTGTATAAATGGAAAATAGGAACTAAAAAGGGGATGTAAATAACGTGCTAAAAATATCTAATATAGACAGGACTCGCAGCAATGGCTTTAAATTGGAAAAATTCAGATTCAGGAAGGATATAGGAAAGCACTGGTTTGGTAATAGAGTTGTGGATGAGTGGAACAAACTCCCGAGTACAGTCATAGACGCCAAGACGTTGTGTAGTTGGATAAATACATGAGTGGGTGTGGGTGGGTGTGAGTTGGACCTGACTAGTTTGTGCTACTAGGTCGGATGCAGTGCTCCTCCCTCAAGTGACGTGTCTGACCTCACTAGGTCAAGGCATAGGCTTAAGCTGATGGGAGAATTGGACCTGCCTCAAATAGGCCAGTAGGCCTGTTGCAGTGTTCCTTCTTTCATATGTTCTTATGTTCTTAAACAAGGAGGAAGAAAAGCAATTCTTACAGCTACTCTAGGTATCCCCTCTCTGGAGATACCTAATTAAGTAAATTACACACAAATTACTTGATGCGTTCGGCGCCTTCCTTCATGACGGCTTGAAAATCAGACTTGCTCATATTCTGCTTCCTGGACTGTAGATCTTTCATATGGTCGGAGAAGAAGAACCAGGCGTCCCTCAAGTTTGTCTCTACCAACCGTCGCGTCACCTCAGAGTCACCAGACACATTAAAGTCGTGAGATCCAGCACATGGTAACTTGATACTAGCAACATCTCTGCTGTCAGCTTCTTGAATACCCGTTCGTGTGGAAAACCTTGACAAGAGGAAACCAAATTATAAATTAGCTGATATATGTGTGTACTTAAATATTGTCTGTGCACTTACCAATTTGTACTCACAGATGGATAGTAGGGGGTCGAGTCCTGACTCCTGGTCCTATCTAGAGATTACCTCGAGTCGCTTCCGGAGGTCAGCACATTCGCGCCCCGGTTCCAGACCAGGCCTCCTGATTCCTAGCCTCATCCATCAAGCAGTTGGTGCCCCCCGCCAGCAATCCAATGAATGCATCATAGCCTGGCTGATCAGGAGCTATTATGAGAAATCTGTCAAGATCTCCCTTGAAGACATCTAGGGGTTTGTTGATAATCTCGTTATGCAAGAAGAGATGGTGTTGAAGAGCCGTGGCGCCTTAACACTTACTGAGTTCTCAGTATGCTAATCACTGCTTTTTATTGGAGATATACGTCTTATGTTCATGTGTAGTTATTTTGGTGTGCAGGTTTGGACCAATCCCTCAAGTATCTTCCAGGTGTAGATTACGATGCATCTTTCTCACCTATGTTCTGAGGAATATAATTCCAGGGACTTTAAGCGCTTCCGAGAATTTAGGAACTTGATTGAGTTTATACAAGCCGTAAAAGTTTTCTATACATTTTCCACTTTCGTACGAATTCTAGTAACATCTGCAGAGGAAGATACAGTGTTGTGATTTATGCCCTTCTATATGTCAGAAACGAGAATGAGGAAGATAAGTGGGGTGAGTACCATGACTTGGGGGAGACAACTTTTCACTGTAGCAGAGCCTTATTTCACTCTGTTTACTTTTAGTCTTTGAGTTCTGTTTGTAGAGAAGTTAAATATCCATCTTCCCACCTTTCCAGTCATTGCTTTCGCACGCATTTTGTTTGCAATTACCCTGTGGTCGCACTTATCAAAAGCTTTTGCAAAGTCTGTGTATTCAAAATCTGCGTTTTCCTTGTCTTCAGTTGCATCCAAAACCAAGTTATAATGGTCCAGCAATCGCAAAAAAGTAGGAGCAACCTGTTCTGAGTTCATGTTGACCTGGGTTGTGCAATTGCTGCGATTCCATGTGAATGACAATCTTGCTTCTTATACACTTTTCAAATATTTTGAAAACAAAGTATGTCAGGGCTATTTTTCTGTTTTGCCATTTCTATACTACCACGTTTATGGAATGGGGCACTATCAGTGGATTTTACTGAGTGTGGGATGATTCTAGTGTTGTGGCTTTTTCTCCATAGATTATTTAAGGCACGTGATAAGGGTTTCTTGGGATTCTTGATGATTATTGAGTTCACGAGTCTGGGCCTGGGGCAAAGTACATGTGCAGACAGTAAGTGACTTCGAGGTCACCTGGAGTGTGTGTGTTTGTGTGTACTCACCTAATTGTGGTTGCAGGGGTCGATCCATAGCTCGTGTGTGTGTGTGTGTGTGTGTGTGTTAGTTACCATTTTGTCCTAGGCACGTCGATTAGACACTAGTCCTGTGTGTGTGTACTCACCTAGTTGTACTCACCTAGTTGAGGTTGCGGGGGTCGAGTCCGAGCTCCTGGCCCCGCCTCTTCACTGATCGCTACTAGGTCACTCTCCCTGAACCGTGAGCTTTATCATACCTCTGCTTAAAGCTATGTATGGATCCTGCCTCCACTACATCGCTTCCCAAACTATTCCACTTACTGACTACTCTGTGGCTGAAGAAATACTTCCTAACATCCCTGTGATTCATCTGTGTCTTCAACTTCCAACTGTGTCCCCTTGTTACTGTGTCCAATCTCTGGAACATCCTGTCTTTGTCCACCTTGTCAATTCCTCTCAGTATTTTGTATGTCGTTATCATGTTCCCCCTATCTCTCCTGTCCTCCAGTGTCGTCAGGTTGATTTCCCTTAACCTCTCCTCGTAGGACATACCTCTTAGCTCTGGGACTAGTCTTGTTGCAAACCTTTGCACTTTCTCTAGTTTCTTTACGTGCTTGGCTAGGTGTGGGTTCCAAACTGATGCCGCATACTCTAATATGGGCCTAACGTATACGGTGTACAGGGTCCTGAACGATTCCTTATTAAGATGTCGGAATGCTGTTCTGAGGTTTGCTAGGCGCCCATATGCTGCAGCAGTTATTTGGTTGATGTGCGCTTCAGATGTGCCTGGTGTTATACTGTGTGTGTGTACTCACCTAATAGTACTCACCTAATTGTGGTTGCAGGGGTCGAGACTCTGCTCCTGGCCCCACCTCTTCACTGATCGCTACTAGGTCCTCTCTCTCTCTGCTTCCTGAGCTTTGTCATACCTCTTCTTAAAACTATGTATGGTTCCTGCCTCCACTACTTCGCTTGCTAGGCTATTCCACTTCCTGACAACTCTATGACTAAAGAAATACTTCCTAACGTCCCTGTGACTCGTCTGAGTCTTCAGCTTCCAGTTGTGGCCCCTTGTCCCTGTGTCCCCTCTCTGGAACATCCAATCTCTGTCCACCTTGTCTATTCCCCGCAGTATCTTGTATGTCGTTATCATGTCTCCCCTGACCCTTCTGTCCTCCAGTGTCGTCAGTCCGATCTCCCTCAACCTTTCCTCGTACGACATTCCCCTGAGCTCTGGGACTAGCCTTGTTGCAAACCTTTGTACTTTCTCTAACTTCTTGACGTGCTTGACCAGGTGTGGGTTCCAGACTGGTGCTGCATACTCCAGTATGGGCCTAACGTACACAGTGTACAGTGTCTTGAACGATTCCTTATTAAGGTATCGGAACGCTATTCTCAGGTTTGCCAGGCGCCCATATGCTGCAGCAGTTATTTGGTTGATGTGTGCCTCCGGTGATGTGTTCGGTGTTACGGTCACCCCAAGGTCTTTCTCCCTGAGTGAGGTCTGTAGGCTTTGTCCACCTAGCCTATACTCTGTCTGCGATCTTCTTTGCCCCTCCCCAATCTTCATGACTTTGCATTTGGCTGGATTGAATTCGAGAAGCCAGTTACTGGACCACATGTCCAGCCTGTCCAGGTCTCTTTGCAGTCCTGCCTCATCCTCATCCGATTTAATTCTTCTCATCAACTTCACATCATCTGCGAATAGGGACACTTCAGAGTCTATTCCTTCCATCATGTCGTTCACATATATCAAAAATAGCACTGGTCCTAGAACTGACCCCTGTGGGACCCCGCTCGTCACAGGCGCCCACTGTGGTACCTCTTCACGTACCATGACTCGTTGCTGCCTCCCTGTCAGGTATTCCCTTATCCATTGCAGTGCCCTCCCTTTTACGTGCGCCTGATCCTCCAGCTTCTGCACTAATCTCTTGTGGGGAACTGTGTCAAAGGACTTCCTGCAGTCTAGGAAAACGCAATCTACCCACCCCTCTCTCGTGTCTTACTTCTGTTACCTTGTCATAAAACTCCAGGAGGTTTGTGATACAAGATTTGCCTTCCATGAACCCATGCTGGTTTTCATTTATAATCTTGTTCCTTTCCAGGTGTTCGACCACTCTCCTCCTGATAATCTTCTCCATGACTTTGCACACAATACATGTCAGAGACACAGGTCTGTAGTTTAGCGCCTCGTTTCTGTTTCCTTTCTTAAATATGGGGACTACATTAGCTGTCTTCCATTTCTCAGGTAGTTGCCCAGTTTCAAGGGATGTGTTGAAGATTGTGGTTAGAGGCACGCACAGCATCTCTGCTCCTTCTCTAAGGACCATGGGGAGATGTTGTCTGGTCCCATCGCCTTTGAGGTGTCAAGGTCACTTAGGAGCTTCTTCACCTCCTCCTCAGTTGTTCGTATGTCATCCAACACTTGTTGGTATAATCCCTCTTGATGTTCCCTTCTGTGCTGTCTTCCCACAGCCCTTCCTGTCTCTACTGTGAAAACTTCCTTAAATCTCCTGTTCAGCTCCTCACATACCTCCTGATCATTTCTTGTGAGTTCTCCACCTTCTGTCCTTAATCTGATCACCTGGTCTTTGACTGTTGTCTTCCTCCTGATGGGGCTATACAATAGTTTCGGGTCAGTCTTGATTCTCGATGCTATGTCATTTTCATACTGTCGCTGGGCCTCCCTCCTTACCTGTGCGTACTCATTCCTGGCTCTGCGACTGGTCTCCCTATTTTCGTGTGTTCTCTGCCTTCTGTGCTTTTTCCATTCTCTATTGCACTTTGTTTTTGCCTCCTTACACTGTCGGGTAAACCAGGGGCTCGTTCTGGTTTTCCCGTTGTTACTGTTGCCCTTGGGAATAAACCTTTCCACTGCCTCCTTGCATCTTGTTGTTATATATTCCATCATTTCATTTACTGGCTTTCCTGCCAGTTCTCTGTCCCACTGGACCTCCCGCAGGAAGTTCTTCAACCCTATGTAGTCCCCTCTTTTATAGTCAGGCTTTTCCCATTCAACTCCTGTTATTCTCTCCACTTGCAGCTCTACTATGTGTGTGTGTGTGTGTGTGTGTGTGTGTGTGTGTGTGTGTGTGTGTGTGTGTGTGTGTGTGTGTGTGTGTGTGTGTGTGTGTGTGTGTGTTTGTGTGTGTGTGTGTGTGTGTGTGTGTGTGTTTGTGTGTTTGTGTGTGTGTGTGTGTGTGTGTGTGTGTGTGTGTGTGTGCGCGCGCGTGCGCAAACCTAAAAACGGCTTTCAGGAATTTTAGTCATTCATCACCAAATATTTAAGGACCAGCCTGCATCCGACACCTAATAAACCATGTCATGAAATTAGATAAAGTTTAGAAATTCAGAGATAAGCTGACTGAATTTCATATGAAGAGCGGCCCATGAAACTACCAGACGACAGAAGAAGTTATAATAACCAGAAGAGACATTATAATCATGTACAAACACTCAGAGAACCTCTACCCGAAATGTTCCGGCATGATAGTGGCATGCATAACAGGAAAGACACTGCAATGGATCAGAGAATATCTGACAGGAAGGCAACAACGAGTCATGGTACGTGACGTGGTGTCAGAGTGGGCACCTTTGACGAGCGGGGTTCCACAGAGGTCAATTGTAGGATCTGTGCTCTTTTTGGTGTATGTAAATGACATGACGGATGGGATAAGCTCAGAAGTGTCCCTGTTTGCAGATGATGTGAAGTGAATGAGAAGAATTAAATCGGTCGAGGCTCAGGCAGGACTACAAAGAGACCTGCACAGGCTACAAGGCTGGTCCAGCAACTGGCTCCTTGAATTTAACCCCGCCAAATACAAAGTCATGAAGATCGGGGAAGGGCAAAGAAGACCGCAGACAGAATATAGTTTAGGTGGCCAAAGACTGCAAACCTCACTTCAGGAAAAAGATCTTGGGGTGAGTATAACACCGAGCACATCTCCTGAGGCGCACATCAACCAGATAACTGCTGCAGCATACGGGCATCTGGTAAACCAAAGAATAACGTTCCGATACCTCAGTAAGGAATCGTTCGACTCTGTACACCATATACGTCAGGCCCATATTGGAGTATGCAGCACCAGTTTGGAATCCACACCTTGTCAAGCATGTCAAGAAATTAAAGAAAGTGCAAAGGTTTGCAACAAAAGTAGTCCTAGAGCTAAGAAAGGTTAAGGGAAATCGGCCTGACGACACTGGAGGACAGGAGGGTCAGGGGAGACATGATAACGACATGTAAAATACTGCGTGGAATAGACAAGGTGGACAAAGACAGGATGTTCCAGAGATGGGACACAGAAACAAGGGGTCACAATTGGAAGTTGAAGGCTCCTATGAGTCAAAGGGATGCTAGAAAGTATTTCTTCAGTCATAGAGTAGTTATGAAGTGGAATAGCCTAGAAACTGACGTAGTTGAGGCAGGAACCATACTTTGTTTCAAGACGAAGTTTGATAAAGCTCATGGAACAGGGAGAGAGAGGACTTAGTAGCGATCAGTAAAGAGGCGGGGGCCAGGAGCTATGAATCGACCCTGCAACCACAAATAGGTGAGTACACACGTAGTGCAAGAGAGGAAGGGATGGAGGGTAGGAGCGGGGAGGAGAGACTTGGGGTAGTATTGATGCAGGCACAAACAGTGAGGTTGAGGGAAGCGGCAACCCAGGTGGGGGGCGGGTGGAGCTGCCGGGTCATTGGTTGGCTGACCCATGATCAAGAGAGTTTAGATAGGACCCCATGTAGGGTGAACTGGGAAGACGGGATAGTCGAAGAATAGCGTGGGAGAGGAGTGTCTAAAAAAAAAAGAACCAGGGCTTAACCCAGCTGCTAGGCCCTTCTGGGGTGGACTTGGAGAAAACAGGAAGAGCAAACTGTGTATGCATCCGTCTCGTGGTAGTTGAGGTGTTGAATCTTGGGAGGCTGGCAATTTCTAGGTCGCAGGAGAGGGTAGGTAGAAATATCAGTGGGCAGCACACAGGTGGGAGTTATAGGAGTAATTGAGGAGACAGGTTTACAGTGGAACCATTTTCAAACTTTTTGAAGCTGCTTCTGGACAGGTGTCATAGTTTAGTCTTCTTACTGAATGTGAAACGTAGAGACTTGATGAACTCGAGAACTTGGGTGAGTGTGAAGAGGTGATCTGCAGGCGTACTTGACTGTTTCAGCACTAGGAGCATAAGAACATAAGACGGAACACTGCAGCAGGCCTAATGGCCCATGCGAGGCAGGTTCAAGTCTCCCACAGGCTTAAGCCAATGCTACACAAATAACCCGCACATAAAAGAGAGAAGCTTACGACGACGTTTCGGTCCGGCTTGGACCATTTACACAGTCACACTAACTGTTAGTGTGACTTTGTAAATGGTCCAAGTCGGACCCGAAACGTCGTCGTAAGCTTCTCTCTTTTATGTGCGGGTTATTTGTGTATCGTTCCAGTCACGGTATTGTGCCTTTTTTTGTTATTTAAGTCAATGCTCTAACCTAGTTAGTTAGGTCAGGTCACAGTCACTTAAGGAAGGAGCACGGCATCTGACATAGTAGCACAAGCTAGTCAGGTCCAACTCACACCCACCCGCACCCACTCATGTATTTATCTAACCTATTTTTAAAACTACACTAAGGCCTTTGTAGAGCTCAGTGCATGTCATGGTGTCAGCATTCGATGGAGAAGTGTAGAGGGTAAGGTTTCCCTATGAGGGTGTACTGGAGTCGTCACTAACTTCTTCTGAAATAAATTCATTTGGCGTGTCTACAATGGCGTTAGCAGGTGACTGAGGGTCGACAGAAGCAGTGGAGAGTGTAATGGTGGTGTAACAGCAGGTTGGGAGAGGTGGGAAACGGTGGTTGAGGCAGCATGATCATCGTTGTCGGCGGTGGAAGTGGTTATAGAAGTTATAGGGCCAGTTGCTTGGGCAGGAGACATGTCTGCAGGTGCAGTAAAGTTCACGGCATTGGGAAGGATCTTGAGGATGTCGGCTGAAGGTGTGGAGTCCAGGAAATTGAAGGCAGGCATGTTGTTCAGACAGAACAGTTCGTGAATAGTGGTGAGGAAAGTGCTGGGGTTTGCTGCATTTGCAAGGTGTGCAATGTGCATACACCGTGCAGTACAGCACTTGGAGCACCGTCGGGAAGTGGAGAGAGGGAGTTGCGGGGTGAAGGTGTCTGTAAAGTGGATTGTAGAATCTTGGTGGTGTTGGTTTGTAGTTTGGTTATTGCTGCGTAAGTCAGTAAATTGGGATTGTTGTTCTTCAGATATTCTTTAGTTTTCTTCGATATGATTTCTTTCCTGAGTGGGCACTTAGCTGCAAGGGTAAGACATGTTGGAGCCGTAGTGACGGTGCAGGATCTGAATTCGTGTCCATCATTCCCACATTTTGAGCAAAACTTCTTATCCTTGATGGGGCAGTCCAGCAGTGGGAGTAGCTGGTCCAGCAGTGGGAGACGTGTGTGAAACATTCTGGTTCTATATGACTTAGGTGTATGTGGTAATATGAGATGGCCAGACCGTCAGAGAGAGCTTCGGCAGTCATGGAAATGTATGAGAATGGGATCTTTAGCATAGATGAGGCGTTAGGGATCTTGGATATGCTATCTACCGTGGCCCAGGTGTT
This sequence comes from Cherax quadricarinatus, assembly GCF_026875155.1. Lineage (NCBI taxonomy): Eukaryota > Metazoa > Arthropoda > Malacostraca > Decapoda > Parastacidae > Cherax > Cherax quadricarinatus. Next base: position 21,866,723 of record NC_069437.1, on the reverse strand, counting down.
TTGTTCCTCGATAGATGTGTTAGGTAAGACACATATGCAACAATTAGGTATTTTTATTTCGAAACGTTTCGCCAACACAATAGGCTTCTTCAGTCGAGTACAGAAAAGTTGATAGAAGCAGAAGAAACTTGAAGACGATGTAATTAGTCCATCACCCTTGAAGTTTTGAGGTGGTCAGTCCCTCAGTCTAGAGAAGAGTATTGTTCAATAGTCTGAAACAATATGGAGTAGAAGTGACAGGATGGAGCCTTGTATACCGCCAGGAGGTGAGATGTAGGCCACTAGTAGAGGTAAGAATGTAGTCGTTGGGAGGTCAGGTCCCTCTCAAATCCAGCCATTCTCACTAGTAGAAATTGTCCAAGTTGATTTCAGTTCTGTACCAAGATACCGTTGTGTTGCAGTGTCCGACAGAGTGAACATTAAAATGGTATAAAATACCGACAGGTTGTTAGGTAAGACACATATGCAACAGTTAGGTATCTTTATTTCGAAACGTTTCGAAATAAAGATACCTAACTGTTGCATATGTGTCTTACATTCTACAAGATTGATGGACTGAACACATCGACTCCAGGCTGAGGGACTGATTACCTCAAACTCCTCCTCTCCTTACGCCTTTCTACTTTGTATTGGGCTGATGAAGCCACTGTGTGGTGAAACGTTTCCTGAATAAAGATTCCCATATGTTGCATAAGTGTCTCAATCTTCAACTTGTCGGTTTTTCAAACCATTCATCACACAGGTAAGTGGTAAGCTGAGAATAGTCCACCACGGGTAGGTAGGTAAGGTGTAAAAATAATCCACTGCCAAAACGATATGTGATGGTTGTGGCTGGTGGGGTTGACGAACTTGGCGAATATGAGAGGATGGTGAGAGTAAGCGTGAACCTCCTCACTGGTTCATGACGGAATTAAACCAGTTTGTGATGTCCAGGTGTGACGGATGAGTCCTTGCTCCTTTGGGGCGGGGGAGGTGAGGACAGGGCCACACAGGCAAGCACAAGCACTCACACACACACACACACACACACACACACACACACACACACACACACACACACACACACACACACACACACACACACACATACACACACACACACACATATACAGGATTTCACACCTTTATGTGAATTTACGTAATTTTAGGCACACAAGACAGTACAGTGGAAACCAAGATATAGAGTACATATGCAAAACATATGTAGTACATACGAGGGAAATAAGGATTGCTTACATAAACGCACACATACACACACACATACACACACACTAGGTGAGAACAGGATCTGCTGTTAGGCACTTGAATAGCTGTAGCACACACACACACACACACACACACATACACACATACACATACACACACACACACACACACACACACTGAGTTTTGACTATATAGTAGAGTTACAAGTGGAGAAGGTAACAGGAACTGAAGGGGACAGGCCAAACTATAAAAGGGGGGACTACACAGGTATGAGAAACTTCCTGCAGGAGGTTCAGTGGGACAGAGAAATGGTAGGAAAATCAGTAAACGAGATGATGGAATATGTGGCAACAAAGTGCAAGGAGGCAGAGGAAAGTTTTGTTCCCAAGGGAAACAGAAATAATAGGAAGACCAAGACGAGTCCTTGGTTTACCCGAAGGTGTAGGGAGGCAAAAGCTAAGTGCAACAGAGAATGGAAAAGGTACAGGAGGCATAGGACCCAGGAAAACAAGGAGATTAGTAGAAGAGCCAGAAACGAGTATGCGCAGATAAGGAGGGAGGCCCAGCGACAGTATGAAAACGACATAGCATCGAAAGTCAAATCTGACCCGAAACTGCTGTATAGCCACATTAGGAAGAAGACAACAGTCAAGGACCAGGTGATAAGGCTGAGGAAAGAAGGTGGAGAACTCACAAGAAACGATCAAGAGGTATGTGAGGAGCTCAACACGAGATTTAAGGAAGTATTTACAGTAGAGACAGGAAGGACTCTGGGGGGACAGACCAGATGGGGACACCAACAAGGAATACACCAACAAGTGTTGGACGACATACATACAGATGAGGAGGAGGTGAAGAAACTGCTAAGGGACATCGATACCTCAAAGGCAATGGGACTGGACAACATCTCTCCATGGGTCCTTAGAGAGGGAGCAGATATGTTGTGCGTACCACTTACCACAATCTTCAACACATCCCTGGAAACTGGGCAACTACCTGAGGTATGGAAGACAGCAAATGTAGTTCCCATTTTCAAAAAAGGAGACAGAAAAGAGGCACTAAACTATAGACCTGTGTCATTGACGTGTATAGTATGCAAAATTATGGAGAAGATTATCAGGAGGAGAGTGGTGGAGCACCTGGAACGGAACAGGAGTATAAATGCCAACCAGCACGGATTCACGGAAGGCAAATCCTGTGTCACAAACCTTCTGGAGTTTTATGATAAAATAACAGAAGTAAGACAAGAGAGAGAGGGGTGGGTTGATTGCATCTTCTTGGACTGCAAGAAGGCCTTTGACACAGTTCCTCACAAGAGATTAGTGCAGAAGCTAGAGCATCAGGCGCATATAACAGGAAGGGCACTGCAATGGATCAGAGAATACCTGACAGGGAGGCAACAACGAGTCATGGTACGTAATGATGTATCACAGTGGGCACCTGTGACGAGCGGGGTCCCACAGGGGTCGGTCCTAGGACCAGTGCTATTTTTGGTATATGTGAACGACATGACGGAAGGGTTAGACTCAGAAGTGTCCCTGTTTGCAGATGATGTGAAGTTAATGAGGAGAATTAAATCTGATGAGGACCAGGCAGGACTTCAAAGAGACCTGGACAGACTGGACACCTGGTCCAGCAAATGGCTTCTCGAATTTAATCCTGCCAAATGCAAAGTCATGAAGATAGGGGAAGGGCACAGAAGACCACAGACAGAGTATAGGCTAGGTGGCCAAAGACTGCAAACCTCACTCAAGGAGAAAGATCTTGGGGTGAGTATAACACCGAGCATGTCTCCGGAAGCACACATCAATCAGATAACTGCTGCAGCATATGGCGCCTGGCAAACCTGAGAACAGCATTCCGATACCTTAGTAAGGAATCATTCAAGACACTGTACACCGTGTATGTCAGGCCCATACTGGAGTATGCAGCACCTGTTTGGAACCCGCACTTGATAAAGCACGTCAAGAAACTAGAGAAAGTACAAAGGTTTGCAACAAGGTTAGTTCCAGAGCTAAGGGGAATGTCCTATGAAGAAAGATTAAGGGAA
>NC_069437.1:21848467-21860967 GCF_026875155.1 Cherax quadricarinatus | reverse complement strand
GTATGATAACAGATGCCATCTTTACAACGGGATACCAGATCCTGAGGAAAGACAGAAGGAACAGGGGGGGTGGAGGAGTGGCACTGCTGATCAAACACCGATGGAATTTTGATGAGCTGGAGAGAGGAGACAGCGGAGAAGAAAGTGATTACATAGCGGGAACGCTTCACTCTGGAGGTCCCAAGGTGGTAATTGCAGTGATGTATAACCCACCACAGAACAGCAGGAGACCAGGGCATGAGTATAACGAGAGCAATAGAGCGATGGTTGACACACTGGCTTCAGTGGCCAGAAGAGCTCATGCATGCAGGGCAAAGCCCCTGATCATGGGCGACTTTAACCACAAGGAGATCGATTGGGAGAACTTGGAGCCATATGGGGGCCAAGATACATGAAGGGCTAAGATGATGGAGGTGGTACTGGAAAACTTCATGTACCAACACGTAAGGGACACTACAAGAGAGAGAGGAGAGGATGAGCCAGCAAGACTGGACTTAGTATTCACATTGAGCAGTGCAGATATTGAGGACATCACATATGAAAGACCCCTTGGGGCCAGCGATTATGTGGTTTTGAGCTTCGAATACACAGTAGAGCTACAAGTGGAGGGGAAGCAGGAAGGCCAGGACAAATGAAACCAAACTACAGGAAAGGGGACTACACGGGAATGAGGAACTTCCTGAATGAGGTTCAGTGGGACAGAGAACAGGCAGGGAAGCCAGTTAATGAGATGATGGAATATGTAGCAACAATGTGCAAGGAGGCTGAAGAGAGGTTTGTACCCAAGGGAAACAGGAATAATGAAAAAGCCAGGATGAGCCCATGGTTCACCCAAAGGTGCAAGGAGGCAAAAACCAAGTGTGCTAGGGAATGGAAGAAATATAGAAGGCAAAGGAGAACAAGGAGAGCAGTCGTAGAGCCAGAAACGAATATGCACAGATAAGAAGGGAGGCCCAACGACAATATGAAAACGACATAGCAGCGAAAGCCAAATCTGATCCGAAGCTGTTATACAGCCACATCAGGAGGAAAACAACAGTCAAGGACCAGGTAATCAGGCTAAGGAAGGAAGGAGGAGAGACAACAAGAAATGACCGTGAAGTATGTGAGGAACTCAACAAGAGATTCAAAGAAGTGTTCACAGAGGAGACAGAAGGGGCTCCAGAGGGACGGAGAGGTGTGGCACATCACCAGGTGCTGGACACGGTACACACAACCGAGGAAGAAGTGAAGAGGCTTCTGAGTGAGCTAGATACCTCAAAGGCAATGGGGCCACTTAACATCTCTCCATGGGTCCTGAGAGAGGGAGCAGAGGCGCTATGTGTACCCGTAACAACAATGTTCAATACATCTATCGAAACAGGGAGATTGCCTGAGGCATGGAAGACAGCAAATGTAGTCCCAATCTTTAAAAAAGGAGACAGACATGAAGCACTAAACTACAGACCAGTGTCACTGACATGTATTGTATGCAAAGTCATGGAGAAGATTGTCAGAAGAGTGGTGGAACACCTAGAAAGGAATGATCTCATCAACAGCACGCAACATGGTTTCAGGGACGGGAAATCCTGTGTCACAAACCTACTGGAGTTCTATGACAAGGTGACAGCAGTAAGACAAGAGAGAGAGGGGTGGGTGGACTGCATTTTGTTGGACTGCAAGAAGGCGTTTGACACAGTTCCACACAAGAGATTAGTGCAAAAACTGGAGGACCAAGCAGGGATATCAGGGAAGGCACTACAATGGATCAGGGAATATTTGTCAGGAAGACAGCAGCGAGTAATGGTACGTGGTGAGGTGTCAGAGTGGGCACCTGTGACCAGCGGGATTCCACAAAGGTCAGTCCTAGGACCAGTGCTGTTTCTGGTATTTGTGAACGACATGACAGAAGGAATAAACTCTGAGGTGTCACTGTTTGCAGACGACGTGAAGTTGATGAGAAGAATTCATTCGATCGAAGACCAGGCAGAACTACAAAGGGATCTGTACAGGCTGCAGACCTGGTCCAGCAATTGGCTCCTGGAGTTCAATCCCACCAAATGCAAAGTCATGAAGATTGGGGAAGGGTAAAGAAGACCGCAGACGGAGTACAGTCTAGGGGGCCAGAGACTACAAACCTCACTCAAGGAAAAAGATCTTGGGGTGAGTATAACACCAGGCACATCTCCTGAAGCGCACATCAACCAAATAACTGCTGCAGCATATGGGCGCCTGGCAAACCTCAGAACAGCATTCCGACATCTTAATAAGAAGTCGTTCAGAACCCTGTACACCGTGTACGTTAGGCCCATATTGGAGTATGCGGCACCAGTTTGGAACCCACACCTAGCCAAGCATGTAAAGAAACTAGAGAAAGTGCAAAGATTTGCCAGAAGACTAGTCCCAGAGCTAAGAGGTATGTCCTACGAGGAGAGGTTAAGGGAAATCAACCTGACGACACTGGAGGACAGGAGAGATAGGGGGGACATGATAACGACTTACAAAATACTGAGATTAATTGACAAGGTGGACAAAGACAGGATGTTCCAGAGACTGGACACAGCAACAAGGGGACACAGTTGGAAGCTGAAGACACAGATGAATCACAGGGATGTTAGGAAGTATTTCTTCAGCCACATAGTCAGGAAGTGGAATAGTTTGAGAAGCGATGTAGTGGAGGCAGGATCCATACATAGCTTTAAGCAGAGGTACGATAAAGCTCATGGTTCAGGGAGAGTGACCTAGTGGCAACCAGTGAAGAGGCGGGGCCAGGAGCTTGGGCTCGACCCCTGCAACCTTAACTAGGTGAGTACAACTAAGTGAGTCCACACACACTGATCATAGGTGACTTCAACCACAAGGAATCGACTGGGAGAACCTGGAGTCACATGGGGGCCAGAAACGTGGAGAGCTAAGATGATGGAGATGGTACTGGAAAACCTTATGTACCAACATGTAAGGGACACTACCAGAGAGAGAGGAGAGGAAGAACCAGCAAGACTGGACCTAGTATTCGCCTTGAGCAGAGCAGACACTGAGGACATCACATATGAGAGACCCTTCGGGGCCAGTGATCATGTGGTTCTGATCATCGAATGCATAGAGGGAAGCAGGAAGGGCAGGACGACTGAAGCCAAACTACAAGAGAGGGGAAAACACAGGCATGAGAAATTTCCTACACGGGGTTCAGTGGGACAGACAGTGGGACAAAGAACGGGCAGGGAAGACAGTAAACGAGATGATGGGATACGTGACAACACTATGCAAGGAAGCCGAGGAGAGGTTTGTACCCAAGGGTAACAGAAATAATGAGAAAGCCAGGATAAGCTCTTGGGTCATCCAAAGGTGTACAGAGGCAAAAGCCAAGTGTGCTAGAGAATGAAAGAAGTATAGAAGGCAAAGGACCCAGGAGAATAAGGAAAGAAGTCGTAGAGATAGAAATGAATATGCACAGGTAAGAAGGGAGGTTCAACGGCAATATGAGAATGACATAGCAGCGAAAGCTAAATCTGACCCGAAGCTGTTGTACAGCCACATCAGGAGGAAAACAACAGCCAAGGACCAGGTAATCAGGCTAAGGGAGGAAGGAAGAGGGATCACATGAAACGACCGAGAAGTATGTGAGGAACTCAACATGAGATTCAAAGAAGTGTTGGAGACAATACATACAACCGAGGAAGAAGTAAAGAGGCTTCTGAGTGAGCTAGACACCTCAAAGGCGATGGGGCCGGATAACATTTCTCCATGGGTCCTGAGAGAGGGAGCAGAGGCGCTATGTGTACCCCTAACAACAATATTCAACACATCTTTCGAAAGAGGAAGATTACCTGAGGTATGGAAGACAGCAAATGTAGTCCCAATTTTTAAAAAAGGAGACAGACAAGAAGCACTAAACTATAGACCAGTGTCACTTACATGTATAGTATGAATATCAAAATGGTATACAATACCGACAGGATGGTTGTTAAGACACATAGTCAACACTTAAGCAACTTTATTCCGAAGCGTTTCGCCTACACAGTAGGCTTCTTCAGTCGAGTACAGAAAGTAGGCAGGAGCAGTAGAGATGTGAAGACGATGTAATCAGTCCATCACCCTTAAAGTTGTAGATTTGAGGTTGTCAGTCCCTCAGCCTGGAGAAGTTCTGCTCCAAAGTCTGGAACTAACTGAAGATCAACAACAACAATATACTCTCAGGTAAGACCCGTACGGGTGAAAGGGGGAGGGGTGGACAGGGGAAGAATAGTGGGTGAGAGGATGTTTTAAGTTGTAGGAAAAGAGCCAGGGCTTAACCCAGCTGCGTAGCATTATGGGGCTTGGTTGTGGGTCTGGTTCTGGGCTTGGTTGAGCATCGGCAATGGCGCAGCGAAGGACTGGACTTGATCCGGCAATGATCCAGCAATGGAGGCAAAGGCGCAGTGGGGGGGCGGCGCCACGCCATCGCAGGTCACTCTGTTGTCTGCCTCTAGGTATGCAAGTGGCGGGGGAGAGGAAGGTCTAAGGTTGGCGGGAAAGGAAAAAGACGTCGTTAAAGGTCCACACCTGCAGAGGGCAGGAAAGAGTTTAGAGGGAAGATTTATGTGTAAAGAGGGAGTGGGTCAGGGTTGTAGAGAGATTGGAAAAGGTTTAGAGTGTTTTCAGGTCGCCTGATTATTTCGTCTAGGAAGGTTGTCCAGGTGTCTTGGTGAGTTTCGAGTCGGTCAATTTGTCTGTCACTGAGTTTCTTCCAGAATACGTTCAATGCCGGAGTGCCAGTCCTGATGTGGAGAGACTCGCTGGTGGCAAAGTCGTCCCACTTCACTCCTAGCACCCACCGCAGAGCACGATTCTGGATTCGTTGTAGCTTTAGGATGTTCGTTTTGGCAGCGAGTGACAAGCCGAGAGGTGTATAAGAGAGAAGGGGACGGATGAGAGCCTTATATAGATGGAGTTTGGTGTGTGGTGGTTTGCGCCTCTGAGCTTGTACAGTCGCCCTAGGGCAGAACTGGCCAAGGTTCTTTTAACATTTATGTGGGTGTGTAGTCTGAGTCTGGCGTCTAGGTTTACACCTAAGACTGTGGTGCTGTGAGTTCTGGGGATGGGTGTTCGTGTGGTAGTGGTTCTGAGGTAGACAGGTAGGGGCGGCCGTCCTTTGGGGAAGAAGTAGGTGATTTTGGATTTGGCGGCATTTGTTTTGATTCGCCACAGGATCTCCCATGCACTTATCCTGTCCACCTCACGTTGAGTTCTGAGTGAGAGGTATCTGTTGCGTTCGTGTGTGGTGAGTTGTGTGATGTCGTCAGCGTATGCCAGTGTGAGTGTGTTGTGGTGTGCAGGGTCGGGGATGTCATTTATGTAAAGGATGTACAAGGTGGGGGAGAGGACAGAGCCTTGGGGAACTCCAGCGTGCAGGGTGAAGTGGTCAGAGAGACAGTTCCTGAATTTTATTCTCATCATGCGGCCGTCAAGGAAGTTGCTGAGTAACTTTTTGACATTCAGGGGAAGGTCAAAATGATTACACAACTTGTACTTCAGCCCCGAGTGCCAGACCGTGTCGAAGGCTTTCTCCACGTCCTTAGCAACTAGGGCCGTTGCACAGCCTTGGGCCTCATTTATTCGAATGTAATTCAGGATAATGTTGAGAGCTGCCTGCGTAGAGCGGTGTTGGCGGAAGCCAAATTGTCGGTCAGTTAGTAGGTGGTTTGTCTCTAGGTGCGTCCTTAGTCTGTGATTTATAAGTCTTTCAAATGTCTTCCCAAGGGTCTCCAGTAGACTGATGGGTCTGTAGTTTCTTGGGTCAGTCGGGTCTTTGCCAGGTTTTGGGATGAGTGTGGCTATGGCAGATTTAAATAAGGAGGGGAAGTATCCGGAGGCGAGGCAGGCATTGTAGAGGTCTGTGAGTGCTGAGATGAGAGTCCGGTAGGTGTCGAAGTATGTGGTGGGATAGTCCTGAAGCTCCTGGGGCTCTGGGAGGAAGCTTCAGGATTAAGGCTTTGACTGAAGGGTGGGAGAAAGGGGTGTTTAGAATGTGGGTGGAGGTGAGAGAGGAGAGTTGTATAGTAGGGTCAGGTTGTGTCATGTGTCTGTGTGTGGATATCCAGTGTTCTAAGGCTTGAGTGTGTTGTTGTGCAGCAGGGTCAGGCGGGTGGGGGTGGAAGATGTTTTCCCATATGTCCTTGAAGGCTCGTGCTGCTTGTGTAGGGTCTGTGATGTTTATGTTGTTGTGTGTGATGTGCTGGAAATGTGTTGTTTTTGGGACTCCAGTGACTCTCCGGATGAAGGTCCAGAACTCCCTGGGGTCCTGTATGCGGTGTTTTTCAGCAGCCTGGACGAGGGCCAGCCAGTGCTTAGCGTGGTCCTCATCCAGGCTGCGGATGATGTTGTTCCGCAGGAAAGTGAGGTCTCTGCTGACAAAGGCAAATCTGTGGTGGTTGGAGGCAAAACGGTGTCTGTAGTAGAGGAGAAGGCGTTTTGTTCTCTCAGAAGGGCGGAAGGAGTATCTGACAGTGTGACATTTCTTTGGTATAGAGTGATCAGCAGCTTGTGTAATAGAGTCCTGGATGAGAGCAATCTGAGTGTCGATGTCTGAGGTGGGTCTGTTGTCAAAGTTATACGTGAGATTGGTGTTGTTTAGGTGTTGTTTGAAGGAGTCCCAGTTGGCTCTGGAGAATGAGGGACTTGGTCTGGAAGGAATGAGGATAGGGTTAGAGGAAATATGGAGGGTGATGGGGATGTGGTCTGAGCCTGAAAGGGGGCCTGGTGTGATGTAGTGGTGAAGGTAGAGGCTGGCTCTGTTTGTGATGATAATGTCAGGCTTGCCCTGGCCACGTGGGCCGAAGTAAGTGTTGAAGTGTGGGCCAAGGTGTATCAGGTGTTTAAGTGTGATTAGTCGCTGCAGCTGGTTTCCATGAGTGTTGGTGTATGTGTCGTGAAAGTCTTTGTGTTTGGCGTTGAGATCAGCAAGAAGATAGACAGGAATATTTGTGTGATTAAAGAGAAGGGAGAGATCAGGAATGTTGATGTTGGAGTTGGGTCTGGCATATGTGGTATAGATGATAATAGGCCCATGAAGAGTGAAGACTTTGACAGCCATGCTGTGAGGACAGGTGAATGGGAGGTTTAGGAAGTCATGTCGGATAGTGCTGTTTACCATGATGGCAGTGCCATTGTAGGGATCAGCTCTAGATTGGCGGGTTGTGTAACCCCAGTGTCGGATTCGCTGGGTGTCTCGCGCACAGGTGCTGTTGAGAAGCAGCACGTCAGGGCGCTCAGTCTCAATGAATTCGGCCAGGATGTGCTTGTGCATGTTGTAGCTGCGTATGTTGAATTGTGTGACCTTAAAGGCCATGTTGTATATTGTTTGTGTGGGCAGTGTAGTGAGGTCTAGCTAGTTCATGTTTAGGTCCCATCCTGTTTGGACCATCTGCAGTAGTTTCTATGTTGTGGTATATTTCTGTTTTGCCGTGTCTACTGGTGGACTCTGCTGAAGAAGGGCGTGAGGGCTTGTGTGGTTTGTGAGTTTTTTCTGTGTTTTCACGTTCTGTATTGGTGTCTGTGTGTGTGTGTTGTTTATTGCCACTGTTCTTGTTTCTGGTGGGATAGCGGGAGTTGTGAGGAGGGATAGGATGGTTTGACCCCAAATTAAACTCATGGTGTCCAACGGGGAATGTGGGGGAAGAGTTGGAGTCAAGGGAGGGTGTGGTAGGTGCGGAAGATTCATTATCAGCTGATGTACAAGATGGAGAAGGTGTGATATGCTCAGACAGAGTGGGGGTTTCAGGGGGGGGGGGGGGGCGGGGTGGGGTTGCTGAGGTGGATGGGCAGGGAACATGTGGGCATGGAGGGACGGCTGGTGTTGCGTCCTGGCATGAGGGAGGGAAGGTGAGGTCTGTTGCTAGGCTAGAGGCAGCTCGGAGAAGGCTGGAGCACACGTCAGTGACGTTGTCTGGGCGAGGGGGGGGGGTAAGGAGAAGTCGGGGGGGAAATTAATTGATGTTAGGCCATTAGCTGTGAGGAGGCCATTTAAAAGGTTTTGGAGGTTAGCTTCATAATATTTGGGAATCAGGACAGATAGATGTACAATTGTGGAGATCATGTTGTTTGTTGAATTGGTGTCTGTGTGTGAGGGTAATGAGGTGGCAGTTCCTCTGATAGTGCTAGCATAGGTGGGAGAGGTGGACAGGAGGGGGGGGACCTGAGGGGTGGGGGGAGGGTGGGGGGTGGCTTGGGGTAGAGAAGGGAAATTGTTGGAAGAAAGGGTAGGTTGTGGTTGGGTAGAGAATGGATTGGGAGTGTTTGCAGCATTGTCGGCACGAATGCTGAGAGTGTAGTCTTTCCGTTTTTGGCATTGGAATGAGGTGGCAGGGTGAGGTTGTTGGCAGTTGGGGCATTTTAAAGGGTTGGAGCAGTTAATCCAGTAGTGGTCAGGGGAAGAGCATTTAGAGCATATTTGTTTCTTAGAGCAGTTATTTTTGTCGTGACCGTATTCATAGCATTTTAGGCATTGTATAATAGGAATGTAGTTTGGAGTGAAGAGGGCAGTTATAGGGATTAGGTACATCATGGCACGGATGCCATGTTGCAAGAGATGGGAAGCTTCCTCGGGAGTGGAGCAGCGAATTTTGAGTGTGTTAGAGTTTGGTGGTCTGTATATGTCCTCAACAGTTACGTCATTGTTGTTGGCAATGTCCTGTATTAAGTCAGTCCTGTCTTGTTGGTATGCAGTCAGTATAGCGAGTTCAACATGTTTTGCAACAACTGTGCTCCTGGCACGGTGCTCAGGGGTCCAGTTGATGGTAAAACCTGCATCTGAGAGTTTAGATCTGATAGGCTTTGAGCAGAAAGTTTTGTAGGAAGAAGGATCAAGACGAACCTTGAAGCCAGAGTTAGTAGGTAGTACACTGAGTAAAGGGCATTGGGAGATGTTGTGGAGAATGCTGGGGCAGTCAATGGTGGCTTTATCAGGTTTGGAATAGCTTAAGAGAAGGGAACAGTTCGCATTTTGGTGGGAGGCAGACATGGTCGGTAACAGGGCGACAACAGAAAATGCTATCTAGAATAAGGCTAGTGGCAGCGTCAAAAAACATAATAAATGGCCTGTCTACGATGAAACTCAGCAGGGCAAGTACATGTGTAGGTGACACACGTACTTGCCAGGCAATTACCTTAGTTTTCTGCAGAGACTGTCAATGGAGGCGTCAACAAAGCACTGAAATGTAGAGGAGAACTGTCGCTGATGGAGCACTGTGAATGCCCTGAGCGGCGAGGTGAGGCGGCCCAATATGAGTGTCGATCACGTGAACACGCTCAGCCCTGGTGTGGTTGCTTCAATCAGCCAATAGGAGTGCAGAGGGAGACTCCCAACCTCTTGGAAGGTTGCCAGCGACGCACAAATCCTTGTTGGTGAGATTGAAGACGTTGGTACAGCAATCTTGAGTTCAGCAGCAGGAGTGCCTGCCCTAAGGAAGGCAGCCAACGACGCACAGAATCCTGATGTTGAAGGCGAAGATGAAGGTCCAGGTACCACACAATTGTAAACAGCCTCTCCCAAAACACGGGGATCGCAAGGCACTGAGGTGTAGAGAGCAGCTGTGTCTGCACAGGGCGAGAGCTACAGCGCTAATGAAGATCAAGCGACAGCGTTGAGACTTAAATACTGTCGGAAAGAGAGGTGCAGAGTAGTAGTAGTGAGATTGTAGCCACTGATAGGTCATGTCCCTCTCAGAACAAACTCTTCTCACTTGAAGAAGTTGTCCAAGGTGTTTTTGTTCTGTACCAAGATGCCATTGTGTTGCAGTGTCTGACAGAGTGAATATCAAAATGGTATTCAATACCGACAGGATGGTTGTTAAGACACATAGGCAACACTTAAGCAACTTTATTCCGAAACGTTTCGCCTACACAGTAGGCTTCTTCAGTCGAGTACAGAAAGTAGGCAGGAGCAGTAGAGATGTGAAGACGATGTAATCAGTAATCAGTTGCTTAAGTGTTGCCTATGTGACTTAACAACCATCCTGTCGGTATTGTATACCATTTTGATATTCACTCTGTCAGACACTGCAACACAATGGCATCTTGGTACAGAACAAAAACACCTTGGACAACTTCTTCAAGTGAGAAGAGTTTGTTCTGAGAGGGACATGACCTATCAGTGGCTACAATCTCACTACTACTACTCTGCACCTCTCTTTCCGACAGTATTTAAGTCTCAACGCTGTCGCTTGATCTTCAGTTAGTTCCAGACTTTGGAACAGAACTTCTCCAGGCTGAGGGACTGACAACCTCAAATCTACGACTTTAAGGGTGATGGACTGATTACATCGTCTTCACATCTCTGCTGCTCCTGCCTACTTTCTGTACTCGACTGAAGAAGCCTACTGTGTAGGCGAAACGTTTCGGAATAAAGTTGCTTAAGTGGGGTGGCCCGGTGGCCTGGTGGCTAAAGCTCCCGCTTCACACACGGAGGGCCCGGGTTCGATTCCCGGCGGGTGGAAACATTTCGACACGTTTCCTTACACCTGTTGTCCTGTTCACCTAGCAGCAAACAGGTACCTGGGTGTTAGTCGACTGGTGTGGGTCGCATCCTGGGGGACAAGATTAAGGACCCCAATGGAAATAAGTTAGACAGTCCTCGATGACGCACTGACTTTCTTGGGTTATCCTGGGTGGCTAACCCTCCGGGGTTAAAAATCCGAACGAAATCTTATCTTATCTTATCTTGCCTATGTGTCTTAACAACCACATGTATAGTATGCAAAGTCATGGAGAAGATTATCAGGAGAAGAGTGGTGCAACGCCTAGAAAGAAATGAGCTTATCAACAACAGCTAACACGGTGTCAGGGACGGGAAATCCTGTGTCACAAACTTACTGGAGTTCTATGACAGGGTGACAGCAGTAAGACGAGAGAGAGAGGCGGGAACACTGCATTTTCTTGAACTGTAAGAAGGCGTTTGACAGAGTTCCACACAAGAGACTAGTGCAAAAGCTGGAGGACCAGAGTGGGGTTCCACAGGGGTCAGTCATAGGACCGGTGCTGTTTCTGGTGTCTGTAAACGACATGACAGAAGGAATAGACCCCGAACTATCCCTGTTTGCAGATGATGTGAAGTTGATGAGAAGAATTCAGTTGGACGAGGGAGGGCAGAAGTAAAAGGGATCTGGACAGGCTGCAGGCCTGGTCAGCAATTGGCTCCTGGAGTTCAACCCCACCAAGTACAAAGTCACGAAGATTGGGGAAAGACAAAGAACACCACAGACGGAGTACAGTCTAGGGGGAGCCAGAGACTACAAACCTCACTCAGGGAAAAAGATCTTGGGGTGAGTGTAACACCAGGCACATCTCTTGAGGTGCACATCAACCAAATAACTGCTGCAGCATATGGGCGCCTAGGAATCCTAAGAACAGCATTCCGCCATCTTAATAAGGAATCGTTCAGGACCCTGTACACTGTGTACGTTAGGCCCATATTGGAGTATGCGGCACCAGTTTAGAACCCACATCTAGCCAAGCACGTAAAGAAACTAGAGAAAGTGCAAAGGTTCTCAACAAGACTAGTCCCAGAGCTAAGAGGTATGTCCTACGAGGAGAGGTTAAGGGAAATCGACCTGACGACACTGGAGGACAGGAGAGATAGGGGGGATATGATAATGAATATAAAATACTGAGAGGAATTGACAAGGTGGACAGAGACAGAATGTTCCAGAGATGGGACACAGCAACAAAGAGACACAGTTGGAAGTTGAATACACAGATGAATCACAGGGATGTTTGGAAGCATTTCTTCAGTCACAGAGTAGTCAGGAAGTGGAATAGATTGGGATGCAATGTAGTGGAGGCAGGATCCAATCATAGCTTTAATCAGAGGTATGGTAAAGCTAATGGTGCAGGGAGAGTGACCCAGTAGCGGCTAGTGAAGAGGCGGGGCCAGGAGCTATGAATCGACCCCTGCAACCAAAACTAGGTGATTACAAACACACACACACACACACACACACACACACACACACACACACATACACACACAGACACACACACATACACACACACACACACACACACAGACACACACAGACACACAGATACACACACACACACACACCCACACACACACACACACACACACAGACACACACACAGGCACACACAGACACACACACAGGCACACACAGACACACACACACACACACACACATACACACACACACACACACACACATACACACACACATACACACACACACACACACACACACACACATACACACACACATACACACACACACACACACACACACACACACACACACACACACACACACACACACACACACACACACACACACACACACACAAAATAAATTCTATGAAAACTTTAACAATGTTCGTATATTTTTGTTATTGATGTTAAATTTTCTTTATAATTTAATTTTTTTTTTATTTCTGATGAGTACTAACATTAAATAATACTCACACTGGAGAAGACAGTGACAACGATGTAGTCGGTAAAAGTAGTTGAATCTGACAACATTGGAGGACAGAAA
>NC_069437.1:21790967-21843467 GCF_026875155.1 Cherax quadricarinatus | reverse complement strand
CTTCTCCGCTCATATGCTCATAACATTTGCTTGGTACCGTCATCGTGAAGCGGAATTCACTCAGTTCTTTGACAAAGAGGAATCTTTAGTTGTCTGTTCAAATATTTCTGGCCTTATTGAACACATGGGGATGTCATGCAAAGCAGATGAATGGAGACTCTTCACTGATTCTTCTTAAAAAAGTTTAAAGGCTGTACTTCTCTACAATGGCAACACAGCTGCAACTGTGCCAATTGGCCATAGTGTCCAAATGTCAGAAACTTACGCAAATATGAAGACACTAATATCTGCAGTCAAGTACAAGAATCACAATTTTCTCATTTGTGGTGATTTAAAAGTTATTGCTCTCCTACTAGGTCTTCAAGGCGGATACACCAAGTATCCTTGTTTTCTGTGTCTTTGGGATAGTAGGGCAGACAGCCAGGACGATGAACAAAAAGACTGGCCACCAAGAACCAGCTTCTTACCCGGAAATCGCAACGTGAAAACTGTGCCACTAGTTGATCCCAAGAAAATTCTGCTGCCACCACTCCACATAAAATTAGGGCTTATGAAAAAGTTTGTGAAGGCCTTGAACAAGAATGGAACTGCTTTCAAGTATCTGGAGTCAAAGTTTCCTCGTATAAGTGAAAGCAAGCTAAAGGCAGGAATCTTTGTTGTCCCTCAGATTCGGGAATTGATGAAGGACAAGCATTTTGATGAAGCATTAGCAGGTGTCGAGGTGAATGCCTGCTTTTCATTCAAGCAGATTGTCCACAACTTCCTGGGAAACATGCGCTCCCCTGAATATGAAAAAAAGATCCAAGACCTGATTTCAAGTTTCCAGCAACTTGGGTCTAGGATGAGTGTGAAGATGCAATTTTGGCACTCACATTTTGACTATTTTCCCAACAATTGTGGGGACTACAGTGAGGAACAAGGAGAGCGGATCCATCAGGATGTTTCCACCATGGAAACTCGATACCAGAGCAAATGGAATGTCAGCATAATGGCGGATTACTGCTGGTCATTAAATCGTAATGATCTCGATGCACAGCACAAGCGAAAATCGAAGCGGTCCTCCTTTCTTTGATTCATTACGTAAGCTAACCATTAGGAGCATATTTTTTTAATAAAAACATTTGATTTCATTCATGTTGATTTGGAATTCATCTGTTTTGAAAATTAACAGAATGTGTTCTTCCATGATTACTTGCCTAATTTTAATAAATTAACAATTTATAAAAAAAAGTCACGTTTTTTTATTATCATTAATTTGTATTTTATTCAAAATCCTTACGTGACAGAGCAAAATGGATATGGGGTGCAAAATAAACTAGCTGTTTCGGTGTCAAACTCTAATCTCATTTTTTTGTTTTGCAATTTCATATAGTTGTTGTACACATGTCGATAAGGAACATAATCTCAAAAAAAAAAAAAATTACCAATAAAAAAATTGGTCATAGCTGGGTTGCAGTCTCTATAATGGCAGTTTGTTCATAAACTCAAGTCAAAATGGGGATACAACCTTAAGATTTGAGACATCTTATCATTAACAATGAGTTATTTAGCCATATTATCTAAGGTTTCTATGAAGGTGTCTCTGATGTTTGGTGTTATTGATGTTTGGACACTCTAAGGTATAATGCTTCATAAAATGCTCCATGTATGGCCCTGTCTCTGTTCACACACTGAATTTTATGTCACTAACATCTCCATTCAAACCGTACTGCCAGAGATGCTGCTAGCGTAGCCTCAGCCTAGTGGTAATAATATATTGAAATCTACGTACGTTGTACTTTCTCCATAGATATGTTTGACTTGACACATTTCATTATGTTGGATAATGGATCTGCTAGTTCCTGTCTGTACTGTTCTGCTTTCTTCAAACTCATTGGCTACTTCCTTTCTGACAATGTTTCGTAAAATTTCTGTTTGAAAATCAAAGTTATACTCAAGATTTTCCTTATTTTATGATTGTTGAGCTAATTCATCAACTGTTTCATGCTCATGGAGGAAAGCCACAAAACCTTAATTGTGTTTTCTGAAGGCCTTAATTAATAATGCCCCACGTATCCTGCTGTGAGAGCCGCCGATCGCTAGCGCACTCAGCTCACACACTGAGGTCCGGGGTTCGAATCTTCTCCGGTACGGCTGGAAAAACATTAAGGAAGTGCTTCCATAAGACACCTGCTGTCCCTGTCCACCCATCGGTTCAAAATGGGTACCTGGGTGTTAGTTGACTGGTGTGGGTCGCATCCTGGGGCAAAACTGACCTAATTTGCCCGAAATGCTCAGCATAACAATCGGCTTTCTATATAGTAGTATATCATTGATGTCAGTTAGGTCTGTATACCTTGTACATGTACCTGTAGTAAATAAAAGTATTATTACATCACCTGTGTGAAAGTTGCCATTAATAACTGAGCGAAAATATAAAACTGAGTGACATTGGTCAATTCTTGTTAAAAAGTGGAAGAAAATCACTGTTTAACAAGACAAAAAAAAAGTACTATAATTTGCCTTGCATTTTATTCATACGTTGGACAATGGTTTGATCCAAGGGATGAGAGCATATCTCCAGTTTCTTGGATCAGAAACCCATCAGGAGTGAAATTTCTTGTTGCTTGAGTTATGAAGTGATTCTTAACTTTCTCAAATTTAAGGTATATAACTCTTATTTGATATCAACATCCACTTGTATCAACTCCACTTGTATTACTACCAGTTATATCAACCATCACTTAAATCAACTACCACTTATACTTACTACCATTTAAATCAACTACCGCTTATACTTACTACCATTTAAATTAACTACCACTTATATTAACTACCAATTGTATCATCTACAACTTAATTCAGCTGTTACGAACACAAATACAAATGATAGGCGTGTAGTAACTGGCAGTAAATCAAGTCCCCAGCCAAGAAACACAAGAATAAAGGGAAAGGCAAACACCAAGAGTAAGTTTTGATTACCAGTATATTCCTTCGACTAACACTACTACAATATGTACAGAGCGCTGTAATGCAGCAGTGTAGGCAGATAACAGGCAAATTCGAATAACAGTGAATGAGAAAGCAGAGCGAGTTCACTCACTGGAACTGGCTTATAACTCGTACAATAGAGATCAGTATGTGTACTCACCCTGTTAGTGAGAGACTGACTCCAGCCAGGGGTGTAAGTATACCATTAATTCAGCTAGAGTTAACCTATTACCCAATTGATTGATGTATAAACCTGACAGCTAACCAGTGTGACTGGGGGTCCTCCATAACAGCAGCAGCCAAACTGCCAGTTTGGCTGGGACAAAGAGAATGTAAAAAGTGGTTGTGTGATGAATGCTGACTAAACTGTAATGCTTAGAGAACTCTACATCAACTATCCCTTATAGCAACAACCACCTATACCACTAATATCTACAAAATGTCATGACTACGTTACTACATATTGAGATCTATGCTTGGGGGCCAAAACACAATACTCCTAATAGATTATATGATTTTTTTATCTGTTTCATTACCTATTGTAGTGGACCTGATGTCCAGTGGACCTGTTGTCCAGTGGGCCTAATTAAGCAACAAAACGAAGGGAATGAATATTAGGCCAAGCCGGATTTGTATTTTTTAAGAAAAGCAGACCAACAACGTTTTTAAATTAAAATTTATTTATTTTTTAATACAAATAAACACTGTAGTAGAAAGAGGTTCTCCAATTATGCAAAGTTCCTAACAAGCAATTATTAATTTATAAATACCTCACTGATCTCCTAATTTTAAACGGGGAGAAACTCACTACTGATAGTAGATAAATGGTTGAAATCATAATCATTGTTTTTAAAAGGGTGGACCGATAAGCCAGAGGAAGGCCTCGGCCAGATGACCAAAAGCTCCAGCTACGGGTCATCATATAACTAAAACCCGTGTCAGAAAACACTTGTCCTTGTTCCTGACGAACCTTATAAGTACTGATGGTTTGATGAACATAATCTATGAAATAAATAATCCTGGAGAGAACATAATACCTCAGGTACAAGACACATTCATGTTCACACTGACCTCTCATGATGAAGAATTAGATACATGTGCAACATCTGGGTATCTTTATTTGTAGACTTTTCGCCATTCAGTGGCTTTATCAATATAAAACATGGACATAATGTGAAGAATGTAAACTATATACAGAAGATTAGGTTAATCAGTCACTCAGCCTTGGCGATTACTCTTGGGAAAAATTACGAACATAACCTGTCACTCATATTCATTCTTAAGGGGTCTACCTTAATACGGCACACACACACACACACACACACACACACACACACACACACACACACACACACACACACACACACACACACACACACACACACACACACACACACATACACAAAGCTGTTGTACAGCCACATCAGGAGGAAAACAACAGTCAAGGGCCAGGTAATCAGGCTGAAGAAGGAAGAAGGAGAGATCATAAGAAACCACCGCAAAGTATGTGAGGAACTCAACATGAGATTCAAAGAAGTGTTCACAGAGGAGACAGAAGGGACTCCAGAAAGACGGAGAGGTGGGGTACACTACCAAGTGCTGGACACAATACATACAACCGAGAAAGAAGTGAAGAGGCTTCTGGGCGAGCTAGACGCCTCAAAGGCGATGGGGCCGGATAACATCTCTCCGTGGGTCCAGAGAGAGGGTGCAGAGGTGCTATTTGTACCCCTAACAAAACAATATTTAAAACATCTATCGAAACAGGGAGATTATCTGAGGTATGGAAGACAGTAAATGTAGTCCCAATTTTTAAAAAAGGGGACAGACAAGAAGTACTAAACTATAGACCAGTGTCACTTACATGTATAGTAAGCAAAGTCATGGAGATTATCAGGAGAAGAGTGGTGGAACACCTAGAAAGAAATAAACTTATCAGCAACAGCCAACACGGTTTCAGGGCTGGGAAATCCTGTGTCACAAACCTACTGGAGTTCTATGACAGGGTGACAGCAGTAAGACAAGAGAGAGAGGGGTGGGTGGATTGCATTTTCTTGGACTGTAAAAAGGCGTTTGAGACAGTTCCACACATGAAATTAGTGCAAAAACTGGAGGACCAGGCAGGGATAACATGGAAGGCACTATAATGGATCAGGGAATACTTGTCTGGAAGACAGCAGCGAGTCATGGTACGTGGCGAGGTGTAAGAGTGGGCACCTGTGACGAGTGGGGTTCCACAGGGGTCAGTACTAGGACCAGTGCTGTTTCTGGTATTTGTGAACGACATGACGGAAGGAATAGACTTGGAAGTGTCCCTGTTTGCAGATGATGTGAAGTGGATGAGAAGAATTCAATCGGACGATGATCAGGCAGAACTACAAAGGGATCTGGACAGGCTGCAGACCTGGTCCAGCAATTAGCTCCTGGAGTTCAACCCCACCAAGGACAAAGTCATGAAGATTGGGGAAGGGCAAAGAAGACCGCAGACGGAGTACAGTCTAGGGGGACAGAGACTGCAAACCTCACTCAAGGAAAAAGATCTTGGGGTGAGTATAACACCAGGCACATCTCCTGAGGCGCACATCAACCAAATAACTGCTGCAGCATATGGGCGCCTAGCAAACCTCAGAACAGCATTCCGACATCTTAATAAGGAATCGTTCAGGACCCTGTACACTGTGTATGTTAGGCCCATATTGGAGTATACGGCACCAGTCTGGAACCCACATCTAGCCAAGAACGTAAAGAAACTAGAGAAAGTTCAAAGGTTTGCGACAAGACTAGTCCCACAGCTAAGGGCTATGTCCTACGAGGAGAGGTTAAGGGAAATCGACCTGACGACACTGGAGGACAAAACAGATAGGGGGGACATGATAACGACATATAAAATACTGAGAGGAATTGACAATGTGGACAGAGACAGAATGTTCCAGAGATGGGACACAGCAACAAGGGGACACAGTTGGAAATTGAAGACACAGATGAATCACAGGGATGTAAGGAAGTATTTCTTCAGTCACAGAGTAGTCAGGAAGTGGAATAGTTTGGGAAGCGATGTAGTGGAGGCAGGATCCATTCACAGCTTTAAGCAGAGGTATGATAAAGCTCATGATGCGGGGGGAGTGACCCAGTAGAGGCCAGTGAAGAGGCGGGCCCAGGAGCTATGACTCGGCCCTGCAACCACT
Organism: Cherax quadricarinatus; assembly: GCF_026875155.1. Classification (NCBI taxonomy): domain Eukaryota; kingdom Metazoa; phylum Arthropoda; class Malacostraca; order Decapoda; family Parastacidae; genus Cherax; species Cherax quadricarinatus. The sequence goes on along the minus strand of NC_069437.1, from coordinate 21,837,312 downwards.
ACTAGGTGAGCACAACTAGGTGAGCACACCACCACCACCAGGCCAAGTGTATATCGACAAGTGCCTTTGACAACTAGTAACTACACTAGTAACTACACTAGTAACTTTGACAAAAAGCAACTACACACACTCGTAGGAGCCAGAAGCTGTGCATCGACCCGTGCACCCTCATATAGGTAAGTACACTCACACGCACATCCAGTTTGCCAAAGGAGCGAGATTTCATTATTTTTATATTAAAAGAAGTTTGGCACAGGTACCTGTTTGCACACGAAAATGCGTCGACAGATGCGGTGAAACCTGACACACATACAGCTCTCAGGTCATATATGTTCGGTACATTTAAAATTATGATTAACTATTAATACCATGGGAAGACGGGTGTTGTATGGGGGATAGTGTAGAGCAGTTGGTAGAGGACAGGTGTTGAAAGACGGGCGCTGGAGGACAGGTGTTGGAGGGCCATGATAAAACACGTAGCAGTTGGTGGAGACTAGGTCCCCAGCTGTTGTCGAAATTAGTAGTACGACACGTTAACAACATCGACTATAGGTTCCAGCTTGTAGTTAGGCAATACCACCTTCTTCTCAGTCTGCCTGCTGAGTTCTCGGTGGAAGTTACTGCTCCATGAGAGCAACTGCAATTTCTCTCCTGGTTGTACGGGTGCCCCGCTAGTGTTGTAAACAGGAGACATATATAAGATCTTTTGAAAACTCTATTAATCACCAACATTCATGTTTTATCTAAGCAATTTAACCATAGCGATGTAACGGACTTACAGTAGCTTCCACACTAGTGCTCGATCCCTCCCTCACACACTTGTACTCTCCCTCCCTCACACACTGGTGCTCCCACACTCATTGGTTCTCCCACACACACACACGCACACGCTGGGTCCCTCACACACACATATTTGTCCTACGCCGGCTTTACCTTCTCATGACTCACGAAATTGAAATGACACGATTGCAAACAAACCACGGTACGGGAGGGGATTGAACTCACGAGGTCAATCCCCACCCGTACTGTAGTTTCTTTACCTCCTCCCCCTACACACATACATGCCTCCCCAAACACTGGCTAACCTATAAATACACGCATTTGTGCCCACCCCCCGACCACACTCACGCACAGTGTTACACGTTGATATCAAATGCAGGTGTCACACACTAGCGCAGGTTAAGAATGTGATTCCCACCTGTCAGGCTGGTGGAAGAAGCGGGTTTTCACGAAGTTGGGTCGCTGGAAGTCGAAGTAGTAGGTGGTGTCCAGGGAGTAGAAGCAGTTAGAGGAGTCGACAGACAGGCTCTGCATGATCTCGTACACCAGCCTTCCTATCTGTACCGTATAAGAACACTTATCAAATTTATTCATTCTCATTCAAGGCAGCACTCGCACAAGGACACACTCGTATAATTACACACTCGCACAAGAACACGCTCTAAGATGCACATTATGAGGGATATTCATGCAAATGGACACAGTACCATGGTAACAACAATAGAAGAAGTAGGAAAGAAAGCCCACAAAACAAAAACGAAACTATTCGTCGCGAGAGATTTTAATCACATGGATAATTAACTGGGATAATTAGAATCCACATGAGAAGACTCGTGAATGGATAAACTGGAGGAATTAGTCCTGTAGAACCACAGTTCGAGGTGCCGCGACCCCGCCAAGTTACCTGCCCCACTGAACGGATGTCATCGTATAACAAAGGTTGACGTCAAGCAATTTTTTCCAGTAACACGCGGTTGAAAACATTCTTCATCGCACTCTAATAGGAAGAGGAACTGGAAACAAAAACAATAGAAGAAATGAAACAGCTTTTAGCGGAATAGTACCAGGAGGCTAAGGAGTATTTTAAACCTAATGAAGGATAACTTCTCGATTTTTCATTGTACTCTCTGGACCTGACGTTGTGTATGGGCTATTGATGCATGTGAAGAAACTGTTTTTGTGGAACTAATGGTAATGGCTTCATTTTCATTCAAATGTTTAGTTCCCCACTAATGTTGTCTCCTGGGTGTTGACTAGCAGCAATGCTGGTTCCGATGAGAGACGATTCAGATGTAATCAGATTTTCTGATAGATTGATACACCTGAAGAAACAACCTGAAGTCACCGTTCACTGCTCTTTTAAAAACAAGAAACATTGATGTTACTATCTTCATTTCTGAAATGAGTAAAAATAGAGCATTTTTTTTTTATACTTTGATTGCATACGTGTTCATGTTAAGAGTAAATCATATCCCAGTCCACAGATATTAAATGGAACTGAACTGGTAGACACCTTTGCAGCCTCATATACTTAATCTTCCAATAACGATTGAGCATACAATGTATCTTTTAAATTTCTCTAAGCTGAAAAAACCTAAGATGTAAAATTTAATTAAAAAACTGAACATTCATGTTGATATGCTTGAATTTATATGAAATCACAAACTCTCGGTAGCCGCCTTGATAACCATCTTTGATATTTTAAATTCCTCAAGGAATAAACTATTAATTTAGACACCAAAAACACCATAAAATCAGAGGTTGAGAAAAAAAGGGGTTGGCAATTTGATTAGATGAAAATTAATTTGTGACGTGAGCAGAAAAGCCAGAACGAATATAGAAGACAATGAGAAGAGTGGCAGAGCGACCATGTGAGAGAGTTACAGCAAAGGTGAAGTATGAGCTGAAATGTCTCTAAGACATCAGACAGAAGATAAAAGAAAAGGTCAAATTGATGGTACCTTTGACTTTTAGGTGTCACACGTACATTGGTGCCACACACTGGTGCCATACACTGGTGCCATACACTGGTGCCATACACTGGTACCAAGTCCCCCTGGTGCTAAGCACTAATGTCACACACATACTGGTGCCAGGTTCCCTTTATGTTGTAAACCAGTAACACACACTGATGCCACACACACACACACACACACACACACACACACACACACACACACACACACACACACACACACGTACTAATGAGGAGACTGCAAGCAGAAGAGGATAAGATTAGAGGATAAGGTATGAGGATAGCGTAATTAACCCTAGCAAGTGCAAAGTTATGAATATTGGGGAACAACAAAGGAAACCGCAGACGGAGGTCAAAGACTGCAAAACTCGATCAAGGAAAAGAATCTTGGGTTAAGCATCCTACCGAACACATCTCCTGGGGCTCTTTATACCAAATAATTGCTGCAGCATACGGGCGCTTGGCAAACCTGAGAACAGCGTTTCAACATCCAAGTAAGAAGTCATTAGTCACACTGTATACCGTGTACGTCAGTCCCGTGTTGGAGTATGCAGCACCAGTATGGAAGCCACACCTGATCAATCACGTAAAGAAATTAGAGAAAGTGAACAGGTTTGCAACAAGACTAGTCCCAGAACTGACGGGTTTGTCCAACGAGGAGAGGCTAAGGGAACTCAAACTGACAACACCTGAAGAAAGGAGGGAGAGGGGGAAGGTATGAAGACAACGTATAAGATACAAACAGGAACTGTGTGGATAGGGACAAAATGACAACAACAAGAGACCACAGCTCGAAGTTGAAAACTCAGATGAGTCACAAGGATGTTAGGAAGTATTTCTTCAGATACAGGGGTGTCAGAAAGTGGAACAATCTGGAGAGTGATGTAGTGGAGGCAGGCTCCACACATAGCTTTAAGAAGAGGTATGATAAAGCTTATGGAGCAGGGAGAGAGTGAACCTAGCAGCGACCAGTGAAGAGGCGGGGCCAGGAGCTATGAATCGATCCCTGCAACCACAATTGAGTACAATTAGGTGAGCACACACACACACACACACACACACACACACACACACACACACACACACACACACACAATAAAATTATATTTTATTTATATTTCTGATAATGTTGTTAAATTTTATGTTTAATTCAAATATTTTTTAATTCTGACGAGTGCTCACATTAAAGAATACTCACATCGGAGGAAAATGTCACAACGATGTAGTCGGCTCGAGACAAGAAGTAGATGTCCATTATTAGGTCTCTGAGCGAATTTAATTTGTCCATTATTACCACTTGACTCTTTTTATTGTAAAGAATTTCGTAGTGCGGATATCTGTGGGGGAAGCGATGGCAGGTGAATGATTGTGGATAATGCAGGGTAATGATACCAGATTATTTTCTTGTTGGCTAGTAAGGTCATGATCAGAGGGCTGAAGAGGGGCTGAGATAGTTTGGTCATTTAGAGAGTACAGAACAAGGTAGAATGACTTGGAGAGCGTATAAATCTGCAGGGGAAAGGAATGCGGGGTAGAGGTCGTCCTCGTAAAGGTTGGAGGGAGAGGGGTAAAGGAAGTTTTGTGGGCAAGGGGCTTGGACTTCCAGCAAGCGTGTGTGAGCATGTTAGATAGGAGTGAATGGAGACGAATGGTTTTTGGGACCTGACGAGCTGTTAGAGCGTGAGCAGGGTAATATTATGTGAATGGATTCAGGGAAACCAGTTAGCCAGACTCGAGTCCTGGAAATGGGAAGTACAATGCCTGCCCTTTAAAGGAGGGATTTGAGATATTGACAGTTTGGAGGGGCATCTAAACTGTCGTATCTGAGCGCCTCTGCAAGACAGTGATTATGTACGAGTGATGGTAAAAGTGTTGAATGATGATGAAAGTTTTTTCCTTTTTGTTTTTTTTTCTTTCTTTTTGGGTCACCCTGCCTAGGTATTCCTATCACATTTCACGAGGGAGTATTTAGTTATGTTTCTTTCCATGATGGAACTGTTGGGAACAATTATTTGGGCGGCTGCCCACCCCGTTGGGTGATTGCAACAGCTGACATGGTTAAAGATCGCATACGACACCTGGCCTGTCCTGATTGAGTACTGGTGTTGGGATAACGCAGTTTCTGGGCCTCTCTTCCTCAGTCATATATTGGCTGGTGCCAGCGCTACCTATACTCTGATAAAACTTACCCTATTTCTCATGCTGCTGCCCTTGCAACATTTTACAGCTTCTGATGACGCACTGAGAAGTGTGAAAGTATTTGAGCTTAAGATTTCCATCCCCCGTGGCTTGCTTGCGATTTTAGCTTAACAACGTTCTTCTTGCCGATTAATGCAAGCAAAAATTTGTGTATGCAATAATTTCGCAAAAATCATTCTGAGCCTAACGGAAAAATATATTTCTTTTTGTATGTTTATTATTAAATTATTGTACATTTATCTAAATATATTTAGTAGGATTAGATTAAATTAAATTGCACTTTTTGTAATAAGGTTAGATAAATTTTCTAAGGTTCCTTTGGTACAAAATTATTAATTTTTACATTAGCATAAATGAAAAAATACATCTTTAAACGTGTAAGAATTTTTTTTAGAAAGGACATAATTTTAAAGGAGTTCTTGCTAAATGTTGCTTGTTGTGTATATATATATCCTAGGTAGTAGGTTGGTAGACAGCAACCACCCAGGGGAGTAACACCTGCCTGCCAAGTTAGTGTGATACAGAAATCTGTTTTACATGATGCTGGTATTTTGTTGTTGGCTGGTAAACACGCTGGATAACAGGTATATCTTGCTACTTCTACTTACATTTAGGTCACACACTACACATACATGTCTACGCATATATATTATATATATATATATATATATATATATATATATATATATATATATATATATATATATATATATATATATATATATATATATGCTAGGAATTCGCAAGAACAGGCGAAATATTCACGAACACTGATCTCTGGCTGAAGGAGACTCGAACCTACGAACCTTGGAACAAGGTACGCAGTGCTTTACCAACCGTGCTTTACCAGCTGTAAGCCTCCCTGAAAGCTGGCTGCCTTGGATCAAAACGTCTAGCATGAGCTGGGCGCCAAGGTATTGGACCAGTGTAGCACGGTTGGTAAACCAGTGCGTACCTTGTTCCAAGGTTCGTAGGTTCGAGTCTCTTTCAGCCAGAGATCAGTGTTTGTGAATATTTATTTCCTCTTATCACCATGTGGAAATGGAAAAGAATTCTTCTGTAAATTATAAATATCATAAGAGGCGACTAAAATGCTGGGAGCAAGGGGCTAGCAACCCCTTCTCCTGTATAAATTACTAAATTTAAAAAGAAAAACTTTCCTTTTCTCGTGTGTAAATTACTAAATTAAAAGGAAAACCTTTCGTTTTTCTTTTTAGGTCATCTTGCCTCGGTAGGATACGGCTAGTGTTGAAAAGAAATTGTATATTTACTCACCTAACTGTGGTTGTACGGGTTAGAGTCACAGCTCCTGGCCCCGCCTCTTCACTGGTTGCTACTAGGTCACTCTCTCCTTGCTCCATGAGCTTCATCATGCCTCTTCTTAAAGCTATGTATGGATCCTGCCTCCACTACATCACTCTCCAGACTATTCCACTTCCTGACTACTCTATGACTGAAGAAGCACTCCCTAACATCCCTGTGACTCATCTGAGTCTTCAACTTCCAACTGTGATCCCTTGTTTCTGTGTCCCATCTCTGGAACATCCTGTCTCTGTCCACATTGCCGATTCCTCTTAGTATTTTATATGTCGTTATCACATTCCCCTCCATCTCTCCTGTCCTCCAGTGTCGTCAGGTTGATTTTCCTTAACATCTCTTCGTAGGACATGTCCCTTAGCTCTGGGCCTAGTTTCGTTGCAAACCTTTGCACTTTCTCTAATTTTCTAACGTGCTTGGCTAGGTGTGGTTCCAAACTGGTGCTGCATACTCCAATGTGGGTTTGACGTACATAGTGTATAGGGTCCTGAACAATTCCTTAATGAGATGTTGGAATGCCATTCTTAGGTTTGCCAGGTGCCCATATGCTGCAGCAGTTATTTGGTTGATGTTTGCCTTAGAAGTGCTCGGTATTATACTCACCCCAAGGTTCTTTTCCTTGAGTGAGGTTTGTAGTCTTTGGCCCCCTAGACTGTACTCTGTCTGCGGCCTTCTTGGTCCTTCCCCAATCTTCTGAATCTATTCCTTCCGTCATATCATTCATATATACCAGAAACAACACCGGTCCTAGGACTGACCCCTGTGGAACCCTGCTCGTTACAGGCGCCCACTCTGACACCTCGTCACGTACCACGACTTGCTGATGCCTTCATGTCAGGTATTCTCTGACCCATTGCAGTGCCTTCCCTGTTATACCTGCCTGGTCCTCCAGCTTTTGCACTAATCTCTTGTGTGTAATTGTGTCAAAAGCCTTCTTACAGTCCAAGAAAACGCAGTCTACTCACTTTTCGGTCTCATTCTCATGCCTCTCTCTCTTGTCTTACTGCTGTCACCTTGTCATAGAACTCCAATAGGTTTATGACACAGGATTTCCCATCCCTGAATCCATGCTGGTTCTTGTTGATAAGCTCATTCCTTTCTAGGTGCTCCACCAGTCTTCTGATAATCTTCTCTATGACTTTGCATACTATACATGTCAGTGACACTGGTCTGTAGTTTAATGCTGTAAGTCTGACTCCTTTTTAAAAGTTGAGACTACATTTGCTGTCTCCCATTCCTTAGGTAGTCATCCTGTTTCGACAGACGTGGTACACAAAGCACCTCTGCTCCTTCTCTCGGGACCCATGGAGAGATGTTGTCCAGCCCTGTCACCTCTGTGGTATCTAGTTAGCTTAGCAGCCTCTTTACCTCCTCCTCGGTTGTATGTTTGTGTCCAGCACTTGATGGTTTACCCCAATTCTCCATCTTTCTGGAGCCCTGTCTGTCTCCACTGTGAATACTTCTTTGAATCTCATGTTGAATTCCTCACATACTTCTCGATTGTTTCTTGTGATCTCCCCTCCTACTTTCCTCATTCTAATTACCTGGTCCTTGACTTGTTTTCCTTCTGATGTGGCTGTACAACAGCTTCGGGTCAGACTTGGCTTTCGCTGCTGTGTCATTTTCGTATTGATGTTGGACCTCCCTCCCTCCTTACCTGAGCATATTCATTTCTGGTTCTTCGACTGCTTTCTTTACTGTCCTGGATCCTTTGCTTTCTTTACTTTTTCCATTCTCTAGCACACTTGGTTTTGGTCTCTCTACACCTTTGGGTGAACCAAAATCTCGTTCTGGCCTTCTCATTATTTCTGTTGCTCTTATTTACAAGCCACTCCTCAACTTCCTTGCACATTGTTATGACATATTCCATCATCACATTTACTTATCTCCCTGCCAGTTCTCTGCTCCACTAAACCTCGTGCAGGAAATTCCTCATGGCTGTGTAGTCCTTCTCTTGTAGTTTGGCTTCATTCGTCCTGTCTCCCTGCTTCCCTTTCCACTTGTAACTCTACTATGTATTCAAAGCTCTGAACCACGTGATCACTAGCCCCAAGAAGTCTTTTATATATGATGTCCTCACTATATGTACTACTCAAAATGAAAACGAGGACCAGTGTTGCTGGTTCATCCTCTCCTCTCTCTCTCTCTCTGAAAGTGTTCCTAATGTGTTGATGCACGAGGTTTTCCATTACCACCTCCATCATCTTAACCCTACACATTTCTGGGCCTCCCATGTGGCTCCAGGTTTTCCCAATTTCTTTGTGACTGAAGTTACCCACAACTAGTAGTTTTGCCCTGCCCACGTGGGCCCTTCTGGCCAATTCAGCCAGTGTGTCAACCATCGCTCTGTTGCTCTCATCATATTTTTGCCTTGGCCTCCTGCTATTCTGTGGTGGGTTATACATCACTGCAATTACCACCTTGGGACCTCAAGATTGAAGTGTTTCTATTATGTAGTTTCTTGCTTCTCCTCCGTCTCCTCTCTCCAGCTCCTCAAAATCCCATTGGTTTTTGATGAACAGTGCCACTCCTCCTCCCTCACTGTTCCCTCTGTCTTTCCTCAGGATCTGATATCCCATTGGAAAGACTGGTATCTGTTATCATTCCTTTGAGCTTGGTTTCTATGAGACCTGTGATGTCTGGTGATGCCTCTTTGATTCTTTCATGCCACTCCTCCCACTTATTCGTTACTCCATCAGCAGTGGGGTATCTTTACCTTCAGTTTCCTCTCCAATACTGTATTCTGAGGCGGGTTGTGGGGTTTGGGGGAGTGGGAGACCTGGCAGGGTGCTATGGGATTCTACTGCATAGTATGGGTTGGGTGCTGAGAGTATGGAGTGTGGTTTGTATTGGAATAGTATATTTGGCTGTGGGGTTCTGAGGGTGGCTCTGTGGGTGTTGCTTGTTGATCTGTCCGGGAGGGAAGGAAAGGGAGAGAGACAGAGAGAGAGAGAGGAGAGAGAGAGAGAGAGAGAGAGAGAGGAGAGAGAGAGAGGAGAGAGAGAGAGAGAGAGGAGAGAGAGAGAGAGAGAGAGAGAGAGAGAGAGAGATATGTAAGTGTGTATGTGTACGTGTGTATGTGTGTATGTGTGTGTGTGCGTGTGTGTGTGTGTGTGTGTGTGTGTGTGTGTGTGTGTGTGTGTGTGTGTGTGTGTGTGTGTGTGTGTGTGTGTGTGTGTGTGTGTGTGTGTGTGTTTTGAATACTTTATATTATTTTGTAATTTACTCAGATTTACCACATAATTATGTGGTTTGTGATGTTTTAAAACTGTATCTTAATGAGTTGTATTCTCAGTACGAAAGATGCTACTTATTATGAAGACACAAATACAGCAAGTAAGTTAAATGAAAACTTTTGCTTTATTTCACATACTTAATCCATGAAAACCAAAGCAAAAATTACACCTTATTCCATAAGACACAAACACACGCACACACAACCTACTTTTTCTTTGCCTCCTCGAAGACTCGAGGCTCGTCCGAGGCCAGGTAGATCCTGCGGGTCACCTTAGGGTTGAACACTTGCAGACCAGCGAAGTATTCCTCGACCTGCTCCATGTACTCCTCCAGCTGGTAATACTGTGCTTCATTTATCTTATCAGTCCTTTTCACGTGAACGCTGTTAGCATCCATAAGAGGTAATATGAAACGATTATTATTATTATTATTATTATTATTATTATTATTGTTATTATCATCATCATCATCATCATCATGATTAGGTATCCCCAGTGGGAGACCTTTAGTGTTTGGGAGAATTTTTTTTTCCTTCAACTTTTCTTTTTTCTTTCACTCATAACTTGAGATGGCCTCATCCCATCCCATCAATGTTAAAACATTGGATGCCCGGTGCCCTGGTGGCTAAAGCTCTCGTTTCACATGGCGAGGGTCTGGGTTGGATTCCCGGCGAAGACAGAAACATTGAGCGTGTTTTTTTACGCGGAATGTCTGTGTTCCCCATCAGTAAAATGGGTACCTGGGTGTTAGTCGACCGGTGTGGGTCGCATCCTGGGACAAAAATGACCTAATTTGCCCGAAATGAACACCAGCAATCCTACCATCATGTAAAACAATTACAGGCTTTCGTTTTACACTCGCTTGGCAGGACGGTAGTACCTCCCTGGGCGGTTGCTGTCTACCAACCTACTACCTAGAATATATATATATATATATATATATATATATATATATATATATATATATATATATATATATATATAAAGAGAGAGAGAGAGAGAGAGAGAGAGAGAGAGAGAAGTTGTGGCCACAATTTTTATTTATAATATATGTTAAGCGCTAAATCCATGGGGATCATTCAGCGTTGTGGCCACAACCTGGCTATAGGAAAGAGGTAATTGGCCAGCCCTTTGCTCTGAGCTCGCCACCACAGACTGGAATGCTCTTCTCCAAGGGGATGTTGACAACCAAGTGAAAGCCTTCACTGGACACATCCTTAATCTACAACAAGAACACATTCCTCACCGGCAATATGTGACGAAGCCTACAGATCAGCCTTGGTTTGGCTTTCGTTGTAGAGAGGCTGCTACTGCTAAGTACAAAGCATGGGGAAGGTATAAGAGATATCCTACCACCTATAACAGGAACTTGCGCAGGCAAGCCTGTAGGCATATAGGTGACGTTCAAAAGTGGGCCATCGCTAAATGAGAGATGGGCACATAAAGAAAGTTAGCATCAGGTAGGGTAGGCTCCAAAACCTGGTGGCCCCTGGCCAAGGACAGACAAGGTTATTTGCCTGATGAACTCATTCCACCTTTAAATTGACAGGATGGGACCACCTCTACTAATAGTCAAGAGAAGGCGGACCTCTTTGCTGAACACTTTGCTACCAATATGCAAGTTCCTGATCCAGCAAGGGCCCTCCTTGGCTAGCTGCAAGAACTGTGTCAAAACTGTCAGTGGTGACAATAAGGCAGGAGGAGGTGCATTTCCTTCTTAAATCGCTGGACCAAGAAAAGGCTGTGGGCCCAGACAAGTTGAGCCCAAGATTGCTGAGATGTGCAGACCAGCTAGCAGCACCTCTAACTCGCATCTTTCAGCACTGCCTAGTACAGTGTAAATGGCCTTCTCTGTGGAAAGAGGCAAATGTAGTCCCTGTTCACAAAAAGAAGAGCAGAGCAGAAATCAGCAACTACAGACCAGTGTCACTCCTGTCAATCACTGGTAAGATCCTTGAGACAATAATCTCAGACAAATGACAGAGTTTTTTGACTATCACTCACTACTTTGTGATCGTCAATATGGCTTCAGGAAAGGTTACTCTGCTGCTGATCTGTTGTTAAACCTCTCCACTAAGTGGCACCAGTCACTGGATGAATCAAAAGTCAGCTGTGTGGTAGCACTGGACATTGCTGGCGCTTTCATCCGGGTGTGGCACCAGGGCCTCTTAGCAAAATTGCAAGCTCTAGGAATTGCAGGCTCTACGCTATGTCTCCTCAGTGATTACCTTCATGGTAGATCTCTAAGGGTAGTTCTCAATGGAACAGAATCAGCAAGACATCCTATTGGGGCAAGTGTTCCACAAGGAAGCGTACTGGGACCATTGTTATGGAATGTCTACTTCAATGACCTTCTTCATCTCATCCCAGAATCCAATGCATATGCAGACGACTGTACACTGACATTCACTTATCCAAGAGAAGAAATGCCAGCTGCTCTAAGCTACATCAATCACCAGCTAAGAGCTATATCAGCTTGGGGAAATATATGGCAAGTAACATTTGCACCTGAGAAAACACAACTGATAATGATCTCTAGGCACCATGGTCATTCATTCATTCATTCATTAGAGGTTTGCCGGTACTTCCGGCCCGGGTCTTCTCCATATGGTGACCCGGCTGTGGCCCCCGTTGAGGGTGTCGTTCATCTTCTTCTTTCTTCTGTCTTCTTTCTTGGGCCCTCCGGCTGGAGGGTAACCTCTTCTTCTCTCTTGCGGCGACTCCCCGGAGGGGAGTGTCATCTCGCTTCTCATCTTCATCAGCAGGCGTCACTTGGTCTTCATCAGCAGGCGTCCACTTGGGCTTCATTGGCAGGCATCGCCAGGGTTGAGGGTCTTCGGGCACTTGTTGCCCCGTCAAGTTGTTTGTAGTGTGGCATGGGTTCTAGGCGAGTTCAGACTTTTACCTAGAAAACAGGTACAGGCTCCGTTGGATTTTTTTTTTTTTTTTTTTTTTTAAGTGGTGGGGGAGGGGAGGTAGGGGAGTGAAAGAAGGAAGAGTAGGAGAGTTAATAGATGGAGAGGTCGTGGCGACTCTTAGTTGTATGTGGCGTCGTCATCGAGGCGGCGAGTGGGCAGCCAGGATGGGGATGAGAGTTCCCAGGTCACGGACGGCCAGGTACACCAGCCGGGCTGCGGTGTCTTCTCGGTTCGGGTCCCCAGGCGCCATTGGGAAGTGCCTCCGTCGGTGTGGCACCGTCGCGGGGCAGTCGAGGAGATAGTGCACTAGTGGTTTGGGGACCATCTGGTTGCAATGGCAGCAGCGCTCCTCTCGCACACGGTCGATGAGTCTTCTGGCAGTAGGGTAGCCAAGTCGCAGACGGTGGATCCCAACCTGCAACTTCCTGTCTAGCCTCCGCGTGCTCGGCGGGGGCTTCCCTCGGGTCGCCCTGTCGTACCAGATCCGGCTCCGCGATGTGCCTGGCCCTGGTAGCGGGCGCCTGGCTGCAGCGGCTGCCCACAGGTTCACCTGCCTGCGGCTGATGGCGATGGTGGTCACTGGCTGGGGTTCAACGGCTGCTGACTTCGCCGCGCCATCCGCCGCATCATTCCCAGCGAGGTCGATGTGGCTCAGAATCCAGTTGATTGTTGCTTGCCGTCCCTGCTCAGTAAGTGTCTGCAGGTCCTTCCTGATGGCAGTAATTAGCCGGATGTTGTCCCTGGGCTCCCTGTGCATGATGGCCTGGATCGCCGCTCTGGAGTCGACGTGAATGACTGGGGGTCGCCGATGATCCAGGAGCGCGTGTTGCAAGGCCCTCTGGATGGCATGGAGTTCTGCCTGGAGGATGGTGCAGTGATCCTGGAGTCGCCATCCGGCCGTCAGGGTGGCATGGTGTACCCCGGCACCTGTGCGGCCAGCCTCTGGATCCCGGGAGCCATAGGTGTAATATACGGCGCACCCAGGGTGCTCTGCTGCTGCAATACTCATTGCAGCCCTTTGCTGCAGCACGTGTTGTGGACAGTGACGCTTGCTAACTGGGAGGTCTTGGATGTGGACCACAACTGCTTCTGGTGCCCAGGGCGGGAGTACAGAGTACCCCGCCACAGGCCGGTCACAGCCCTTGTCCACGATAAGCGCCATGGGGAGGAGTTTGCTCGCTACATCTGCCACTGACCACACCCACAGCCGGCCGGGAAACTCCCTGAGGTCTCCCTGTTGACGTTCAAGGAGGTCTTGCAGCAGTCCCTCTCCACCAGGGAGTTGTACGTACTTGGCCACCCTCCTGGCAGCCACAAGGGCGATCCTATCGCGTAGGGGCTGCAGTTGAGCCTCATGATTCAGTGGCACGGTGTTCGTCCACCTTGGCACGCCCAGCATGATCCGAGCTGCAGTATTTTGGACGACGTCGAGTCTTCGAAGGTGCGAGGGGCGGGCATGGACCAGGGTAAGTGCACCATAGTCGACGAGAGAGCGCACCGCCTGCACGTAGAATAATCGGAGAATGTCACGGCTAGCCCCCGACCTAGGGTTGGCGAGGGCCCGCATGGCCGTGACCCGTTGCATAGTCCGCTCTCTGATGTACTCTGCCTGATTCCGAAAGGAGAGCCGATTGTCAATGTGCACTCCCAGGTACAGGTAGCTGCTGACCCAGACGAGATTGATGCCCGACACCTGCAGTCTCCCTTCCGGCACTTTGGCGTGCAGGATCATGGCCTTGGATTTTTCCGCCGAGACCTTGAGGCCGAGGCGACGACAGGTGATGGAGAGGAGGTTAAGGTCACGTTGGGCTCTAAGCATCAAACCACATCTCTCGGTGATGATGAGGGCAAGATCATCGGCGTAGCTGAGCAGCTGGGTGCCTAAAGAGAACGGCAGCTGCACCAGCTCATGCATCAGGACATTGAAGAGAGCGGGGCTGAGGACCCCTCCCTGCGGGGTGCCATTTTCCAGGAGCCTGAGGGTGGACACCTGTCCCTGGAAGCGCACTCGTGCACACCTGTCCTGCAGGTATGCGGAGATCCAGGCAAGGAGCCTGCCCCTCACGCCCCTGCGTGCTAGGAGGTCGAGGATGGCTGGTGGGCTGGCAAGCTCAAAGGCTTTCTCGAGGTCCAGGAAGACAACAATTTTGGGTCTCTTGTTTGACCCAATGCCTGCAAGGAGGGTGGTGATGCTCTCTGCAGTGCCCACTCCTCGTGTGAAGCCGTATATATGACGGTGTTCCGGGCCGAGCTTCCACCGTAGTCGCTCAAGGATCATCCTTTCAGCAATCTTGGAAAGACAGCTGGTGAGAGAGATAGGCCTCATGCTTTCCGGGTCCCTGGGCTTGGGGATGGGCAAGATGATGGCCTCCTTCCATGCAGTGGGGAGTTGCACCATGGTGATAATGCCGGTGCAGTGGAAAGGATGAATGGGAGGGTGTTGGCACCTGGAGAAGAAGTTGATATCCTTGGAGTGAAATCTGACTTCAAACTGACCATGAAAAACCACGTTGTAAATCTTGCAGACAAGGCAGCTAGGAAGCTTACAGCACTTCGCCGTATCTCGCATCTGCTTGACAGTAGGGGTTGTAAGATTTTGTACAAGGCACAAGTACGCTCACACTTTGAGTATGCTCCACTTTCTTGGATCGCCTGCCCCCCTTCTCATCTGCGACTGCCTGACAGAGTAGAGAACAGAGCAAGATGTCTCTCGCCTGGACCCATCCTGGATAGATCTGTCATTTCAGCAGAGCCTTCAACACAGGAGGGATGTGGGTGGCCTTACTGTTATGCACAAGGCCAATATTGTCAAAGTACCACACTTGGATCCACTTCGAGGACAGCGTGAAGAAAGCTTCCATACCACAAGACGGGCAGAAAGCAGTAACTTCACTCTGGCTGTACCCTTCTCCAGAACATCACTTTATCTGAGATCATTTATCCCCAGGATGACTCGAGTATGGAACACATTCGTACAGCATTATGATGTCTCGTTGACATCATAATACTGTACGAATGTGTTGATCAAATGAAAATGCTGGCCCACAGATGGCTCCAACTTCATCCTGTTCCCAACTTGTATGTCTCATAACAATAAAAATGCTTTCAAATGAGCTGACGTAGGTAACAGCTCTTAGCTTGTCAATAAAGTTAGGAATCCTTACCCTGTAAATAACTTGTCAATAAAGCTCGGGATCCTTAACCTAGCCTTGTCAAACCATGTGTAAAGAGAAAGAGAAAGAGAGAAAGAGAGAGAGAGAGAGAGAGAGAGAGAGAGAGAGAGAGAGAGAGAGAGAGAGAGAGAGAGAGAGAGAGAGAGAGAGAGAGAGAGAGAGAGAGAGAGAGAGAGAGATGGGTTTAACTTTCAAGTTACATGTAAAAACCTTCACCTACCCAACAATGGGATGCCGATAATGAAAGGATTTTTCGCTCTCTTTAATAAGCTTTTGCATGTACGGCTGAAGTCTGAACATGTACTTGAGGAACTGGCCGAGCCACCAAGCGCCTGGGTTACCATGTAGATGTATCAGTCTCTCAGAGATGTCTCTCGGGATGGCCAGAGGCATGTGTTGTGGTTTTGGTTGTGGCTCTTCGGGCATTGGAAACTCTACCGTCTGCGTGTTATTGTTTCCTGTAAATATGACAAAGATTCTGTGATTTATGAATACATTTTTATGTCAACTACTAGTGTCTTCGAGACTCAAAATTTAAATGAAGTTCGTTAGTAATTTAAAGCTCTAATGTTTTACATAAAAGTTTCCAGAAGAGCACCTTCACTAATGCTTTTGAGAAATTAATGCAAAAAAGACACTAATTATGTTGGTTTAAAAAAAAGAAACAGAAGAATTCTGAAGAAAAATCTATAAAATTGTTTAGAATGTTCCGACAACCCAGTAACTCACTCCCACTCTTTTCCAAGTCACTCGCCTTCCTAAAAATATCGTCTAACCATCCCTTTCTCAGTCCCACACTAATAAAAATCACTAATATAACCCTTCCGCAACATTCAAAACCCAACTCATATACCTGGGATCAGTGGTCAAGTATGCACTTGCTGTTTACCTGTCTTGCAGCTAAGTGATCTTGGGAAATTTGGATGAATAGTCATAGTTTGTAACATGACTAGCTCTGTAAGCTTATACGAGTGTTGTTGTGTGTTTGTTGGGTAACGAAGGAAGTTCTGTTTCGGAATGAAAATAAGAAACTGAATATTTGTTTTGATATGTGCAACAATAAACAGGAACCGGTCACAAGTAACATATAGGGCAAAAGCCTTATCAGCAATGACTGGAAAGTGGTTGCGGAAAAATGAAGGACGAGATGCAGGAAAGTTAAGGATGTAGGCTTAAAGAACAGAAATCGCTTTACTGAACTCAAGGGGGAATGTACAGCAGTCAGAGAGGAATGAGGTATAACTAACCCCGCCTCTTCTAATAAATGTAAGGATTTACTCATTGTTTTAGACACCCCCAAATTAGATATGTGGAGTGAACATTTTGTAAGAGGGATAGTGAGCGTGACAGTCTGTTATCTCTAAGGTATTTAAGACAGTTGATCATAATAATATATAATATAGTGTAAATGGACTTCAATAAGGCCTCTGATAGATTTCCACAGAGGAGACCGCTGAAGAAAGTAATGGTACATAGTACAGGAGGAGATATCTCCTGGATCGCATCATGGTTGATGAGTAGGTAAGAGAGTTTGCATAAATGAGGAGAAATCAAAGGGAAAATTCGTTATAAGTGATGTTCCTTAATCTACTGAAATGACATATATAATAGGAATAAATAGCGACATAAGCAAGTCTGACGATGACACTAAAATAAATTCCTATTAGTATACATTAAAGGTACAAGATGATCTGGATACTAAACCCTATACCAACAATGAACTTTACCAACTTAAATTGTCTTTAATTAGTCCCATGTACAAAACTGTTGATGCTGTGGTCGAAGTGGCAGATGTAGTTTACTGGGAACAGATGTAAGGTTCTGATACTGGACAAAAGAAATAACAATGGAGCTTATAAACGAAATTTTATAGATCCTAAACAAGTCGAATGTCTAGAAAGACTTACGAAATATAAAGCCAAGACAACAGTGCATAAATGTTTGCAGTAAAGGTAATAGAATTCTTTGCTGCATATTAAGAAGTCCTCACGTTATACTTTAACTTTATATATCCTTGACTAAGGCCTCATTTACTTAGACTGCGCCGATCAGTTCTGTTTTCAATGTTACAGAATAGACATAAATTAACTGGAAAACATAGAGAGAAGGATGACGAAGCTGATTCCCCGTATCGGATATCTTTCTTATTTAGGCTGAAGGCACCGTCTTTTTAATACCCTGGGGAGTTGTAGAATTAAGAGATATGTTTGAAATATACAAACAGAAAGCCAAAATAAACAAAGTAGAAATAGGTGCTGAAAATACCTCACCAAGACAAGACTCGTAGGATTAAATTTATGATAATTTGTGCAAATTTTGAGTAAAAATTAACTTTAACTAAGTATTAAGCTGACAACTAAGCTTAGTGTGCAAGTTAAGCCTATAAAGTACGACACGAGAGCACGAATACATCTTACCTGGCCACTTGACAACATCTTTATTCGAGACGGTGGTGCATGTGTTGCTTAAAGGGAGGAAGACGGCTCTCCAATCTTCAGAGGTGTAACGCCAACCATCAGATTTGAGGATTAAAGTTCGATGGGTGCCATAGGCTGCCATAAAGCAGTAAATAACGTGGTGAATTTCACAACCGAAACCGCAGTTCTGTGGGAAGGTGACACGTCAGTGAAAGAGTTCTGAATAATGAGGCTACATGCTCGTGTGAGGATATAGTTTGGTGAGACTACTCACCGAGTGTGTAAATGAGGAACAACTCTAATTCTTGTTACAGCTAAAACCATTACAATTTTCTTAATCTTTTTTTCTGTTTCTCTAACCTGGTAAAGGATGTTTAGTAATTCTGAAAAACTTTGCAAACCATTTTCTAATTTAAGGATCGTAATTTGTATATCGTTCCAGTCACGGTATTGTGCCTTTTTTTGTTATTTATCGTAATGCAATCTGTATTATATATATATATATATATATATATATATATATATATATATATATATAATATATAATATACAAGGGGCTAGTAACCCCTTCTCCTGTATATATTAATAAATGTAAAAGGAGAAACTTTAGTTTTTCCTTTTGGGCCACCCCACCTTGGCGGGATACAACCGGTGTGTTGAAAGAAAGAAAGAATATATATATATATATATATATATATATATATATATATATATATATATATATATATATATATATATATATATATATATATATATATATATATAATAAGAGAGAGAGAGAGAGAGAGAGAGAGAGAGAGAGAGAGAGAGAGAGAGAGAGAGAGAGAGAGAGAGAGTCACATACAGTGCATGAAGAAAGCGGAATCCTACCCTATTCAAATTACAAAGTAGCTTCTTTGCTGTGGCACAGTTTTCAGGATTCTGCAGACGATGGAGCCGATTCTGCATCAGATCACTCAGCTCTTTGGCCTCTTGCTCTTTCCTGCTGGCTTCACCATCTAACTGACCTAGCACCCACAGGTCGAACTGAAGCACCCTGTTGGGGTGGACAAGTTCAGTCTCACATATTTCACCAGGAACATGAAAGATTCATGAAAGGGAGAAAAAAGCAGTTTAATATATCACAGAAATTAGAGAAAAGAAACCTAACACAGACACTAGTATTTTAGAACAACACAAACTGTGGAGGGGAAGGAAAAGAAATACACCAAGATTAAGAGAGACCCCAAAGTAATTGTATCAGTTATTCACAGTGACCCACCTAGCAGCAGGAGACGTAGGTTAAAATGGAAGGAGAGCAATAGGAGCAAGGTAATCACCAAAGAAAGGAAACAGGGTCAGCACAAATTACTAACAGTGACTAGAGATTAAGATTTCTGCCACGGAAGCAACTATGTTATTGTGCACATATTCATTCTGTGGACAGTAGCACAACAGCATATGAATACTTTGAAGGTCTAGGAACTAGAAGCCAAAAGTATTAACAGGAGTTTCTGAGAACGTTTTTAATAATTACATTTCTTCTGTTACAAGTAAATTTTGGATATTTCTTTAAAATAACAAGTATTATTCCACTAATAAGATAACTGACATCAATATTTTGGCTAATGAAATAAAAATAGATTTGAACTTTCCTGGGTTTGTTCTAATATGAGACAGAAAATTTTCTTGCATGGGTTTTGGCATATAGGAGTTAACCTAAGGTTCAAATCACTCGAGTTCAGGGGATACCCCATCATAGTCAGATCATGGGAGGTCTAGTGATACTTCGTGATGATGGGTAACTAACACAGGGGCGCGGAGAAAAAAAAACTCGAAAAAAATACGAAAATTGAGTTATTGTTACCAAAAAATAGCTGAACTTTCTGGCTACACTCTGGTATAATTATTATCCTTGTACGATGACTTACGAAATCGTAATGACACGATTGCAAACAAACCATACCCCGGCTGGGATGACCAGGTCCCTACTTAACAGAACTCAGTGTGAATGCTTTGAGAAGATACCAGAGCAGCGAACGGACATCACAGTGCATCGTTTCAGCGTAAATAGTTGAAGTATTGTACAGTTTTAGATGGTTTGGTGTTGTTGAGTCAGGACCAGTCAGCGCCTCCCCCCTTCTCCGCTGGGGGGGGGAGGGCGTGGGTAGTAAACAGTGACCCTCTCATAACTCCTCACCCCTGCGCATCTCCCCCGCCTCACCCACCCAACTCCCAGCGCCACCCCATCTGTAGAGGGTACTTCTCCCCTAACCCACGATGTCAGCGATGGCACTGCAGGGAGTGCCAGGCTCACAGGAACTTCCACTACAGGGACAGCATCGTGGAGTTCGACCACGAGGCAGCTGTCAAGTGTGCCACAGGCAGTGTGTACTCAGTTCCTCAAGCTTCAACATCCGTGCACACGAGGGCCTGGGATCTTCAATCAACTTGGCGTCCACCAGGACGCTGACATGTCCCTAGGGCAGCTCTCCATCGGGCTGCTAACGGAGTCACTGGCTTCTTGGACCTCTTGGGGAGGGTCGATGGTGCTCGTGCAAGCAGCAGATCCCTGGGCAACTTGCTGCTGTTTGCAATGGCTGTCTGCCGAGGAGAGACAGGCACCTAGCAACATCTGTTGTTGGGGCAATGGATGAATTCCCTACTATGTTTGTTAACTGCTCATTACTCTGTAATTTGTCTATGATTGTAATCATGTCATAACGTTTATCATTCATTACCTTTGAAACTTGTCATGATTGTTACCAGCTCTACCTGGAGCTCATTACCTTTGTAAATTCTCATGATTAATGTGTTTATGATTCATTGCCTTTGCAATTATTCATGTGTGACCAGCTCTACCTGGAGCTCATTACCTTTGTAACTTGGTCATGATTATGACCAGATCTAGCTCATTACCTTTGTAACTTGCTCAGCTATCAAAACTTTGGAGTCCAGTCCCTGGGCCAATTATGTACCTCTGTAATCTTTTGACTACCGCCCACAGGATGGGTATGGGGTGCATAATAAACATATTAAACTAACCCGGCTGGGATTGAACCCGCGGTCAGAGAGTCTCAAAACTCCAGACCGTCGCGTTAGCCACTAGACCAGCTAGCCACAATAAGATTCGTCCAACTAGGTATATTTCTACACCATAGGAAGGTTAGCACAGGCACCACTGTGACCACAAATGCAAGTTTTTACAGACGAATCTCCAGCTAGCGTGGCCGTGACGAACTCTACCTCAAGTCCCTTCACTCACGATTTCGTGAGTCATGTTGACGGCAGTGAGGGGACTTGAGCTAGAGTTCGTCACGGCCACGCTAGCTGGAGATTCGTCTGTAAAAACTTGCATTTGTGGTCACAGTGGTGCCTGTGCTAACCTTCCTATGGTGTAGAAATATACCTAGTTGGACGAATCTTATTGTGGCTAGCTGGTCTAGTGGCTAACGCGACGGGCTGGAGTTTTGAGACTCTCTGACCGCGGGTTCAAGCCCAGCCGGGGTATGGTTTATCCTTGTACGATGTTTCTAAAAGGAATTACAGTCATTTATAACAGGCTTGGTGACAGCGCCTTGCGTAACAAGCGCTGACGCATTTTTTTTCCCGTGTTATTTTTATCGTTTTCTTATATCTTTATGTCTAATATAATACAAATTCACCGTCTGAGATCATGCCAGAGCAGGCGGAGATAACATGATCAAGGAACCAATCAGGTACCCCTGGGAATATTGCACAAAAATGGCCGACACCTCCAGCCAACAAAATATTCCATACCCACGCTAATATCAATTATAAAGCTTATTTACATATCACAATTGATCTATTATGACATAATGCAATATAATAATAGCATAGAAACATAAAAAGTACATCTGAAAAAATAATATATAGCATAATATGATGCCCCACAGGAAAAAAAATTCTAGCGATGTATCCCCTGAAGGTGAAAGGACTCATTCTCTCGTCAGTGATGAAAGAAAACGGAGATTTACAATGGTTAACTGTAATAAACACTCGTAGGTCACAGAAAAAGTGTACAATAAAGCGAATTTTTCGGGGAAAACAAAAATTTCCCGGGCACCTGGGGTGCCGCGCGCTTCGGCCTATATCTCGAAAGTTATTTATCTATTTATGACCAAACCATCCTTATTTATGAATGAATTGACTTGATTTTAACAACAAACATAGAAGAATGATTGCTTTACAAGTTGTGATGAACGTTTCTGAAGTATCCCAAATATTTTCAGATTTGTGTGGGCAACAAGACCGACATCTTCCAAAATGTCAAAAAAGTTTTGAAACTTTATTTTTTTTTAACATGAGGATAAGGTTTATTTTAGAAAAGGTACAATTAAATTTATGGAATTAGAGGTGTTCTATCAGCAGCAAGTGTCAAAAACCACTTTTCCAAGTACCACTGAGAAAATTTGCCCTGCCAAATGTAATTTTTCGTAAATTTTGCATATTTCATTTCCTTTTTGGCCGATATGATTGAAACTTCAGCACAGGATACTTGATATAAGCTTCTAATAGTACACCAAAAATGAATGTAATCGGTTCATAAATAAAGAAGTCGAGTACTTAGACCTGGCTCGCCCCTCACACATAATACTTATTCCAGCTTAAGAAGCTATGTGATACGAAGTAATGAAACTGGTTCTCTGTTATACAGTGGATTGTATCAGTTATAATACTCTACAGTTCTGCAAGAAAAAAAATCTTCTTATATATATATATATATCGGCATGAGAGTAAGTGGCATAACTTCAAGCCAAACACAGTTTATGGGTTAAAATAAAAATAAACAAACCGAGCCTTCATATTTCAATTAAGTCCGAACCATTCTCTAGGTAAGATATATCAACAATGAAAAATTGAAGGAGATTACAAGTGTGCTGGTGAAGTTATTACAAGGAAAGTAATTTTGCAATTTCTTTAAAATTCTTAAATAAACTCCTACACAGCTCAAAACCCCATTCGAAACCCTCCTGAAAACAAGGTATACCATCACTGAAAATTTCACGTCTGTCATAGAGTATTTCCCAATTATTGCATGGAAACCAAAATCTCAATTTATTAAATGCAACTAGTAAACTGAGACTTGCATTGTCCAGCAACAACGCGAAATCATTTTTAAGATAAATACGTCCGTGCTGAAAACTTATCAGAAGAAACTCTCAAGTTATTGCACAAAAATGATTTTTTTCTTAAATGAAGTGAAAATTCGGTACATAACAAACAAGTTGCAGTCATGGACGCTTGAGCGAACACTTAAGACATAGTATGGATATGTTTTAGTCCTGGGACCGACACTTATCCATAACAAAATGTCCAAAATGTTTTCTGACTTATTCTTAATTTAAAATAAAACTAGCAGAGTGACGCCTACATACTGTATTATCTGAAAGCTGCAACCTGATCCAGTGAGGCATCGTTAACTTACCGCATGAAAAATTCTACACATTCATTTATATACAAACATCATCTCTCAGTCCACAGCAGGATTCGAACTCGCACAAACCCTGCATTAATGTACGTAGTACTTTATCCACACAGCCGGACCCCAGTCTGGCTGAGTAGATAAAGTACTGCGTACTTTGATGAGGAGTGTGCAGGTTCCAATCCTTCTGTGGACTGAGAGATAATTTTTGTAAATAATTTTCCCCTTTTCCGAACTGTTAAACACTTATTTATATAATTAGTAATTACAAAACAGAATAATAATTCGAGTCTTCTGAGTAATATACGCCAGCATTAAAAGTTTGAAGCTGATCAGAAGTGGCATTCTCAAGCTATCGCACGGAAACTGGGAGGAAGAAAAGAAATTCCTACAGCTACTCTAGGTATCCCCTCTCTGGAGATAATTAAGTAAATTACACACAAATTACTTGATGCGTTCGGCTCCTTTCTTCATGACGGCTTGAAAATCAAACTGGTTCATTTTCCAGTTCCTTGACTGTAGATCTTTCATATGGTCGGAGAAGAAGAACCAGGCGTCCCTCAAGTTGGTCTCTACCAACCGCCGCGTCACGTCAGAGTCACCAAACACATTAAAGTCGTGAGATCCAGCACATGGTAACTTGATACTAGCAACATCTCTGCTGTCAGCTTTTTGAATACCCATTCGTGTGGAAAACCTTGACAAGAGGAAACCAAATTATAAATTAGCTGATATATGTGTGTACTTAAATATTGTCTGTGCACTTACCAATTTGTACTCATCGATGGATAGTGGGGGTTCGAGTCCTGACTCCTGGTCCTACCTAGAGATTACCTCGAGTCGCTTCCGTAGATCACCACACTCGCGCCCCTGGTTCCAGACCAGGCCTCCTGATTCCTAGCCTGATCCATCAAGCAGTTGGTACCCCCCCCCCGGCCAGGAATCCAATGAATGCATCATAGCCTGGCTGATCAGGAGCTGTTACGAGAAATCTGTCAAATCTCCTTTGAAAACATCTAGGGTTTTTTTGATAATCTCCTTATGCATGAAGAGATGGTACTGAAGAGCCGTGGTGCCTTAACACTTACTGAGTTTTCAGTATGCTAATCGCTCCCCTGCTTTTTATTGGAGATATACTTCTTATGTTCATGTGTAGTTATTTTGGTGTGCAGGTTTGGACCAATCCCTCCAGTATCTTCCAGGTGTAGATTACGATGCATCTTTCTCACCTATGTTCTGAGGAATATAATTCCAGAGGCTTTAAGCGCTTCCGAGAATTTAGGTACTTGACTGAGTTTATAAGAGCCGTAAAGGTTTTCTATACACTTTCCACTTTCGAAC
This sequence comes from Cherax quadricarinatus, assembly GCF_026875155.1. Classification (NCBI taxonomy): domain Eukaryota; kingdom Metazoa; phylum Arthropoda; class Malacostraca; order Decapoda; family Parastacidae; genus Cherax; species Cherax quadricarinatus. Next base: position 21,812,531 of record NC_069437.1, on the reverse strand, counting down.
GAATTCTAGTATCATCTGCAGAGGAAGATACAGAGTTGTGTGCAAGTTTAAAATTGGCTTTCAAGAATTTCAACAAAGAGTCATTCACCACCAAATATACTATGTGAGGACCAGCCTGCATCATACACATAATCAACCAGGTCATGAGATTAGATAAAGTTCATAGATTCTCGGAGATAAGGAGACTGAACCTCATATGAAGAGCGGCCCATAAAATTACCAGACGACAGAAGAAGTTATAAGGACCAAAAGAGACATGATAATCATGTACAAATACTTAGAGAACCTGATAGGGAAGGGGGGTGGTACTGACGTCTAGTCACGAGAAACGGGAAGAGGCACATGAATTACATAAATGTCAAGTATTTCTTGAACTTCAGAATTTACATGTATTGGAATGACCTTGATGAATATGTCGTACAGGCAGACTCCTTACATAGCTTCAAAAATTGGTATAATAGGATCCACCAGGCAAGGAGGGAGTGATCCCTATATCTGCCTGTTTAAGAGGCAAGGTCAGAGCCAAATTTGACAACACAAGTACACACACACACACACACACACACACACACACACACACACACACACACACACACACACACACACACACACACACACACACACACACACAGAAGATAGCACACTGTAATAATGTGCACCTCATTGTTGAGTGGATATATTGTACAGTATTTGTAAATGATATATAATAATAATATTCTAGAATAAGATTTAACTCTTAAACTGTCCAAACATAGATCTACGTAACTACCGCTAGCGCTCCAGACGTTGGTCATTTTATTTTTCCTGCCTCCAGATTTGTCATGATTGGTCTGAGATGCCTGGTCAGTGTAGAATGGGTCTTAACACTCGGTGTGCACAGTATTAAAATTTGGGACCACTTAGTGCCTTGTGGGAGCACCAGTTCAATTGAGCACCAGCTAGAGCAAATAGCATGGCAAACACCAGGGATTTACTGATGTCATGTCGTATTAACTCCCCCCTTTAAGAGGAAAGTGATGTTGACCCAGAGTTTAGTGGGTTTGAGATGGATGTGGCCACAAGTAGTTGAGGAAATATCAAAAACCTCGATAATAACCCATCCACAACATTTGTGCAACATCCTTTCATTTTTGATACCACTAGTAGTGTCATCCAGCCAGAATGTCCTATAACCTATGCCCTAAGTAAAGGAAAATGATTCTGCAATATGTGTAATACGTATTCGGCTGGCTGGCTGGCCAACCGACTGGGTGGCTGGCTGGCCAGCTGTCTGGCTGACTGACTTTGGCTGTCTCTCTCTCTCTCTGTTTGTCTCTATCTCTGTCTGCCTCTGTCTCTGTATGTCTCTCGCTCACAGGTACATATAAATATAGTTATCATACATAGTGTAAATTACCTAGGATAACCCAAAACATCTAGACAAAGTGCTGTACTGTGCTTGTACATATAAGGCATAATAAGTATGACTGGCAAGTAATACACTTTTTCTCTTATTAGGAATCAGGCATGACGAGTCTGCATTATGTGTAATGCCTGTTAGTTCATGAGCCACTCTCTGAGACAGAGAGTAGCAGACAGAAAGACAGACACACAGGCAGACAGAAAGACAAACACACAGACACACACACAGACACACACACACAGACAGACACACACACAGACAGACACACACACAGACAGACACACACACACAGACACAGACACACACACACACACACACACACACACACACACACACACACACACACACACACACACACACACACACACAGCAGAGCAGGACAGAACAGCAAGGGCAGCACACCACAATACTCTCAGAACCTACAACCTACAACACCCCAAACACCCTACAACCCATACCCACAGCCTCCACCCAACAAAAAGTTAGAACCCCACAGTATGCCCCAGGTCTCCCCCCCTAAAGGGCCCCAAAAAGTTTTGGGAAAGGAAACTAAAGGGTTGGTCACAAAGCTGAGGGAATAACAAATAAGGGGGAGGAGTGGAAAGAAAGAGTCAAAGAAGCTCCCCGGAAATCAAGCTCTCACGAAACCAAGTTACGGTTGTAACAGATCCTCTTTCCACGGATCCAAACCCTGAGGAAAAAGGGAAACGGGGGGGGTGGAGAGGGGCGTTGTGATCAAAAAATCGCGGAATTTTGATGGCGGGAGAGAGAAGATAGGGGAGAAAATGATTACATGGGGGGAACACTTCACTCTGGGGTCCCAAGGGGGTAATAGCAGTGATGTATAACCCACAAGAACAGAGGGGAAAGGAAAGAGTAGACGAGGAGCAATGAGCGAGGGTTGACACATAGCAGAGTGGCCAGAAGAGTCATGCATGCGGGAAAGCCCTGTCATGGGTGACTTTAACCAAGGAGATAGTTGGGAGAATTTGGGCCCACAGGGGGGCCAGATTTTGGGGGTAAGAGATGGGAGGGGTAGGGAGAATTCATGTACCAACACGAAAGGGACACTACAAAGAGAGGGAGAGGTTAACCACAAGGCGGATTATATCCCTTCAGTAGTGCAGATTCGAGGACATACATATAAAAAGCCCCTTGGGGCCATGCCCTGTGGTTGTAAGTTCGAATACCAGTAAGCTACAAGTAGGGAAAAGAGGAGGCCGGGGGAAAATGAAGCCAAATACAAAAAGGGGACTACCGGGAAATGAGGAACTCCCTGAAGGGGGTTCGTGGGACAGAGAACGGGCGGGAAACCATTTAATGAATGAGGAAATTTTGTAGCAATAAATGCAAGGAGGGGGGAAGGGGTTTGTCCCCAAGGAAAAGGAGTAATGAAAAACCCGATGGCCCATGGTTTCCCCAATGGGGGAGGCAAAAACCCAAAGTGTGCTGGGAATGGAAAAATATAAAAGGCAAAGGCCCCGGAGAATAAGAGAACTGTAGGCCAGAAATAAATTTTGCACAGATAAAAAGGAGGCCCAAAGAAAATAAAAATGACATGCCGAAAAACGACCGAAACTGTTGTACACCCACATCGGGAGGAAAACAACGAAAGGGCCCAGGTAATCAGGCTAAGGAAGGAAGGGGGGGAGACAACGGGAAATGGGGGGAAAGTAGTGAAAAAATCAAAAGGATTCAAAAAAATTTTCACAGGGGGAGAAAAAGGGCCCGAAAGAGGGAGGGGTGGGGCACACCCCAAAGTGCTGGACACAGTGCACACAACCGGGAAAGAAGTGAAGAGGCTTTCTGAGGAGCTAGATCCCTCAAAGGCAAGGGGGCCAAAAAAACATTCCCCGGGGTATTGAGAAGGGGAGAGGCGTTGTGACCCCTAAAACAATTCAATACATCTATCAAAACAGGGGGATTGCCTGAGGATGGAAGACAGCAAATGTAGCCCCAATTTTTAAAAAAAGGGACAGACAGAAATTAAATAAAGACCAGTGTCACGACAGTATAGATCAAAATCATGGAAAAGATTATCAGGGAAGAGTGGGGGAACCCCTAAAGATGATCTATAACAGCAGCCAGCTTTTTTCGGGAGGGGAAATCCTGTTAAAAAACCCTTTGGGTTCTTACAGGGTGCAGCATAAGACAAGAGAGAGGGGTGGGGGTTTGCTTTTTCTTGGACTGCAAAAAGGGGTTTTGCACAGTTCCAAAAAGAGTTGGGCAAAAACTGGGACCAAGCAGGGATAACAGGAAGGACTACAATGGATCAGGAATTTGTCAGGAAACGCCGGTCAGGTACGTGGCGGGGTTTCAAGTGGGCCCCCTGTGCCCAGGGGGGGCCCGCAGGGGTCAGCCTAGGACCGTGCTGTTTCTGGTATTTGGACGACATGACGGAAGGGAAAAGACTCTGAGGGTCCCTGTTTGCGAGACTGAAATGATGAAAGAATAAATCGTCGAAACCAGGGAACTACAAAGGGATCTGGAAGGGTGCAGAATGGCCCCGCAATTGGTCCTGGAAATTTAAACCCCCAAGGCAAAAATATGAAAATTGGGGGGGGCAAAAAGGCCGCAAAGGAGTACGTCTAGGGGGGCAAGGGCTCAATTCACTCAAAAAAAAAGATCTTGGGGTGGTATAAAAACCGGGACATTCCCTAAGCGCACATCAACCAAAAAACTCTGCAGCATATGGGCGCCTGCAAAAACCCCAGAACAGCATTCCGAATCTTAAAAAGGGAAACGTTCAGGCCCCGACAAATATACGTTAGGGCCCTATTGGGTATGCGGGACCATTTGGGAAACCCCCACCTACCCAAACACGTAAAAAACAGAGAAAGTCAAAGGTTGCAACAAGACTAGTCCCAGGGTAAGAGGTATGTCCCGAGGAGAGGTTAAGGGAAAACAACCTGACGACATGGAGGACGGAGAGATAGGGGGGGCAGATAAGCATCAAAATAAGAGAGGAATTGACAAAGGGGGAAAAAACAGGATGTTCCCGAGATTGGACACAGTAACAAGGGGCACAGTTGGGGAAAAAAGACACAGTGAAACCAGGATTAGGAAATTTTCTTCAGCAAGATAGTCGTAAGTGAAAGTTTGGGAACGATGTGTGGGAGGATCCCCACAAAGCTTTAAGCAGAGGTACGATAAAGCCACGGGTCGGGGGAGGACCTAGTGCGACATGGGGGGGGGCCCGGGCTCGGGCTCGCCCCGCAACCAATAGGGAGTACAATAGGTGGTACACACAAAAAGGTATAATAGGGGGCCCCGCTGCAAACCCCCGCTCAAGGAGAAAGATCTTGGTGGTTTAAAAACGGATCAGTCTTGGGGACAAATCACCAATAACTGCTGCAGCATATGGGGCCCGGCAAACCGAGATTAGCATTCGATTACCTATAAGAAATCTTTAAGACACCCTTACCTGTAGTCAGGCCCATACTGGGTATGCAGCACCAGTTGGAACCCCACTGGGGCAAACACGTTAAAATTAAGAAAGGGAAAAAAAACCGGAAAGGGGAAAAAAAAAAAAACAAAAAAAAGGGGGGGGAAAGGGAAAAAAAAAAAAAAAAAAAAAAAAAAAAAAAAAAGGGAGGGGGAAAAACCCCAAAAAAAAAGTTTTTTTTAAAGGTTTGGGGGAAAATGGAGGTTAGGGGGGCAGGGGAAATGGCTTTAAGAAAAGGGTTTTTAAAAGCCTGACGGGGGAGGAGGACAGAGGGGAAAAGGGGGGCAGGATACGACCCCCCAATACTTAGGTAGACAAAACAAGGGAAAACAAACCAAGAACAAAAAAAAAGGTATGTTAATAACCTGTGAGCCAAAGGGAGAAGGGAAAACACCAGCAGTCAAAAACACCCCCAAACCCAAACCCCCAACAACCCAACACAAAACAAATAGAAAAAGAGGAGGGTAGGCAAAGAAAAGACATAGCTCAAAAAAGCGCCCAAGCTGTTTCACCCCTGAAAAACCATTAGGAAGGGAACAACAACAGGAACCAGAAAACCCAATTTTTAATAAACAAAAATTTAAAATATTTTTTGTGGAAAAGGGGGACCCCCGAACAGAAACCCCAGAAGGGAGAACATTAAACCCAAAAAAAAAACCACAACACCCCAAAACACCCACCCACAAAAAGGGCAAGATAGGGACCTTAAAAAAAAACCCAAAATGGGAAATGGGAAAAATTAGATAAAAGAAAGGCCCAATTTTTTAAAAGGGAGACAGACATGAGGCACTAAACTACAGACCTGTATCACTAACGTGTATAGTATGCAAGGTCATGGAGAAGATCATCAGGAGGAAAGTGGTGGGGCACCTGGAAAGAAACAAGTGTATAATTGACAACCAGCACGGTTTCAGGGAAGGAAAATCCTGTGTCACAAACCTACTAGAGTTTTATGACAAGGTGACAGAAGTAAGACAAGAGAGAGAGGGTGGATCGACTGCATATTTTTGGACTGCAAGAAGGCCTTCGACACAGTTCCTCACAAGAGGTTACTGCAAAAGCTAGAGGATCAGGCACACATAACAGGAAAGGCACTGCAATGGATCAGAGAATATCTGACAGGGAGGCAACAACGAGTCATGGTACGCGACGAGGTGTCAGAGTGGGCGCCTGTGACAAGCGGGGTTCCGCAGGGGTCAGTCCTAGGACCTGTTCTGTTCTTGGTATATGTGAACGACATAACGGAAGGGATAGACTCAGAAGTGTCCTTGTTTGCAGATGATGCGAAGTTAATGAGAAGAATCAAATCGGACGAGGATCAGGCAGGACTACAAAGAGACCTGGACAGGCTACAAGCCTGGTCCAGCAACTGGCTCCTTGAATTTAACCCTGCCAAATGCAAAGTCATGAAGATTGGGGAAGGGCAAAGAAGACCGCAGACACAATATAGTTTAGATGGCCAAAGACTGCAAACCTCACTCAAGGAAAAAGATCTGGGGGTGAATATAACACCGAGCATATCTCCTGAGGCACACATCAATCAGATAACTGCTGCAGCATACGGGCGCCTGGCAAACCTACGGATAGCGTTCCGATACCTCAGTAAGGATTCGTTTAAGACTCTGTATACCATCTACGTCAGGCCCATACTGGAGTATGCAGCACCAGTTTGGAATCCACACCTAGTCAAGCACGTCAAGAAATTAGAGAAAGTGCAAAGGTTTGCAACAAGACTAGTCCCAGAGCTACGGGGATTGTCCTACGAAGAAAGGTTGAGGGAAATCGGCCTGACGACACTGGAGGACAGGAGGGTCAGGGGAGACATGATAACGACATATAAAATACTGGCGGAATAGACAAGGGGGACAAAGACGGGATTTTTCCAAAGATGGGAAAAAGGGACACAAGAGGCACAACGGGGAAGTTGAAGACTAAGTTTGAATAAAAGGGGATGTTAGGAAGTATTTCTTAAAGTCATAGAGAAAGTCGGGCCATGGAATAGCCTAAAAAAGGGAAAGTAGTGGAGGCAGGAACCATACAAATTTTTAAAGGGGGGCGGGGAAGGGATAGAGTCATGGGGCGGGGGGGAAAAGAGGCCCCTATTTGCAACAGCGAAGAGGCGGGGCCAGGACTTTGACCCCGACCCCTGCAACCACAAATAGGTGAGAAACAAATAGGGGGAGTACACACACACACACACCCACCCACACACCACACACCCCACCCCAACACGCACACGCACACAAAAACACGCCACGCACAAGACACCCCAAACACAGACCGTGCACACACACAGACCCCAAACACAAAACGGGACACACACACCCACACAGAACCACACACACACAGAAAACACACAAAAACCAGAAAACCAAAAACCACACACACAAAAGACCCCCACACACACGACACACCCCAAAACCACACAGACACACACACAACACCAAACCCCCAAAACACACACACACAACTGCTAGCAGAAACCCAGTGGAAAGTGGAACCAACGTAAGTGAACAATCCTACGAGTGATAACCAAGTTATTTTTTAAAAAAAAAGTGGGAGGGGAAAGGGCCTAAATCTTTAATATTTAAAAGTGTAAAAACCGTTAGTGGATAGTTGGCTTCTGTTGCTCCCAAAATTCAAATTTACAAAGTTTAAAGGGTGAGTGGGGGAAGCGGGTGTTCAAGAATTTCGAGGGGATTGGATAACAATTAAAATTTTGGGGCCCACCATCCCATTGAGAGTAAAAAATAATTAAAAACCCAAAAGCAAAAAAGGAAAAATAAACAATAAGGGGGGAAAGGGGCTTTTTGGGCCCTGCTGAATGGGGGGAGTCAAAACGTTGTGTGAATTACAAAAAAGTGTAACCCCGAATGTAAAAGGTGTATTCAATAAAGTGAAGTGTACCTATCATAAGGGACATGGGGGACGGGGGTTGCCTGGGGGCTTTATATTTTTTAAAAAATCAAAGGTGAAGTTTTTTCAAATAGGATAGAAGGCTACGTCATCAGAAACTGGCAAACTTGAAATCGCATCACGGGCCAAATTTAAGTTTACTCCCCTTTTTGGGGGGTGTTTTGGGGGGGCCCCTGAATCCTCCCCTTGAGTCCTGTTTTTTTTACTGGTCACTAACTCCTGCAAGTTTACCAGAATTGGGAGCGGGAAATTTGAATAGAAAAGGGTGAAGAAAGGGTTGACTAGCAGGAGCAGCATTAGGGGGGGAAAAGCCAAAGTGGGGGGGACGTCAACACCCCTAAAAGCTCAGAAAAGATAAATTTTACAACCAAATTTTACTTGTTTTTTTTATAAGTAGAATTTTTTTAAGTCTAGAATCACTTTTTGGCAGTTTTTTGGGAATTTACTGGTATCAACCGGTTTTTTATTAGCTTATGAAAACTTAGAAATGGGGGCCCACACACCCACCCCAAAACCACACCCACACACACGAACACGCAAAAGGGCACCCCCACAAACTTTACCCCCATAACATAAACAAAAACCCCATACCAAAACACTTCCACACTTTACCCCACACACATACACACACACATACACACAACAAAAACCCACACACACCACATACACACAAAACCAAAACACAAACGCACACAGAACAAGCATTTGTAAGCGGTAAGTAACCCCAAAACCCACACATACACAGGATTTCAAAACCCGCCCAGAAAGGGCCCATCTAAAACCTTTCTCCTCCCCCCCCCCTCTTTCTACACTAAGGGGAAACTTATCTCAAAACCCCTCATAAATTACCTATATCTCTCTCTCTCCCCTATCTCTCTCTCTCAAATTCCCTCCCCCAAAAATTTTTCCCCTTAAACACCCTCTTACCTCTAAACACCTCCCCCCTTAACACCCTCTCCCCCCTAAAATCTTTTCCCCCCCTCCCATTATCTTCCCCTCCCTTTTCTACCATCCCCCCTCTCCCCCCCCCCTACCCTCTCCCCCTCTCCTCTTCCATCCCCCCCCCCTTTTTTCCCCCCTTCCCCCTATTTCCCTTTCCCCTTTTCCCCCCTTTCCCTCCTCCCCCCCCCCCTCCCTCCCCCCCTCTTCTCTTTTCCTCTTCTCCCCTCTCTCCCCCTCCCCTCTCTCTCCCCTCTTGCTCTCCCCCTTTTCTCTCCGCTCTCCCCTTTTTTCCCCTTGCTCTCTCTCTCTCTCTCTCTTGTCTCTCTCTTGCTCCCCTCTCCTCTCTTTGCCCCCTCTCTCTCTTGCTCTCTCTCTCTCTTGCTCTCCCCTTTTCCCTTTTCTCTTTTTCCCTCTCTCCCTTGCTCTCTCTCTTTTTGGGGCTCTCTCTCTCTTTTTGCTCTCTCTTCTCTTTTGTCTCTCTCTCTCCTTCTTCTCTCTCTCTTGCTCTCTCTCTTGCTCTCCCTCTCTCTTTTCCTTTGCTCTCTCCCCTTCCCTCTCCTCTCTCCCTTCCCTCTCTCTCTCTCTTGCTCTCTCTCTCTTTTTCCCTTCTCTTTTCTCTTTGCTTCTCTCTCTCTCTTTGCTCTCTCTCTCCCTCCTTGCTCTCTCTCTCTCTTGCTCCCCTCTCTCCCCTTTGCTCTCTCTCTCTTTTTTGGGCCTCTCTCTCTTGCTTCTCTCTTGCTCTTCTCTCTCTTGCTCCCTTTCTCCCCTCTTTTTGCTCTCTCTCTCTCTTGCTCTCTCCCGCTCCCCTTGTCTCTCTCTCTCTCTTGTCTCTCTCCCTCTTGCTCTCTCTCTCTCTTGCTCTTTCTCTTGTTTCTCCTCTCCCCTCTTGCTCTCTCTTCTTGTCTCTCTCTTGCCTCTCTCTCTCTTTTTCTCTCCCCTCTTTTCCCTGCTCTCCCCTTCCCCTCTCCTGCTCTCTCTCTTTTTCTTGCTCTCTCCTTGCCTCTCTCTCCCTTTGCTCCTCCCCTTGCTCCCTCTTGCTCTCTCTCTTGCTCTCTCTCTTTTGCTCTCTCTTTTGGGCCCCCTCTCTCTCTTGTCTCTCTCTCCCCTCTTTTGGCTCTCTCCTCTTTTTCTCTCTCTCTCTTTTGCTCTCTCTCTCTCTCTTGCTCTCTCTCTTGCTCTCTCTCCCCTCTTGCTCTCTCTCTCTTTTTGCCTCTCTCTCTCTTGCTCTCTTCTCTCTTGCCCCTTCTTCTCTTCTTGCTCCCCTTTTTTCTCCAAATTGTTTCCTCTCTCTTTGCTCTCTTTTCTTGCTCTCTCTTTTCTTCTTGCTCCTCTTTTCTCCTCTATCTCTTTTTGCTCCTCTTTTTTGCCCCTCTCTCTCTCTTGCTCTCTCTCTTTTTTCTCTCTCTCTCTCTTGCCCCTCTCTCTTGTCTCTCTCTCTCTTTTTTTTTTCTTCTCTTGCTCTTTCTCTCCCCCTTTGTTCTCTCTTTTGGGCCTCTCCCCTCTTTTCCCCCCGCTCTCTCTTTCCTTCTTTTTTTGCTCTCCCCTCTCTTTTTGCTCTCTCTCTTCTTGCTCTCTCTTCTCCCCATTTTCCCTTCTAACTTTCCCCTCCCCTACTTTAAAAAAAAAAAAAAGGGGGGGAACCGCGGGGACCCAAGGATCAGATGAAAAAAATGGTTTCGGGGGGTTAGGGAAAAAAGGAGGGGGGGGGGGGGAAAATGGAAAAGGGGGGGGAAAAAAGGGAAAGGGAAAAAAGGGAAAAAAAAAGGGGAAAAAAAGAAAAAAGGAAAAGGTTTGGAAAAAAAGGGAAAGGAAAGAGCTTCGGGTGAAAATTTGGGAAAGGTGGTGGAAGGAGACAAAGGGAATTGGGGGGGCCCCAAGTCGAAAATTGCATTTCCCAAAAGATAAGGGTCCTAGAATTTTGAGAAAATAGGGGGAAAGGCGATTTTACAGGGGCATTTGACCAGAGAAGACACGCATATGAACTGCGAGGCTAACGGGAAAGGAAGGAATTATAAATTTAAAGCTAAGGTCACATCAATCGCCAAGGGGGAAACCCCAAGGGTGAAAGGGAAGATATGGTTGCGATGGAGGGGGGTGATAGGTCAATGCTGAGGCACAAAAAGGGCTATCAAACCCACGGGAAAAAATTTAAAAGGGAGAAAACTGACCACATACGGGGGCCCGGATCCAAGCCAAAGGGTGGGGGAATTTCGAGGAAGAAAGGGCAAATCAGTTTTTTTACCCGGGGGTTTCAGGGGGAAAAAAAAAGGGAAAGGACACCATGAAAGGGAAAGCGGGGGAAAAAAGGGAAGGAGATTAGAAAATCATAACAAAAAAATTGGGTGAAGGGGGGACGAATTGAAATTTTCAGAGAATGGGGGGTCTCGAAGGTGAAAACCGTTCCAATAAACTGATTCTCAGGGGAAACAGGCGGAACAGGATCCCCAAGAAAAACCCACGATTGAAATACTGGGAAGGTACAAGAGGGTTTTTCCTTTAGACAGAGACAGAAAAAAAAAAACAAAACGACAGCAGTGAGGGAGGAGGAAAAAAAGCAAAAAAGGACTGGGAAAAGAGACAAGGGGGAAAACCAAAGCGGGAGGTTTTGTCGGCAGGGCAAAACAGAAAAGGGCAAGCACACACACAACTATTTCCAGAAAATACAACCTATCACACCACCCCAACACCCCCTACAATCCATACCCACGCCTCCCCCCAAAACCCAAGCTTTTGAACCCCACAGTATGCCACCAGGTCCCCCAACCTCACAGGCCCCCCAAAACACAGGTTGGAAAGGAAACTGAAAGGGATGGTACACAAACGCCCCGATGGAATAACAAAAAAGTGGGGGGGAAAAGGGGAAAAAGAAACCAAAAAAAGCAAACACCGGACATCATAGCTCTCACCCGAAAAACCCAAACTTTTTCGGGATATAAAAGATGGGCCAAACTTTTTCCAAAGGGATACCAAAACCTGAGGAAAGACAGAGGGGGAAAAGGGGGGGGGAGGAGTGGCGTTTTCTGATCAAAAAAAGCTGGAATTTTTTATGAGGGTGGAGGGGAGAAGAAAGGGGGAAGAAAAATGATTACATTTTGTGGGGGAAAACTTCACTTGGGGGTCCCCAAGGTGGTAAAAGCAGTGATGTATAAACCCACCACAGAACAGAGGAGGCCAAGGAAAAAAGTTCGACGAGAGGGAAAAGAGCCCATGGGTTAAACACTAGCTAGGGGTGGGCCAAAAAAGAGCTCAGCTGCCGGGCAAAGGGCCCCCATCATGGGGGGACTTTAACCCCAAGGAAAATTGGGTTGGGAGGGAATTGGAAACCCCCATGGGGGCCAAGAAAACTTGGAGGGGTAAGATTATGGAGGTGGTATGGGGAACTTCATGTACCAAAAAGTTTAAAGGGGCAAATACAAGGGAAAAGAGGAGAGGTTAAAACCCAAGGCTGGATTAGTATTTTTACCCTTCAGTTTTGCAGATATCGAGGGGCATCACATATGAAAAAACCCTTGGGGCCATGAACCCGTGGTTGTAAACTTCGAAAACACAGAAAAGGGTAAAAAGTTTGGGGGGAGAAAACAGGAAGGCCAGGGCGAATGAAGCCAAAAATACAAAAAAGGGGATACACAGGAATGAGGGAACTCCTGAACGGGGGTTAAATGGGGCAGAGAACTGGGAGGGGAAAACCCTTTTTTGAGAAAGATGGAATTGTAGGGAATAAAATTTCAGGAGGCTGGGAGAGGTTTTTTTACCCAAGGGTTAAAAGGAAGGGGAAAGAAAAAGCCCGGATGAGCCCCCTGGTTTACCCAAGGGCAGGGAGGGAAAAAACCCGTGTGCTAGGGAATGAAGAAATATTTGAAGGAAAAAGGGCCCCGGGGAATTAAAGGGGAACAGTCGTAGCCGAAATAATATGCACAAAATAAGAAGGGAGGGCCCCAAAAAAAAATATGGAAAATGACAATGCCCCGAAAACCAAAACGACCCGAAAAATGTTTTACAAACCACTTTAAAGGGGGGAAAACCAGTTTAAGGACCAGGTAATTTTGGCTAAGGGAAGGGAAAGGGGAGAGGGCAACAGGAAAAGACCCGGGGAAATTTGTTAAGGGCTCAAAAGAGATTCAAAAAAAATGTTCACCCGAGGAGAAAAGAAGGGCTTTCCCGAAAAGTGGGGTGGGGGGGCACCCCAAGTGCTGGAAAACGTGCACACAACCCAGGGGGGGGGGAAAAATGAAGAGGCTTTGAGTGAGCTAGATACCCCCAAAGGCAATGGGGCCAGATAACCTTTTCCCATGGGTATTGAGAGAGGGAGCAGAGGGCCCATGTGTACCCCCCAACAACAAATTCAAAACATTAAACGAAAAAGGGAATTGCCTGAGGGAAAAAAAGACCCGCAAATGTTTTTCCCCAAACTTTAAAAAAAAAGGGACAGACATGAAGCCCTTAAACTACAGACCAGTGTCACCCGACATGAAAAGTAATGCAAAATCATGGAGAAGGTTATCAGGAAGAAAGTTTGGGGGAAACCTAGAAAAAGGGAAAGATTCCCCAAACAACAAAAGCCCCTGCGGTTTCCCGGGACGGGGGAAAACCGTGTCCAAACCTACTGGAGGGTTTTATGAAAATGGGACAGCCCGTAAACAAGAGAGAGAGGGGGTTGGGGGGGAATTTCATTTTCCCTTTGGGCTGCAAGAAAGGGCCCTTTTGGGCACAGGTTTCCCACAAAAATTTTGGGGCAAAAATGGGACCAAGCAGGGATAACAGGGAAGGCACTACAATGGATTTAGGGAAAAAATTGTCGGAAGACAGACGAGTATTGGGACGTGGCGGGGTGCAGAGTTTGGGGACCGTGACCCGCGGGGGGCCCGCAGGGGTCAGTCCCAGGACCAGTGTTTTTTCTTTGGTTAATTTGTGAACGACATGACGGAAGGGAAAAGACCTTCCCGAGGTTCCCCCGTTTGAGTTTACGTGAAGTTGATGAGAAAATACAAATCGATCGAAGACCACAGAAAATACAAAAGGGGGGTTTTGGGCAGGCTGCAGAACTGGTCCAGCAATTGGCCGGAGTTTTTAAACCCACCAAGTGCAAAGTCAGAAGATTGGGGAAGGGGAAAAGAAGGGCCGGGAAACGGAGGTTTCAAATCTAGGGGGTCAGAAAACTACAAACCCCACTCAAGGAAAAAAAAATTTGGGGGGGGGTATAAAAACCAGGGGAAATCCCTGAAGGCACATAACCAAAAAACTGCTTTCAAACATATGGGCGCCTAGCAAACCTCAGAACAGCATTTCCCACATCTTTAAAAGGAATCGTTTTAGGGCCCTGTACACCCTATAAAGTTAGGCCCATATTGGGGTATGCGGCCCCCAGTTTGGAACCCACACCTAGCCAAGCACGTAACAAACTAAAAAAGTGCAAAGGGTTTTCCCAAAAAACTTGTCCCCCGACTAAGAGGAAAAGCCTACGAGGGGAGGTTAAGGGAAATCAAACCCGACGCACTGGGGGACAGGAGAGATAGGGGGGGGCTGATAAAGACATACAAAAAACTGAGAGGAATTTGCAAGGTTGGGCAAAAAAAAGGATGTTTGAGATTGGGCACAGAAAAAAGGGGGCACAAATTGGAAAACTTTAAAAACACCCGATGAATCACAGGGATGTTTGGGAAATATTTCTTCAGCCCACAGAATAGCAGTAAGTGGAAAGTTTTGGGAAAAACGATGTTTGTGGAGGCAGGTCCATACATAGCTTTAAGCAGAGGTACATAAAGCTCAGGCTCAGGGGGGAGTGACCCAGTAGCATCAGTTTTTGGGGGCGGGGCCAGGAACCGGACTCGACCCCCCCAAACCCCAACTAGGTGAAATAAAATAGGTGGTACACACACACCACAAACAACACACACACACCACACACACACCACACACACCCCAAAAACACCCCACAGACACACACACACCAGACACACACACACACAGACCAACACACACACACAGACCCCACACAGACACACCCACACCCGACACCACACACCACAGGGCACCACAACAACCACACCCCACACACACCCCACACAACCACCCCACACACACACACACACACAAAGAACACAACACACAGACACACACACACACAAAAAACACACAAACACACACACACCCCAAAACACAACACACACAGACACAAAACACCCCACACCCAAACCCCACACACACACACACACACCAGACAAAACACAAAAACACACAGAACACACACACCAGACCAAAACACACACACACACCACCACACATACACCCCACACACACACACACGGGAAAAAAATTCCAAAAGTTTTTGTATATTTTTGTTAACCCATGTTTAAAATTTTTTATCTTTTAAATATTTTTTTTTTAAATTTTTATAAGTACTAACATTAAATAAAAACTTTTCAAATGGGAAGACAGTGCCAAAATGTATCGGTAAAAGTAATTGAATCTGACAACACTGGAGGGCAGAAAAACCAGTTGAAATACGATAAAAAAAAAAAAAAAAATTCAAGGAATTGAGAGGTAGAAAAAGACGGGGGCCCGGGGAGAGGGGGGGAGGAAAAAGGGAATGGGGGTAAGAAAATTAAAAATACAAATGAACCAGGGGTTATGTCAGGGAAAAAAAATTTTTTTTATCTCGGGGTGGTCTGGGAAAGGGGAAAAGATCTCCCAAAGGAAAGGGGGAGGTAGCTCCAAAGCATGGGACGATAGGATTTATGAGGGCCCAAGAAGTAAGTTGTCAAACGACAAAAAGAGAGATAGGGCCCCCGGGGGGCTAGGACTCGACCTTTTTTTAAACCCTACAGATTTAGTTTTCATAAGCACGGTTTTGGGAAAATGTCAACAAACAATGAGGGGATTTCTCCCCGGGGTGTTTAGCTTGCCTTTTCATGTGTGTCATAATGAGGGAAAGGGAAAAAGACACCGGGTTTTGGGGCGCCGCCCCCCCACAACCCCTACAGGGCATCCGCTTCACTGCATTCGGGAAAAAATTTCAGAAAAGAAAAGGGATGAATTTTGTTTACTACTGGCAGGGGAAAAAAAGGGGAAAAATACGGGAGTCTTTGTAGCAAATTTTGTTAAAGATAAAGGTTTTAGGGGGAAACAAAAAGTTTTGTAACCTAAACCCCCTTGGAATTTTAGGTTTGAAGAAGAAAAATTGAAATAATTAAAAGTGGAAGGTGGGAAAAAGTGTTTAATATTCACTTTTTCCCCCCCCTTTTTTCCCCAGATTTTTTTTTTTTTTATGGGTCGCCTTGAAAAATTTTTAGCGCAGATTTTTTGGATTAAAAAGCAAAAACAGGGAAACTAAGCTTTTGAAAGAAGTTTAAATTTTTTCACTACGGGCGTGTTTAATAACTAGAGCTCGCTAAATGACTTAAAACTTAAAGTAACATTCATTTTACTGAGGGAAAGTAAATTTTAAATGTTGTGGAAAATTTAAATCTGATGATTAATAAAATACATCATATTTTATTGATTTTAGATAATACAAAATAAATTTTTGATTTTTCTAAGACAGGTGGGGGATGATTAAGCTAAAAAATATTAAACCCTTTTTTTTGTACAACCCACCCCCCCTTTACTGAGCCAAGGTTTCCCAGGGTTTGGTTAAGGGGAAAAATTCGTCAGGAAAAAGGACAAATCAAGGTCTCGAAAACCATGTCCCAAGAGTGTGGCCCTTTTCTTTCTGAAATCTTTGATTATTAGCCAGGTAAGGGAAAATTTTAAAATTAATAAATTAAAAGGGCCCTTAGAAAAATTTTTAAAATTTTTTATATTTCCCAGTCCCAGGAAATCATATTCCCTTAGTGGGGTGTTTATATTTTCCCCGGCAACTGTAATTTTGGGTTTGTGTAAAAAATTTTTTAGAATTTTAACTTTTAAAAAACTGAATAATTAAAAATTTTGGGTTTTTTTAGTAAATTTTAAAGGCCCCTTTATTGTTTTTTTATTATTTTCCCTTTATAAATTTTCCTTACTAACCCCCCATTCCCCCCCAAAAATTTTAATTACTAAACTTAAAAAAGCTTATGACCCCTTAAGTTATCCATTGGAAAGAGATTCGTTCTTCATGGGTAAAGCGATACTTTTTGGGGAAAACCCTTAATGAGATCTGCCATTTAAGTTAACAAAACCCTAGGAGAGCTTTCAGATATTTAAGTTACTTATACTTATACTAAGGGACTTAGGGAAGTTTTGAAGTTCGTTGATATTTACACTTTAAGAACAATTGTGATCAAGTGTTTATATAGTCAAGTGTTATAAACATTTCAATTTAAAGGAGATAATATAAGAACGTACGGTTTCAGAAGACACTGAGTTGATGAAGTTACTGCTCTCCCCACTGCTATCTCACTCTCTGTAAAACATTTCCTGACTGGTTATCTTTGTACCTCATACAGAACTGCACTCACAGTGTTGCCAGGTCTCGAGAAGAAATTATCTCACGGAAACCTATTAATAATTTATTTTTCAACTTGGAAAAATAAGTAATTATAATATATATATATATATATATATATATATATATATATATATATATATATATATATATATATATATATATTATATTTCGCCTGCTCTTGCGAATTCCTTGCAATGTTAACATCTCTAGTAAGGCTGATGCATGCAGGGGATGAGATAAAAAACTGTAAGCCTTCTCCCTGAAAGCTGGCTGCCTTGGATCAAAGTCTAGCGCAAGCTGGACTCCAAGGTATTGGTCCAGTGTGGGTAGATTGGTAAACCACTGCGTACCTTGTTCCAAGGTTCGTAGGTTCGAGTCTCCTTCAGCAGAGATCAGTGTTTGTGTATATTTCGCTGCTCTTGCGAATTCCTTATATATATATATATATATATATATATATTATATATATATATTATATATATATTATATATATATATATATATATTATATATCGTGCCGAATATGTAAAACTGGTCAATTAGCAAGAACTCATTTAAAATTAAGTCCTTTCTAAAATTTTCTCTTATACGTCTAAAGACATTTTTTTCAATAATGTTAATGCAAAAATTTATAATTTGCACCAAAAGAATCTTAGAAAACTTACCTAACCTTATTATAACAAACGCAATTTATTTTAGCCTAATCCAACTAAATATATTTTAGATACGTTTACAATATTTTAATAATAAACAAACGCAATGAAATATATTTTTTTCGTTAGGTTCAGATTGATTTTAGCGAAATTATTGTATACACAAATTTTCGCTTGTCTTATATGGCAAGATGAGCTTTGCTATTTAAGCCAAGATCGCAAGTTTTACATATTCGGCACGACATATATATATATATATATATTATATATATATTATATATATATATATATTATATATATATATATATATATATTATATATATATATGCAAAACAACCACTCTGAAAGAATAGAGAAATTCCAAGCGCTTTCGTGATTACTCACATTATCAAGGAACTATGAAAGTAAAGCATCCAAGGAAGCTGTATAAGGGGTCTGGCCGGCACCTCACTATCAGATCCCACAACGGTTTAAACACCTGTGTGTGTGTGTGTGTGTGTGTGTGTGTGTGTGTGTGTGTGTGTGTACTCACCTAGTTGTACTCACCTAGTTGAGGTTGCAGGGGTCGAGTCCTAGCTCCCGGCCCCGCCTCTTCACTGGTCGCTACTAGGTCACTCTCCCTGAACCGTGTGCTTTATCATACCTCTGCTTAAAGCTATGTATGGATCCTGCCTCCACTACATCGCTTCCCAAACTATTCCACTTCCTGACTACTCTGTGGCTGAATTAATACTTCTTAACATCCCTGTGATTCATCTGTGTCTTCAACTGCCAACTGTGCCCCGTTTTTGCTGTGTCCCATCTCTGGAACATCCTGCCTTTGTCCACCTTGTCAATTCCTCTCAGTATTTTGTATGTCGTTATCATGTCCCCCCTATCTCTCCTGTCTTCCAGTGTCGTCAGGTCGATTTCCCTTAACCTCTCCTCGTAGGACATACCTCTTAGCTCTGGAACTAGTCTTGTTGCAAACCTTTGCACTTTCTCTAGTTTCTTTACGTGCTTGGCTAGGTGTGGGTTCCAAACTGGTGCCGCATATTCCAATATGGGCCTAACGTACACGGTGTACAGGGTCCTGAACGATTCCTTATTAAGATGTCGGAATGCTGTTCTGAGGTTTGCTAGGCGCCCATATGTTGCAGCAGTTATTTGGTTGATGTACGCTTCAGGAGATGTGCCTGGTGTTATACTCACCCCAAGATCTTTTTCCTTGAGTGAGGTTTGTAGTCTCTGGCCCCCTAGACTGTACTCCGTCTGCGGTCTTCTTTGCCCTTCCCCAATCTTCATGACTTTGCACTTGGTGGGATTGAACTCCAGGAGCCAATTGCTGGACCAGGTCTGCAGCCTGTCCAGATCCCTTTGTAGTTCTGCCTGGTCTTCGATCGAATGAATTCTTCTCATCAACTTCACGTCGTCTGCAAACAGTGACACCTCAGAGTTTATTCCTTCTGTCACGTCGTTCACAAATACCAGAAACAGCACTGGTCCTAGGACTGACTCCTGTGGGACCCCGCTGGTCACAGGTGCCCACTCTGACACCTCGCCACTTACCATTACTCGCTGCTGTCTTCCTGACAAGTATTCCCTGATCCTTTGTAGTGCCTTCCCTGTTATCCCTGCTTGTGTGTGTGTGGGGGGAGGGGCCTTTATCATTTAGATAAATAATGATAATTGTTACTATTATCATGTTGATTATTATTATTGCCACGCTAACCATCTGAAAGTTATTTTGTATAATGTTCCACATATATGCACGTGGTACAGTGCACTTCTCTTTATATCTAAAACACTTACTAGATATTTACAATAACTTATAAAGACAGAGGTTGGAATTTCCACTTTGCAATCTGTCATCAGAAAGATTCATGTACACTACTCGTCTACAGCCAAAATAGCTCTATAAACCACTGATGCCATAGTTAATATGGCTGTTATTCCCACTTCAATATGTTTAAATGGGCTAATAAGTGTTTCTCACCGCCCACCTCAAAGTTTAACAACGATCTGCAAAAAAACGCTCCTTTTATAATGTAATTCCGGCAGACGGCTTATAATTCTCTCTCCTCTCACTGTTCATTGCTCTGATTGGTTAGGTTAGGTAAGGTTCGTCAGGACAGGACAAGTGTTACCTAACGCACCGTTGGAGATTTTGGTCATCTGACCGAGGCTTTTCGTTGGCTTACCGGGCCACCCCCTGTAAAAATTATGGTATGGTTAAAGTTATAACCATTTATTTTGCTCTCATTGGCCGCACAAAAGTTTTATATTATTTATGGTATGTTTTTTTTGTGTGTTTTTATACATTTTAAAAGATAATTTATTTTAATTTTGACGAATCTAATTATTTCTTAAATAAGTATATAGTTGATTTAAACCCTTCAACTGTTCTCTTTACTGTTTTATTAAGAAAAATTAATGTAAAATATTAAACGTGGTTAAATAGATTATAATAGTTACATATATACGAGAGGAAATGATTATTATTATTATAATCAAAAAGAAGCGCTAAGCGAGAGGAAATGATGCGTTGGATAGGGACAGATTGTTAGAAGAATGAGAAACACGAACATGAAGGAACAGCTGGAAGTTCAAAATAATAAGTCAACAGGGATATTAGGAAATATTTCTTCAGCCTTAGAATGGTCAGGAAGTGGAACGACCTGGACCGCGCAGTGGTGGGGGCAGGATCGTAACATAACTTTAAGAATAGGTATAATACAGCTCACAGAGTGTATCCAGTAGTGGCCGGTAAAGAGGCGGGGTTAAGAATTGAGATAAGACATATGTAGCCTCATAGGCGAGTACTACGATTGAGTCGAGGAAGACGAATTTTTTTTATATTTTATTTAAAAACATATACAAAACACATAAAAGTCAACAAAATAACAAAACAAAAAACAAAAACAATGGTATACAATGACAGTACACCCCTCAAAACACGTGTACAAATAATATATTACACTTTTACACATAATATATTACAATTTTACACATAATATATTACAAAATTCACCATAACCAATAACACCACAACACATATTGAAAACGTCCTGATTTCCAAAATCAATATGGGACGAGACATAAACGAGTAAGTCGTACACCATACATATATATATACATATATATATATATATATATATATATATATATATATATATATAATATATATATATATATATATATATATATATATATTATATATTTAGTATATATAGTACATGTATATATAATGTCGTGCCGAAGAGGCAGAACTTGCCATCTTGGCTTAAATAGCAACGTTCATCTTGCCATATAGGACAAGCGAAAATTTGTGTATGCAATAATTTCGCTAAAATCATTCTGAACCTAACGAAAAAAATATATTTCACTGTGTTTGTTTAGTATTAAATTATTGTAAACAAATCTAAAAATATATTTAGTTGGGTTAGACTAAAATAAATTGCGCTTGTTATAATAAGGTCAGGTAAGTTTTTTAAGATTCTTTTAGAGCAAAATTATAAACTTTTACATTAACATTAAAGAAAAAAATATATCTTCATCAGGGTAACTAGGGATCCCAGGGCAGCTAGTTTTCTGTTCCAGCGGCTCAGTGCGGCTGTTCAAAGGGGTAATGCACGCTGCATTTTGGGCACACGCCCCAGCTCTGAGGAGCTGGATGAGATTTTCGCCTTATAATCGGTGATACACATGTAACAACATGTACCGTATATGCCACCTTTATATTAACAATGTATCTCTTAAATCTTCTGTGCCATATTATGTAATAAAATAGTATTCCTATTGGT
>NC_069437.1:21783467-21785967 GCF_026875155.1 Cherax quadricarinatus | reverse complement strand
GAGGCACAGACAGTGGTCTCTCCAGACTCACAACTACTGATACCAACAGCAAAATCCCCCCAACAAACATGCAACACCTCATTTATATTTGCTAATATACAGAGCCTTAAGGCCTTGTATAGCAAATATAAATCAGGGGACTTCTAGGGGAGTCAAATTCAATGTATGCAGCCTTCACAGAGACCCACGCAAAAGATTACTTTGGCAGTGAAATATGGATACAACCTTTTCAGATGCGACAGAAAGAACAGGCTACAAGGGGGAGTTGACCAGTATGTCAAAGAGTCGCTCATTCGCACGGAGATACTAAACACCACAAATGTCATTGAAGTTCTAACAATAAAAATCGAGAACCAAAACTTAGTCATTGTGCTTGTATATAAGCCACCAGATGCAACTTCCCAACAGTTCAAGGAACAGCTATCGAAAACTGATTACTGTCTGGAAAACTTTCCAACCCCATCCCCAAACATCTTGCTGCTTGGTGACTTCAATCAAAGACATACAAAATGGAAGAATGTAGCAAATAATGTTGTAGCAGAAATAATCCCTAGAAGCAGCTCAGATGAAAAGTCTCACACATACATGACTGAAGAACATAACTGGAGAACACGCTAGACCTTATTTTCACAAGTAATGAGGACCTGGTAAGAAACATAATATAAAAAACAACTAATTCTGATCACATTTTAATCGAAGTCCCGACTTACATGCACAGGAGTCCTTATCAGCAAAATGCATACAGCTATGAGGGTTCCTTTACCAAATTCAACTTCATGGACCCTAGCCAGTGCCTTGAAAATATCTACTTTCGGGTATCTGAAGTATGTTCAAGGAATATTCCCCTAAGAAAAAATAAGAGAAGTAAACTGGAGAGACGCTCCCTTTACAGGAGAAGGCGAAGTATCACTGAGCTCTTCAAGAATGCCAGATTATCCGAAACACGGAAGGAAGCGCTAACCAGGGAAGTGGAAAATTTTGAGCTTAAGTTAAAGGACTTATACAGCATCCAGGAGAGAAAAGAGGAGCTAAAAGCGTTTAGTGAAATTGAAAGAAATTCGAAATATTTCTTTTTATATGCCAAAAACAAGGCAAAAACCACATCTAGTAAAGGGTCCCTGCTCAGACAAGACGGATCCTACACAGATGACAATAAAGAAATGAGTGAGATACTGAAATCTAAATATGACTCTGTGTTCGGCTAGCCACTAATCGGTCTAAAGATAGATAATCCAAACAATTTTTTCATGAACCTCAAAACCCTGTCAACGTATGCCAAATTTCTGGCATAACCCTAACTCCACTAGACTATGAGAAAGCCATCGACAACATGCCCATGCACTCAGCCCAAGACCCAGACTCATGGAACTTTGTGCTCATTAAGAAACCCCTCTCACTGGCCCTACGTATCCTATGGAGAAAGAGCATAGACACAGACGAGATTCCACAGTAACTAAAAACAACGAATATAGCCCCATTCCATAAAGGTGGCAGCAAAGCAATAGCTAAGAACTGTAGACCAATATCTAACATCCCACATCATAAAAATCCTTGAAAGAGTTCTAAGAGGCAGAATTGCAAACCACGCGGACTCCCAAAAAATGCAAAATCCAGGGCAACATGGGTTCAGAGCAGGTCGCTCCTGCCTCTCGCAACTGCTGGACCAATATGATATGGTCTTGGATGCACTGGAAAACAAACAGAATGCAGATGTAGTATATACAGACTTTGCAAAAGCCTTTGACAAGTGCGATCATGGTGTAATAGCACACAAAATGCGTGCTAATGGGATAACTGACAAAGTAGGCAGATGGATCTTCAACTTTCTAACCAGTCGAACACAGAGTTCTACTCGCCACTATCCTGTTCCTCATCCTCACATCAGACATAGACAGAGATGTAAACCATAGCACCGTATCATCCTTCGCAGACGATACTAGGATCTGCATGAGAGTCATCCATCGAGGACACGGCAAATCTCCAAGAAGATATAAACAAAGTTTTCTAATGGGCAACGGAGAAGAATATGATGTTCAATGAAGACAAATTCCAACTACTCCGCAATGGAAAACTGGAAGAAATAATAGCTAGGACTGAGTATACTACAAACTCTAATCACACAACAGAGCGGAAAAGTATTGTGAAGGACCTGGGTGTGGTAATGTCCGAAGATCTCACCTTCTAGGATCACAACAATGCCACTATCACATCTGCGAGGAAACTGATAGGATGGATAATGAGAACATTCAGGACAAGAGATGCCAAGCCAATGATGATCCTTTTTAAATCATTTGTTCTCTCTAGGCTGGAATACTGCTGTACATTAACATCCCCATTTACTGCATATATAAGTTCCATCAAACACCTGAACTACTGGGAACGTCTGGAAGCACTTGATTTGTACTCACTGGAAGATCCTGGAGTGACTGGTCCCTAATCTGCACAAAGAACTCACTCCCTACGAAAGCAAAAGACTTGGCAACATGCAACATACCCCCAG
>NC_069437.1:21770967-21778467 GCF_026875155.1 Cherax quadricarinatus | reverse complement strand
GGAGGGAGAGAGTATGGAGGAGGTGAATGTATTCAGATATTTGGGAGTGGACGTGTCAGCGGATGGGTCTATGAAAGATGAGGTGAATCATAGAATTGATGAGGGAAAAAAGAGTGAGTGGTGCACTTAGGAGTCTGTGGAGACAAAGAACTTTGTCCTTGGAGGCAAAGAGGGGAATGTATGAGAGTATAGTTTTACCAACGCTCTTATATGGGTGTGAAGCGTGGGTGATGAATGTTGCAGCGAGGAGAAGGCTGGAGGCAGTGGAGATGTCATGTCTGAGGGCAATGTGTGGTGTGAATATAATGCAGAGAATTCGTAGTTTGGAAGTTAGGAGGAGGTGCGGGATTACCAAAACTGTTGTCCAGAGGGCTGAGGAAGGGTTGTTGAGGTGGTTCGGACATGTAGAGAGAATGGAGCGAAACAGAATGACTTCAAGAGTGTATCAGTCTGTAGTGGAAGGAAGGCGGGGTAGGGGTCGGCCTAGGAAGGGTTGGAGGGAAGGGTAAAGGAGGTTTTTTGTGCGAGGGGCTTGGACTTCCATCAGGCATGCGTGAGCGTGTTTGATAGGAGTGAATGGAGACAAATGGTTTTTAATACTTGACGTGCTGTTGGAGTGTGAGCAAAGTAACATTTATGAAGGGATTCAGGGAAACCGGCAGGCCGGACTTGAGTCCTGGAGATGGGAAGTACAGTGCCTGCACTCTGAAGGAGGGGTGTTAATGTTGCAGTTTAAAAACTGTAGTGTAAAGCACCCTTCTGGCAAGACAGTGATGGAGTGAATGATGGTGAAAGTTTTTCTTTTTCGGGCCACCCTGCCTTGGTGGGAATCGGCCAGTGTGATAATAATAAAATATATATATATATATATATATATATATATATATATATATATATATATATATATATATATATATATATATATATATCTGTTGGAGTGTGAGCAGGGTAATATTTAGTGAAGGGATTCAGGGAAACCGGTTATTTTCATATAGTCGGACTTGAGTCCTGGAAATGGGAAGTACAATGACTGCACTCTAAAGGAGGGGTTTGGGATATTGGCAGTTTGGAGGGATATGTTGTGTATCTTTATACGTACATGCTTCTAAACTGCTGTATTCTGAGCACCTCTGCAAAAACAGTGATAATGTGAGAGTGTGGTGAAAGTGTTGAATGATGAAAGTATTTTCTTTTTGGGGATTTTCTTTCTTTTTTTGGGTCACCCTGCCTCGATGGGAGACGGCCGACTTGTTGAGAGAGAATATATATATATATATATATATATATATATATATATATATATATATATATATATATATATATATATATATATATATATATATATATATATATGCAATTTAACCACGGTGAATGGTAATGAATGGTAGCTTTCATGATCTCTTAATCACATTTTCAATAGATGAGAATGTGATGAAAAATCACGAGAAAGCTTGAAATTTAATTACCATTTACTGCGGTTAAATTGCACATTAACATAGCATTGGTTTCTTGTGATCTTACTGCTTTTGGCCTAGAAGGTAAAAATGGAATGGTACTGTGGTAAAAGAAATTAACTTAGTCCTCCCATACACAATGGCTTTAGCTAGTCATTCTCCTGAACGAATACACCTCGGCTTCCTACTCACTTATGCAATATTGCAAGCTCCTGAAGGTGTGCTGATTGCAACAAGGCCTAGAGCTACCACTCAACTTCCAGTGTGGTTACTTTGCGTCTTGCATCGCTTGTTCGCGATTATTGCTTATTAGTATATGTATGTAGTTAGTCGTATTAAATATTCCAAATTTCTCTCCTCTCTCTCTT
Organism: Cherax quadricarinatus; assembly: GCF_026875155.1. Taxonomy (NCBI): domain Eukaryota; kingdom Metazoa; phylum Arthropoda; class Malacostraca; order Decapoda; family Parastacidae; genus Cherax; species Cherax quadricarinatus. The sequence continues at coordinate 21,776,645 of NC_069437.1, read as the reverse complement.
CTTTCTTTCTCCTTTATAAAATTTATGTTTACTTCGCTCTGGGATGATGGAGATGTCTTCATATTTTTTATTTCTCCTGTGTACAGGATAGGTCGTCGTGGGTAATGGAATATGACATGGAAACTGTTAGCTTTTGTTTCTACTATGTCACAGGGCAGTAGCATACTGCTGTTGTACCCTATTTTGCTATTAAAAATGGTGCCATCCCAACACACACACACACACACACACACATAGGAAAGAGACGGGGCTAGGAGCTGAGATTCGATCCCTACACCTATATAATTGAGTACAATAATGCTACACAGTGATGCCAACGTTTGGTGCACCACACTAGTGCCAGTTGAGGCTGTGACTCCTACCTGTCAGGCTGATGGAAGAAACGGGTCCTCACGTAGCTGGGGCGCTGGAAGTGGAAGTAGTAGGTGGTGTCCAGGGAGTAGAAGCAGCTAGAGGCGTCGACAGCCAGGCTCTGCATGATCTCGTACGCCAGCCTTCCTATCTGTCCCGCAAAAAATTCTTATCACACAACAATACACTCAAGGTCACACTCGCACAATGTTACATTTGCACAAGGACACAGGGCCATGGTATCCTCTGTCGACAAAGCAGCAAAGAAAGCCTACGAAGCCAATACTAAGCTAACTGATCTTGAGAGTTTTTTAGCCACAAGGATACAGATGGGACGAATTGAGGCCTATATGAAAAATCTGACTCTTGGCTGGATGAGTTGGTGGAATTAGTGCTGAAGAACCAGTTCGCATGGCAAGCACCTCAAGTACACAAGAGAAAAAGCGGAAGAGTCAGGAAGGCTAGAGAGTGTTTGTATATTTGAGGTATATAGAGTATGAGCCCTCAATGAGAATGAGTATGAGTATTTATGCAGTGATGTTCCTCTATTACCTTGTAGAAATAAACCTGGAAAGAGACGTGGAAGGATAGAGAGTTCAGATTAAATATGAAGGGACAGTGCTGGATCAGTCAACTGCTTCCGGCACAGGTTATTATTATAATTATTAATAAAAACATTTAAAAAACATGCGCCACGTCCGCATGGGTCGTAAGGCATAGGTAAGCAAGTGGTCGTTTCTGTCGTGAGTGACTGTAGAGGCACTGGATACCTCGCCTTAAAGTGTCCTTAACCAGCAGTTTTTCGACGACCCTGCCTTCGAGATGACTAATGTCAGGTGCCACACACATACACAGACACACATACACACACATACACAGACACAAATGCCAAGCACATTAGGAATAAAAAGACTTCTATGAAAACCTGAACAGTACTCGTATGTCATGTGTATTACGTTTTCTATTTTATCTTATTTTAAATTCTAAAAACCTCACACTGAAGAGTACTCACCTGAATAGTACTCACACTGAAGAGTACTCACACTGATAAGTACTCATTATCAGGAGAACAATTATTTTCAAATAGCCTGTAGTACACGGCTTTGCCACGTACCAACTAGGTGAGTACAAATAGGAAGGGCGTCTGTCTGGCGCTCAGCAGACGGAGGATCAAGCCTCCACGTCATGCGCTGAATGATCCCCATGGATTTAGCGCTTAACATAAATTATATTTGCCACGTACCAACTTTTAGCAGTCCAATGACTATCGACACTGAGGAATAAAGTGTACACAAAGATAAATTTTTGGTTTAACATATATTCCCGCCTCTAGAATGTATATTCAGGCTATTTGCATTTATGTAGAGAGCTGAGAGACAAGTTAAACACAACAGTGAATAGAATTTGGGGGGAAGTATGTATGAGAGCACTCGCTATGCAGCTATACAGAAAGAGGAGACTGTCATGGAGTGAGCCAGTCAGTTGCGCGAGAGGGTTCTGAAAGTCTGAAGAAAGGTAACCTCACTCAGCCGTCCAACCTCTCTGAAATGTCAGGTCACCTAAACACTTTGCTAGCCTCCCTGTCCCAGGATGGGACAGGGATAAGATAACATGATGAGAAAGTGGATTTATTTTGCGCATGTTGAATGCAAAACGAATGACACTAACGAGAGAGTTTTAAATGTAACTGCACTCTGGCACATGCCACTAACAATAAAAAGTACTCACATAAGAGTACTCACAGTGAAGAGACCTTACAGTGAAGAGACCTCACATGAAAGAATACTCACATTGGAGGATAAAGTTACAACGATGTAATCGGTGCGAGACAAGAAGTAGATGTCCACTACGAGGTCTCTCAGCGAAGCTAGTGTGAACCGCTTGGCATATCTTACCACTTCGATGCTCTTTGTATTGTACAGAATCTCGTACTCTGGGTATCTGTGAGAAGTGATACCAGATGAATTATTATAGGAACCTGTAGAGCAGCAAAATCTGATGACTTATCGTACAGTAGTTGCAGTATAATGCGATCTTTTATTGACTACATTTCGCCACACGGTGGGCTTTATCAAGTCATAAACAATAAAGGATCGTATTTTGCTGCATTAGTGCATTTTTCTATCGTGTCGGTATTTTATACCATTTGTCTCCTCAGTAGGTACCTGTTGGATAGTGAAATCAGATTTCTTGTGAGTATTTGTTTGTTGATCAGTGAGACCAGGTGACATCAAGGTGTATCAGAACATCTATTGTCAAGAAGATAATAAGGAAAATATTGTGCACCTTTAGGTCTCTAGAATGTCCTCGTTAGTTCGAATCCCACGTGGACGTTATTGCATTTTGAAATATTTATACACAGCATGAAAACCAAGACAAAATTTACACCTCGTTCCACCCGCGGGTGAACACGCACGCAAACGCGCACATATACGCGCACACACACACACACACACACACACACACACACACACACACACACACACACACACACACACACACACACACACACACACACACACACACGGGGAGTTCACAAGAAACGACCAAGAGGTATGTGAGGAGCACCAGACATCTCTCCGTGGGTCCTTAGAGAGGGAGCAGAGATGCTGTGTGTGCCACTAACAAAGATCTTCAACACATTCATTGAAACTGGGCAACTCCCTGAGGTATGAAAGACGGCAAATGTGGTCCCAATTTTTAAAAAAGGAGACACACATGAGGCATTAAACTACAGACCTGTGTCACTAACGTGTATAGTATGCAAAGCCATGGAGAAAATCATCAGGAGGAGAGTAGTGGAGCACCAGGAAAGAAACAAATGTATAATCGACAACCAGCACGGTTTCAGGGAAGGAAAATTCTGTGTCACAAACCTACTGGAGTTTTATGACAAGGTGACAGAAGACAAGAGAGAGAGGGGTGGATAGACTGCATTTTCTTGGACTGCAAGAAGGCCTTCGACACTGTTCCTCACAAGAGATTGCTGCAAAACCTAGAGGATCAGGCACACATAACAGGTAAGGCACTGCAATGGATCAGAGAATATCTGACAGGGAGGCAACAACGAGTCATGGTACGTGACGAGGTATCGGAGTGGGCGCCTGTGACAAGCGGGGTTACAAAGGGGTCAGTCCTAGGACCTGTGCTGTTTTTGGTATATGTGAATAACATAACGGAAGGGACAGACTCAGAAGTGTCCTTGTTTGCAGATGATGTGAAGTTAATGAGGAAAATCAAATCGATCGAGGATCAGGCAGGACTACAAACAGACCTGGACAGGCTACAAGCCTGGTCCAGCAACTGGTTCCTTGAATTTAACCCTGCCAAATGCAAAGTTATGAAGATTGGGGAAGGGCAAAGAAGACCGCAGACACAGTATAATCTAGGTGGCCAAAAACTGCAAACCTCACTCAAGTAAAAAGATCTTGGGGTGAGTATAACACCGAGCACATCTGAGGCGCACATCAGTCAGATAACTGCTGCAGCGTACGGGCGTCTGGAAAACCTAAGGATAGCGTTCCGATACCTCAGTAAGGGATCGTTCAAGACTCTGTACACCATTTACGTCAGGCCCATACTGGAGTATGCAGCACCAGTTTGGAATCCACACCTGGTCAAGCACGTCAAGAAATTAGAGAAAGTGCAAAGGTTTGCAACAAGACTAGTCCCAGAGCTAAGGGGATTGTCCTACGAAGAAAGGTTAAGGGAAATCGGCCTGACGACACTGGAGGACAGGGGGGGTCAGGGGAGACATGATAACGACATAAAATACTGCGCGGAATAGACAAGGTGGACAAAGACAGGATGTTCCAGAGATGGGACACAGAAACAAGAGGTCACAATTGGAAGTTGAAGACTCAGACGAGTCAAAGGGATATTAGGAAGTATTTCTTCAGTCATAGAGTTGTCAGGCAGTGGAACAGCCTAGAAAGTGATGTAGTGGAGGCGGGAACCATACATAGTGTTAAGACGAGGCTTGATAAAGCTAATGGAAAAGGGAGAGAGAGTACCCAGTAGCAATCAGTGAAGAGGCGGGGCCAGGAGCTATGAATCGACCCCTGCAACCACAAATAGGTGAGTACACACGCACAACCTACTTTTTCTTTGCCTCCTCGAAGACTCGAGGCTCGTCCGAGGCCAGGTAGATCCTGCGGGTCACGTTAGGGTTGAACACTTGGAGACCAGCGAAGTATTCCTCGACCTGCTCCATGTACTCCTCCAGTTGGTAATACTGTGCTTCATTTATTTTATCAGTTCGTCTCACGTGAACGCTGTTGACGACAAAAGGCAATGTGACATTATTATTATTATTATTACTAGCCGCCGATGAGGTCTTATGTTAAAGACCGAAATATACACGCCCGTTTTAGTCAGTGTCATCTTGTGTCTCCCAACAGTCAGTACATGAGCTCTCAATTAATATCTTCATTTCTACAAGGACATGTACAAGGTATACAGTCCTAGCTGACATCAATGACATACTACTATATAGAAAGCCCCTTGTTATGTAGAGCATTTCGGATAAATTAAGTCAGTTTTCTCCCAGGATGCGACCCACACCAATCGACTAACACCCAGGTACCCGTTTTACTGATGGAGAACAGACAACCTGTGTAAAGAAACACGCCCAATGTTTCTAGCCTCCCTGGGAATCGAATCCAGACTTGCCGTGTGAAGCAAAATTATTATTATAATCAAGGGGAAGCGCTAAACCCGTAGAATTATACAGCGCCTGGGGGGGGGGGAATGTGGAAGGCATTCAGGCTTAATTCGGGGAATTGGAGCACAGATCCAATTCCCTAAATCAAGAGCCCCTCACCAACATCAAGGAACCTTCCCTGAGGGGTGTGAAGCAAAAGCTTTAGTCACCAGGCCATGGGGCACCGTGTTTTGAATTTTCCATTACATTGGTAGTGACTTGAAGGGTTCAAGAGCCTGAGCATGTCCCCTTACTGTTGGTGATGTCGGGAGTTCTCCATACAAACTCGTGACTGGGTTGTAGTTGTGGCTCTCGCTAACTATTCAAGTAAACGGCATTTTTCTGATAGTGGACTCCTTGTGGCCTTCAGTGGCAGAGATGCACAACCTCCTCCACTCTGGGGCCACATGTATAGACTCACTCATTATGAGCAGTTACCACATGAATAGACTGACTCATTATGAGCAGTTACCACATGTATATTGACTGACCCATTATGAGCAGTTACATGTATATTGACTGACCCATTATGAGCAGTTACCACATGTATATTGACTGACCCATTATGAGCGGTTACCGCATGGAAAGACTGAACCGTCATGAGCGGTTACCACACTGCCATCTG
>NC_069437.1:21753467-21768467 GCF_026875155.1 Cherax quadricarinatus | reverse complement strand
GATTAAATTCGAGAAGCCATTTGCTGGACCAGGTGTCCAGTCTGTCCAGGTCTCTTTGAAGTCCTGCCTGGTCCTCATCAGATTTAATTCTCCTCATTAACTTCACATCATCTGCAAACAGGGACACTTCTGAGTCTAACCCTTCCATCATGTCGTTCACATATACCAAAAATAGCACTGGTCCTAGGACCGACCCCTGTGGGACCCCGCTCGTCACAGGTGCCCACTGTGATACATCATTACGTATCATGACTCGTTGTTGCCTCCCTGTCAGGTATTCTCTGATCCATTGCAGTGCCCTTCCTGTTATATGCGCCTGATGCTCTAGCTTCTGCACTAATCTCTTGTGAGGAACTGTGTCAAAGGCCTTCTTGCAGTCCAAGAAGATGCAATCAACCCACCCCTCTCTCTCTTGTCTTACTTCTGTTATTTTATCATAAAACTCCAGAAGGTTTGTGACACAGGATTTGCCTTCCGTGAATCCGTGCTGGTTGGCATTTATACTCCTGTTCCGTTCCAGGTGCTCCACCACTCTCCTCCTGATAATCTTCTCCATAATTTTGCATACTATACACGTCAATGACACAGGTCTATAGTTTAGTGCCTCTTTTCTGTCTCCTTTTTTAAAAATGGGAACTACATTTGCCGTCTTCCATACCTTAGGTAGTTGCCCAGTGTGTGTGTGTGTGTGTGTGTGTGTGTGTGTGTGTGTGTGTGTGTGTGTGTGTGTGTGTGTGTGTGTGTTTTGTGTACTCCCCAAACTGTGGTTGCAGGGATCAAGTCACAGCCCCCGGCCCCCCCCCCCCCCCCCCCCCCCACCGGTCGCCACTGGGTCACTCACTCCGTGCTCTGTGAGCTTTATCATGCCTCTTCTTAAATGTATAGATCCTGCCTTCACTACCTCATTTTCCAGACTGTTCCACTGCCTGACAAATCTGTGACTGAAGAAATACTTCCAAACATCTCTGTGACTCATTTGAGTCTTCAACTTCCAATTGTGACCCCCTGTCGCTGTGTCCCATATCTGGAACATCTTATTTCTGTCCACTTTGTCGATTCCTCTCAACATTTTATATGTCGTTATCTCTATTCTGTCTGCGGTCTTCTTTCCCCTTCCCCTATCTTCATGCATTTGGCGGGGTTAAATTCGAGGAGCCAGTTGTTGGACCAGGCTTGCAGCCTATGTGTGTGTGTGGGGGGGGGGGGGGGAGCCAGTTGCTGGACTAGGCTTACAACCTGTGTGTGTGTGTGTGTGTGTGTGTGTGTGTGTGTGTGTGTGTGTGTGTGTGTGTGTGTGTGTGTGTGTGTGTGTGTGTTGTGTGTGTGTATGCGTATGTGTGTGTGTGTGTGTGTGTGTGTGTGTGTGTGTGTGTGTGTGTGTGTGTGTGTGTATGCGTATGTATGTGTGTGTGTGTGTGTGTGTGTGTGTGTGTGTGGTGTGTGTAATCCCCTAGTTGTGGTTGCAGGGGTCGAGTCACAGCTCCTGGCTCCGCCTCTTCACTGGTCGCTACTATGTCACTCTTCCCACTCCATGAGCTTTATCATACCTCGTCTTAAAGCTATGTATGGATCCTGTCTCCACTACATCACTTATCACACTATTCCACTTTCTGACAACTCTGAAGAAATGCTTCCTAACATCCCTGTCATTCATCTGAGTCTTCAACTTAAAATTGTGACTCTTGTTGCTGTGTCCCGTATAGAGAACATCCTGTCTCTGTCCACCTTGTCGATTCCTCTCAGTATTTTATCTCTTCTGTCCTTCAGTGTCGTCAGGTCGATTTCCCTTAATTTCTACAAGTAGGACATACCCCTTAGCTCCGGGACTAGTCTTGTTGCAAACCTTTTCTCTTTATCTAGTTTCCTTACGTGCTTGGCTAGGTGTGGGTTCCAAACTAGTGCTGCATACTCCAATATGGGCCTAACATACACAGTGTACAGGGTCCTGAACGATTCATTATTAAGATGTCGGAATGCTGTTCTTAGGTTTCCTAGGCGCCCGTATGCTGCAGCAGTTATTTGGTTGATGTGCGCCTCAGGAGATGTGCCCAGTGTTATACTCACCCCAAGATCCTTTTCCTTGAGTAAGGTTTATAGTCTCTGGCCCCTTAGAACGTACTCCATCTGCGTACTTCTTTGCCCTTCCCTAATCTCTATGACTTTGCACTTGGTGGGGTTGAACTCCAGGAGCCAGTTGCTGGGAAAGGTCTGCAGCCTTGTTCAGATCCCTTTGTAGCTCTGCCTGGTTCTCGTCCGATTGAATTCTTCTCATCGACTTCACATCATCTGCTAACTAGGATACTTCGGAGTCTATTCCTTCCGTCATGTCATTCGCAAATACCAGAAACAGTACAGCTCATAGGATTGATCCCTGTGGAACCCCGCACGTTACACGTGTCCACTCTGACACCTCGCCACGTACCATGACTCGCTTTTGTCTTCCTGACAAGTATTCCCTGATCCATTGTGGTGCCTTCCCTTTTATACCTGCCTGGTCCTCCAGTTTTTGCACTAATCTTTTGTGCGGAACTGTGTCAAACGCCTTACAGTCCAAAAAAATGTAATCTACCCACCCCCTCTCTCTCTTGTCTCATTGCTATTACCCTGTCATAGAACTCCAGTAGGTTTGTGACACAGGATTTCCCGTCCCTGAAACCATGCTAGCTGTCGCTGATAAGATCATTCTTTTCTAAGTGTTCCACCACTCTTCTCCTGACTTTGTATCCTATATATGTTTGTGACACTTTTCTGTAGTTTAATGCTTCGTGTGTCTCCTTTTTTAAAAACTGGGACAACATTTGCTGTCTTCCATACCTCATGCAGTCACCTTGCTTCGATAGATGTGTTGAAGATTGTTGTTAGTGGTACACACAGCGCCTCTGCTCCCTCCCTCAGGATCCACGGAAAGATGTTATCCGGCCCCATAGCCTTTGTGGTATCTAGTTTGCTTAGCAGCATCTTCACCTGTTCCTCAGTTGTATGTATTGTGTTCACCACTTAATGGTGTACCCCACCTCTCTGTCTTTCTGGAGTCCTTTCTGTCTTCTCTCTGAACACTTCTTTGAATCTCATGTTGAGCTCCTCACATACTTCGCGGTCATTTCTTGTGATCTCCCCTCCTTCCTTCCTTCCTCAGCCTGTTGCTTTCTTCCTGATGTGGCTGTACAACAGCTTCGGGTCAGATTTGACTTTTGCTGCTATGCCATTTTCATATTGTCGTTGGGCCTCCCTTCATATCTGTGCATATTCATTTCTGGCTCTGTGATTTCTCTCCTCATTCTCCTGGGTCCTTTGCCGTCTATACTTTTTCCATTCTCTAGTACACTTGGTTTTGGCCTCACTACACCTTTGGGTGAACCAAGGGCTCATCCTGGCTTTCTCATTGTTTCTGTTACCCTTGGGTACAAACTTCTCCCCAGCTTCCTTACATATTGTTGTTACATACTCCGTCATCTTGTTTACTGACTTCCCTGCCAGTTCTTTGTTCCACTGAACCCCGTGCAGGAAATTCTTCATGCCTGTGTAGTCCCCTCTCTTGTAACTTGGCTTCTTTCGTCCTGCTCTTCCGGCTTCCCTTTCCACTTGTAACTCCTATGTATTCGAAGCTCAGATTATTATTATAATCAAGGGGAAGCGCTAAACCCGTAGGATTATACAGCGCCTCGAAGCTCAGAATCACGTGATCACTGGCCTCAAAGGGTCTTTCATATGTGACGTCCTCAATATCTGCACTACTCAAGGTGAATACTAGGTCCAGTCTCGCTGGTTCATCTTTTCCTCTCTCTCTGGTAGTGTTGGTACATGAGGTTTTCCAGTACCTCCTCCACCATATTAGCCCTCCACGTTTCTGGGTCCCCACATGGCTCCAGGTTCTCCAAGTCAATTTCCTTGTGGTTGAAGCCACCCATAATCAGCAGCTTTGCCCTGCTCGCATGAGCCCTTCTGGCCACTTCAGCCAGTGTGTCAACCATTGCTCTCTTACTCTCATCATACTTTTGCCTTGGCCTCCTGCTGTTCTGTTGTTGGTTATACATCACTGCATTTACCACCTTGGGACCTCCAGACTGAAGTGTTCCTATTATGTAGTGTCTTGCTCCTCCTCTGTCTCCTCTCTCCAGCTCATCAAAATCCCATCAGTTTTTTATGAGCAGTGCCACTCCTCCACCCCCTCTGTTCCCTCTCTCTTTCCTTAGCATCTGATATCCCTTTGGAAATGTGGCATCTGTTATTCCTGTGATCTTGGTTTCTGTGAGAGCTATGATGTCTCTTGATGCCTCTGACTCTTTTGTGCCACTCCTCCCACTTACTTCTTATTCCATAGGGGTTGGCATACCATTTCTTCAGTTTCCTCTCCAACACTGTTCTGGGGGTCTGTGAGGGTGGGGCACCTGGCAGCGTGCTGTAGGATTCTATAGAATAGTGTGGGGTGGGGGCTGTATGTGTGGATTGTGGTTTGTGTTGGGATAGCGTGTTTGGTTGTGGGGTTCTGGGGTGGTGCTGTGTGTGCTTGTGCTTGTTGCTTTGCCCTGCTCTGGTTGTCCTCTGCTTATTCTGTCCTTGTCTCTCTTCCTAGCCCCTTTCGCTTCTGTGTCATCTCCCTCAGCTGCTGTCATTCAGTTTTTGTTCTGTCTCTGTCTCGGAACACCCTCTTGTATGTTGACAATTCGTACAGCTGTGGTTTCTCTTACAAGATCCTGTTTTGCACTGTCTCTGTCTCGAAAATCAGCTTGACCAGCCAATTTCTCCCCTTCAAATACCCCCTTATTCTATGAAAATTTACTTTCTCAGTCATGTCCTCCTTGCCTATTTCTTTGATGTTTTCAATCTCCTGTTTTTCTTCCTGCTGTCTTTCACTGTGTCTTCCCCTCACTCTCCTGAAGCCCATGAATAAACACTGACCTCTCCCTCTCCTCCTCCCATTGCCTTTCCCTCTGTGTCTCTGGGTTCCATTGGTACATGGCTATTATCTCCCTTATTTTTTCTGTTGCTCTTGGTAGCATGGTCGTGCCTTTGCATGTGACCTACCCCCTCTCCTTCTCCCCCCTCCCTTACTACTATTGCTGCTCCCAGCTGCTCTCCCCCTTCATTCATCAACCCTGCTTGGTGGACTTATAGGGCCTTAGCCTAAGTTATGTCTCCTTTTCCGTTGGGCTCCTCATTCAGTAGGGGTGTACCAGCTTCAGATGCTATGTCTCCTCTGGGCAATAACCCTGTAGGTAGATAAGACACATAGGCAACATTTAGGCAACTTCATTTCAAAACGTTTCGCCTATGCAGTAGGCTTCTTCAGTCGAGTACAGAAAGTAGGCAGGAGCAGTAGAGATGTGAAGACGATGTAATCAGTCCATCACCCTTGAAGTCGTAGATTTGAGGTTGTCAGTCCCTCAGCCTGGAGAAGTTCTATTCCAAAGTCTGGAACTAACTGAAGATCAAGCGACAGTGTTGAGACTTAAATACTGTCGGAAGGAGAGGTGCAGAGTAGTAGTAGTAGTGAGAATGTAGCCACTGAGAGGTCATGTCCCTCTCAGATCAAACATTTTGATATTCAATAACCCTGTAACTTGCTTCAGCCTATTTACCTCATATTCTAGGGCCCTTATCCTGGCTTCTGCAGCTTGTGACTCCCATTTCTCCTTCTCCTTCTCCTCCTCCTCCTCCTCTTTTCCAATTTTACAGAAATCTCTGACTCACCTAGTTTGTTCTCCCACTCTTGTTCCATCCTTTTACATTGCTCTTCCATCCATTCTTCCATCCATTCCTTCCATCCATTTTCCTCTGATCCCCTGAGCTTTTGACTTCCCTTCTGAGCCACCATTTTTTTATGGGTTAGGTGTTGTAGTGTGTGTCGGGGGGAAGGGGAGCTGTAAGGGGTAGAGAGATGGGAACAGTGATGGAGAGGTGGAGATAGAGTGGGAAGGGAGACAGAGGGAGAGGGAGACACACACAGACAGGGTAGGTGTTGTAATGTGTGTTGTTTGTGTGTATGTTGTTTGTTTGTTTGTTTGTGTGTGTGTGTGTGTGTGTGTGTGTGTGTGTGTGTGTGTGTGTGTGTGTGTGTGTGTGTGTGTGTGTAAACACAAAAACTTAACATACCCAACAATGGGATGCTGGAAATTCAATGCTTGTTCTCTTTTGTTCATACTATGTTGCATATACGGCTGAAGACGGAACATGTACTTGAGGAACTGGCCGAGCCACCAAGCGCCTGGGTTACCATGTAGATGTATCAGTCTCTCAGAGATGTCCCTCGGGATGGCCAGAGGCATGTGTTGTGGTTTTGGTTCTGGTTCTTCGGGCATTGGAAACTCCACTATCTGTGTGTCTTTGTTTCCTGTATAAATATAAAAAAATTCTGCTGTTTATGAACGCTTATTTTTTTTTGTCAGATATGTCTTTACCACTCAAATTTTTTAATAAACTGGAATAATGTATAAGACGCTTTAAAACCACAACCATTTCCAAAAGAGCGCCTTAGCAATAGAGTTGCTGCAATAAAATTAATCAATTGTTGCACACGTGTCTTTTACCCAACATATTGCTGGCTCTTTATTCTACAACTCAAGACTACAACTCACGACTGTTCATCGTTTGTCCACACTTCCCCACTCACCCACCGGAGTCCCAACAGAAGAGCCTGCTATGTGTGTTCTCAATGTCTGTCCCACGATCGACTTAGCTGCTGGGTTAAGCCCTGGCTCTATTTCTACTACTAAGAACACTCCTCTCCAGCACTATTCTTCGTCTGTCCCGCCTTCCCCGCTCATCCCATTTGGGATCTTACCTGAACTTTCGTTCGTTCGTTCGTTCCTATGCTGTACATTCTACAAGATTGATGGACTGAACACATCGACTCCAGGTTGAGGGACTGATTACCTCATTCTCCTCCTCTCCTTACGCCTTCCTCTTTGTATTGGACTGATGAAGCCACTGTGTGGCGAAACGTTTCCTGAATAAAGATTTCCATATGCTGCATAAGTGTCTCAATCTTCAACTTGTCGGTTTTTCAAACCATTCATCACATATTGCTGGTAATTTTGCCAACATTATTACACGATCATAAATATGACCATGAAATGCAGAAATATGTAAAAACAAGACTTCTCAAGTACCTGCATCCCTAAACATGCTCTTTCCTTGGTGAAAAGGATCAGAATAAAAAATATGATCGATCAAAAACTGGGAATATCTCTCTCGATCACAAATAATCACAACATACGAGTATATACGTTTGTTAGTTTCATGTCAAGCAAATATATTTCACAGAGTGGTTGTGATGCGTCATTTTCAGTTTGAAAACTGTAATAAAGTTGGTAGAATTACCGACAATATGTAAAGTAAAAGGACACAAGTGCAACTAATGTGACATTTATTGTGGCAACGTTTCGCTCTCCAGGAGCTTTATCAAGCCATTACAAACAATACATGGACACAGAGGGTATATAAAGGCTCAGAGTGAGGTGAATACTAGTGAGGTACCATTTCGATGTTCACTAGTGGTAGTAGTAGTAGTAGTAGTAGTAGTGGTAGTGACAAAAGTAATACAATATGGTAGAGCAATTAATTCGTACATGAGTAAAAGGATATAAAAGCTATTACTTGGGTAACATAAAAATAGGTTGGACAAATATAAACTGGAACGAGGCAGCTTGTTTCAGTGTTCACTCTCTGTGCTTTGTGTAGTATAACAGGAGAGACTATGTGATGGCAGGGTTTACTGTTTTCAGGAGGATTCTTGCTAAGACTTCTAGCAAGAATCCTCCTGAAAACAGTAAACCCTGCCATAACATAGTCTCTCCTGTTATACTACACAAAGCACAGAGAGTGAACACTGAAACAAGCTGCCTCATTCCAGTTTATATTTGTCCAACCTATTTTTATGTTACCCAAGTAATAGCTTTTATATCCTTTTACTCATGTACGAATTAATTGCTCTACCATATTGTATTACTTTTGTCACTACCACTACTACTACTACTACTACTACTACCACTAGTGAACATCGAAATGGTACCTCACTAGTATTCACCTCACTCTGAGCCTTTATATACCCTCTGTGTCCATGTATTGTTTGTAATGGCTTGATAAAGCTCCTGGAGAGCGAAACGTTGCCACAATAAATGTCACATTAGTTGCACTTGTGTCCTTTTACTTTACAGTTTGAAAACTGAGTTGATAGTTTCTAGAACTGCAGACACATTCATCACTTTCAAAACTACAGTTAGAAAACATCTTATCTCCCTGAAACACCCCGTCAACTAACTACATGAAAACCACCTGGTGGTTCACAATTACACTCACTCACCCATTGACTATAAACACAGAAATACGAATCTTAATCTTAAAATAATGAATCCTAACTAGTCATAAGTTTGCCTATGATACTCCAATATAGACACTATGTATTGTGCCAAAACAAAAGCATTCACATTGCTAAACTCACAAACTATACTGTAGTCACTTAGCCCTAATACCATAATCTGTAATAATTTAAAGTTAAGAATTAATCTAAGTCTGCCCGAAATTCCTAGCCATGCTAGGTGTCCTAGTGGCCCCCTCTGTAATTAGTATTTTAAAACATGTAAACCACACAATATCCAAAATCTGTAAACCCCGCATTGTAATCCTTATAGAGAATAAATTTGATTGATTGATTGATTGATTGATAAACAAGGAAAACGTATGTTTATTCCTCTGACTCAAATAATGGTCATGTTCTAATTTTCCATTTTTTTCTGTCCTTTCTCTAAGAACCTTTTTTTTTTAATTATAATTCTGTAAGCATTTGCATTTGCCATAATTTATTCAATGGGCATTGTTGAATTTATGATTCAGTGGCACTTACAAATATTTATCTATTAACTTTGACATTATTAACTTTTATTTTGACAGAGAAGCTTAGGGATTAAACAGCCCTTGAATAAATGGGAGGTAATCACTTTTGATCTAAGGAATGGTAGGATAGCTCCAGTTCCTTTAATTAAGAGCACTTTGCTAGCATCAGCATAAGTACTAAAACTTTATGCAGCTGCTCAGAGGAAGGTTGTTGGTCTCTGTATTACACTTCTCAGACACAGGAACAACTATTTGGTTTCCATTACAAGAACATGTGCAGCTTAACTGAAGCTAAGATTAATATATACAAAATTGTTCTAATATTTAAAAAAAAATTATTTTTCAACGATTTTTTTTTAGTTTCAGAATTTTTGTACTCATTTGTGCAAAGATGTGTTAAAATGAAGTTACATTTTAACCCTTACAGCCTACCAACCTTCGTGAGTAAATTCTGCCAAAGAAGCACAACACACCAACATGTCTTACCAGGCCACGACACACCAACATGTCTTACTAGGCCACGACACACCAACACTTCTTACCAGGCCACGACACCAACACGTCTTACTAGGCCACGACACCAACACGTCTTACCTGGCCACGACACCAACACGTCTTACCAGGCCACGACACACCAACATGTCTTACCAGGCCACGACACACCAACACGTCTTACCAGGCCACGACACCAACACGTCTTACCAGGCCACGACACCAACACGTCTTACTAGGCCACGACACACCAACACGTCTTACCAGGCCACAACACCAACACGTCTTACCTGGCCACGACACACCAACACGTCTTACTAGGCCACGACACACCAACACGTCTTACCTGGCCACGACACACCAACACGTCTTACCTGGCCACGACACACCAACACGTCTTACCTGGCCACGACACACCAACACGTCTTACCTGGCCACGACACACCAACACGTCTTACCTGGCCACGACACACCAACACGTCTTACTAGGCCACAACACACCAACATGTCTAACCAGGCCACAACACACCAACACGTCTTACCTGGCCACGACACACCAACACGTCTTACCTGGCCACGACACACCAACACGTCTTACCTGGCCACGACACACCAACACGTCTTACCTGGCCACGACACACCAACACGTCTTACCTGGCCACGACACCAACACGTCTTACCAGGCCACGACACACCAACACGTCTTACTAGGCCACGACACACCAATACGTCTTACCAGGCCACGACACACCAACACGTCTTACCTGGCCACGACACACCAACACGTCTTACCTGGCCACGACACACCAACACGTCTTACCTGGCCACGACACACCAACACGTCTTACCAGGCCACGACACCAACACGTCTTACCAGGCCACGACACCAACACGTCTTACTAGGACACGACACACCAACACGTCTTACTAGGCCACAACACACCAACACGTCTTATCTGGCCACGACACAAGAACACGTTTTACCAGGCCACGACACACCAACACGTCTTACCTGGCCACGACACACCACGTCTTACCTGGCCACGACACACCAACACGTCTTACTAGGCCACGACACACCAACACGTCTCACCTGGCCACGACACACCAACACGTCTTACTAGGCCACGACACACCAACACGTCTTACCTGGCCACGACACACCAACACGTCTTACCAGGCCACGACACACCAACACGTCTCACCTGGCCACGACACACCAACACGTCTTACTAGGCCACGACACACCAACACGTCTTACCAGGCCACGACACACCAACACGTCTTACCAGGCCACGACACACCAACACGTCTTACCAGGCCACGACACACCAACACGTCTTACCTGGCCACGACACACAAACACGTCTCACCTGGCCACGACACGCCAACACGTCTTACCAGGCCACGATACACCAACACGTCTTACTAGGCACGACACACCGACACGTCTTACCAGGCCACGATACACCAACACGTCTTAAAAGGCCACGACACACCACCACGTCTTACCTGGTCACGACACACAAACACGTCTTACCAGGCCACGACACACCAACACGTCTTACTAGGCCACGACACACCAACACGTCTTACTAGGCCACGACACACCAACACGTCTTACTAGGCCACGACACACCAACACGTCTTACTAGGCCACGACACACAAACACGTCTTACCTGGCCACGACACACCAACACGTCTTACTAGGCCACGACACACCAACACGTCTTACTAGGCCACGACTCACCAACACGTCTTACTAGGCCACAACACACCAACACGTCTTACCTGGCCACGACACACAAACACGTCTTACGAGGCCACGACACACCAACACGTCTTACCAGGCCACGAGACACCAACACGTCTTACTAGGCCACGACACACCAACACGTCTTACTAGGCCACGACTCACCAACACGTCTTACTAGGCCACGATACACCAACAAGTCTTACTAGGCCACGACACACCAACACGTCTTACTAGGCCACGACACACCAACACGTCTTACTAGGCCACAACACACCAACACGTCTTATCTGGCCACGACACACCAACACGTCTTACCAGGCCACGACACACCAACACGTCTTACCTGGCCACGACACACCAACACGTCTTACCTGGCCACGACACACAAACACGTCTTACTAGGCCACGACACACCAACACGTCTCACCTGGCCACGACACACCAACACGTCTTACTAGGCCACGACACACAAACACGTCTTACCTGGCCACGACACACCAACACGTCTTACCAGGCCACGACACACCAACACGTCTTACCAGGCCACGACACACCAACACGTCTTACCAGGCCACGACACACCAACACGTCTTACTAGGCCACGACACACCAACACGTCTTACCTGGCCACAACACACCAACACGTCTTACCTGGCCACGACACACCAACACGTCTTACTAGGCCACGACACACCAACACGTCTTACTAGGCCACGACACACCAACACGTCTTACTAGGCCACGATACACCAACAAGTCTTACTAGGCCACGACACACCAACACGTCTTACTAGGCCACGACACACCAACACTTCTTACTAGGCCACGACACACCAACACGTCTTACTAGGCCACAACACACCAACACGTCTTATCTGGCCACGACACACCAACACGTCTTACCAGGCCACGACACACCAACACGTCTTACCTGGCCACGACACACCAACACGTCTTACCTGGCCACGGCACACAAACACGTCTTACTAGGCCACGACACACCAACACGTCTCACCTGGCCACGACACACCAACACGTCTTACTAGGCCACGACACACAAACACGTCTTACCTGGCCACGACACACCAACACGTCTTACCAGGGCACGACACACCAACACGTCTTACCAGGCCACGACACACCAACACGTCTTACTAGGCCACGACACACCAACACGTCTTACCAGGCCACGACACACCAACACGTCTTACCAGGCCACGACACACCAACACGTCTTACTAGGCCACGACACACCAACACGTCTTACCTGGCCACAACACACCAACACGTCTTACCAGGCCACGACACACCAACACGTCTTACCTGGCCACGACACACCAAAACGTCTTACTAGGCCACGACACACCAACACGTCTTACCAGGCCACGACACACCAACACGTCTTACCTGGCAACGACACACCAACACGTCTTACCAGGCCACAACACACCAACACGTCTTACCAGGCCACAACACACCAACACGTCTTACCTGGCCACGACACACCAACCCGTCTTACCAGGCCACGACACACCAACACGTCTTACTAGGCCACAACACACCAACACGTCTTACCAGGCCACAACACACCAACACGTCTTACCAGGCCACAACACACCAACACGTCTTACTAGGCCACAACACACCAACACGTCTTACCAGGCCACGACACACAAACACGTCTTACCAGGCCACAACACACCAACACGTCTTACCAGGCCACAACACACCAACACGTCTTACCTGGCCACGACACACCAACACGTCTTACCAGGCCACGACACACCAACACGTCTTACCAAGCCACGACACACCAACACGTCTTACCTGGCCACAACACACCAACACGTCTTACCAGGCCACAACACACCAACACGTCTTACTAGGCCACAACACACCAACACGTCTTACCTGGCCACGACACACCAACACGTCTTACTAGGCCACGACACACCAACACGTCTTACCAGGCCACGACACACCAACACGTCTTACCTGGCCACGACACACCAACACGTCTTACCAGGCCACGACACACCAACACGTCTTACTAGGCCACGACACACCAACACGTCTTACCAGGCCACGACACCAACACGTCTTACCAGGCCACAACACACCAACACGTCTTACCAGGCCACGACACACCAACACGTCTTACTAGGCCACAACACACCAACACGTCTTACCAGGCCACGACACACCAACACGTCTTACCAGGCCACAACACACCAACACGTCTTACCAGGCCACGACACACCAACACGTCTTACCAGGCCACAACACACCAACACGTCTTACTAGGCCACAACACACCAACACGTCTTACTAGGCCACAACACACCAACACGTCTTACCAGGCCACAACACGCTAACACGTCTTACCAGGCCAAAACACACCAACACGTCTTACCAGGCAACGACACACCAACACGTCTTACCAGGCCACAACACACCAACACGTCTTACCAGGCCACAACACGCCAACACGTCTTACCTGGCCACGACACACCAACACGTCTTACCAGGCCACGACACACCAACACGTCTTACTAGGCCACAACACACCAACACGTCTTACCAGGCCACAACACACCAACACGTCTTACCAGGCCACAACACACCAACACGTCTTACTAGGCCACAACACACCAACACGTCTTACCAGGCCACGACACACAAACACGTCTTACCAGGCCACAACACACCAACACGTCTTACCAGGCCACAACACACCAACACGTCTTACCAGGCCAAGACACACCAACACGTCTTACCAGGCCACGACACACCAACACGTCTTACTAGGCCACGACACACCAACACGTCTTACCAGGCCACGACACACCAACACGTCTTACCTGGCCACGACACACCAACACGTCTTACCAGGCCACAACACACCAACACGTCTTACCAGGCCACAACACACCAACACGTCTTACTAGGCCACAACACACCAACACGTCTTACCTGGCCACGACACACCAACACGTCTTACTAGGCCACGACACACCAACACGTCTTACCAGGCCACGACACACCAACACGTCTTACCTGGCCACTACACACCAACACGTCTCACCAGGCCACGACACACCAACACGTCTTACTAGGCCACGACACACCAACACGTCTTACTAGGCCACGACACCAACACGTCTTACCAGGCCACAACACACCAACACGTCTTACCAGGCCACGACACCAACACGTCTTACCAGGCCACAACACACCAACACGTCTTACCAGGCCACAACACACCAACACGTCTTACCAGGCCACTTGACAACTGTATCATTGGAGATAGTCGTGCATGTGTTGCTTAAAGGGAGGAAAATCTCCTCCCAGCCTCTGGAGGAGTAATTCCAGTCATCAGATTTGAGGATTAAAGTTCGGTGGGTGCCATAGGCTGTCATGAAGCAATAGAGAACGTGATGAATTTCGCAACCCAGACCGCAATCCTGTGGGAAGGTGATGCGTCAGTGTGGTAGCTGGGAATGAAGAAGCTACATGTACTAGTGAGAATATTCTGGTGAGAATATCCGCTTACTGTGCAAATACAGAACATCTGATCAAAGCCCTTGCAAGATACTAACCGGGATTTTGACGGATTTTGAGAGTTTTCCTATTTCCGCAGTGGATCTAGTAGCCACAGTTTAGGCTCTTGCATTTTTTCTATTTTTTTTTCTCTTATTTGGGCCTCATGAAGGATACCTGGTAATTATGGAAAACTTTGCCAGCCGTTGCTTCCCTATCCATTTTATCATATGCCTTTTCTAAATCCATGAAAGCAAAGAAAACTTCCCTATGCTACAACGTAAACACTTGGTCTATACATCCCCTAAGATTTCTAAAGCCTCCGTGTTCATCTGCAATCCTGCTCTCAATCTCACGTTTAATTCTTTAAATAATAACC
>NC_069437.1:21728467-21750967 GCF_026875155.1 Cherax quadricarinatus | reverse complement strand
AACATCGAAAAGTTTGAAGCCAGTCAAAAAAGGCATTTGTAACTTCAAACGCAGAAATTTCTACAACTAGCACTTGCACATTTCTTTAATATGACCGTTTATCTAAGTAATATACAAAAGCGTCGAAAGTTTGAAGCCTACCAGAAATGGCATCCTCAAGTTATCGAAGAAAAATTAAAAAAAAAAAAAAAAAACTTACACCTATAGGTAACCTCTTTTAGGAAAATTCACACTAATTACTTCATGCGTTCGGCGCCTTCCTTCATGATGGCTTCAAAATCAAACTGGTTCATTTTCCAGTTCCTCGACTGCAGATCTTTCATATGGTTGGAGAAGAAGAACCAAGCGTCCCTCAAGTTGGTCTCTACCAACCGCCGCGTCACCTCAGAGTCACCAGACACATTAAAGTCGTGAGATCCAGCACATGGTAACGGGATGCTGGTAACTTTTTGGCTGTTATCGTCCTGAGTGAAGTTTACCTCCAACATGCTCGCATCAAGTTCATCCCATTTCGTTAGTGCCCTGAAATGGAAAAAAATATTTTAAACACCTTTGTGACTTGTGATTTTGCTTTCCATGTGTGTACCCTTGTATTTGCTCCTCGTATGTTAATATTTCTGTTTTATCCGCCCTTTCAATAAATTTGAGTATTTTATTAATAGTAATCGTGTTCTTCTTGCCCTCCTCACTTCCAGGGTTATTAGTTCAAATTCCTTTAGTCTTTCCCTATATTGTGTAGTATACTCACCTGATTGTACTGATTGTAGTTGCAGGGGTCGAGACTCAGCTCGTGGCCCCGCCTCTTCACTGAACGCAAACCTTTGCACTTTCTCTAATTTCTTGCCGTGCTTGACCAGGTGTGGGTTCCAAACTGGTGCTGCATACTCCAGTATGGGCCTAACGTACACAGTGTAGTGTCTTGAATTATTCCTTACTAAGGTATCGGAACGTTATTCTCAGGTTTGCCAGGCGCCCATATGTTGCAGCAGTTATCTGGTTGATGTGTGCTGGGTGTTATACTCACCCCAAGATCTTTCTCCTTGAGTGAGGTTTGCAGTCTTTGGCCACCTAGCCTATACTCCGTCTGTGGTCTTCTTTGCCCTTCCCGATCTTCATGACTTTGCATTTGACAGGGTTAAATTCGAGAAGCCAGTTGCTGGACCAGGTGTCCAGTCTGTCCAGGTCTCTTTGAAGTCCTGCCTGATCCTCATCTGATTTAATTCTCCTCATTAACTTCACATCATGTGCGAACAAGGACACTTCTGGCTCCTATTATTATAATAAAAGAAGAAGTACTAAACTCTCAACTCCTAGCACCACGTTTCCCTAGACAGTTACTAGGTTGCCTCTCCCCTAGCTTTATGAGCCATATCATACACATTCTTAAACTGATGTACAGTTCTGCCTCTACTACCTTGATGTCTAAGTTGTTCAACTTCTTGACTAAGACTAAAGAAACATTTCGTAATATCCCTGTGAATCATCTGCGTCTTTTGTTTTCAGCTGTGCCCTCGTGTACCAGATTCCCACCACTCGAACAGTCTGCCATACGCGCACACACGCACACGCACACGCACACACACGCACACACACACACGCACACAAACACACACACACACACACACACACACACACAAACACACGCACACACACACACACACACTGTTCACCATGTACGTTAGGCCTATATTGGAGTATGCATCACCAGTTTGGACCCCACACCTAACCAAGCACGTAAGGAAACTAGAGAAAGTGCAAAGGTTTGCAACATGGCTAGTCTCGGAGCTAAGGGGCATGTCCGACGAGGAGAGGTTACGGGGAATCGACCTGACGACACTGGAGGACAGGAGAGAGAGGTGGGATATGATAACGACATATAAAATACTGAGAGGAATCGACAAGGTGGACAGAAACAGGATATTCCAGAGATGGGATACAGCAACAAGGGGTCATAGTTGGAAGTTGAAGACTCATGAATCACAGGGATGTTAAGAAGTATTTCTTCAGTCACAGAGTTGTCAGGAAGTGGATTAGTGCGATAAGTGATGTAGTGGAGGCAGGATCCATACATAGCTTTAAAAAGTGGTATGATAAAGCTCATGGAGCAGTGAAAAGGCGGGGCCAGGAGCTATGACTCGACCCCTGCAACCACAATTAGGTGAGTACACACACACACACACACACACACACACACACACACACACACACACACACACACACACACACACACACACCTACACACCCACACATCACACACACACACACACACATCACACACATATCACACACACACACACACACTTTTCAAAGGACTCTGGGAGAGTTCCAGCATGCCTTAGCTTACCATGAATCATCGTAGGTGATGGAGAACCAGAAAAGGTACAGGAGGAGCAGAGTTGCAACAACACCCACCACCAACACTGCACTCACCCACTTTACTCGCGTCTCGAAAATCTGCAGACATTATGGTAAGATGTACATGAATGGTATATAATACAGACAAGATGAAGAATTCTTTAGTGAGGTAAATATTATTACAGAGCTGGAAAGGCTACAGAGAGTAGACTGGGAGTTTTAGAAACATTTAATTATGATTTTTGTATATATAGGTGGGCAGCGTGCAGCAGAGTTTAGTAACCACACCACTTGGGTTTGATGATAATGATGGTGGATTAATAGCTTACGTGTTGGAAGATTCAGGACGTCTCAATCCTACCCCCACTTTCATTCTCCTTTTTAAACAGCGTGTATCTTAAGACTGTCTGTGACATTTTTCAGTCATCACAAGCACTGCCGGACCTTGATTCCAAACAAATACATTTATGTCGTGGTTTTACAGGCACTGCTTGATTTCTTGGCTTTAAGCAAACAGGAGTAAATTCAACGTTGCAAAAAAAAAAAAAAAAAAAAAAAAGTTGAAACAGTACAGAATTAACATATTTCACTGATGTTAAGTAATACTCACTAAATTTCGCCTTACTACGACAGGTTGGATATGATTAAGCTAAAATATATTACCTTTTTTGTTAGCCCCAGCTTAGGAACTGTAATGAGGGAAGGTGTCGGGGTCTGGGTTCGGAGTCTGGCTGGTCTTGATGAAGTATCCTAGGATAATGCTACCAAATGATGTTGTTAATTTAAGTGTATTCACGTTTCTCAGTCAATTATATTCTCTGAATGTCTCTGGTATTCATATTCTTTCTCGTGAATAAATTATTGAATCCCTGCGGCCATTGCACTGATTTAAGTGTAGAATTTTTCATTGTTTCAGCTGTATAATAAAACACTAATGTAAATTTTGATTTTAATCAGTAAATGTACAAGACCTTTATTTCTTTTAATTACTCCCACTTATTATTATCCCTGACTCTCCCTAATTAATATTAATCTATTTGTATCATTAACTTCATGCATTAAAATGGGTCATCCAGAAGTGATGAGAGGAGACTGAGTGGTACTTATTAAGTGGTAATCCACTTAAATGGATGTTTTAAGCGACGGAAATACTAGTAAAGGTTTTTAGTTTTCAGTTATCTATTCTCAGATGTCTTGGGAATGTTTAAATTTCCTTGGTATATACGTTTTGTAAGTGAAATTGTAATTAAATGCTAAAGTGGCGAAATGCTTCAAAATCTTCGGCTGAAGGATAAATTATATATATATAAAAAAAAACAGAAAAAAACTTACCGTATGAGAGAGTGAGGGTAGCAATGTCCTGTATTTCCACCTTCGATAACTCACACCCATTGTTGAGCACTACGGGGACCTGCTGACTGGCTACTCTTTTTACCTCACACACCTGGAATTCATAACCTCACACTTCCCTGTCGCATATTATACACGTTAGTGAAGAACCGAAAAAGGAAGTACGACGCTGAGTGCGTGAATTGAGAGAAACAGAATTGACGTCCGTCTCCAGGACACTAAACAGAGGAGAGCGCATGAACAACTATTGACTGACTACTTCTGAAGTCTAGCAAAGTACTGATACTGACAGTGTTGCCAGATCTACCCGGAGGGTACCTGAAAGGTATTCTAGTGAAGAAAATGTTAACATGAATGCCAGTTCCCCAACACCTGTACTCATAATGCAGACATATGCTCACTGTATCATTTAGGTTAGGTAGAATTCGTCAGAAAACAAGACAAGTGTTTCCTGAAGCATGTCCTGGTCATTTGATGACAGTCCACCGAAAAGCTTTCGGTCATCTGACTGAGGCCTACACACACACACACACACACACACACACACATATCATAGTATGGAGATCGACTTTATAGAACATAAATGGTCTGGCTCGTTCTTGATGTCTCTGCTTGTTAACGGATTCGCATGCCTAACCATGTCTCTTGTTTCTCAGCAGTGTTGATGTTGCTGAGTTCACAGTGTTGTGAGTCATTCCCAGGTGATCACAGCCATCCTCCCTTCCTCACTTACTGCATGCACTTCATAGTAGAGAGGGAAAAAACAAAAGCGCACGAACACACCCACACACACACACACACACCCACACACACACACACACCCACACACACACACACACACACACACACACACACACACACACACACACACACACACACACACACACACACACATATATATATATATATATATATATATATATATATATATATATATATATATATATATATATATATATAGGTGACTCAGAACATCAGCACTATGAAGCAATCTAATCATTAATAACAAGTAATGACAAAAGGTTCAATTTAAGTTTGAGCAATTAGTATTTTCAAGTTCACTAAAAGAATCAGAGAAAATGGCTAGGCTATAAGTTGAAACTGACACGACAGCTTAGTAACATCTAAAATACCTAGAAACATGATAACTGTTTGGAACTTTCTTCACACTGATACCAGGTTTGTTGAGGTGCGTTAACAACCTCTCCATTACTAGGAAGTAATTGTCTTTTTTTTTCCTTCTTGTTGCTTGAGGTACTTCAACTTTTGAGGTCATCAGCGCCACTCTTCCCTCTAGCATGTGCGCTTCGACCGATCATGTTGATACAAAGCGTGACCAGGGGAGCCGATCGATGGCGCTCATATTTCATATATAGTCCCAGATATCACTACGTCATAGAAAATCAATGACCAAGTCAGTAGGAAAGTCGTTCGCAAAAATCGTCTGGCTCCACGGTAAATTCTTGGCACCTACATACCTAATAAAACTTCGCCGAAATGAATCATATTTGCAAAATTCAATAAAGCAGGTGAGCAGAGGTGATGTAGTATCAGACACCTCACAATACGGTCATGCAGTGACATCAGCATTGTGTTAAATGTCAGCGAGTATACAACTCAAGAGCAACCTACTGAACAGTACCACAGCCTTGCGAGACTCACTTGACTGAGCGAGGACACAACAGTATCACACCGCTCCTGCCATACCTGTTAAATCATTCTCCCCAATGCTGATGTAACTTGTAAAATAGTTATGGGAATCTTCAATCGAAGTCCTACCCTCCTAGACCTGGAAGCCGCCTTTGCACGGGTGACCGCCGCCTTGTTTTCCCTAAATTCCATGTGACTGGGGACCCAATCCAGGAAGACCCAACACAAGCTTTTTTTCGGCACGTCAGGTCCACCAGGCTTCGAAGGGCATCTAAAGAGTCACTAAAAGCTACGAAAACTCCGCTAGGTATCCCTGTTGTCTTGACCTGATATTAAATTAATAATTACAATATTAAACATTAACACAAATAATGGTAAAATAAAAATAGAGTGGACTATATGAAAATTAAAGGAACCGATCTCCAATAAGGATTAATGAGAACACTAATACACACAGACAGGGTAAGAATTTTCTAATTGACACCAGGCACATATGTACCAAAAGTTAGATAATTAAGAAATTTATATTACCACTTGCTATTTATATTGTAGCTGGATCACACCACAACGGCTACTTAACAAATAGAATCCTACTGGCCAGCGAGATATTTCAATGAAAGGACTAATGGCGTACATGCTGGACGCGTTGCATGGCGATGCCTCATTATTTCCACTATCACCAACTAACTCTGGAGGTCCTGCAAATTCTCTGCCCCTATTCTTCAGCAGGGGACATTCCAGTACTTATTAATTATAGCTTGAGACCCATCCATTCAATAATGGCTTCGATGACGCTAGATTACTGGACGATTTCACCACATTATTATTATTATAATCAAGGGGGAAGCGCTAAACCCGGAGGATTATACAGCGCCTGGGGGATGATGTGGAAGGCATTCAGGCTTAATTCGAGGAACTGGAGCACAGATCCAATTCCCTAAATCAAGAGCCCCTCACCAACATCAAGGAACCTTCCTTGAGGGGTCGATTTCACCACAACCAGCGCTCACACATGAATTCATCATGGCGTCCTCCCCCTGTATCACTCTGCGGCCGCTGCACACCCTCCTTCACATAAAATTTCTTGAAGGGTCAAATCAGCGTCATATTTTAATACACAATTATTATATCATTCATATTTACATATGCTGAATTTAGGAAATTTATAAAAAAAAAATCCACAGATGCCATGAAACCTTCAAAGATGAAAGATCACCTTGAAAGGGTTCACTCTCATGAGAAAAATAAAGACCATGATTATTTTAAAGCAATGAAAGAAAAAATAAAAAATCGACCAAATTTAAAGACTTTTTCAAGGCACCTGCCAATGTTGATGATAAAACAGGAGCGAAGTCATAATTAATATTAATGTGGAAAATACTGTACATATTTTCCAGAAATTCAGTATTTATATGTAAATAGATGGCCATACTGTATTGAATAATATTTATGCCATAGAAAACGGAAAGCCTGCGTCTGCGCAGACGGGACTCGCCATCTTGGTTTTTGAATTGTGTACAACGTTGGTGTGATGGGAAGGAATTTTCGTGCTCTAGAGGTTGAAATTGGGCTGACACCTCTCAAATAGGAGGCGAAATTGTTGGACATCCATTCCTGCATAACTTGAGATATCAGACGACTGGACAAGACAGCTCCAGGAACCTCAGATAAGCTCTCTAGATTTGTGTATAATTCTGGCCAGTGTTTTCATAAATTTAGTTAGTGAGGTTTTTCTGAGTATGATACAACTTAATATCCATTATTATTATTATTATTATTATTATTATTATTAAAGATTCGCCGGTATTCTCGCGGCCCGGGCCTTTTCCAAGTGGTGGCCCGGCCTTGGCTCCCTCTTTAGGGAGTGTCTGAGACCTAAGTCTCCCATGGGAGGAGGCACAAGTACCTCCTCATCTTTGGGACCAACTGTCCCCAGGCCTAGCCACAAGCTAGGCCTCTCTGGTCTGCCATCCCCGCCCCAAGGGGGCAAATGGGAATGACAGTCTTATGAGCTAAAGGCTCGGGCTCAGGCACCTACCCTACCCTAGAAGGGTTAGGCATGGTGTCGATCCCTTAATATCCATTTTTTTTTTTTTTTTTTTTATTCGCCGGTATTCTCCTGGCCCGGGTCTTTTCCAAGTAGTGGTGACCAGTCAAATTGGTGAGTGATATTAAGAGATATATTCCTTCTGTTATGTAATTGTGTTTATATATAATCATTTTTTAATATAGTCCATAAATTTATATATTTACCAGAATTCCTGATGTATGATTCATTTAATTAATAGGTCCAGAGCAACTTGTGGTTATGACAGTGGTAGGTATCGAAGGGGGACACTTTTTGCGACCTAGGTGTCCCAAATTCCTACTTGTCTATGTAACATTGATAAATAATAATTATCTTTGTTATCATTTACTGTTATGTACATAATTAGTTACATTCAGATAACTGCAATTTTCCACAATTAACATCTAGCATTATTATTCGTAGTACTATTAGTTAAAGTACTATTTATTAAATTATTTTCATATAATAATGTTTCGGGTTTAATGAACACTGAATCTTCATGAAGGTTATTTCACTGTCTGACAGAAAACGTTAATTATGAGGAGTATCTTGTCTAAAACTGCAGTGTAATCGCTTGATTTTTTTTTTGTTCTTTGATTTTTGTTTTTTGTCAGTGAGTATCACCACTTTACATATTTCAGAATTATTTCGTATTTTCAGCACAGTGATAACATAAATCTCACAAAAGAACACATTGCTGTGATAAGAGATACCATTTATTCCTATCTATATGTCTTCCACTTCCCAAGACATGGGCTGGTAGACCTATTGCTGTACTCCTCTTTCCGTTGGTCAAGACAATAAGGATTACCTGAGAAGTATTACACTCGTAGGTCGAAGTCTTCATGGGTCAGGTAAATAGGCAATTACTTGAAGTAGATGAGTCAGGTTTAATCCTCGTAAATCAGGACCCCAGTGGAAATAGGTCACTTTGTTTGGTTTTTTTGCGTTATCCTATGTAATCTACACAAGTGCTGCTATGAATGATAATTTATGTAACTGTATTTATGTGTGCCTGTACTTGAATAAACTTACTTATGGTAGGTTGAAGGTATGTCACCTGATTCGAAATAAAGCACAAATAAATATTGGCCCAACGAAAATAGAAATAAGATAAGATTTGTTCGGAATTTCGACCCGGAGGGTTAGCGACCCATGATAACCCAAGAAGTTCGTCATCGAGGACTGTCTTATTTCCATTGTGGTCCTTCAGTCTTGTCCCCCAGGATGCGACCCATACCAGTAGCTTACTTGCTAGGTGAACGGGGACAGCAGGTGTAAGGATACACGCCCAATGTTTTCACCCATTCCGGGGATCGAACCACGAACACTCAGTGTGCGAAGCGAGAGCGTTGCCTACCAAGCCACAGTAGTGATATAAACTGCACAAATGTATATTACCATACTGTTTATATAACCATTTGTTGATTTTCCTGAGTTATTATATTAAGAAATAAAACCCTAACTTTGGCCAGACTGGGATGCGCAAAATATCGCTGTTAGCCATTTAGTCATTTTCTTTAGATTTCAGTGAGTAACTTGCTCTCTTTGAAGGAATTCTATACGGCGAGGTAAACTAAAGAATAAAGCACAACACACAAATAACCCGCACATAGAAGAGAGGAGCTTACGACGACGTTTCGGTCCGATTTGGACCACTTACTAAGGCATTATTTGTGTATTTGTTATTTGTTATTTGTGTATTAACAAGCTGCAATTAACAAATTGCAATGAGTAAGTTTATATTTAGCCCACCTACATAATTCTAAACTTTTACTGACTTTGGCTGACTTTTTTTTTTTTTTTGGGGGGGGGGGGTTATCCTAGGTAATCTATACATATACCATGTATGATAATTTATGTAACTGAATTTATGTGTACATGTGCGTGAATAAACTTACTTATTTATTAAGCAGAGCCGGATTAAGATTTTGTTGGCCACTAGAAAAGAAATTGATCACAGCAGACAACAGTTTATCATATACGAGAAGTAAATATAATAACATACAATAATATCTTTATTTCTATAAGTACATGTACAAGGTATACAGTCCTAGCTGACATTAATGACATACTACTGTATAGAAATCCGCTTGTTATGCTGTGCATTTCGGGCAAATTAGGTCCTTGTCCCAGGATGCGACTCACACCAGTCGACTAACACCCAGGTACCCATTTTACTGATGGGGAACATAGACAACCGCTGTAAAGAAACATGCTCAATGTTTCTACCTTCGCCGGAAATCCAACACAGTTTCTGTGTAAGACAATTGTAATCCCCTAAAACTTGCATAATTGTACCTGTATGTAACTGTACCTAAATAAATTTACTGTGTGGTTGCTGCACAATAATAATCTGTTTTCCAAGTGACATCATGCAAACGCTGGTTGTTAGCATTTTTTAGTATATAGTTGATTTTCAGCTTGTTTTGTTAAGATTTT
This sequence comes from Cherax quadricarinatus, assembly GCF_026875155.1. NCBI lineage: Eukaryota > Metazoa > Arthropoda > Malacostraca > Decapoda > Parastacidae > Cherax > Cherax quadricarinatus. The sequence goes on along the minus strand of NC_069437.1, from coordinate 21,741,102 downwards.
CGAAGGCTTTATGTGGATGATAGCTCGGCAGGGTTTGTAACCCAAATTTACTCAGTGACATATTTTACTCAGAGACATATTTTTAATCTTGAAAAAAAAAAATATTCCCTCTTGTTCGGCAAGATTTACATCAATTATAAGAGCCTATGAGGTTCGTATATAATCCAGCAGGCGAATGGAGTTAATGGTTATAATCATAAACATGATTTTAAATAGGTAGACCGGTAAGCCAGCGGAAGTCCTCGGTCAGATGACCAAGGGCTACAGCTGTGGGCCATCATATGACTAAGATCCGCGTCAGGAAACACGTGACCTGTTTCCTGACAAACATTATACCTACCTACCTTGAATGAGATCCCTTGACACCTGATTCAAATTATATAGGATGTTATTGCTATTAAGCTACTTTACTCCACCATATAATATGCTGCTTTCTCTAGGATTTTGAGCATGAGTATGTTAATAGGTCTACAGTTACGGACAACTGATCTATAGGTAGGATCGATTTGTTTTATGATGTGAATAACCCTGATGGTGGGAAACCATCACGTCATATACTGTTAACTGGTTTAAGCTCTAGCGTACGCGGGCTGGGTCACGTGATCCAACCTCATGTCAGGTTAACAAACTCTGAATCAAACAGTCTGCTCTTTGGTCCAGTCCTGATAAAGCTCCTGGAGAGCGAAACGTTGCCACAATAAGGTGTCACATTGGTAGCACTTGTGTCCTTTTACTTTACATACTTATTACAATATATCTCTCCTCTCGTTGCTTGGTTAAGTATCACAATTCTTTGGGAATCAGAATTTCGGATGACTAAGTTTACTCAGTGTATTGTTGGGGAACGAGTTATTCCTAGTTTCGTTTCAGTTTTCCAGTCTTTGGGTGTATAAAATTTTTTCAACACTGGTCGCTTGTCCTTTTCCTTTATTATAGGAAAATAATCCGTTTTTACATAACTATTTTTAAAAATTTAAAAACTTTTACAACTATGGGGAAACCCTTTTTTGAAGAAAAAGTTTTCCCCCACACAGTGGCTTCATCATCCAATAAAAAAACAGGGAAGGATAAGGAGAAAGGAAAGGGGTTGGAGGGAATCATCCCCCAGCCTGGAATCATTTGTTCCCGGTTTCCCCACTCTTGAAAGGAAATACAGCAAAAGGGGGGGGAGAGGTGGCTTTATAAACTGCAGTCAGGGGAGTCGAAACAGGAGGAAAGGGCCGGGTCACAGTGGAACCGTCCACTATTGGAAGAGGTTTTTCGTCCAAAGGGTTGGGCAAGTTTTGAAGAAAATTTTATCTATATCCCCTGATTTGCAGTGTCCCGACAGATGTGAGAATGGGTTTTTAAAAAACCCACAATTAAAATTTTCCCTAATTTTCCCTTTTCCCCAAATTTTTCAACTTGTCCCCCTTTTTTAAAACCATTCTTTACATAACTACGTCTAAACCCTAGTTGGGCAGTAAATTTCGCTAGCAGAGTGAATTTTCAAACCCGGGGTAAAATTTTCCCCCCGGGGTAAAAAATTACATGGCAAGGGGGAAAAATTTTTTTGGGCAAACCTGAAAAAATTCATTTTTTTCTGACCTTTTTTTTTCTTTCCCCTTTTTTGATTTTTATAAATTTTTTTTTTGGGAGTAAGGGGGTAAAAGGAGAAAAAACATCAAGCTGAGGAGAATAATGATGGAGGAAAATTGAGCCCCGGGAAAACCCAGCCACATTTTACTTTCTAAAGAAAAGTCTTTTCAAAGGGCAATTTTCCATTTCATTGTTTCTGAAATTAAAAGGGTCAACATGAATCCTTGGATTAAATTTGGGGGGGTTTAGGAAAATTATTTGAAATCTCTTTTGATCTTTAATGTGTATGTAATGTTATACTAATTGCAAAAAATTTTTTAACTTGACTTAATAATTATATAAAGTTAAAAAATGACCTACAATATTATGGAACAGAAATCTTTTAACTTAATTTAAAAAACAGAAGAACAGAGTGTTTAGATTCAACACTTGATAATTAAAAAATCGTATAAATTTTTTTTTTGGACTTTGTTTTTCCCATTTAAAGTTACATCATTTACCCATAATTTCCCGAAGAATAACTAGGGTTAACGCGTTCCCCGCAGTTTTTTCTAGTAACGGGGATGTAAGGTTTCTGGGTAACTACTAACCCGGGGGTTCCCTTTAAAAGATCTCCAAGAAATAATATTTAAAAATTTTTAAATCCCTTACCCCGCAACACCCACGAAAACGGGAGTGTGGGCCCGAACCCAAGAAAACCCGGGGGGGGTGGGCTACCCATGAAAACGGGATTTTGGGGGCCCGACCCCCGAAGAACGGGAGTTGGGGGTGACCCACGAAGAACGGGGTGTGGGCCCACCCACGAAAAAACGGGAGTGGGGGGCTTTAAACCCCTTTAAGACGGGGGTGTTGGGGTTTACCCACGAAGAAAAAGGGGGTGTTGGGGTGACCCACGAAGAACGGGGGTGTTGGGGTGCCCACGAAGAACGGAGTGTTTCTGACCCACGAAGAACGGGGGTGTGGCTGAAACCCCCGGAACGGGGGTGTGGGCTACCCACGAAGAAAGGGAGTGTGGGGTGACCCACGAAAACGGGGGTGTGGGCTGACCCCCGAAGAACGGGAGTGTGTGGCTGAAACCCCGAAGAACTTTAGTGTCGGCCTTTTTCCCACGAAGGGAAAGGGGGTGTGGGCTGATCCATGAAGAACGGGGGGTTTTTTCTGACCCCAAAGAAGAGCGGGAGTGTTTGGGGTGACCCACGAAGAACGGGGGTGTGGGGGTGAACCCACGATGAACAGGGGTGTGGGCTGAACCCACGAGAAGGGGGTGTGGGGCCCGACCCCCGAAGAACGGGATGTGGGTTTACCCCGAAGAACGGGTGTGTGGGCTGACCCACGAAGAACGGGAGTGTGGGCCCGACCCATGAAAAAAAGGGGGTGTGGGGTGACCCACGAAGAACGGGAGTGGGGCTGAAACCCCCGAAAGCTAGGGTGGGGAGGGTGGGCCCCCACGAATAAAAGGGAGTGGGGCTGACCCACGAAGAGCGGGGTTTTTTGGGGTGACCCAAACCCAAAAACGGGGGTGTGGGGGAAACCCCCGAAGAACGGGGGGTGGGAGCGCCCCCGAAGTAAAGGGAGTGTGGCTGAAACCCCTGAAGAGCGGGGGTAAGGGCTTTACCAACGAAGAACGGGAGTTTGGCTGACCCAAGAAGAACGCGGTGTGAGCTGACCCCCAAAGAACGGAGTGGGGGCTGAACCATGAAAACGGGAGTATGGGGTTTACCCACGAAGAACGGGTGTGGGGTGACCCCCCGAAGAACGGGAGTGTGGGGGTTACCCCCCGAAGAACGGGGGGTGGGGTTTATTTCCCTGAAGGGAAAGGGGAGTGTGGGCTGAACCCCCGAAGAACGGGGGTTTTTGGCTGACCCCCCGAAGAACGGGAAGTGGGGGTTGACCCACGATAACGGAAGTGTGGGCTGATCCATAAAAACGGGGTTTTGGGGTGACAACCCCAAAAACGGGAGTGAGGCTTTACCCACGAGAAAAGGGAAGGGAGGGGTGACCCACCAAGAAGGGGGTGGGGGGCTGACCCACGAAAAAAATGGAGTTTGGGGTGACCCATGAAGAACGGGAGTGGGGCTGACCCACAAGAATGGGGTGGGTTACCCACGAAGAACAGGGGGTGGGCTGACCATGAAGAACGGAAATGGGGGGCTGACCAACGAAGAACGGGGGTGTGGGGGACCCACGAAGAACGGGGGTGTGGGCTTACCCCCGAAGAAAGGAAAGGGGGGCCCCCCCACGAAGAAGGGGGGGGTTTGGGGTTTACCAAAGAAGAACGGGAAATGTGGGGTGAAACCCCCAAGAGGGGGGAGTGTGGGGCCCGACCCACAAGAACGGGACTGTGGGCTGACCCATGAAGAACGGGAGTGTGGGCTGACAAATGAAGAACGGGAGTGTGGGCTGACCCACGAAGAACAGGAGTGTGGGCTGACCCACGAAGAAAGGGAAAAGGGGCCAAACCCCCGAAGAAAGGGAGTGTGGGCTGATCCATGAAGAACGGGAGTGTGGGCTGACCCACGAAGAACGCGAGTGTGGGCTGACCCACGAAGAACGGGAGTGTGGGCTGAACCCACGATGAACGGGAGTGTGGGCTGAACCCACGAAGAATGGGTGTGGGCTGACCCCGAAGAACGGGGGTGTTGGGGGTGATCCACGAAGAAAGGGAGTGTGGGCTTACCCCGAAGAACGGAGTGTGGGGTGACTCCCCGAAAAAAGGGAGTGGGGGCTGACCCACGAAAAAAAAGGGAAAGGGTTGGGTGACCAAACCCAAGAGGGAGTGTGGGGTGGGCCCACAAGAACGGGGGTGTGGGCTGACCCACGAAGAACGGGAAATGTGGGGTGACCCCACGAAGAATTGGGGGTTGGGTTACCAACGAAAAAACAGGGGTGTGGGCTGACCCCCTGAAGAACGTGAGTGTGGGCTGTCCCATGAAGAACGGGGGTGTTTGGGTGACCCACGAAAAGGGAGTGTTTGGGTGACCCACGAAGAATGGGAGTTGGGCTGACCCCCCGAAGAGCGGGAAGGGGGGCAAACCCCCAAGAACGGAAGTGTGGGCTGACCAAAGAAGAGCGGGAAATTTTTGGGCCCAACCCCCCAAGAACGGGAATTTTGGGGTAACCCATGAAAAAAGGAGTGTGGGGTGACCCATGAAGAAAAAGGGGTGTGGGCTGACCCCCGAAGAACGGGGGTGTGGGCTGACCATGAAAACGGGTTTGGGGTGACCTACAAGAGGCGGGAGTGTGGGCTGACCCACGAAAAAAGGGAGTGTGGGCTGAACCCACGATGAACGGGGGTTGGGCTTTAACCCCCCGAAAAACGGGGGTTTAGGGCTGACCCACGAAGAACGGGGAAATGGGGTTGACCCACGAAAAACGGATGTGTGGGGGACCCACGAAGAACGGGAGTGGGGGCTGACCCATGAAAAAAAGGAGTTGTGGGGTGACCCAGAAGAACGGGGGTTTTGGGGGACCCACGAAGAATGGAGTGTTTGGGTTGGGCCCCCGAAAACAGGAGTGTGGGCCCGACCCCTGGAAAAAACGGGAGTGTGGGCTGACCCACGAAGAACGGGAGTGTGGGGGGGGACCCACGAAGAAACGGGGGGTGGGGGGCTGACCCACGAAGAAAGGGGGTGTGGGCTTCCCCAAAGAAGAACAAAGGGGTGTGGGGGGACCCATGAAAACTGAGTGTGGCTGCCCATGAAAGAACGGGAGTGTGGGGTGACCCACGAAGAACGGGAGTGTGGGCCGACCCACCCAAGAATGGGAGTGTGGGGGGTGACCCACGAAGAGCGGGAGTTGGGGGGACCCACGAAAAAACGGGGAATGTGGGCCCAAACCCAAAGAAGAGCGGGAGGGGTGGGCCCAAACCCCCAAAGAAAGGGGGGTGGGGTAACCCTAAGAACGGGGTGTGGGGTGGGCCCATGGGAAAACGGGAGTGTGGGCGACCCCCCGAAGAACGGGGGTTTTGGGCTGACCCACGAAGAACTTTTAGCGGCTTACCCCGAAGAACGGGGGTGTGGGGTGAAACCCTGAAAAACGGGAGTTTGGGGTGACCTAAGAAGAGCGGGGGTGTGGGCTGACCCCAAAGAAGAAAAGGGAGTGGGCGAACCCACGATGAACGGGGGTGTGGGGTGAACCCCCCAAAGAAAGGGAGGTGGGCGAAACCCCCGAAGAACGGGAGTGTGGGTTTTACCCACGAAAAACGGAAAGTGTGGGCTGACCCCCGAAAAACGGGGGTTTTGGGCGACCCATGAAAAACGGGGGAGTGGGGTGACCCACGAAGAACGGGAGTTGGGGGGCTGAACCCCCGAAAAAGCTAGGGTGTGGAAAACTTTTTCCCGAAAAAACGGGAGTGGGGCTGACCCAAAAAGAGCGGGGGTTTTGGGGTGACCCCCGAAGAACGGGGGGTTTTGGGGGGACCCATGAAAACGGGGGTGTGGGGTGACCCATAAGAACGGGGGTTTTGGGCCCACCCAAAGAAAACGGGATGTGGGGCTGTCCCCATAATACGGGAGTGTGGGCTGACCCAGGGAAGGGGCGGGAGTAGGGGGTGACCCACGAAAAAACGGAGTTTTTGGGGTTACCCCCCGAAGAAAAGCCCCAGTGTGGCTGACCCATAAAGAACGGTAATTTTGGGGGGGAACCATAAGAACGGGAGTATGGGCTACCCACGAAGAACGGGGGGGCTGACCCCCCCGAAGAACGGGAGTGTGGCTTACCCACGAAGAAAGGAGTGTGGGTTAACCATGAAGAACGGGGGTGTGGGGGTGAAACCCCCGAAGAACGGGGGGTTTTGGGGTGACCCACAAAAAGGGGGTGTGGGTTGACCCACCCAGAAAGGGAAATGGGGCGAAACCCCCGAAGAACGGGAGTGGGGGGCCCGACCCTTTAAGAACGGGGGTGTGGGGCCCGACCCCCAAGAAAAAGGGGGTGGGGTGCCCCACGAAGAACGGGAGTGTGGGCTGATCCACGAAGAACGGGATTTTGGGGTGACCCACGAAGAACGGGGGTTTTTGGCTGAACCCACGAAGAAAAGGAGTGTTTGGGGTGAACCCACGAGGAACCCGGGGGGTTGGCGACCCCCCGAAAAAACGGGGGTGGGGGTTGACCCACGAAAAGGGAAATTGGGCTGGGCCCACGAAGAACGTGAGTGGGGGGCTGAACCCCCCAAAAACGGGAGTTTTGGGCTGACCCCCCGAAGAACGGGAGTGTGGGCTGACTCCCCGAAAACGGGGGTGTGGGCTGATCCCCGAAAAAGGGAGTGTGGGGTGAAACCCCGGAAAAACGGGAGTTTTTGGGCTGACCCCGAAGAACGGGTGGTTGGGGTTTACCCCCAAGAACGGGGGGTGGGCTTACCCACGAAGGGAAAGGGGGGTGAACTGACCCCCTGAAAAACGGGGGTGGGGCTGAACCATGAAGAACCCGGGGGTGTGGGGTAACCCCCGAAAACGGGGGGTGTGGGGTGACCCAGAAGAACGGGAGTGTGGTCGACCCATGAAGAAAGGGAGTTTGGGCTACCCACGAAAAAACGGGAGTGTGACTACCCACAAGAAAGGGGGTGTGGGTTTTTACCCACGAAGAACGGGAGTGTGGGCTGACCCACGAAGAACGGGAGTGTGGGCTGACCCACGAAGAACGGGAGTGTGGGCTGACCCACGAAGAACGGGAGTGTGGGCTGACCCATGAAGAACGGGAGTGTGGGCTGACCCATGAAGAACGGGAGTGTGGGCTGACCCACGAAGAACGGGAGTGTGGGCTGACCCATTAAAACGTTTAAATGTGGGCTGCCCCAAAAGAACCGGGAGTGTGGGCTGACCCACGAAGAACGGGAGTGTGAGCTGACCCACGAAGAATGGGAGTGTGGGCTTACCCCCGAAGAACGGGAGTGTGGTTTTTGCCCATGAAGAACGGGAGTGTGGGCTGACCCACGAAGAACGGGAGTGTGGGTTAACCCCCGAAGAACGGGAGTGTGGCTGACCCACGAAGACGGGAGTTTGGGCTGCCCATGAAGAACGGTAGTGTGGGCCCGACCCAGGAAACCGGGGGTGTGGGCTGACCCAAAGAAGAAGGGAGTGTGGGCCGACCCCTGAAGAACGGGAGGTGGGCCCGCCCCCTGAAGAACGGGAGTGTGGGCTGACCCCGAAGAAAGGGGGTGGGGAGCTGATTCCCCCGAAGTTTGGGGGTGTGGGCTGACCCACGAAAAAACGGGAAATGGGGCTTACCCACGAAAACGGGAGTGTGGGCCCCAAAACCCAAGAACGGGGGTTTGGGCTTTCCCATTAAGAACGGGAGTGTGGGGGGTTCCCATGAAAACGGGAGTGTGGGCTGACCCACAAGAACGGGAGTGTGGGCTGACCCCCGAAAACGGGAAATGGGGCTGACCCACGAAGAGGGGGATGTGGGCTGACCCACGAAGAGCGGGGGTGGGGACTGACCCACGAAGAGCGGGGGTGTGGGCTGACCCAAGAAGAAAGGGGGTGTGGGCGACCCCCCGAGGAGCGGGAGTGTGGGCTGAAAACCCCCAAAAAAACGGGATGTGAGCTGACCCCTGAAGAACGGAGTTGGGGTGAAACCCCCGAAGAACGGAAGTGGGGGCTGACCCACGAAAACCGGGAGTGTTGGGGCTGACCCAATTTTAAGAACGGGATGTGGGCTAACCAGAAGAATGGGAGTGTGGGCTGACCCACGAAAACGGGATTTTGGGCTGACCCTTTAAGAACGGGAGGGTGATCTGAAACCCCTGAAGAACGGAAATGTGGGCTGACCCATGAAGAAAAAGGGGGTGTGAGCTGACCCCCCGAAGAACGGGGGGTGTGGGTTTTTACCCCCGAAGAACGGAGTGTGGGGTTTACCCACGAAGAACGGGGGTGTGGGCTGACCCCCGAAGAAAAGGGGGTGGAGCGACCCATGAAGAACGGGATGTGGGGGAACCCTAAGAACCCGGGGTGTGGGGTGACCCCCGAAGAAAACGGGAGTGTGGGTTTTTCCCCCGAAGACGGGGGTGTGGGCTCCCCCTTAAGCCCGGGAAATGTGGTCTTACCCCATGAAGAACCCGGGGTGTTTGGCTCACCCACGAAGAACGGGAATGTGGGCCACCCATAAGAACGGTAGGTGGTCCCGACCCAAAGAAAACGGGAAATGTGGGCTGACCCCCGAAAAACCCCGGGGTTTTATCTACCCACGAAAAATGGAGGTGAGCGACCCACGAAGAACGGGGGGTGGGGCTGACCCACAAGAAAGGGGTGTGGGGTTACCCAAGAAGAAAGGGAGTGTGGGGGTGAAACCCCCGAAGAAAGGGGGTGTTGGGGTTACCCCCGAAAACGGGAGTTTGGGCTTACCCCAAGAAGAACGGGAGTGTTTGGGGGGCCCATGAAGAACGGGAGTGGGGGGCTTTACCCACAAGAACGGGAGTTTGGGGTGACCCACGAAGAACGGGAGTGTTTGGGTTAAACCCCCGAAGAACGGGGGTTTTGGGCTGACCCACGAAAAAACGGGATTGGGGGGCTGACCCACGACGAACGGGAGTTTTATTATTAAATTTTTATTATTATTATTATTATTTTTAAATTTTTATTATTATTATTATTGTTTTGAAAATTTTTTTTTTTAATTTTCGTCTTTTTTTCAATCTGTTAAAATTTTGATTGTTAATTTTTGTTTTTTATTGGGGGCACTGTAAACCCTTTTGAGTTTTAGAGCTTAGTTGGATTGTGCTAAAAATTTTTATTATTAGTATTTTATTACCCCTCTTTATCCCCCCTTTGTTATTGCCTTCAATTTTTTCTCGTATTTTTGCGTTTTTTTTCATTTATTTATTAATTTCTGGGTTTCCTTTTTTTTTTTTTTGGCAGCTTTTTTACGCATTTCTTGTGGGTTTCAGTTTTTTAGCATTGGGAACTATTGAACGTTTTTCCCTTTTTTTTTCGTTGCTTTGTCTCTATTAATTTATATCGTCTTCAGTTCCGTTTGATTTAAATTTCTGCTATTTTCATTTCTTGTTCCCCTTCTTTTTGATCACGGGCTTTAATTTTCTGATATTAAAGGGCCCGGGGGGACGCATAAGACATCGTTTTTGGTTTAAAATTTAAACGTGGGGAAAAAAATTTTCTAGTAACGTTTTAATTAAAACCTATAATGCTTCATGGGTCTTCATTACTAGTATGGTCTTTATTACTGCTATGGTCTTTATTGCTGCTATTGTTTTTATTGCTGCTATGGTCTTTATTGCTGCTATTGTCTTTATTACTGCTATGGTCTTTATTGCTGCTATTGTCTTTATTGTGCTATGGTCTTATTGCTGCTATTGTCTTTATTACTGCTATGGTCTTTATTACTGCTATGGTCTTTATTACTGATTTGGTCTTTATTGCTGCTATTGTCTTTATTACTGCTATGGTTTTTATTGCTGCTATTGTCTTATTACTGCTAGGGTTTCTTTATTATGCTATGGTTTTTTATTGATGCTATGGTCTTTATTACTGCTATGGTCTTTATTACTGCTATGGTCTTTATTGCTGTTATGGTCTTTATTACTCCTATGGTCTTTATTGCTGCTATGGTCTTTATTACTGCTATGGTCTTTATTACTGGCATGGTCTTTATTACTGCTATGGTCTTTATTGCTGCTAGGGTGAAAGTTAAGATACTTGTGCAACATCTGGTTATCTTTATTGTAGACGTTTCGCCATCCAGTGGCTTTATCAATACAGATAAAGCCACCGGATGGCGAAACGTCTACTATAAAGATAACCAGATATTGCACAAGTGTCTTAACTTTCATCTTGTCGGTATTTTATACCTGTCTTGCACAACTTGTCAGGCACTGCAACATCATGGTATCTTGGTTCAGAGGACATCTACTAGACCTTCTTCACGGCTGCTACAAGTAGCCCATCATGTTGGGAAGGACCTACTTCCACTGGGGAATCCCACCTACCAGTGTCTACGCCCTTGTCTGCTACACGTCCTTACTCACTGACGCCTATATAAGCGCCAGTCTCCTTGCCTCTGCTTCAGAATCTCTACGACTACGGTGCTCTAAACACCACCTCCAAGGCTGAGGGGCTGATTACCTCATCTTTTGTATATAGGTCTTCAGTTTTCTTATTATGTCCAAAGAATCTGTATTGATAAAGCCACTGGATGGCGAAACGTCTACTATAAAGATAACCAGATGTTGCACAAGTATCTTAACTTTCATCTTGTCGGTATTGTATACCTGTCTTGTACTGCTGGGGTCTTTATTACTGCTATGGTCTTTATTACTGTTGTGCTCTTTATTACTGTTATGGTCTTTATTCCATGGTCTTTATTACTGTTATGGTCTTTATTGCTGCTATGGTCTTTATTGCTACTATGGTCTTTATTGCTACTATGGTCTTTATTACTGCTATGGTCTTTATTACTGCTATGGTCTTTATTGCTGCTATGGTCTTTATTGCTACTATGGTCTTTATTGCTGCTATGGTCTTTATTGCTGCTATGGTTTTTATTGCTGCTATGGTTTTTATTGCTGCTATGGTCTTTATTACTGCTATGGTCTTTATTACTGCTATGGTCTTTATTGCTGCTATGGTTTTTATTGCTGCTATGGTCTTTATTGCTGCTATGGTCTTTATTGCTGCTATGTCTTTATTGCTGCTATGTCTTTATTGCTGCTATGGTCTTTATTGCTGCTATGTCTTTATTGCTACTATGGTCTTTATTGCTATGGTCTTTATTGCTGCTATGTCTTTGTTGCTACTATGGTCTTTATTGCTGCTATGTCTTTATTGCTACTATGGTCTTTATTGCTGCTATGTCTTTATTGCTACTATGGTCTTTATTGCTGCTTTTGGTCTTTATTGCTGCTATGTCTTTATTGCTACTATGGTCTTTATTGCTGCTATGTCTTTATTGCTACTATGGTCTTTATTGCTGCTATGGTCTTTATTGCTACTATGTCTTTATTGCTGCTATGTCTTTATTGCTACTATGGTCTTTATTGCTGCTATGGTCTTTATTGCTACTATGGTCTTTATTGCTGCTATGGTCTTTTATTGCTATATGGTCTTTATTGCTGCTATGGTCTTTATTGCTACTATGTCTTTATTGCTGCTATGTCTTTATTGCTGCTATGGTCTTTATTGCTACTATGGTCTTTATTGCTGCTATGGTCTTTATTGCTACTATGTCTTTAATTGCTACTATGGTCTTTATTTTACTATGGTCTTTATTGCTGCTATGGTCTTTATTGCTACTATGGTCTTTATTGCTGCTATGATCTTTATTGCTACTATGGTCTTTATTGCTGCTATGGTCTTTATTGCTGCTATGGTCTTTATTGCTACTATGGTCTTTATTGCTGCTATGTCTTTATTGCTACTATGGTCTTTATTGCTACTATGGTCTTTATTGCTGCTATGTCTTTATTGCTACTATGGTCTTTATTGCTGCTATGTCTTTATTGCTGCTATGGTCTTTATTGCTACTATGGTCTTTATTGCTACTATGTCTTTATTGCTACTATGGTCTTTATTGCTACTATGGTTTTATTGCTGCTATGGTCTTTATTGCTACTATGGTCTTTATTGCTACTATGGTCTTTATTGCTACTATGGTCTTTATTGCTGCTATGGTCTTTATTGCTACTATGGTCTTTATTGCTACTATGTCTTTATTGCTACTATGTCTTTATTGCTACTATGGTCTTTATTGCTACTATGGTCTTTATTGCTACTATGGTCTTTTTTGTGCTATGGTCTTTATTGCTACTATGGTCTTTATTGCTGCTATGGTCTTTATTGCTACTATGGTTCTTTATTGCTACTATGGTCTTTATTGCTACTATGGTCTTTATTGCTGCTATGGTCTTTATTGCTACTATGGTCTTTATTGCTACTATGGTCTTTATTGCTACTATGGTCTTTATTGCTGCTATGGTCTTTATTGCTACTATGGTCTTTATTGCTACTATGTCTTTATTGCTACTATGTCTTTATTGCTACTATGTCTTTATTGCTGCAATGGTCTTTATTGCTACTATGGTCTTTATTGCTACTATGTCTTTATTGCTACTA
>NC_069437.1:21650967-21723467 GCF_026875155.1 Cherax quadricarinatus | reverse complement strand
CACACACACACACACACACACACACTCGCACACTCGTACATACACATTTGACTTGGCCTCAGTGTTGGCTGTGCTGCCGGTATGCTAGTTAGTGATGAACCCGCAACAGTGATGTGCTGAGAGTCAGCTGATGACCAGTGCTAGAGCAGCAGTGGAGATGCTTCGTACACCACGACCAGAGTGAGAGTGCAAGCGTTATTACTTCAAGATTTACTCAAGTGCGTGTGAAGTACGTGGGTCGTGTATGGCGGATACAAGTTGATAGTCGAGTGCCATAAGCAGTTTGTGTTGATAAAGAGTGTCTCACTGTAGTCTGTGGTCCACGAGATGAATAATCTGGTGGAAATATTATTGTGTAACCTGCATAGAGGCCTGGATGGTGCCACATATTGCCAACGAAGGGAGGACGACCCACATTGTGATAAGCAAGGGTATTGCTCTCTATGAACGTCAGGCCTTATCTGCTTATCAGCGGGAGGGCGCAAGTTGTGTCAGCGGTGTTGTCCTGCACCACCACAACGGCTTGGCCTGCAGCCTGCCATCGCTAGATAAGGATTATATTATTACGGCTGACATCATCGTCATCAACATCATCCTCATCATGGCACTAAGGTAAGTTGCAGCCTGCAGAGAATGTTGAGTGCATCAGCAGTACTTGTGGACTAGTTCACCCAGAGTGAATGGCATAGTTTATTCCTCTCCTTTGGGGAAAATAATTTACATTCACATTTCCGCTTTGCGATCTGGAGGTTAAATTTTTTCCTCGCTAACATGGATGTCATTGGGCAGTAAGTGGGTGCCATCTCACGAGGGGTGGCACTCGCTGCCGGGAGACCAGGTCAGGTTCACATCATGCTGCAAAATGTTTAAATCTGCCGCCACAGGGGTGAATAGCCTTGGTGATGGCGCGCGTGGTGGCAGCCACCTCTCAGCAGCTCTGCTACACCTGTCCCACTCACACTCCCGACCTTCACCAATACCGTGCTTACCTACATTTCTTTACTTCGTTGGCTTACCTAATTCCACAGTCATGAAGCCTACGACCTACCCTGTGCTTGAAACATACAAGCTTCAGGTTTATGTGGCTCGGTTGAGAGCAAACTCAGCTCACTCGATCACTGAATTTTTTTGTGTTATCTTAGGTTCTCTACTGCTATGTATGATAATCTATGTAACTGTATTTGTGTATACCTGAATAAACTTACGCATCGAGTGTCCATGGTTCGATCCTCGGCATGGGTGAAAACGTTGGACATGTTTCCTTACACCTGCTGCTCCTGTTCATACATAGCCGTAGAGAACCTTAGAAAGCCCAAAAATTTCAGTAGCTCTGGTGGATTGGTGGCTAAAGCTCCCGCTTCACACGGCGAGGGTCTGGGTTTGATTCCCAGCCAGGGTAGAAACATTGGGCGTGTTTCTTTACACCTGTTGTCTATGTTCACCCATCAGTAAAATGGATACCTGGGTGTTAGTCGACTGGTTTGAGTCGCATCCTGGGACACTAACCTAATTTGCCCGAAATGCTATGCATAACAAGGGGCTTTCTATATAGTAGTATGTCACTGATGTCAGCTAAGACTGTATACCTTGTACATGTACTTGTAGTAAATAAAGATATTATTATTATGTCCCTGGATGCTAGTCGACTATTGTGGGTCGCCTCCTGGGGGAAAAGATTATAGCTCTAGACTGGAAATAAGACGGTCCTCGATGACGCACTGTTTTTACTGGGTTATCCTGAGTGGCTAACCATCCGGGTTAAAAACCCGAACAAAATCTTATTTTATCTCAACTTAGTGCTTATACAGTACACTCAAGTGCACCGATCTGTGGATGTACATGAAAATAATTGTATATATATATAAATATATATATATATATAAAAATATATATAAATTAAAATAGATATATATATATATATATATATATATATAAAATATATATATATATTAGATAGTCGAGGAAGCGTAGCCTTTCCCTGAGTGGGGGTTCCTTGATGCAAGTGAGGGGCTCTTGATCCAGAGAACTGGACACCATGCCTCCTTGAATCGAACTTCAATGCCTCTCTTCTTACAACACTGGTGCTGCATGACCCCAGCGGGGTTTAGAGCTGCCCATCCATGAGAGACAATAATATTGAAAATCAATGCACTTTACCCTACTGACGTGACTGACAAAACTGCTTGAGTTTTTCATATTACGAGATGCGATTCGTGTTAAAAATCAGAACAGACGTTTAACGAGACGTGATACACAAGTTTGAATCGGAACTAGAATACCACCAAACGTTTAACTTTCGTAATACATAAGTTTAAATCGGAACTAGAATACCAACAGACGTTTAACTAAACGTAATACATAAGTTTGAATCGGAACTAGAATACCATCAGACGTTTAACTTTCGTAATACACAAGTTTAAATCGGAATTAGAATACCACCAGACGTTTAACTAGACGTGATACACAAGTTTAAATCGGAACTAGAATACCACCAGACGTTTAACTAGACGTAATACATAAGTTTGAATCGGAACTAGAATACCATCAGACGTTTAACTTTCGTAATACACAAGTTTAAATCGGAATTAGAATACCACCAGACGTTTAACTAGACGTGATACACAAGTTTAAATCGGAACTAGAATACCACCAGACGTTTAACTAGACGTAATACATAAATTTTGATCGGAACTAGAATACCACCAGACGTTTAACTAGACGTAATATATAAATTTTAATCGGGACTAGAATACCCGCAGACGCTTAACTAGACGTATTGCGCAAGTTTTCGCGATCATTGGCAATATTTCCTAATGACTACCGAGTAGGAAGTGAGTATTAGTCAGTAATTCAGTGGCACTTTATGCAAGGAAGACTTTTATTTTATGATATTTCGCCCAAAGTGGAGGTATTATTCTCTACAGTGGGGACTTTATCTCCCACAGTGGGGTTTTTATCGCCATCAGTGGGGGCTTTATTCTCCCACAGGGAGGGTTTTATCGACCACAGTATGTGCTTTATTCGCCCACAGTGTGTACTTTATCGACCACAATGGGTGCTTTATTGACCACAATGGGTGCCTTGTCAACCACAGTGAGTGCTTTATTCGCCCACAGTAGGGACTATCACCCATAATGGAGTGTTTTATTCGCCCACAGTAAGGACTATCGCCCATAATGGAGTGTTTTATTCGCCCACAGTGGGTGCTTTATTCGCCCACAGTGGGTGCTTTATTCACCCACAGTGGGTGCTTTATTCACCCACAGTGGGTGCTTTATTCACCCACAGTGGGTGCTTTATCACCCACAGTGGTGCTTTATTCACCCACAGTGGGTGCTTTATTCACCCACAGTGGGTGCTTTTTTCACCCACAGTGGGTGCTTTATTCACCCACAGTGGGTGCTTTAAATTTACCCACAGTGGGCTTTATTCACCCACAGTGGTGCTTTATTCACCCACAGTGGGTGCTTTATTCAACCCACAGTGGTGCTTTATTCACCCACAGTGGGTGCTTTATTCACCCACAGTGGGTGCTTTATTCACCCACAGTGGGTGCTTTATTCACCCACAGTGGGTGCTTTATTCACCCACAGTGGGTGCTTTAATTCACCCACAGTGGGTGCTTTATTCACCCCCAGTGGGTGCTTTATTCACCCACAGTGGGTGCTTTATTCGCCCACATGGGGGCTTTATTCGCCCACAGTGGGTGCTTTATTCGCCCACAGTAGGTGCTTTATTCGCCCACAGTGGGTGCTTTATTCGCCCACAGTGGTGCTTTATTCACCCACAGTGGGTGCTTATTCGCCCACATGGGTGCTTTATTCGCCCACAGTGGGGGCTTTATTCGCCCACAGTGGGTGCTTTATTCACCCACAGTGGGTGCTTTATTCGCCCAAAAGTGGGGCTTTTATCACCCACAGTGGGTGCTTTATTCACCCACAGTGGGTGCTTTATTCACCCACAGTGGGTGCTTTATTCACCCACAGTGGGTGCTTTATTCACCCACAGTGGGTGCTTTATTCCCCCCACAGTGGGTGCTTTATTCACCCACATGGGTGCTTTATTCGCCCACAGTGGGTGCTTTATTCGCCCACAGTGGGTGCTTTATTCGCCCACAGTGGGTGCTTTATTCGCCCACAGTGGGTGCTTTATTCGCCCACAGTGGGTGCTTTATTCACCCACAGTGGGTGCTTTATTCGCCCACAGTGGGTGCTTTATTCGCCCACAGTGGGTGCTTTATTCGCCCACAGTGGGTGCTTTATTCACCCACAGTGGGTGCTTTATTTTGCCCACAGTGGGTGCTTTATTCACCCACAGTGGGTGCTTTATTCACCCACAGTGGGTGCTTTTTTCACCCCACAGTGGGTGCTTTATTCACCCACAGTGGGTGCTTTATTCACCCACAGTGGGTGCTTTATTCACCCACAGTGGGTGCTTTATTCACCCACAGTGGGTGCTTTATCGCTCACTGTGAGTGCTTTATTATCCACAATCGACCGCAGTGGGGCCTTTATTTTCAACAGTGGGGTTTATCGCCCACGCTCTACCTGGAAAGTGTTTTGGGGTCAACGCCCCCTGCCGCCCGGTCCATTACCAGGCCTCCTGGTGCATCCGGGCCTGATCAACTAGGCTGTTACTGCTGGCCGCAGGCAGTTCAACGCGCGAACCACAGCCCGGCTGGTCAGGAAATGATCTGCCATCTATTTACTTCCACTAATATATATATATATATATATATATATATATATATAAATATATATATTTTTATATATATATATATATATATTAAAATTATAATATATATATATATAATCAGGGGACCACCTGCTATTAGAATTATTATTATTATTGTTATTACTATTATTATTATTATTATTATTATTATATTTTATTTTAATTTCTTCTCATTGTTTTCAGAAAACTGACTTGAATTACTTTCCAGTATTTCGTTTTCTCGTTTTATGGGGGTGAAAGTCTGAGGTCGTTGACTCACCCCCAAATGAACCACAAGATTTTTTTTGTAACTGGGCGTGGAATGTTTTTTCTTAGTGTAGAAGATAACGACGGAATAAGACAATAAAATTTAAAACTTTCCTTTTTGTGACTGGCCCTAATATATATATAAGAGAGAGAGAGAGAGAGAGAGAGAGAGAAGAGAAGAGGAGAGAGGAGAGAGAGAGAGAGAGAGAGAGAGAGAGAGAGAGAGAGAGAGAGAGAAAGAGAGAGAAAGAGAGATAGTTTTAGAGAAATATGGGTTGTTGTATGCCATTTAGTTATTGTTTAAGGTGTTACTGCCCGAGACAGAGGGCCCTCCTTTAGGGCCTTGAGGATTGTCTCATCTAGACGGACAGTCACTACACAGCAACCTTATGCACGCTCACGTGCGCACTGCAGAGCGGAAGAGTGGGCACACATATTAGAACACCGGCATACACTGAAAGTTACTAGACACTATGTACACAACAGGGAAGAGGTGAAAAACTCCTGACTTTATTCGCCCATCAACGGCAATGGAACCTGATAAGATGTCGCCATAGACTCTGAAAAGGAGCAAATGTGCTGTCTGTACCACTAACTAAAATCTCCAAAGCAAAAGATACGGGACAGTTGGAAGAGATCTGGAAAACGGCGAGTATTGTCCCAGTATTTGAAATGGGAGACAGACACGAAAAGTTGAACTACAGACAAGCTTCTCTAACATGCATATCATGTAAGATAAACGCAGAAGAGTCATAGGGATGTCAGGGACTATTTCTTCAATTTCAGGGTCACCAAAAAGTGAAATGACCTGGACGAAGTAGTATCAGAGGCAGGTTCATACTGTATAGGTTTAAAAACAGGTATGACTGGACCCACGAGGCTTGTAGGGGTTGACTCTGTCAAGAGGCAAAGAATAGAACCCTGCAACCACAAATAGGAGAGTACAAATTGGTGAATCTACACACATGCACACGCTCATACGTACAGGCATGCGTGTGCGCACACACAAATACATTGTAAAACACAAAGTGAAACTTGAGAAAGTTTTAAACAGTATTTCCAGACTGGTGCTGGGTTGAGGAGAATGTGATATGAATAATAATAAAAAAACGATGTAGATCCATGCCTCGTGTCTCTGGAGAAACGAAAAGAAATAGATGGTGTGATCATGCAAAGAAAACATGATTGAATTTAGGTGAATCGCAGCTCAGTGGACCTGGCTGCAATTGCTGGCGAGTGAATGTATGAACTAGGCTCTTTGTACCTGTTACGCATGTTGGACCCTTTGTGAATATGTACTTGGGTATTGCCTGACGTGGGTGACATTCTGGTGGAAGTGATGGACGTATTCCTACGTTGGTTCGGTCTATGAAATGAGCTGAGGTAGGACAACAGCTCTTAAACTGTTCCGTCATCGGTGTACAAAAATACATCCAAATGTAATCCGTCCTCATACTTCGCAACTTTGAATTCGTAACATAGGGATTTAAGACGATTTCTCAACATGGATTAACCATATTAACCAGGTATAAATTCCAAAAAATGCATTGTCAAGACGATGGTCCTGACGATGGAACAGAAAACGGGGAACCAGGGACGAAGCGGAAATAGTTGATACATCACAAAAGCAACGTTCTGCTTTAGTGCCAACGTCGCTTTTTCTTGAATTATAGCGACAACTAGTGTTGTGTTAGGATATGTGACCGAATGAGTCACAGGGATATACAATAACAGTTCATTTCAGTGCAAAAGACTGAACTGGAACTATCTAGAATGAAATTTGCAGTAAGACGGTGGAAGTAGACTCACTTCAAGGGGCAGAAGAGCAATGACAAGTGTGTGAACGTCAGGAAGAGCTTACAGTAACAACGAGGTCGTCGAGTAACCGAACAGACATTTGAAAGAAATTCTCACTGAAATCTGAGCCGTCTTGATGTTGGTGAGGGGCTCTTGATCCAAGGAATTAGACCTGTCCTCGCTTTCCGTGGATCGAGTCTAATTATCTATTCCCCACGCGCTGTATGATCCTTTCGGGTTTTGTGCTGCCCAATGAAATTAGCAATACGGAATCTAGCACAAAACTAGAGAGCAAGAAATAGAGTAAACCAACATAAAATGGAAAAATATCCTGACGTTGCTTGAATGCATCAAAACAAAAGAAACTTGTTAGACTACCTACCTAGGTTATAAAAGAAAGGAGAAGCGCTATGTATCGCCATTAGAAAAAGTCTTCAGCGGGTCACTGGAGACACAGCAACTATCAGATATATGAAAATCAGTGAATGCTGGATTATTTACGCAAGGGATAGACAGAAAGCATTGAATTATTGACCAGTATCCTTGACATGTCTGATGTCCAAGGTAATAATCAAAAGAGAATGGTCGAGAACCTCAAAAACTGAGGATTTTTAAAAGACAGCCTGCACAGGTTCAGAGAGAAAAAAATCCCGTCCTGCAAACCTTTTGATTTTCTTTACAGAAAGGTGGCATAGATAAAGCAGGAAAGAGAAGGTTGGTGGACTGCATATTTCTGGATTGTAAGAAGGCAAAACTGGAGAAAGTACAGAGAAACTTCACTGCCCTTAAAAATTCAGTCAAATACCTAAATTATTGGGAACTCCTAAAATCTCTGGAAACCTAAAATCCCTGGAACATAGGCGAGAAAAATTAATCATAATTTACTCCTAGAAAATTCTGGAGGGATTAGTCCTAAATCTGCATCCTCATGAAAGCAACAGGCTTGGCAGATGGTGTGAATTGCCCCACTGGAGAGCAGGAGTGCAATGAGTGCAGTAAAAGATAATAGGTGTAAATGGGACCAAGACGTCTGAAGAACCTTCCTTCATACTTAAGGGGAATTGTTGACAAATTCCTATCCTCGAGAGGGTTCCGGATAAGTTGATGATTAACCGGGCTGCGGTGCTCACGTTGGACTGTGTGCGGCTAGGACCAACAGCCTGATCGATCAAGATATTAATCAGGAGGCCTGGTCTGGGACCGGGCTGCTGGGAAAGGGAAGGACAGTGACTCTGGAATCATCCTCAGGTAACCACACCAGAGACTCAGCCACTAAATCAAAAAAGTTATAAGGGTAAAAGCATAACAGATTGCATAGGAGACAAAGTGGTGTTCAGAAAGTTTCAAAATGGGCAGAGATGACAAGCGGGATCCCATAGGGATCAGTGCTGGAACCAATACTGATACTACTGTCTATCCTTCAACTTTTTTATTTGGGAGAAAATGCATGCTCGAGATTTTGCAATACGCCCCGTGCTACCTCCCGTTTTTGCCATCACATCTGGTAATTATACACACATATATAAGCTAGCGTAACCAAATCTAGCCTAATCTAATCAAATAAGGAATAACAAATATTTAAATGTCTGAAAATCTTGAGTGGGTATTTCGGAAAGTTAGCTTTTAAAAGCCTGAAAATTTTAGAAGGAAAATGCATTCAGAGAAGGGCACGAACGGTGTGCTTACTAAGACAACAAGAAGGAAGGAGGTACAATTGTTAAAGAAGTGTGTAATACAGAAGAATTGTTGGGACTGGCAGGGCAGCCGTGAGAGACTCTTAGTCTTGCAAGATCACTTTACGGGCCAGACGATGGGGCAGACGATACTCTGTACCCGTGACCTAGAATCTTGTGGTGTGAGAGTGCCTGTGAGGGCTGCGGCGGTGCCTTCCCTGGCACTGCCCTCGACGCCTCCTCCCTGACTCCCAGTTATCGCTGCTGCTGCAACGGTACACCACAATTGCTAGCCTTAGTCTACTCGTAAACTAACCGATTTGCGTTATAAGTGAATCTTATTCTGTGCAACTTGTGTATCTTGCTATCATAGTGAACTGAGGAAAAGTTACACGTGAAAAACTTTGGTGAATGAGACTCCAAATATTATGTTTTCATTTTAAACATGAAATAGTTAACGAAGCATTTAAGCCGATGGCAAAAATTTCATTGACATTTTCCTACCGATCTCGAAGCCATGAAATATCGTTTGTTGAAAACAAAGTGCCCAGAAAGTTTCACATGAAAAGCGGGAGATAATCTATATCCCCACTTCCACTTTGTTATAATAAGTGTATTTATGTATACCTTGTCTTTATAACAGACGATGTTCTCAGCATGCCCAAGAGAAATTACGTACACTTTCACCATGTTCAGGTGAGCTGACATTGCTTTCACCGTGCCCATGAAAGCTGACATTACTCTCATCCTTTCCACGTCAGCTGACCTGTACTCTCAGCTTGTTCAAATAAACTGGTCTGTACTTTCACAAAGCCCTGTTCAGTTTCCTTGTGTTTTGTTATTTTCGAGCAAACGCTGATGCTTTAAACGTTCTTGAGGCTAATGATAGTGTTAGCGACTGGGATCCTTGCATATCCACATCACCCCAGGCGCCCGCGGAAGTGTCTGATGGAAGTAGGAAGTGTGCCAGAATGGGAAAGTGTGCCACTAATAACGGAAAAAAGTACAAGACGGGAATGCCACTTAAGAATCTCATATTTCTTGTCTCACTACCTCAACCACTTACATCCTTTCACAGCATGATCGTCTTACTTACTGTCTCACAACCTGAGCTACTGTCTTCAAGACGAACAACACCAAAGGAATCTCTCACTCATCTTTTTAAGACGTGGTATTGATGTAAACTTGAACAAGTCACATCACCGAAGGCCAAAGTAAAACTTTTTCCTGCAACTATGTATAGCATAAAACACTCAATGTTTTATTTATTTTTGTTCTTAGATTTTTTTAACAAAACTTTGTAGCCAAGTGATTTACATTCTTTCGATTTAAAAAAAAAAAAAACAGGTTTTTATTGGTGTGACTTACATCATGGATTTGTGTTAGAGGATTTTTTTTATTAGTAACATAGTAAAACTAAGGAATCGTCTGAGGAATTTTACTGTTATTTCTAATAATGAATTCTGCCGATGGGTCATTCAGTCAGTTAGTCGTTCTGTCCCTCTCCTCCAGGTGCCTTCTGAGTTCACTTTCACACAACCCCCAGTTCGGACTGTTTACCTGACATTTCATGATTCCAGTTGACAAAGCAAGAAAGCTTCAAAGGTGACGAGACACTTCACTGCCACTTGCATTCTCGATTAGCCTTTGAAGTGTGTCTGACCTTACGTATTTTTACATCTGGCACTCCATGGTATGAAAAACTCTCACACTCAATATTTTTTTTTTACCCTTCAGTATTATAATTCGTAATTGCTTTTGAAAACAATAGGTTATTATTTTGACTATCTTGTTTGATTGTATTTTTTATACAAGATATTTCGGCGGAGGATACACTGAGTAGCCTCATATACATCGTTTTAGGTCATCTTCGGATCAATGAGATTTTTTGGCCTCTCTAGATTACAGGTTTTACTTTGACAGTTATTTAAGTATTAATTTCCTTGAATGTCTGTTAGTCGTGCACTCTGTCATTTCCTCAATTAATACTGCGCAGTAATGGCGCTGCGTGTTGGACCTTGGCTCTCTCGTATGACGTAGTTGTGCACAGCAAAGGAAGAGTGCACCACGCCTGCCCTTACTCTCCCCGTGTGCTCTAATGAACGGACCGACGTGGCCGACCTCTACTGTCAATTCCCCTGCATATACGGCTGCTGGGTAAAAGGGAATCATAGACGACGGTTAAAAGATTCAACACTTTAGTTGTGGCTGGAAACTACTCATGTTCATGCGCTGGTCTTATCATGGGATAGTGTGCGGTAAGTGATGACTTCGGTACAGGGAGCAGTGTGCTTTCGGGAAGATGTAAGCAGTGCCGTGGTTATGGGTTCTGTGAGAGTGAGTGGAAATACAAAAGAACTGTCGGTAAATATTTATTCACCGTGAAAGTAGTAAACAGACTACGTTTAGAGACTACCAGTTACGAAGTGCTGGAACTTTAAATGTTTCTTGTTATGTTCATTCTCGTGTGTGATTTAATTATTGACGTGTAAGTGAAAGGTACAGGGAAAGTGCCATTGAGTTATATATATATACAAAGGAAGGCCTACCCTACTGTTTTATGACTGACATACATATTTTGGCCCTTTGATAACTATCGCACATTGAGCTGAAGAAATATGTTAGCGAAGTATCTACATCTGCCCAGAAACTTATCCTGTAGGAAACATTGTTGTGCGCCCGCCACCAACTCTCAAAATATGGCGGCATGACTTTGGACAATAGTATATACAATGCGGTACGACCTTGACAGATAGTAAATGTAGTGGTACGACACTGGACGATAGTAAATGTGGCGGTGCGTCCATAAATGGCTATACTGTATGTATATGGCCATATGATTTTGGATGCTAGTAAATATGACAGTACGACCTTGAACGATAGGAAATATGGCGGTACGAACTTGGATGATAGCATACAAGGCGGTACAGCAATGGATCATAGTGCATGTGGTGGCACACCTATGGACGGCAGTATGCATGGAAGTACAACCTTAGACGACAATATACATTGCGGTACAACAATAGACAACATAGCTGTACGATTTTTCACAACAGTATATATGCAGACACGACCTTGGATGACGGTATACATGACAGAACGATCTTGGACGAGAGGATCACTGTTACATGACGCTACTAAAGCCTTTATCACTGGTCTTTCTAAACTGTAAGGTTATTAAGGGAGGAAATTAGAAGGAGAAATATTAGGATATGGCCTCCTGTCTGAGAAAAGGTGTGTGATCAAAGGAATTTTATCTCAGACATAAATTCTAGTTGACGAGGAAGTTTCTCCCTCGGCAGTGTCGTTATGGATAGTTCCTGAGACGTGGCTCAGGTGTCACCTGGATAATGTTTTTCAATCAGTGCCTCGAAAAAAACGTGTTGAACTACAGAGTGCGTGAAAGAAAACGACTTGACGATGTAGAACTAGAGAGTGCAGATGATAAAACGACGTTAATGATACTGAAATACATATAAACGGAAGGAGTGATGTTAATGATGCAACAGATAAAACGGCTAGCGATGTCGCTGAACAAGAGCGCAGTAAATAAAAACGTCTTTGCTGATGTCGTTGACTAATATAATGATAAAACTGTAGCATATTTCAAAGAACATAGTGAGTAAGTGAAGATATACTCTCTGCATACACTGGTGAGGAAAGCGATGTAACAGACTGAAGGAAAAGAACAGTGTCGTCTATCACTTGGTGCCTTCCTTCGAGGGCAGGAAAGGCGCTCTTGCTATCTAGTCCTGGCCAGCTGATACCTGCTGCCTACCGGGCCGACCAGCTGCTGCCTGCTGTCTTCTGGGCCAGACAGCGAGTTCATTAGCTGATTCCTCCTATGAGTGGGCCTTCTAGATGCTGCCTACTGCCTAGCGGGCTGGTCAGTAGCCAGGGGTTCCGCTGAGATGGGCAAGGCTAAGCGTCCAGGAAGACTGCTTAATTATTTTTCTTCGTGCTGTGAAGATGGCAGGAATAAGTGTGAAGGTCTGATCCCCAGCCCCAGTTATGAGGTAAGCCACTGAATGTTATATAACAAACTGCGGCTAGCCGGGGATCAAACTCGTGTGGTTTTGCCCGCCTCCTGGAAAGCAAGTCAAAACTCAAGATCGTTCTAACCACTCGCTTCTCAGGAGGCGGGCTAAAACAGCGCGGATTCGATCCCTGGCTAGCCGCAGTTTGCTATTGCTAAAATGCCACTTGTTCGTAGTTCCAATATATTATATATATATATATATATATATATATATATATATATATATATATATATATATATATATATATATATATATATACAAAAACAACCACAGGGGAGCCTCTCGTGTTGCAATCAACACATCATCAGGAGTGTGCAAAATTGCAGAAAAGGGAGGATGTCCAAGCAAGTACGATACCAAAGGACGTCTTCACTTCGCTCCAGTGAAGACATCCTTTGGTAACGACTTGCTTGGACGTCCTCCTCTTTTCTGCAATTTTGCAAGTTCCTGATGATGTGTTGATTGCAACACGAAAGACCTAGACCTATCATTCTACTCTCCCCCCCCCGTGGTTGTTTTGCATCCTGTATCGCTTGGTTTGCGATATTTGCATACTATGCATGTATATATATATATATATATATATATATATATATATATATATATATATATGTATATATTTATGTATTGATGTGTGTGTGTGTGTTGTGTGTTGTGTGTGTGTGTGTGTGTGTGTGTGTGTGTGTCGTGCCGCATAGGTAAAACTTGCGATTTTGGCTTAAGTAGCAACGCTCTTCTTGCCGAATAAGTCAAGCGAAAATTTGTGTATGCAATAATTTCGCAAAAATCGTTCTGAACCTAACGAAAAAATGTATTTCATTGTGTTTGTTTATTATTAAATTATTGTAAACTTACCTAAAATATATTTAGTTTGATTAGGCTAAATTAAATTGAGCTTGTTATAATAAAGTTAGGTAAGTTTTCCAAGGTTCTTTTGGTACAAAATTATTAATTTTTACATTAACATAAATGAAAAAATATACCTTTAAACGTATAAGAGAAAATTTTAGCCGGTTTTCCTGAATCCCTTCACAAAATATTACCCTGCTCACACTCCAACAACTCGTCAGGTCCCAAAAATTATTCGTCAGCATTCACTCCTATCTAACACGCTCAGGCACGCTTGCTGAAAGTCCAAGACCCTCGCCCACAAAACCTCCTTTACCCCTTCCCTCCAGCTTATTCGAGGACGACCCCTACCCCGCCTTTCTTCCCCTACAGATTTAAATGTTCTCCAAGTCATTCCACTTTGTTCCATTCTCTCTTAATCACCAAACGACCTCAACAACCCCTCTTCAGCTCTTTGACTAATACTCTTAGTAATTACACACCTCCTCTGCATAATATTTACACCACACATTGCCCTATGACGACATCTCCACTGCCCCCAGCCGCCTCCTCGCTGCAGTATTTACAACCCAAGCTTCACACCCATATAAGAGTGTTGGTACCGCTATACTTTCGCACATTCCCTTCTTTGCGTCCATGGATACCGTTTTTTTCTCCACAGATACGTCAACACACCACCTACCTTTTTTCCTTCATCAATTCTATGGTTAACCTAATCCTTCATAAACCCATCCGCTGAAAAGTCAACTCCCAAATATTTTGAAAACTTTCACTTTTTCCATACTCCTTTCCTCCAGTGTGATATCCAATTTTTCTTTATTTAAATCGCTTGATACCCTCATCACCTTACTCTTATCTATGTTCACTTTCAACTTTCTACCTTTACACACTCTCCTAAACTCGTCCACTAACCTTTGCAACTTTTTTTTTTTTAGAATCTCCCATAAGCACAGTATCATCAGCAAAAAAGCAACTATGTCAATTCCCATTGTGTATTTGATTCCCCATAATTTAATCCCACCCCTCTCCCGAACACCCTAGCATTTACTTCTTTTACGACCCCATCTATAAATATATTAAACAAGCATAGTGACATTACACATCCCTGTCTAAGACCTACTTTTACCGGGAAGTAGTCTCCCTCTCTTCTACACACCCTAACCTGAGCCTCACTATCCTCATAAAAGCTCTTTACATCATTTAGTAACTTACTATCTATTCCATACACTTGCAACATCTGCCACATTGCTCCCCTATCCACTATCATATGCCTTTTCTAAATCCATAAATGCAATGAAAACTTCCCTACCTTTATCTAAATACTGTTCACATATATGCTTCAATGTAAACACTTGATCTACACGTTCCCTACTGACTCTGAACCTCCTTGTGGGTTATAGTAAGTGTTTATGCAATCCTGCATAAGCACTTACTATAACCCACTTTTCACATCCAACCCTTATTTTACACCATATAATTCTTGAATTTATACAATTATAGTCCCTCTTTTCCTGCCATAACTTATCCTTCAGCATTATTGCTACTCCTTTCTTAGCTCTACCTCTGTTACAAACCCTTGACCTAATCCCATTTATTTCTCCCCACTGAAACTCTTTTACCTCCTTCAGCTTTGTTTCACGTAAAGCCAGGTAGTAGGTTGACAGCACCTGCCCAGGGAGGTACTACCGTAAACCTGTAATTGTTTTACATGATGATAAGCTTGCTGGCGTATTTTATATGTCTCATAAACACGTGGGATACCAGATATATCTTCCTACTTTTACTTACTAATAGGTCACACGACACGTGCATGTACACGCATATATATATTTACATACCCATCTGGGTTTTCGTCTATGTTCTTAATAGTTATTGTTCTTCTTTACTTCCTCTTCTCTCCATGGGAAAATGGAAAAGAATTCTTCCTCCTTAAGCTATGCGTGCCGTAAGAGGCGATAAAAATGCCGGGAACAATGGGCTAGTAACCCCTTCTCCTTTATAAATTATAGGTAGGATACGACCGGTTCGTTATATATATATATATATATATATATATATATATATATATATATATATATATATATATATATATATATATATATATATATATATATATATATATAGGATTATTAAATGTAAGTGTGTCGCTAGGCATAAGTTCCATTTTTTAATGTAATCGCTCGTAATTAATAATACCATTCCATTACCTTTATTGAGTTTAGTAATAATACTTCTGTCTAAGGATTAATTTCTTTAAGTCGTCTTCCTCCTCCTCCTTAATGAAAGCTTTCTTCACTGTATTTAAGTCATAATACAGCCAAGAAGACGCAATATACTTCAGAGATTCTTTAAAAAAACTCATAACCTATAGATTGGGAGAGGAAAAAAATGAAGGTTATAAATATTCTTAAATATCTTTGCAAACGTTCATAAATGAGACACAAAAGTTCTTTTTTTTATTCTTAAGAAGACAAAACTTAAGCCATTAAGAGAGAGAGAGAGAGAGAGAGAGAGAGAGAGAGAGAGAGAGAGAGAGAGAGAGAGAGAGAGAGAGAGAGAGAGAGAGAAACATCTTTTTTCAGGAGTCAATGTACGATTTGAATAGTTAAAAATAACCGCAGGTGCCAAACGATTATTAATATCAACACACCGTGTAATTTGGATATGTAGTTAGCCTTAGCTATAGTTTTACTGCTAAGATTATCAAGCAAATTAAAGAAATAGTTAAGGTCAGTAAAAGGATGAATTGATCTTCAACAGAGCCAAAGTATCCTCGAATGTGTGTGTGTGTGTGTGTGTGTGTGTGTGTGTGTGTGTGTGTGTGTGTGTGTGTGAGTGAGCCATTTGGTTCTTATCCTGAGTATCTCTTATCTCTGAAACGGTGCTGCCAACTACGATACGAGCGAGAATGTTGATCATGCTAATCCCTACGGGTTTATCACTCCCCATAATAATAATAATAATAATGGTGAAGACATTTTGGAAATATGACGTGTTGTCAACGAGCTGAAGCAGCAATTTCAAATCGCCATTTCTGCATCTTCACCCTGTAATGTTGCTTCTCTGCCGACCTGTAGACACATAACGGTGGGTCTGCCTGGTGTCCACAAAGTTTTCTTATTACGTCAGCGATCTGTTGAGTTCATGAAAGCCGTAGTATTATAACTGTCTCACGAAATCGTAATGACACGATTGTAAACAAACCACACCACGGGTGGAGTTTGAACCCGCGGTCAGTCTCAAAACTGGCACAGTGGCTAACGCGACGGTCTGGAGTTTTGAGACTCTCTGACCGCGGGTTCAAACCCCACCCGTGGTATGGGCCGTAGTATTATAAATACTGAGTTCAGCGAGAGGGCAATTAGTCACTTTTGACAGCATTTCGAGAAACTTTTATTCTCACCGTTAGGGCTACAAAGAAAAAGTCGAAAACATTGACTTAAAAAACATTCAAAATTTTATGAGAAGGTGTAATTTTTTTTATGAAAAGGCATGAGTAGCATAGCAAACGAGAGTCGCATTAGCGCCCCCTTATGGATGTAAACACACATGCGCATGCGCAAGATCATTCCATGAATGAAAAGCCTATAGGATGCGCACAATTTCTTTACGCATCCTTTATAACCTTTGGATTGTTTTCTAGTTGTTTTCTATTTTCTAGTTGCACATTCAGTTTCTCTTATATTATTTGCATTCCAGCAAAAGTGGGTTTAGTGGTTGTTGCTTCTCCTCTCCCACTCCCATTCTTCCACTCCCATTACCCTCCCCCTTTGCCCATCTTTCAATCTTTCACTCTCCCAACCCTGCTGCATCGCCATTTTGATCTGTCTTCCGTGTGTGTGTGTGTGTGTGTGTGTGTGTGTGTGTGTGTGTGTGTTCACCTTTACATATTAGGGAAGCTGCTGACGTTGGTTCACTCGAGTCTCCTGACAAACTTACCTATGAATGTTGTTCCCTTCAAGGCACAATAAGAAACATCTTTTAAAGCCTGTAACACTAGCTAAACTATATACACAGCCTTACACCCTTTCCCTAAATCTCGCTTTATTTTTCTTGGCTCGCTTGAGGTGGTGCGGAACACTGATCTCACTTACAAGAAGTCTCTACTATCAGGGAGGGTTAAATTAAAACTATGGAAGCTCTTATAAGCGGAGCTATATTACAATCTGGATCCAAATGGTTTATTTGTCGACAATAACAAAGAAAAGACACGTTTCGCTCTGTGAAACATCTAGCAGAGCGAAGAGTTGTCACAGTTAAAGTATCTGAGACGTATATCTTTATTACCTCACTGAAGGTTTGGTTACCACTAACTCTCCAGGGAGGTAGCTCCATCTTGTCATGTGTGTGTGGAATGGCAACTTGTCAAACATTTTGCACTCTGGCAGGATTTCTCATCTTTTCTTCTGTCTCAACAACATGCAAAGTGATTAAATATATATATATATATATATATATATATATATATATATATATATATATATATATATATATATATATATATATGTTGAGTTAATGCGTGGGGAGTTTTGAATCAAGTGTGAGAGTAATGGTGGTTGGGGATTTCAATGCTAAAGTGGGTAAAAATGTTATGGAGGGAGTAGTAGGTAAATTTGGGGTGCCAGGGGTAAATGTAAATGGGGAGCCTTTGATTGAGCTATGTGTAGAAAGAAATTTGGTAATAAGTAATACATATTTTATGAAAAAGAGGATAAATAAATATACAAGGTATGATGTAGCACGTAATGAAAGTAGTTTGCTAGATTATGTATTGGTGGATAAAAGGTTGATGGGTAGGCTCCAGAATGTACATGTTTATAGAGGGGCAACTGATATATCAGATCATTATTTAGTTGTAGCTACAGTTAGAATAAGAGGTAGATGGGAAAAGAGGAAGGTGGCAACAACAAGTAAGAGGGAGGTGAAAGTGTATAAACTAAGGGAGGAGGAAGTTCGGGCGAGATATAAGCGACTATTGGCAGAAAGGTGGGCTAGTGCAAAGATGAGTAGTGGGGGGGGGGTTGAAGAGGGTTGGGATAGTTTTAAAAATGCAGTATTAGAATGTGGGGCAGAAGTTTGTGGTTATAGGAGGGTGGGGGCAGGAGGAAAGAGGAGTGATTGGTGGAATGATGAAGTAAAGGGTGTGATAAAAGAGAAAAAGGTAGCTTACGAGAGGTTTTTACAAAGCAGAAGTGTTATAAGAAGAGCAGAGTATATGGAGAGTAAAAGAAAGGTGAAGAGAGTGGTGAGAGAGTGCCAAAGGAGAGCAGATGAAAGAGTGGGAGAGGCACTGTCAAGAAATTTTAATGAAAATAAGAAAAAAATTTGGAGTGAGTTAAACAAGTTAAGAAAGCCTAGGGAAAGTATGGATTTGTCAGTTAAAAACGAGTAGGGGAGTTAGTAGATGGGGAGAGGAAGGTATTAGGTAGATGGCGAGAATATTTTGAGGAACTTTTAAATGTTGAGGAAGAAAGGGGAGGCGGTAATTTCATGCACTGGCCAGGGAGGTATACCATCTTTTAGGAGTGAAGAAGAGCAGAATGTAAGTGTGGTGGAGGTACGTGAGGCATTACGTAGAATGAAAGGGGGTAAAGCAGCTGGAACTGATGGGATCATGACAGAAATGTTAAAAGCAGGGGGGGATATAGTGTTGGAGTGGTTGGTACTTTTGTTTAATAAATGTATGAAAGAGGGGAAGGTACCTAGGGATTGGCGGAGAGCATGTATAGTCCCTTTATATAAAGGAAAGGGGACAAAAGAGATTGTAAAAATTATAGAGGAATAAGTTTTACTGAGTATACCAGGAAAAGTATACGGTTAGAGTTATAATTGAAAGAATTAGAGGTAAGACAGAATGTAGAATTGCGGATGAGCAAGGAGGCTTCAGAGTGGGTAGGGGATGTGTAGATCAAGTGTTTACATTGAAGCATATATGTGAACAGTATTTAGATAAAGGTAGGGAAGTTTTTATTGCATTTATGGATTTAGAAAGGCATATGATAGAGTGGATAGAGGAGCAATGTGGCAGATGTTGCAAGTTTATGGAATAGGTGGTAAGTTACTAAATGCTGTAATGAGCTTTTATGAGGATAGTGAGGCTCAGGTTAGTGTGTGTAGAAGAGAGGGAGAATACTTCCCGGTAAAAGTAGGTCTTAGACAGGGATGTGTAATGTCACCATGGTTGTTTAATATATTTATAGATGGGGTTGTAAAAGAAGTAAATGCTAGGGTGTTCGGGAGAAGGGTGGGATTAAATTATGGGGAATCAAATTCAAAATGGGAATTGACACAGTTACTTTTTGCTGATGATACTGTGCTTATGGGAGATTCTAAAGAAAAATTGCAAAGGTTAGTGGATGAGTTTGAGAATGTGTGTAAAGGTAGAAAGTTGAAAGTGAACATAGAAAAGAGTAAGGTGATGATGGTATCAAATGATTTAGATAAAGAAAAATTGGATATCAAATTGGGGAGGAGGAGTATGGAAGAAGTGAATGTTTTCAGATACTTGGGAGTTGACGTGTCGGCGGATGGATTTATGAAGGATGAGGTTAATCATAGAATTGATGAGGGAAAAAAGGTGAGTGGTGCGTTGAGGTATATGTGGAGTCAAAAAACGTTATCTATGGAGGCAAAGAAGGAATGTATGAAAGTATAGTAGTACCAACACTCTTATATGGATGTGAAGCTTGGGTGGTAAATGCAGCAGCGAGGAGACGGTTGGAGGCAGTGGAGATGTCCTGTCTAAGGGCAATGTGTGGTGTAAATATTATGCAGAAAATTCGGAGTGTGGAAATTAGGAGAAGGAGTGGAGTTAATAAAAGCGTTAGTCAGAGGGCAGAAGAGGGGTTGTTGAGGTGGTTTGGTCATTTAGAGAGAATGGATCAAAGTAGAATGACATGGAAAGCATATAAATCTATAGGGGAAGGAAAGAGGGGTAGGGGTCGTCCTCGAAAGGGTTGGAAAGAGGGGGTAAAGGAGGTTTTGTGGGCGAGGGGCTTGGACTTCCAGCAAGCGTGCATGAGCGAGTTAGATAGGAGTGAATGGAGACGAATGATACTTGGGACCTGACGATCTGTTGGAGTGTGAGCAGGGTAATATTTAGTGAAGGGATTCAGGGAAACCGGTTATTTTCTTATAGTCGGACTTGAGTCCTGGAAATGGGAAGTACAATGCCTGCACTTTAAAGGAGGGGTTCGGGATATTGGCAGTTTGGAGGGATATGTTGTGTATCTTTATACGTATATGCTTCTAAACTGTTGTATTCTGAGCACCTCTGCAAAAGCAGTGATAATGTGTGAGTGTGGTGAAAGTGTTGAATGATGAAAGTATTTTCTTTTTGGGGATTTTCTTTCTTTTTTGGGTCACTCTGCCTCGGTGGGAGACGACCAACTTGTTGAAAAAAAAAAAAATATATATATATATATATATATATATATATATATATATATATATATATATATATAATATATATATATATATATATATATATATATATATACACGTATCTTAAACCTCTGCTTTCAGTCATGGATCACATGATGCCGACAGGTATGGGGCTGTAGGAAATGGGACTATGTTTCGTTTATGACTGGGCGAAACGCAGTGTCAGTGAAAAAGTGCACTTTATATTGTGTCTTTGTAAGATATAACTGTGCTAGAACGAGATCTCTGAATCTCCTTTAGGTGTTGAAGCAGTAATGGAATCAATGTCGAAATCCTTATTTCCTTACTGGTATCCCGGCTCAGGCTGACACTACTAGTCTCCCAGCTCAGGCTGACACTACTGAAGTCTCCCAGCTCAGGCTGACACTACTAGTCTCCCAGCTCAGGCTGACACTACTGAAGTCTCCCAGCTCAGGCTGAGACTACTAGTCTCCAATCTCAGGCTGACACTACTAGTCTCCCAGCTCAGGCTGACACTACTAGTCTCCCAGCTCAGGCTGACACTATTAAAGTCTCCCAGCTCGGGCTGACACTACTAGTCTCCCAGCTCAGGCTGACACTACTAAAGTCTCCCAGCTCAGGCTGACACTACTAAAGTCTCCCAGCTCAGGCTGACACTACTAAAGTCTCCCAGCTCAGGCTGACATTACTGAAGTCTCCCAGCTCAGACTGACTGAATCACTTGACGTATGAGCTCAGTCTGTGTATGAAATATGACAGGGAAACAGCTCGTCTGGTAACCTGTCATATAGAGTAACAGCACACTGCTACTGTATCTAGTTTAGTTGAGTAGAAACAAGGAAATCGTGTGTTGGTGCATGTGGTGGTGGTGCATGTGGTGGTGGTGGTTCATGTGGTGGTGGCGTGTGTGGTGGGTGTTACATGTGGTGGTGGCGCATGCGGCGGTGGTGCATGTGGTGGTTGTGCGTGTGGTGGTGCATGTGGTGGTGTTACATGTGGTGGTGGTGCTTGGAGTGGTGGTGCGTACAGTTGTCCTTCATCCTGAGAGGGGAAAAAAAAAACACACGCCCTTAACGTATGTAGGTCAGGGGATGGTGTTGTGGGTTGACCCCTGGCAGCTCACCTCCCCCAGCAACCCATACTGCCAGGGGTATGCTCAAGGGTAGGCAAGGGG
The DNA here is from genome assembly GCF_026875155.1 of Cherax quadricarinatus. NCBI lineage: Eukaryota > Metazoa > Arthropoda > Malacostraca > Decapoda > Parastacidae > Cherax > Cherax quadricarinatus. The sequence goes on along the minus strand of NC_069437.1, from coordinate 21,701,550 downwards.
CACGGCTATAATGAAGGGCAAGGGCAGACTGGTGACAGGGCGGCTCGGTAGGGAACTGTTTGAAATGAGACACATTGTCTGATTTCATTGGATTCTCCTAGGTTAAATTATGTACATACATATATGTGTGTTTCTGTAGAGCTACAACAAGTGTATGGCAACATTTACTCGTATATACCTTCACAACACCTGGACAAATTCATTCTTCTGTTCGTAAAACAATTTGTATATTTTCCATAGGAAACTTGGGAAGGTATATACACAAATTTTTAGTTTACATAAACCATTGTTTTAGCGAATAAAGTATTGACTGGAGAATGCAAAGTCGTACTGTGTAGAGATCAAGTTCCGCTCTTTGTATAGTTTGATAACGCTTTACCTAAGGCGAAGCGTTGACACGAAAGCTTGTTCGGTAAATGTGTCCATGAGATATGTAACCTTGATGACCTGTCGTGTAATCGACTGGCTTTAAACTTAGTAAACTAATTTTATCTTGTGGAGAGGAGAAGAGACGCTGTCCCCCGACACTCAGCTGCATGCCCAGGAATAATGACTGTCTCCACAGCCAGAGTTGCGAGGTAAATGTTTACCATCACTTGTTGTGTTGCAGTAGCATAGTGCCTCTCTTGTTTTGAAGTGGCATAGTGCCTCTTGTTGTGTTGCAGTGGCACAGTGCATCTCTTGGTTTTGCAGTGGCACAGTGCCTCTCTTGGTTTTGTAGTGGCACATTGCCTCTCTTGTTGTGTTGCAGTGGCGCAGTGCTTCTTTTGTTGTGTTGCAGTGGCGCAGTGCCTCTCTTGTGTTGCAGTGGCACAGTGCCATTCTTGTTGTGCTTTAGTGGCATAGTACCTCTCTTGTTGAGTTGCAGTGGCACAGTGCCTCTCTTGGTGCGTTGCGGTGGCATAGTGCCTCTGTGTGTGTTACTAGATTTGTAGCGGCCGCTTTTTTTATTTGTAGCCAAGCATGTATTCTCATTAGTTGAAATAACTCTACCTAACCTAACCTTACCTAAACTAATTCAACCTTAACTAAGCTAACTTGAAAGACAGAAAAATATTATTTTTAAGTTTACAGGGAGCTTTCAAGAACTAACTTTGGTAACCACGTAACAAAGCAAACACAGGACAGTGAAGATAGATCGTTGGCAGAGGTGATTCCCCGTAAGACGTACTGACTGTCTTGGATGACGCAACCATTTTCTCAGTGATATGTTCTTGTGTGTGTGTTGCTGGTGTATTACGTGGTGCAACACCTGCTGGAGGTGGTGCAACACCTGTTGATGGGGGTGTTGGGAGGTGGTGCAACACCTGCTGTTGCTAGTGCAGGGAGACGGTGCAACATCTGATGGTATTCACCTCAGTGCTCAGTTCACTCTTTTCCCACCGTGCATACACGGGGACACACACACACACACACACACACACACACACACACACACACACACACACACACACACACACACACACACACAGGAGCCAAGAGCTAGGGCTCTATCCCTGCAACTATATATATCCCGTGGGAGTTCGACGTGGATTGGGTAAAGTAATACTCACGTAGGCTGGTAGTACGTATAATTACAGATAATGTGAGAACGCCCTTACAGCCGTGACCTATCTGCTCACTCTCCTAACACTGACTGACTGGCCGCCCACAGTACCCATATGTGAGAGGGTCTTTGAATACTGCCAGGTCAGCGCAATATGAGTTCAGACAGTGACTCAGGCAGAGACGGTTGGTCGTGAGTCAACTGGCACAGTGGTTACTGGTAACTGGTTACTACTACTGAGATATATAGGTGAGCACACACACACACACACACACACACACACACACACACACACACACACACACACACACACACACACACACACACACACACACACACACACTCACGAATCTGTTCTTATTTGTTACTGTTGCTGAGATGAAACGAAAAAGACAGACTGCAGTGAAGCATTTAACACGGTTTCCTTGCCAAAAACTAATCCACGTGCTATTTAAACAAGCAGTGGATCAAGAAGCACCTGTAAAACAGAAGACAAAGAACACGAGTACAAAAAGAAAGAGCCAGAATGAGCGAGAGTAACATAAGAGGTCCCCCAAGGATCAGTGTTAGGGCCACTACTGTTCCAAATATATGTCAGTGACCTGCCAGAGGAAAACGAATCTTGTGTTTCTTTGTGCAGATGATGCAAATCTATGAAGAAGAATATATATGTTACAGAGAAACGCCCTCAAGGAAGACTTCAAATGTTGCGGGAAAGGCTAAATAAATGCCTTGCTAAATTTCAGTCCGAATATGCTAATGAAATTCAGAGGAGAGAGAAGAGCCGAGATAGAAAACAGACCAGTAGGAGAGGAAATATAAACAGCATAGAAAGGAAATGCTTTGGTAATAAACTTTAAATTGAACATAGCGCCGGAGGGGCTCGTCAACCGTATAACCTCAAAAAAAAACGACGATAGAAAATCTCATTAAAAATACTTTAGAATTCTGCACACATGGTAGAGCAGGCCTGCCTTAACATCTTAAACCAACAGCAGCATTGTGGAATATTCATCTGATTATGCACGTTCAGAAGCTTGAGAAAATATTTATAAAATGACAAGATTCCAGAGTTAAGGAGTGTTCAGCACGAGGAGAGACTAAGAAACTAATGAGTAGAGGAGGACTAGACGGGACATTTACGTTAAGGATATTAAAGGGCAGATAGGAACAGACTGTATGAAACGCGAGAACTAGAGACAATGGTGAGCAGACGGGAGGTAGACACAGGGAAGTGTCATAGTGTCAGAGTGATAGGAAAATCTAATGAACTTTATATGGAATCAACGGAGGGCAAAGTAGAGTCGCAGTTTTTAAGAAAATTTATAATAATGCTTTAAAGGCCAGACACCAGTAATGCTGATTCAAGAAGCTGAAGGATCGGTGCCAAGAGGCAGGACTCAACTCCCACAAACATGAATCGGCGAGTACACACATAAACACAAGTAATGAATTTATACGTTTGGTTTAGTCTATAAGACAGGGACCCCTCAAGGAAGGTTCCTTGATGTTGGTGAGGGGCTCTTGATTTAGGGAATTGGATCTGTGCTCCAGTTCCCCGAATTAAGCCTGAATGCTTTCCACATCCCCCCCCCAGGCGCTGTATAATCCTCCGGGTTTAGTGCTTCCCCCTTGATTATAATAATAATAATAATATAAGACAGGGAGGAGGAACCAGTGCCAGTTACTACGAGCGATATATATTTGGCGGTGGCGGTGTTTGGAGCATTAGGAAGTTAAAACTGACAATTTTAGCTTCACGCAGTGACGAGGAGAAATCCATTGCAAACCTGTTCTGTGCGTAGTTGTGGCCGGGGGAAGCAGCACACACACAAACATCTACATGTGCACACACACACACACACACACACAACACACACACACACACACACACACACACACACACACACACACACACACACACACACACACACACACACACACACGCGCACACACACACACACACACACACACACACACAAACGCAGACACACATGCATGCATACATACATGCATGCATACACGAATACATATTTCACTGGAGGCATAATAGAATAGTGACTGTGACATATGCTCGTCTAGCTAACTAGTGGGTTGGATTTGAGAAGGATCTGCCCAGTATGGGCCAGTAGGCCTGTTGCAGTGTTCCGCCTTTCTCATGTTCTACTTAACTAGTAGATCTTGCTAATCCTAAACAAACGACTTAAGTAGATATATCATTAAGTATGCAAGACCTGCCTAGATCCAGCACTTGACCAAGCATGAAATAGAGAAAGTCCGGAGATTTACAAGGCTGATGTCATAGCTACGATGAAAGGGGAGATTAACCGAACCTGATGACCTTAGAAGAAAGAAGAACCAGCGTAGACAAGATAACAACGTAAAGATATTCAGAGAACTTGAGAGTGAAGGCGCGGACAGACTGACTGGTGGAGAGAAGATCGGGAACAACGAGGCGCAATTGGAAGTTTAAGATGCAAATGAGTTACACGGATGTTAAGAAGGGAAACTTCAGCCTCAAGATGGCCAAGAGGTGGAAGGATTTATGAAGGCTAAGACTCAAGTTGTAGAATTAACATATATTAGTAAAAAGTTTCGCTCTGTGTAGAGCTTTATCAAGTCACGATCTGATGAAACTATACACAGCAAAACATTGCCCCAGTAAAGCTCTTTGAAATTTGTCCATTCTTCATTTCATTCCGCAAGAATTTTTAGGTGAGGTACTGGAAGCAAACACAATACACAGTTTTAAAGAAGAAATGATAGTGTGTGGGGTTTATATATATATATTATATATATATATATATATATATATATATATTATATTATATATATATATATTATTATATATATTTAATATAATTTGAATTTACATTAATAATATAGATATAAAACCAAACACTAATAATATAAATAAAAATTATTAATTAAAATTATTAGTAAATTTAAACCAATCTAAGGCTTTTTTAAAAGGGGGGATAGGAATTCACCCCCCCAACACACCAAAATAAACTTAAAACTTAAAACAGCAATTACAAATTTTATGAATTGTTATTGGAATTAATTTTGTTTCTTTAAGGGAAAGGGGGAGAAGAAAAATTAATTTAAAACCCTTTTAAAACGCAATATAGTTTTAGGATTTAAAACAAAAAACCCTTTTTGTAAACCTTTCAAGGAGAGGGAGAGAGAGGAGAGAGTGGAAAAGTTGAAAGTAGGACAAAATTGAATGAAGAGGGGAGAGGGGAGAGGGGAGAGAGAGAGGAGAGAGAGAGAGAAAAGAGAAATTATTATGAAGAGAGATTGAGAGCAATAACCTTTAGTAGTGCGGGAGAGAGCATTGCACTCTATGCTAGAGTGAAAGCACTGACCTCTGATAGGGAGAGGTGTGTGTGTTTGAGAGAGAGAAAGAGAGAGAGAGAGAGAGAGGAGAGAGAAAGAGAGAAATATAAACGCTGAGCAATCTCTCGGTGAGACTCGTTAACAGAAGGGGAGTTTTTATCAGGTTATGTGAGCTCCAGAACCAGGTGTTCCCTGGTTAGGGAGAGACAGGATACTCAATCGAGGACACGTTATTATCTCACAGTCGACATGATACTCGACCAAGGACACATCGTTCAAGGATCTCTGACCTTCTTGCAGATAAGTTTTGCTCTTGACACATAGAGTTAGCCTCCTCACACTTACAATTAATCTCATGTCACCGGGCTGTGGTTCGTATGTTGGACTACGTGCGGCCAGCAGTAACAGCCTGGTTGATCAGGCCCTGATCCACCGGGAGGTCTGGTCGTGGACCGGTCCGCAGGGGCGTTGATCCCTGGAATACCCTCCAGGTAGGTAGACATAGCTAGCTTGACTGAAGTGCAAGAAAGTGTTTCTGCTAACTTTGAGACACGGAGAAGGACGGAGGGACAGACTTCAAAACTGAGAGAAAATGACAGAAATTGACAACAAAACTGACGGTCAGGAACTGTCAAAAATCAAGACAAGATGCACATGAAAGAACTGTGACACCGGACGTGATGGTCATAAGACTACTGCGTGGATGTCTGAAATAGAATTATAATCATAACTAAATGAGCCTCTCCACTGTGTGTCAAGTCACAGGATGAACTTCTTCACTATACGGCAAAAGTCACTGAACCTCTCCACTATATGGCACGAGTCACTGAACCTCTCCACTATATAGCACCAGTCGCTGAACCTCTCTCCCCTATATGGCACCAGTCACTGAGCCTCTCCACTATATGGCACCAGTCACTGAACCTCTCCACTATATGGCACCAGTCACTGAACCTCTCCACTATACGGCAAAAGTCACTGAACCTCTCCACTACATGGCACCAGTCACTGAACCTCTCCACTATATTACCTGGAGTTTACCTGGAGAGAGTTCCGGGGGTCAACGCCCCCGCGGCCCGGTCTGAGACCAGGCCTCCTGGTGGATCAGAGCCTGATCAACCAGGCTGTTGCTGCTGGCTGCACGCAAACCAACATACGAGCCACAGCCCGGCTGATCCGGAACTGACTTTAGGTGCTTGTCCAGTGCCAGCTTGAAGACTGCCAGGGGTCTGTTGGTAATCCCCCTTATGTGTGCTGGGAGGCAGTTGAACAGTCTCGGGCCCCTGACACTTATTGTATGGTCTCTTAACGTGCTAGTGACACCCCTGCTTTTCATTGGGGGGATGGTGCATCGTCTGCCAAGTCTTTTGCTTTCGTAGTGGGTATTTTCGTGTGCAAGTTCGGTACTAGTCCCTCTAGGATTTTCCAGGTGTATATAATCATGTATCTCTCCCTCCTGCGTTCCAGGGAATACAGGTTTAGGAACCTCAGCGCTCCCAATAATTGAGGTGTTTTATCTCCGTTATGCGCGCCGTGAAAGTTCTCTGTACATTTTCTAGGTCGGCAATTTCACCTGCCTTGAAAGGTGCTGTTAGTGTGCAGCAATATTCCAGCCTAGATAGAACAAGTGACCTGAAGAGTGTCATCATGGGCTTGGCCTCCCTAGTTTTGAAGGTTCTCATTATCCATCCTGTCATTTTTCTAGCAGATGCGATTGATACAATGTTATGGTCCTTGAAGGTGAGATCCTCCGACATGATCACTCCCAGGTCTTTGACGTTGGTGTTTCGCTCTATTTTGTGGCCAGAATTTGTTTTGTACTCTGATGAAGATTTAATTTCCTCATGTTTACCTATCTGAGTAATTGAAATTTCTCATCGTTGAACTTCATATTGTTTTCTGCAGCCCACTGAAAGATTTGGTTGATGTCTGCCTGGAGCTTTGCAGTGTCTGCAATGGAAGACACTGTCATGCAGATTCGGGTGTCATCTGCAAAGGAAGACACGGTGCTGTGGCTGACATCCTTGTCTATGTCGGATATAAGGATGAGGAACAAGATGGGAGCGAGTACTGTGCCTTGTGGAACAGAGCTTTTCACCGTAGCTGCCTCGGACTTTACTCTGTTGACGACTACTCTCTGTGTTCTGTTAGTGAGGAAATTATAGATCCATCGACCGACTTTTCCTGTTATTCCTTTAGCACGCATTTTGTGCGCTATTACGCCATGGTCACACTTGTCGAAGGCTTTTGCAAAGTCTGTATATATTACATCTGCATTCTTTTTGTCTTCTAGTGCATTAGGACCTTGTCGTAGTGATCCAATAGTTGAGACAGACAGGAGCGACCTGTTCTAACCCATGTTGCCCTGGGTTGTGTAACTGATGGGTTTCTAGATGCGTGGTGATCTTGCTTCTTAGGACCCTTTCAAAGATTTTTATGATATGGGATGTTAGTGCTATTGGTCTGTAGTTCTTTGCTGTTGCTTTACTGCCCCCTTTGTGGAGTGGGGCTATGTCTGTTGTTTTTAGTAACTGTGGGACGACCCCCGTGTCCATGCTCCCTCTCCATAGGATGGAAAAGGCTCGTGATAGGGGCTTCTTGCAGTTCTTGATGAACACAGAGTTCATGAGTCTGGCCCTGGGGCAGAGTGCATGGGCATGTCATTTATCGCCTGTTCGAAGTCATTTGGCGTCAGGATAACATCGGATAGGCTTGTGTTAATCAAATTTTGTGGCTCTCTCATAAAAAATTCATTTTGATCTTCGACTCTCAGTCTGGTTAGCGGCTTGCTAAAAACTGAGTCATATTGGGACTTGAGTAGCTCACTCATTTCCTTGTTGTCATCTGTGTAGGACCCTATTGTTTAAGTAGGGGCCAATATGGACGTTGTTCTCGATTTTGATTTGGCATAGGAGAAGAAATACTTTGGGTTTCTTTCGATTTCATTTATGGCTTTTAGTTCTTCCCGCGATTCCTGACTCCTAAAGGATTCTTTTAGCTTAAGTTCGATGCTTGCTATTTCTCTGACCAGTGTCTCTCCTACGCATTTCAGATATATTGACCTCTTTTAGCCGCTCTGTTATTCTTTTCCGTCGCCTGTAAAGGGAGCGCCTGTCTCTTTCTGTTTTACATCTACTCCTCCTTTTTCTTAGAGAATAAGCCTTGTGCATACATCGAGTGCTACCGAGTTAATCTGTTCTAGGCATAAGTTGGGGTCTGTGTTGCTTAGTATATTCTTCCAGCTTATATCGGTTAGGACTTGGTTTACTTGGTCCCACTTTATGTTTTTGTTATTGAAGTTGAATTGGTGAATGCTCCCTCGTGACTAATCTCATTTTGTCGGTCTGGGGCTCCGCGCATACATGACTGAACCTCAATTATGTTGTGATCTGAGTATATTGTTTTTGATATGGTGATATTTCTTATCAGATCATCATTGTTAGTGAAGATGAGGTCTAGTGTATTCTCCAGTCTAGTAGGCTCTATTATTTGCTGGTTTAAATTGAATTTTGTGCAGAGATTTAAAAGCTCGCGTGAGTGTGAGTTTTCATCAGAGCTGCCTCCTGGTGTTATTACTGCAACAATATTATTTGCTATATTCCTCCATTTTAGGTGCCTTAAGTTGAAATCCCCCAGGAGCAAGATGTTGGGTGCAGGAGCTGGAAGGTTTTCCAGACAGTGGTCAATTTTTAACAGCTGTTCCTGGAATTGCTGGGATGTTGCATCCGGAGGCTTGTAGACTATCACAATGACTAGGTTTTGGTTCTCGACCTTTACTGCTAAAACTTCCACTACATCATTTGAGGCATTTAGCAGTTCTGTGCAAACAAGTGACTCTGCAATGTACAGGCCAACCCCCCCCTTTTGCCTGTTCACTCTGTCACATCTATATAGGTTGTAACCTGGGATCCATATTTCGTTGTCCAAGTGATCCTTTATGTGGGTCTCAGTGAAAGCCGCGAACATTGCCTTTGCCTCTGCAAGCAGTCCACGGATGAAAGGTATTTTGTTGTTTGTTGCTGGCTTTAGACCCTGTATATTTGCAAAGAAGAATGTTATCGGACTGGTGGTATTGTTGGTACTGGGGGGGATTTTTTTTCCGGCATTAGTATCTGTATCTGTTGGTTTGGAGTGGAGGCCATCGACTGTGGTTCCACTCCGGGAATGACTGGATTTGGTGTACGATTTCTGCCATTTCCTGCCAGTTTTTTTTCCTTCCTGGCACTAAAAAACCTCTCCCTCTTGAGTGACTGTGGCTACCCAGGTTTTCCCATGGCCTGGATGTTTTGTATCTTTTTGTCCCCTTTAGATGGTATGCCTGGCAATTTAAGTTATAGCACAGTCTTTCCTGTACTGAAGAGGTACACAGTTTAGGGTGAAAAAGCTTACAGGAAGGGAGTTTGCATTTTCCTGTTTTCATATGGGCATGGCATTTCCTAGGGTGGTCATAGTTGCACGTCCCATCTGTTTTTCCAGATTTCCCATGCCAGCAGATACCGAGTGCATAGTATGTGCACAGGCTTGGTTTCCGTTTGCCTTGGGTTTCTGTGACTGTATTCCCTGTTGGTGCATGTTTCCCTGTCTTACTTCTATCCTCCCTAGCACCAACAATGGAGCTCCCACCATTTGTTTTTGGTAATATATCCTCACTATTGCTAGTGGAGTCCTCTTGTTTGCTATTTCCTGCGGTATTTCTAGTTTGCAATATTGGTTTTATCTTATCTTTGACTACACTTGTTTCCCTACTATGGCTCCTGTCCCCTATGCGGTCATTCATATGTATTCCTTCCTGCGTATAATTCCCGACTACCTGGACAAAATCTCCAGCTTCACCATTACTGTCTCCCAGGACAGCATCTCCAGCTTCCCCATTACTGTCTCCCAGGACAGCATCTCCAGCTTCACCATTACTGTCTCCCAGGACAGCACCTCCAGCTTCACCATTACTGTCTCCAGGACAGCACCTCCAGCTTCCCCATTACTGTCTCCCAGGACAGCACTATCAGCCCCCCATTTACTGACTACCAGGACATCATCTCCAGCCTTACAGTTTCTGACTACATGGCCAGTATCAAGGGCAGTACCATCAGCCCGGACTTTTTATGTTCCCATCTGTTGTAGAAAGCTTCCAGGTTTTCTATGAAAGCAGCTTTGATGTTGACCTCTTTTAATACCCTTGTGATTTTAGTCCACAGATTTATCTCATTTGGGCATACCCAAAAACTTCCCTGTTTTAATACTGCTTGTAGCTAGTTCTTGGATATCTGCACAAGGGGCGTGACACCAATTACCACAGAAATGACAATTTATGCATGTGGAAGCCCGTTTGTTTGACTGACCACAGACTACACACAGCTTCATAGTGATTTGAATGGTTTATTTACTGCAATTCTACTAGCAACCTCTTGAATATTCTATTAATAACCTGCTAGGTGGTGCACAACGAAACCGTTTGAAACCAGTCCAGGGTTCGGACCAGTCAAGGGTTCGGACCAGTCAAGGGTTCGACCAGTCAAGGGTTCGGACCAGTCTATCTGAACTGAACCTCTCTCCCCTATATGGCACCAGTCACTGAACCTCTCCACTATATGGCACCAGTCACTGAACCTCTCCACTATATGGCACCAGTCACTGAACCTTTCCACTATATGGCACCAATCACTAAACCTCTCCACTATATGGCACCAGTCACTGAACCTCTCCACTATATGGCACCAGTCACTGAACCTCTCCACTAAATGGCACCAGTCACTGAACCTCTCTCCACTATATGGCACCGTCACCGAACCTCTCCACTATATGGCACCAGTCACTGAAACTCTCCACTATATGACACCAGTCACTAAACCTCTCCACTATATGGCACCAGTCACCGAACCTCTCCACTATATGGCACCAGTCGCTGAATCTCTCCACTATATGGCACCAGTCGCTGAACCTCTCCACTATATGACACCAGTCACCGAACCTCTCCACTATATGGCACCAGTCACTGAAACTCTCCACTATATGACACCAGTCACTAAACCTCTCCACTATATGGCACCAATCACTGAACCTCTCCACTATATGGCACCAGTCACTGAAACTCTCCACTATATGGCACCGGTCACTGAACCTCTCCACTATATGACACCAGTCACTGAACCTCTCCACTATATGACACCAGTCACTGAATCTCTTCACTATATGACACCAGTCACTGAACCTCTCCACTATAAGACACCAGTCACTGAATCTCTACTATATGGCACCAGTCACTGAACCTCTCCATTATATGGCACCAGTCACTGGATGAACCTCTCCACTATACGGCACCAGTCACTGAAACTCTTCACTATATGGCACCAGTCACTGAACCTCTCCACTATATGGCACCAGTCACTGAACCTCTCCACTATATGACACCAGTCACTGAATCTCTCCACTGTATGGCACCAGTCGCTGAACCTCTCCACTATATGACACCAGTCACTGAATCTCTCCACTGTATGGCACCAGTCGCTGAACCTCTCCACTATATGACACCAGCCACTGAACCTCTCCACTGTATGGCACCAGTCACTGAACCTCTCCACTATATGTCACCAGTCACCGAACCTCTCCACTATATGACACCAGTCACTAAACCTCTCCACTATATGGCACTAGCCACTGAACCTCTCCACTACATGGCACCAGTCGCTGAACCTCTCCACTATATGACACCAGTCACTGAATCTCTCCACTGTATGGCACCAGTCGCTGAACCTCTCCACTATATGACACTAGTCACTGAATCTCTCCACTATATGGCACCAGCCACTGAACCTCTCCACTGTATGGCACCAGTCACTGAACCTCTCCACTATATGTCACCAGTCACCGAACCTCTCCACTATATGACACCAGTCACTAAACCTCTCCACTATATGGCACTAGCCACTGAACCTCTCCACTACATGGCACCAGTCACTGAACCTCTCCACTACATGGCACCAGTCACTGAACCTCTCCACTATATGGCACCGTCACCGAACCTCTCCACTATATATTCACCAGTCACTGAACCTTTCCACTATATGGCACCAATCACTGAACCTCTCCACTATATGGCACCCGTCACCGAACCTCTCCACTATATGGCACCAGTCACTGAACCTCTCCACTATATAGCACCAGTCACTAAAACTCTCCACTATATGGCACCAGTCACTGAAACTCTCCACTATATGGCACCCGTCACCGAACCTCTCCACTATATGGCACCAGTCATTGAACCTCTCCACTATATAGCACCAGTCACTGAAACTCTCCACTATATGGCACCAGTCACTGAAACTCTCCACTATATGGCACCAGTCATTGATCCTCTCCACTGTATGGCACCAGTCACTGAACATCTCCACTATATGGCACCAGTCACTGAAACTTTCCACTATGTGGCACCAGTCACCGAACCTCTCCACTATACGACACCAGTCACTGGATGAGCACCTCTGCTATATGACACCAGTCACCGAACCTCTCCACTATATAGCACCAGTCACTGAAACTCTCCACTATATGGCACCAGTCATTGAACCTCTCCACTATATGGCACCAGTCACTGAACATCTTTACTGTATGGCACCAGTCACTGAAACTTTCCACTATATGGCACCAGTCACCGAACCTCTCCACTATACGACACCAGTCACTGGATGAACACCTCTGCTATATGACACCAGTCACCGAACCTCTCCACTATATGGCACCAGTCACTGAACCTCTCCACTATATGACACCAGTCACTGGATGAACCTCCCCACTATGTGACACCAGATACCGAACCTTTCCACTAAATGGCACTAGTCACCGAACCTCTCCACTATATGGCACCAGTCACTGAACCTCTCCACTATATGACACCAGTCACTGGATGAACCTCTCCATTATATGGCATCAGTCACTTATGAACCTATCCACTTTATGGCACCAGTCACAGGATGAGCCTCTCCACTATATGGCACCAGTCACTGAATGAACCTCTCCACTATATGGCACCAGTCACTGGATGAACCTCTCCACTATATGGCTCCAGTCACTGGATGAACCTCTCCACTATATGGCACCAGTCACTGGATGAACCTCTCTGTGACACCAGTGTTGTAATCCTGAAGGAGCGTAACTGAAGTAAGAGGGAATGAAAGTATCTTAAGTTTCAGTAATGGAGCCGGTGTCCTGAAGGCGGAGTTTGACTGCAACAATATTAGGAACTCTACTCCGACCCTTGCCAAGTGTGGTGGCCAAAAGTGTTGCAGATTCAAGCGTATCTTGTGTGTGGTCGACGAGGAACCTGCACACCGTCACACGTAGTACAGATTGCTCCAGTATGCAACAGTATACCTTGCATAATACTTGCAGGAACTCTGTAGATAAGAGTAAAATATATATAAACGAGAGATATTGAGAGACAGGGAGAGAGCAATAACTTGTGATAGAGAGGGAGAGAGAGACAGGAACTTGAACTTACGAAGAAGATACAATGCAATGACCTCTGGTGGAGGGGGCAGGTTAATTAAGCAGTGTCTCCTCAAATAAATGTTGATAAGATAGTGCAGTTTGTTTTGATGGTGATGGAGGAAGTGTAGTGTCCTTAGATGAGATGAACAAGGAGCAGTGGGATATTATGGTAAGGGAGAAAGATTATTGTCCATGTGAAAAAAGGAACAAAACTGGTGCCGTTTAGTGCAGAGGTAGAGGTCAATGTTTTTTTTAATGTGTGTGTGTGTGTGTGTGTGTGTGTGTGTGTGTGTGTGTGTGTGTGTGTGTGTGTGTGTATTGTGTGTGAGAGAGAGAGAGAGCAGTAGTAAACGGCGTGTACTGTAAAGCAAGACGTTATTAAGTAATGGCTTGAACAGTTTTGTTAAGATGGAAGAAAAGACAGAAACTTGCCAGAGACACAAGTTCTTCAGAAATATTTACAAACTGCCACCAACACGGACCAAAATTTATCCAAACCTTTCTCCGAAAAACAGAAGAGGCATTCTCTAGTTATTTCTCAAAAAGTCAGTACCTTTAAGTGTCAAAGATTTATATAACTCAAAATCAATTCTAAGGTCATTAACAATGTTAATATATTGGCAAATTTGTACGTAAAAAGCCTAAATAAAAAAGTATCCCTTCCATAGGGTGCATCAGCAATTAAAGATTTAAGGCGTTTATAGGGGACATACTCAGATTATTTCACCGAAAACAATACATTACCATTTTAAAAATAAGATTGTCAGATATGAACCTACAAGCTCCAATAACAATCCCAACCCTTTTTTTTCTATGTAGGATACACCAGTGTTGAAATCTGAAGCCAATCGTAAGAGGCTTACTCAAGTTATCGTATGGAAAACAAACAAAGGAATGGTTTATGTATAACTGACTATAGGGGATCTACACATGCAAGCAGTTATGTCAACATTTCCTCAGTTACAGTACACCAGTTACAGTACAGTGCTCAGATGAAGTGTTGTCTAGTTATGAAAAGTTATAAATGGCATTCTTCAGAGGCAGAAAAAAGCTGAGGCAACCAGGTAAAGGTGTCCATCAGGTTGATGTACAAAAATAACACAGTAGCTGCTATATTCTTGTGTAGGGGAGATGTGGGGTGAGTCCTCCTCATGTACTCGCTGATTTACTTTATTAAGGAGTTGATCTGTAGCTCCTGTCCCCACCCTTGATTTTATAGTATATTGACTGATATTACTAATTCCTAGTCTTGTGGGTCTTGTCATACCTACTACTCAAAACAAGTCAATGATGATGATAATATTTAAGTCATTTGTACACTTACAAGCAGCGCTGTATAGCCCTTGTGGTTTAGCGCTTCTTTTTTGTTATAATAATATACACTTACATTGTAATGCTGTTCACTATCGGCGAAATTGCAGACCTGGAGAAAGTACAGAGAACTTTCACTCTCAGTATAAATTTCTTCAAACTTTTAATTTCCTCAGATACTGTAAGGATTGATTAAAAGTCTGCACATTGACATTGTTCCTCACGATAACGGGAGCCATGGTTAAGGGGAAACATACAGTACTGAGTGAAATACAGGTAGCCAGTAGGTATACAGACAGATAACTCATTAAACTTAGAAGGTCTAAGGTGTTTCAACATACTTCCTCGCTGATATGGGTAATTACCAGTAGCATAAAGTATAAAGTGGAACCTTTATATTTTTCTTAAATCGATTCCTGATCATTCCTTGGTGTTTGATTGATGGTCCCAGGAAGGTATCAACAAAATAAATATATAAAAATTGCTTCCTGGTCTATTTCGTTTCACTTCTCTGCCGGTCTTCGACTGAGGAATTGTACCCTAAAGGTCTCTAGGACCCATCTACATTTTTATTTTCCATCAAAGTTCCCATGTGGCATTTTAAACCGCCTTACCCTATCCGTTTTACCCATTCATTTGAATATTTTATACATCATAACCAAGTCTCCATAAGTCTTCTTATCTCCCAAGATCGTTACCTTCAAAACCTTTACTCTTCTTTCACGGTGTATTCTCCCTCCGTTCCACCCTGGATGCAAATTTCTGAATCTTGTCTTCCTTCTCAAAACAATGCATATGCTCAATTGTGTTTGCGGGGGGTCGGACCACGGCTCTTCGTCCCGCCCCTTTTGGGTCCCATCGTACCTACATATGATGCAACTTACAAAAATAAAAAGATTTTTCTCCGCGTCTCTATGACATTCTCTCGCCCGTAACATTCATCTCTGTTCCCTTGTTCTTGGAGCTCTTCTTTACAGTAGTTTCTTATGTGATCATTGGTAATGTAAGTACGAGAGAGGTCAGTGTACCATGGTGCTGTGAGAGGGAGAGAGTGAGGTCAGTGTACCATGGTGCTGTGAGAGGGAGAGAGTGAGGTCAGTGTACCGTGGTGCTGTGAGAGGGAGAGATAGGTCAGTGTACCATGGTGCTGTGAGAGGGAGAGATAGGTCAGTGTACCATGGTGCTGTGAGAGGGAGAGAGTGAGGTCAGTGTACCATGGTGCTGTGAGAGGGAGAGAGTGAGGTCAGTGTACCATGGTGCTGTGAGAGGGAGAGAGTGAGGTCAGTGTACCGTGGTGCTGTGAGAGGGAGAGATAGGTCAGTGTACCATGGTGCTGTGAGAGAGAGAGAGAGACAGATCAGTGTGCCATGGTGCTGCGAGAGGGAGAGACAGTTCAGTGTACCATGGTGCTGTGAGAGGGAGAGAGAGGTCAGTGTATCATGGTGCTGCGAGAGAGAGAGAGAGAGACAGGTCAGTGTACCATGGTGCTGAGAGAGGGAGAGAGAGACAGGTCAGTGTACCATGGTGCTGTGAGAGGGAGAGAGACAGGTCTGTGTACCATGGTGCTGGGAGAGGGAGAGAGACAGGTCAGTGTACCATGGGGCTGTGAGAGGGAGAGAGACAGGTCAGTGTACCATGGGGCTGTGAGAGAGACAAGCCAGTGCACCGTGGTGCTGTGAGAGGGAGAGAGACACGTTAGTGTACCTGAGAGACAGTCAGTGTACTGTGGTGCTGTGTGTGAAAGAAAAAGACAGGTCAGTTTACCGTGGAGCTGTGTGTGAGAGAGGGTGAGAGATAGGCCACTGTACCCTGGTGCTGTTAGTGAGACTTTGATAAGGGATGAAATGCAGGTCTCCGTCTGTCTCTGTCTCTGTCTGTCTGTCTGTCTCTGTCTCTGTCTGTCTGTCTGTCTCTGTCTCTGTCTGTCTGTCTGTCTGTCTGTCTGTCTGTCTGTCTGTCTGTCTGTATCTCTCTCTCTCTCTCTCTCTCTCTCTCTCTCTCTCTCTCTCTCTCTCTCTATCTATCTATCTATCTATCTATCTATCTATCTCTCTCTCTCTCTCCGCTCATCATTTCGCTATACAGTGCGAGTCACCAACAATAAACTTTCACAAGAGAAAAGTTGCCTTGTTGGCTGTGTGTGTGTGTGTGTGTGTGTGTGTGTATGTGTGTGTGTGTGTGTGTGTGTGTGTGCGCGCATGTGTGTGTGTGTGTGTGTGTGTGCGCATGTGTATGTGTGTGTGTGTGTGTGTGTGTGTGTGTGAGTGTGGGTGTGTGTGTGTTTGTATGTCTACACTAAACTCTGCCATTTATTCACACACACACACACACACACACACACACACACACACACACACACACACACACACACACACACACACACACACACACACCACACACATACACACACATACACACACACATACACACACACACACACAGATGATGTGAAGTTAATGAGAAAAATTAAATCAGATGAGGATCAGGCACGACTACAAAGAGACCTGGAGAGGCTGGACACCTGGTCCAGCAACTCGCTTCTCGAATTTAACCCTGCCAAATGCAAAGTCATGAAGATCGGGGAAGGGGAAAGAAGACCGCAGACAGAGCATAGGCCAGGTGGCCAAAGACTGCAAACCTCACTCAAGGAGAAAGATTTTGGGGTGAGTATAACACCGAGCACGTCTCCGGAAGCACATATCAACCAGATAACTGCTGCAGCATATGGGCGCCTGGAAAACCTGAGAATAGCGTTCCGATACCTTAGTAAGGAATCGTTCAAGGCCCATACTGGAGTATGCAGCCCCAGTTTGAAAGAAATTAGAGAAAGTGCAAAGGTTTGTGACAAGGTTAGCTCCAGAGCTAAGGGGAATGTCCTGCGAAGAAAGGTTAAGGGAAATCGGACTGACAACATTGGAGGACAGGAGGGTTACGGGAGACATGATAACGGCACACAAAATACTGCGTGGAATAGACAAGGTGGACAGAAACAGGATGTTCTAGAGAGGGGAAACAGAAACAGGGGGTCACACTTTCAAGTTGAAGACTCAGGTGAGTCAAAGGGATGTTAATATGTTAATACTCTCAGGTGACTTCAATATAAATCTCCTGCAAGACCAGGACCCACACGTTACTGAATTCACAAACACAATGAGTAACTGCATGTTGCTACCAACAGTAACAAAACCTACAAGAGTTACGGAGACTAGTGTTTCCCTACTTGACCACATCTGGACCAACACCATATCCCCTTTAAAATCAGGGATAATTACAGATAATACCACAGACCACTACCCTACTTTCCTCATAACAACTCTTGGTAAAATACCCCAAGACACTACTAAAGTCACCTTCAGACTTCACAATGAGGCAGCCATTAATAACTTCACAACAGCAGTAACAAACATTGACTGGCACACTGAGCTAGAAATCTATACAGATATTGACGAATGTTTTAATAATTTTCTAAAAAAGACCCAATACCTCTATAACAAGCACTGCCCTAAAAAAACTAAACAAATGACAGCTAAGAGACTGAACAGTCCCTGGCTAACACCCAGCATTCTCAAATCCATAAATACAAAACACCGGTATGAAAAACAGTACAGAATGGGTCACATAACCAGAGACCAAACAAAACGTTACTCGTCAGTCCTAACCAGCTTGATAAGAAGGGCAAAAAAATTGTATTATGAGAACAGATTATCCAACTTACGAGGTGATATAAAAAAGACCTGGAAGATCCTATCAGAAATTCTGGGAACAAAAAAGATATCACGAAATAGCGAAATAAAATTAGCAAAATCAGATGAACCCCAACTCCCACCAACAGAAACAGCAAACAGACTCAATGATTTCTTCTCCACTATAGGACAAAACCTTGCCAATAAAATCCCAAGCTCAGATACCCCACCAAATGACTACCTCACTGGCAACTACCCGAACACACTGTTCCTAGCTCCGACTAACCCATACGAAGTCTCCCTTATTATCAACGCACTAAAAAAAAAGGCAGGAGATTTAAATACCTTACCACCCTTTATATACAAAAAAGTGTCACAAGTACTATCACCAATCATTGCAACACTCTTTAACAAATCCATTGAATCCTCCACCTTCCCTACAGCTCTCAAAATAACAAGGGTCACCCCGATCCATAAAGGAGGAGACCAAACAGAGTTGAATAACTATAGGCCAATATCCAACTTACACCCTCTCTCAAAAATCTTCGAAAAATTAATTCATAAACGAATCTACTCCTACCTCATCTCCCAAAACATTCTCAACCCCTGCCAATTTGGATTCAGGCCTAATAAAAATACTAATGATGCTATTATACACATGCTAGAACATATATACACTGCAATAGAGAAAAAAGAAGTCCCACTGGGGATCTTCATTGACTTACGTAAAGCTTTTGATACAGTTGACCATGACTTGCTCCACGTAAAATTGTCACACTATGGTATAAGAGGGCACTCCCTCAACTACCTCAAGTCATACCTCAGCAACAGAAGCCAATATGTGTACGCAAATGGGGCAAGCTCTTCCGCTCAACCAATTACAGTTGGTGTCCCACAGGGAAGTGCCCTTGGCCCTCTTCTCTTTCTCCTATACATAAATGACCTACCAAATGTTTCGCAATTACTCAAACCCACACTATTTGCAGATGACACTACATACGTCTTCTCTCACCCGAGCCCAGTCACGCTAGCCAATACTGTAAACACCGAATTACAGAAAATATCTACCTGGATGAGGACTAACAAACTTACACTAAACATTGACAAAACCTACTTCATTCAGTTTGGAAACAGAGCTACAGATGTACCTCTTAACATAACGATAAACAGATCACCTATCACAAAGCTAACAGAGGGAAAATTCTTAGGAATCCACCTTGATAATAGACTCAAATTTCATACACATATACAACAAATTTCTAAGAAAATTTCCAAGACTGTAGGCATACTATCGAAGATACGGTACTGTGCTCCACAGTCAGCCCTCCTGGCCCTATATCACTCTCTTATTTACCCCTATCTCACCTATGGAATTTGTGCATGGGGCTCAACAACAATTAACCATCTCAGACCACTAATTACCCAACAAAAGGCTGCAGTTAGAATGATAACAAATTCTCACTACAGGCAGCACACTCCACCAATATTCAAAACACTCAACCTACTCACCATACAAAACATTCATACTTATTACTGCACCTATTACATACATAGAACACTTAACTCTGATATTAATCCTCCCCTCAAACATCTCCTTGCCAACCTCAACAGAACACATGACCATAACACAAGGCACAGATCACTCTTTGATGTTCCTCGTGTCCATCTCACGCTATGCAAAAACTCAATGCACATAAAAGGCCCTAAAATCTGGAATTCATTACCTGTAAATATAAAAGAAACACTACCTGTTTATAAATTCAAGTCTATTCTCAAAGATCACTTACTCACTCAAAACCAAATAAATACTGAATAACTGAACCTTATAAATTATATATCCTAAATGTTACTCACAATTATATCACACAAATGTTAAACCTAGGACCCAATCTAACTTTGTTATTTTTTTAAATACACTACCTAACAGAATACTCCATTCTACTGAATGTACAGCAATGCATGCAACCATATGACCTGTCTTTGTAATACTCATTTGTGCTTTATTGTTATCTGTTTACAATAATGTTTTATCACTGATTACATCATTGCTTAGTTAATCTTAAGTTAATTTTAAGCCAGCCCGTAATGCTATGCATATAAGTGGCTTTGGCATGCTGCTCTTACCTGTATTTTTTTGTACCTCTGTATGTATGCTAAAATTACTAAATAAATAAATAAATAAAGAGTAGTCAGGAAGTGGAACAGTCTAGAAAGTGAAGTAGTGGAGGCAGGGACCATACATAGCTTTAAGACGAGGTATGATAAAGCTCATGGAGCAGGGAGAGAGAGGACCTAGTAGCGTTCAGTGAAGAGGCGGGGCCAGGAGATGAGTCTCGACCCCTGCAACTACAATTAGGTGAGTACAATTAGGTGAGTACACACATACATGGAAACTAGAGAAAGTGCAAAGGTTTGCAACATGACTAGTCTCGAAGCTAGGGGGTATGTCCTACGAGGAGAGGTTAAGGGAAATCGACCTGACAACACTGGAGGAAAGGAGAGATAGGGGGGATATGATAACATAAAATACTGAGAGAAATCGACAAGGTGGACAGAGACAGAATATTCCAGAGATGGGACACAGCAACAAGGGGTCACAGTTGGAAGTTGAAGACTCAGATGAATCACAGGGATGTTAGGAAGTATTTCTTCAGTCACAGGGTTGTCAGGAAGTGGAATAGTGTGATAAGTGATGTAGTGGAGGCAGGATCCATACATAAGTTTTAGAAGAGGTATGATAAGGCTCATGGAGCAGGAAGAGTGACCCAGTAGTGACCAGTGAAGAGGCGGGGCCAAGAGCACTGAATCGACCCCTGGAACCACAACTAGGTGAG
Organism: Cherax quadricarinatus; assembly: GCF_026875155.1. Taxonomy (NCBI): domain Eukaryota; kingdom Metazoa; phylum Arthropoda; class Malacostraca; order Decapoda; family Parastacidae; genus Cherax; species Cherax quadricarinatus. The sequence continues at coordinate 21,680,353 of NC_069437.1, read as the reverse complement.
TACAACTAGGTGAGTATTCACGCACACACACACATGCACACACGCACACAAACACACACACACACACACACACACACACACACACACACACACACACACACACACACACGCAGGGGTCAGTCCTAGGACCAGTGCTGTTTCTGGTATTTGTGAACGACATGACGGAAGGAATAGACTCTGAGGTGTCCCTGTTTGCAGATGACGTGAAGTTGATGAGAAGAATACACTCGATCGAAGACCAGGCAGAACTACAAAGGGATCTGGACAGGCTGCAGAACTGGTCCAGCAATTGGCTCCTGGAGTTCAATCCCACCAAGTGCAAAGTCATGAAGATTGGGGAAGGGCAAAGAAGGCCGCAGACGGAGTACAGTCTAGGGGGTCAGAGACTACAAACCTCACTCAAGGAAAAAGATCTTGGGGTGAGTATAACACCAGGCACATCTCCTGAAGCGCACATCAACCAAATAACTGCTGCAGCATATGGGCGCCTAGCAAACCTCAGAACAGCATTCCGACATCTTAATAAGGAATCGTTCAGGACCCTGTACACCGTATACGTTAGGCCCATATTGGAGTATGCGGCACCAGTTTGGAACCCACACCTAGCCAAGCACGTAAAGAAACTAGAGAAAGTGCAAAGGTTTGCAACAAGACTAGTCCCAGAGCTAAGAGGTATGTCCTACGAGGAGAGGTTAAGGGAAATCAACCTGACGACACTGGAGGACAGGAGAGATAGGGGGGACATGATAACAACATACAAAATACTAGAGGAATTGACAAGGTGGACAAAGACAGGATGTTCCAGAGATTGGACACAGTAACAAGGGGACACAGTTGGAAGCTAAAGACACAGATGAATCACAGGGATGTTAGGAAGTATTTCTTCAGCCACAGAGTAGTCAGTAAGTGGAATAGTTTGGGAAGCGATGTAGTGGAGGCAGGATCCATACATAGCTTTAAGCAGAGGTATGATAAAGCTCACGGCTCAGGGAGAGTGACCTAGTAGCGATCAGTGAAGAGGCGGGGCCAGGAGCTCGGACTCGACCCCCGCAACCTCAACTAGGTGAGAACTAGGTGAGTACACACACACACACACACACACACACACACACACACACGCACACCAAAGTAAAGCAGAGGCACTGTCCGAACCATTAGGTAGCTCCACAAGTCGACAGATACGTAGCCATCCCCAGAGATCGGGAAGACAACATATATTGCCCGAATATTTATGAAAGGAGACCAACAGGAAACATAAACTACAAGTCGTAACCACTGACATGAGTATTATATAAGGTAATGGATAAGATGATCAGAAGAAGAATTTTTGAGCACTTGGAGAGAGCTGGTTTAATAACAAAACCTGGTGGAGTTCTATGACAAAGTAATAGAATTAAAACAGACTTGAAAAAAATGGGTGGTCTGGTTATTCTTGGATTATAAGAAGGCATTTGACATTACCACACGAGAGATTGATATAAAAACTTGAGGATCAGGAGAGAATAACTGGGAAGATACTACAGTTAGTCAAAGAATACTTAATGAGGATGATGCAAAGAGTGAGTGTCTGGGAAGAGGTGTCAGAATGGGCAAGTGTAGGGAGTTGAGTTCCACAAGGATCGGTATTCAGACCGGTCCTTTTTTTGGTATATATGAATGACATGGCATAATATAAAGTCAGCTATATCTATGTTTTTGGATGTAAGATTGATGATGACGGTAATAACCGACGAGGACTAAGACAGGCTACGAATGGACCTGACAAATAGCAAGATTAGTCAGACAAATGGAAACTAAAATTCAACCCCACCAAATGCAAAGTTATGAAAATCTGGGAAGCGGAAAGACGACCGGAAACTGCGTATAAACTCTGGGGAAAGAAAATGCTGCAAGCCTTAATCAAAGAATGCCCTGGGGGTGAGAATAGCTCCCAGCATATCGCCAGAAACACAGACCTTCGCATCAAACGCTCATCTAGCGAATCTAAGAGTAGCTTTCAAGAGTCTCAGTAATCATTCACGGCCCTATATATGACGCATAAACGATTGGAATCAGCGTTGTATGTTAAAAGAGATATAGTCGTATACTATTGCAATTCAACCCCACGCTATTGAAATGTTATAATTATCATGGATGGAAGATAATTACCGGAGATGAAGTATAGACTGGAGGGACAAAAGATACAGACTTAAAGTTGTTGCCTTTTGGTACACATAGCAACAGACATCACTGGAGGCGCATACAGTATACTATAATGGCGGGATATGCACACCTAATGGAGAAAAATGTTTCAGAGAACCGATAGGTTGATAAATTAGACACATGTGCAACATTTCAGTATCTTTATTGTGGAAATGTTTCGCCAGACAGTGGCTTCATCAGTGCAATACAAAGAAGAATGGTGAAGATTAGAAGGAGTTTGAAGTAATCAGTCTCTCCACCTGGAGTCGATGTAATCAGTCAATCTTATGATTCGTGGATTGATTACCTCGAACTCCTTCTGATCGTCACCATTCTACTCTATATTGGACTGATGAAGCCACTACGTGGTGAAACGTCTCCACAATTAACATACCCAAGTGCTGCACATGTATCTGATTTATCATGAACACCTAAAAGCCACATTCAGGAACCTATCAAAGGCAGGTTTAAGGATCTTACTAAAAGAACCGAACCTGAAGACATTAGAGGATAAGCGGGACAGAGAAGACTATCTGAAATACATGCATCGGGAACATGGGAAGGTGAATGGTGGGAAGAGAAGTATAAATTAATTTACAAGTAGCAAAGAATGCATAAGGGAACACTTCCTCAGCCTCAGGCGGTGAACTCTAAACAGTTTTAAGGATGGGTACGACAAGACTCAAGAGAACGTGGAACTAGTGAAATCGGCTGTATGTAGCTAGAAGGCGAGGGCCAAGAACTGCTACCCGACCTTCACAACGTCAACTTGATTAGTGCAACTTAGTACCCACTCTCCACACACAAACATATGTTTCCATGCACCTCCTTCCTCTGCTCACCTAGTACTAAATAGGTACCTGGGTGTTCATAGGCTTTTGTGGGTAGAATGAGGCTAAAAGGTCAAGATAAAATATTTGAAATGAACGCATGAGCAACATGAGTATGGCTCGTTTTCCGCAGACATTAAAGTCGTCTGTGGTGGGCTTTACAGGCACTTGTGGCAGACTATAAAGGTGTTTGTGGTAGACATTAGAAAGACCTGCTGTAGTCACTTCAGGCATCTGCAGCAGGCAGGAACTAGAGGCACTAAGAGCACCTGTGGCAGGTATTACGAGCAACTGTGGTAGGCACTAAACGCACCTGTGATAGACACTAGAGGCGCCTGTGGTAGGAACTAGAAGCATCGGTGATAGGAACTAGAGGCACCTGTGATAGGCACTAGAGGCATCTATGGTAGGAACAAGAGGCACCTGTAGTAGGCACTAGAGGCACCTGTAGTAAGCACTAGAGGTACCTGTAGTAGGCACTAGAGGCACCGGTGGCAGGAACTAGAGGCACCTGTGGTAGGAACTAGAGGCACCTGTGGCAGGCACTAGGATCACCTGTGGCAGGTACTAGGAGCAACTGTGCCAGGCACTAAAAGCATCTATTATAGGCACAAGAGGCATGTGTGGTAGGAACTACAGGCACCTGCGGTAGGCACCGGAAGTACCTGTGATAGATACTAGAGGCACCTGTGGTAGGAACTAGAGGCACTTGTGGTAGGCACTAGAGGCACCTGTGGTAGGCACTAGAGGCACCTGTGATAGGCACTAGAGGCACCTATGGTAGGCACTAGACGCACCTGTGGTAAGCACTTGAGGCACCTGTAGTAGGCACTTGTGATGTAGTCCAGCTGGGCTTGTGAGTTCTCTGGGGAGACCTAATTTAACCAATTATATGGTCACACCTTGCCTTGGCAAAACGTCTGTAGCCACGCCCACGTCTGAGGTCTTTTGTTCTTGACGCCTCAGACCTAGGCGTCAGGTCGCAACACGTGGTTGTGGAGGGTGCTTGGACCACCATAAAAGCCCAAGGAAGAGCATGATCAAGGGATTCGGGCAGAGCTCTGGCCTGGGTGCAGAGCTCTGAGCAGAGATTCGAGCGGAGCTGCTGCTGGGGTGCAGGGCTCGGGAGAAGGCTGCTGAAGTCTCTGGAGGAGACTGTTGGAGGCACTGGGCAGAGTACTGGCTTGGCGCCGTATTCGTGCTGTGTAGGTCTTGGGACCTGTGGCTTAGTTCCTGTAGTGAACTGTCCTCTGTGCTATACTGTAAGTTACATTCATTTTGGTCAAGTTGATTGTGTTCCCTGTCTCACTGCTTATGTGTACCACCCCATTTATCTAAACCGCAATAATGTTCTGTTCCCAAATATATTATGGTACAAAGACGTAATAATAAACTGTGTTTGAGTAGAATAGCAATATTCACTGTCCCCGTTATTAGCTATTCCTATTTCTCATATTTTATCATGTTTATATGAGTGAAGAGTGGGCGAGGCATATGTTAGTGAGTATTGTAGAGTACCACCACTGACCTGTCATTACCTACCTACCTCTGCATACCTCACTCCTACCACCTCGCCTGTCCCCTACCTACTGACTCCCTCCGCTTACTCCCATATTCCCCACTTATATCCTAATTCAATCATTACCCCCCTACATGACATGGTGTCTAAGCGGTGGTGGTGGTTCTTATTTTTATAGTAGGAACCAGTCCCACGTGCCTTATTTTTGACTGCTCGGTTATACTTATGCTACCATTTGCTACCATTTGATTTTGTGTTATTATAATATTATAATCCTAGTAACCTTAACTGACCTTTTCTTGACGGTGGGTCTGAATAATTGCTTGGGTGTAATATTATATTTGGTGGAGTTGGTTGTTGGTTAGAGATAAATGGTGGAGAATATCAGTATTTGGGTGAGACTTTTGGGGGAAGCAATTACTGGCCGAAATTGAATATTTACAGAGGAATGAGAAGTCACCCAGTCCGCCTTGGAAGACTTACCCACAACTGTCACCCATTGAAGAGTTGCCTATGATTGCTGTCCACTTGATGTGCCCAGTCACCCAGCTGATGTGCCCCAGTAGATGTATTGCTGCCCTGGTCTGTCATCCAGTGTAGTGGGTGTCTGTCTGCGTCACCCAGCCTCTGTGACCATCACCCACGGACCGCCAGTTACCCGCAATTGCCAGGGATGGGTGACCGCACCTGCTGTTGATGACCTGAAGTGACCTCACCTCACCCCGAGCAACTGACCATTGCCTGCTACTGCTGATGTCGGCTGCTGTGATGCTGTCTACTATGCTGTGGCCGTGCTGTGTGCTGCTGTGATGCGGCCGTGCTGTGATGTTGAGATGCTGCGGTCGTGCGATGATGTTGAGATGCTGCGGCCGTGCTGTGATGCTGGGACCGTGCTGCGATGCTGTGGCCGTGCTGTGTGCTGCTGTGATACGGCCGTGCTGTGATGCTGCGATGCTGCCTAGCTCAAGAGGAGGAGATGGCGGTGATGCTGCAGTGGTGTGTGAGGGATTCTGGCTGGTGTGCCAGGACAGGAGAATCTACTATGAAGGAGCTGCCATCCTCGGAGATGTGGAAGGACGTGAGCCGCGGAGATGGACTCCAGCTGTTGGGACCAGCCTGCTATCAAGGGTGGTATGGAGGTGTATCCTGCCTTGCTGGTCAGCCTGTACGACCAGTATGCGGGGATGCCCTGCCAGCCATGAGAGACAATTAAGAGTGTGAGATGTCCCCAGCCTACTTTGACTTGCCAGAAGTGTTAGTGTTACCTGTGTGGAATAAGGTGACCTTGAAAACGGTCCAGTGATTATGGCCCGCCTTGTTTTATGAGGCCAGTGAATCCTAGTAGTGGCATAGGATAATGGAGGGTCTTAGCTGCGATGCCTGCCCTGTCTCGATTTTCAGATGTTGTAGTGTGCATGTGAAGTGTGCCGAAAATGCGACCTTGGTGGTCGTGAAGTGGTCCAGTTGCAGTTACTTGAAAGAATGCAACCCGTTGGAGCAGTTTTCCACGCCATAGAAGCCTAGAGAGGTTTGGCCCAATGGTTAACGTGCGAGGGTGACTAGCATTGGCTAGTGCATTTCTAGTAGAAGTAGGGAAGGCACTGGAGCCCGATATTTAGGTTTAAGGAGAAATGACGGGTAAGGAGGCTTTGCACCAGAGAGCAACTATTATGCTGGCCAACTGCCAGGTGTACTGTTTATGCTGCCTTGTGGTAGATGAGAAGGTTGAGGGAAATATATGTAATTAAATATAATTGTATTATGTATAATTTTGTCTTTGTATTGTAATAGATTTAAGGGATTAGGATTAAAATAGTCTAATAACTAGGACAAATTGTCCTAGTTCTCAGATATTTTAAATTGGGGGAGAAAGGGGGATGTGATGTAGTCCAGCTGGGCTTGTGAGTTCTCTGGGGAGACCTAATTTAACCAATTATATGGTCACACCTTGCCTTGGCAAAACGTCTGTAGCCACGCCCACGTCTGAGGTCTTTTGTTCTTGACGCCTCAGACCTAGGCGTCAGGTCGCAACACGTGGTTGTGGAGGGTGCTTGGACCACCATAAAAGCCCAAGGAAAGCATATCAAGGGATTCGGCAGCCGGGCCGGGGGTGCAGAGCTCTGACAGAGATTCGAGCGGGCTGCTGCTGGGGTGAGGGCTGGGGGAGAAGGCTGCTGAAGTCTTGGGAGGAGACTGTTGGAGGCCGGGGAGAGTACGGGCTTGGCGGTATTCGTGCTGGTAGGTCTTGGGCCCTGTGGCTTATTTCCTTATAAATTGCCCCTCTGGCTATACTGTAAGTTACATTTTTTTGGTCAGTTGATTGTGTTCCCTGTCTCCGCTTTGTGTACCACCCCATTTATCAAACCCCAAAAAAGTTTGTTCCAAATATTTTATGGTACAAAGACGTAATAAAAACTGTTTTTGGTAAAATAGCAATATTCACTGTCCCCGTTTTTAGCTTTTCCCTTTTTTCCTTATTTTTCATTTTTATAGGTTTGAAGAGGGGGAGGCTATTTTTAGTGATTTTGTAGGTACCCCATGCCCTTGTCTTCTCCCTCCCTTTGCTACCTCATCCTACCCCCTCCCCTGCCCTCCTACTGACCCCCTTTCCGCTTCTCCCATATTCCCCCACTTATATCCAATTCAATCATTCCCCCCTACATGACCCTAGAGGCACCTGTGATACACATAGGGCACTTGTGTAAGCACTAGGGCACCTGGGGGTAGAAACTAAGGCACCTGGGGTAGGCACTAGACGCCCTGTGGTAAGCATAGAGGCACCTGTAGTATGCACTAGAGGCATTTTTAGGCATAGGGGGCACCTGTGAAACACATAGAGGCACCTGTGGATAACCCAAGAGGCATGGGGTTGTAAGTACTAGAAAAAACTTGGGTAAAATAGAGGCACCGGGTAAACCTGAGGCATTTATGATAGGCACTAAAGGGCACCTGTAAAAGGCACTAAAAACCCCGGGACAGACATAGAGGGATCTTTGGAAATACTGAGGTACCTTGATAGGGCCCCGGACTTATTAAGCAATTTTACTTCCTTTTTTTTAAGACAATTTACGGCTCCCCGTTTAAGCTATCATATATTCAGGCCCCCCTACTTTTAATTTTTCATAGCGGTATTAGTCGGCTATTTTTGGGGTACCCCTGCGTAAAAACAATCCCCTGTTGTTTTTAAAGCCAGAAATCTCTGGCCGCTATACCTCACAATGAACTGAAGAAACATTTCTAAATTTAAAATGTTATGTATGAGTGTAGGATTGCAAAGCACTTAACTGCTTGTTACGCTTGAAATATTATCTTACCCTTTGGATTTTCCACTGGTGTAGCCTCTGATGCTGCAGTATAATCACGTGTAATTGGGTAGAGCAATGGAGACTCGATCTTCCTTCCGGGAATGGAACTACCACTTTTCCTGACGAGAGTCGCGAGTGTTGGCCACCAGTGTATACCCTCGTTCCACTGTACCCGTGTTTGATTGTACCCCGGTTGGAAACCGCATTACTAGAAGTCCCCTTGACCGAAAGTAAACTACTCTGCAGTAGCCAATAAAACCGTCGTATGTGCCAGAAGTAGTCATCTCAGGTAGACACATTGACAATTCATTATCACTGGTTACTTGTAGTGACTCGCAAAAATCACAAAACTGTTATTGCCTGGAGATGTTGAAAAAAAAAAAAACGTGAACGAGTCACCAGCCTCTCCAGATAAAAGAATTTCCGGATTGGAGCATTACCTGTGACCCTTAGTGGTGCAGTGGAAAGGCAGTATTAGGACCACTAGGTCACAAGCTAGAATACTGTCACTCTAATTAATTGTTACATTCATACATACTGACAAATGACTTAAGAAAAACAAGAGCTAGATTTACCACAGCTTGTGGAAAACTTTGGTTGAGTATTTGTTTTTGTTTTTACAACGGTCATATAATGTAGTGGATTTTGTTTGCACCATGACGACATAATTTTCCTAGAACTAAGGCGCCTCCAGCTTGCTCTCCTCCGCTGCCCCTTCAAGAGAGAGAGAGGGAGGTGTCTTCATTATTGTGAAGGGTTCTTGATACAAGGCACCTGAGCTACCTCTTTCTTGGATCAAACCTGATTACTTCTCATTCCCCAAGCACTGTAAGCCCCTCCTGACGATTATAAAAATGTACTCTCTCTCCGCCAAGTGTCAGATCAAGTAGGCTTTGTAATGGCCGCTAGCGGCAACAGGCTGGTTGAACAGGCAATCAACCAGGAAACCGGCCTCAGTCCGTGTTGCGTGGGTAAAGAAACCCTCGAAACCGGTCAGACAAATAACACTGGTATGCACTATTTTCTGGTTACACAGTCATTCCGTGGCACAGAGTATTTCTCTTCAGTCTTTCTGAGATCTTTGATCTCAAGTCTTCCACTACGTCACTGCATATCTACCTGGAGTCTACCTGGAGGTCGTTCCGAGGGGTCAACGCCCCCAGGTTACTGTGTACTTATCTTAGTACTCGCCTCACGTCACTGTGTACTTGCGTTATGGCACTGTGTGTTAATGTCACTTGTGTATATAGTGACTTTACGTCACTGTGTATTTATCTGTGTACTTACCTTCCGTCACTGTGCACTTGTCTTACGCCGTTGTGTACGCATCTCACGTTGCTTTTTACTTAGTCTTATATCACTGTGTACTTCCCTTATGTCACTTTGTATTTCCCTTACGTCACTGTGTACATATCTTGCGTCACTGTGTACTTACCATACTTAACAGTGTACGTATCTAACGTCACCATTTTACTTGTCTTACGTCACTTTGAACATACCTTACTCCATTGGGTACGTATATTACGCCACTTTATACATATCTCACGACACTTTGTACGTACCTTACGTCATTGTTTACTTGCCTTGCGCCATTGTACATGTCTTCTGGGCAACAGCTAATAGGTTTCACACCAGAAAAAAACGGGAGCAATAGCTGATATATTGCAGAGGCTCGTAATTGATCCAAGCTCTGGCTCCCGACGTACGTTTTGCTTAATCAAGACAGTGATAATGAGATATTTAATTAAGGCATAGCTGATATTTTTACTTAGATATATTTTGCGTTAAGAAACATGTCGACATATCTGGTGTATTTGCAAAAGAATGGTCCCAGAATTCTTTATCACATTGATGCTATATGCGAGAATTATGCTGACTTAATTTGCATTTTTTTGTACCTGCATCAGCAGGTTCTGCCCACAGGAATGCTGAGCAAACGGCAGTTACGTCTTAGGAGTCTGCTGAGCTTAATGAAGGAACTACTCTCTTTTCATGACTTAATTATGGCATATGGACTGACGTGAGAAATGGAATGGTAATACCGACAAGATGTGGAAAAAGGCATTTGTGGACAGTTCAGGGCATTTATTCCTTTAATAAATGTCCTGAACTGTACATAAGTGTCTTTTTCCACATGGACTGAGGTGTTGATCTCATGCTGTCTCAGGTTCACAGAATTCTGTTGGAGTTCTTCGAAGACAGCATCAAGCTGTAACAAGAACTTAAGAATAGTAGACCTGTTAGATATGCTAAGCAGGTCCTTGCACCCAACCTTGCTCACTCATTTCACCAAAAACACGCAGTTATGAGAAGAACCTTACAACATAAGGGTTCTTTCCTAATTGCGGGTTTTTGGCGAATTCTTCCAGAGACGGGATTGTGACCCTTTTCCTTAATTCTCGCTCATGTGTTTGTCCATTTTAATCGAATCGGCTCATTGAGGACATATGTTTGGAGTAACTTATAGTATTTACAATATTCATTTGAATTTCGTTGTCAGGTGTGTATCAAGTGTGACTTACATAGACACTGAAGTGCGAAGAGTATACCAACAGCTTGGTTTGGTATACCAACGGTTTGTTTTGGTATACCAACGCTCTGCGGGACTGTGAGATGCTCCTTATGTGTTACTTCGTTATTGTTGGTTAATTATACGTAAATCCAGAGAATAGATATTACATTGGTAGAGAAATTGATATTACACATTTCATGGAGCGCTTATACTGAGCAGAAATAGTTGTATCGTACTGGATGTGCAAACGTTCCTCGTATTTGGAGGACACGTTGACTACGGCACTTCCGGTTGCACAGGTGCTGGAAGCGTCATGATTAATATTTGTTGTGGTCTGTTGCATATATTAATACATACATACACATACATATATAAATACACTCGTATACATACATAAATGCATTTATGTACATAAATTCATTCATATATATACATAAAATACATATATACATACATAAATATATAAATACATATATATACATACATATATATACATACATATATGCATACATACATATATACATACATATATGCATACATACATACATGCATACATACATGCATGAAGCCACAGACAGGTGAGTACATACATACCTTGGTGGTGATAGTGGGAAAGAGCAGGGAAGGGATAAGGGTTGTCCGTGCGTACAGGTGTGAGAGAGCAGGGAAGGGATAAGGGTTGTCCGTGCGTGCAGGTGGGAGAGAGCAGGGAAAGGATAAGGGTTGTCCGTGCGTGCAGGTGGGAGAGAGCAGGGAAGGGACAAGGGTTGTCCGTGCGTGCAGGTGGGAGAGAGCAGGGAAGGGATAAGGGTTGTCCGTGCGTACAGGTGTGAGAGAGCAGGGAAGGGATAAGGGTTGTCCGTGCGTGCAGGTGGGAGAGAGCAGGGAAGGGATAAGGGTTGTCCGTGCGTACAGGTGTGAGAGAGCAGGAAGGGATAAGGTTGTCCGTGCGTGCAGGTGGGAGAGAGCAGGGAAGGGATAAGGGTTGTCCGTGCGTGCAGGTGGGAGAGAGCAGGGAAGGGATAAGGGTTGTCCGTGCGTGCAGGTGTTGCCACACTTTGTTTTGCTTACTAATACTTTTTGTGTTCCATTTAATATAAAACAGAATATCCATTTTCCTACTTTTTCCGTTATATCTGTTGACCTCATTTTACGAGTTGTCACTCCGTGGTCGCATCTCTTAAATGTAAAGTGTGTGTGTGTGTGTGTGTGTGTGTGTGTGGAGGCTGAGGAACCTACGCTCTCTCACGTGTGTGTACCAGAGCGCACGTGGTGAGCACTCTCATGTGTAAACACCACAGGAAGGTGAGTGAACTCAGTTTCTTACGCTGAAACTACAAACTGCGTATGACTCGGTGACTCAAGAGATTATAACCACAAACTCACACTCATGATCATACGCTAAAAATGCGTCATTATTAATTTGTTTATATTCTGCATTTGAAGTTTGTAAACTTTTATTTACTTTAGATTGCGTATGCATGTTGAGTTACTGGAACAGCTGACATGTGTGTGTACTCACCTATTTGTGGTTGTAGGGGTCGAGACTCAGCTCCTGGCCCCGTCTCTTCACTGAGTGCTACTAGGTCCTCTCTCTCCCTGCTCCATGAGTTTTATCATACCTTATCTTAAGCCTATGTATGGTTCCTGCCTCCGCTACCTCACTTGCTAGGCTATTCCACTTCCTGACTACTCTATAACTGAAGAAATACTTCCTAACATCCCTTTGATTTGTCTGGGTCTTCAACTTCCGATTGTGACCCCTTGTTTCTGTGTCCCCTCTCTGGAACATCTTGTCTGTCTACCTTGTCTATTCCACGTAGAATTTTGTATGTTGTTATCATGTCACCACTAACCCTTCTGTCCTCCAGTGTATTCAGGCCGATTTCCTTTAACCTTTCTTCACAGGACATTCCCCTTAGCTCTGGAACTAACCTTGTCGCAAACCTTTGCACTTTCTCTAATTTCTTGACGTGCTTGATCAAGTGTGGGTTCCAAACAGGTGCTGCATACTCCAGTATGGGCCTAACGTACACGGTGTACAGTGTCTTGAACGATTCCTTACTAAGGTATCGGAACGCTATTCTCAGATTTGCCAGGCGCCCATATGCTGCAGCAGTTACCTGGTTGATGTGTGCTTCCGGAGACATGCTCGGTGTTATACTCACCCCAAGATCTTTCTCCTTGAGCGAGGTTTGCAGTCTTTGTTCACCTAGCCTATACTCCGTCTGCGGTCTTCTTTGTCCTTCCCCGATCTTCATGACTTTGCATTTGGCGGGGTTAAATTCGAGAAGCCAGTTGCTGGACCAGGTGTCCAGTCTGTCCAGGTCTCTTTGAAGTCCTGCCTGGTCCTCATCTGATTTAATTCTCCTTATTAACTTCACATCATCTGCGAACAAGGACACTTCTGAGTCTAACCTTTCCATCATGTCATTTACATATACAAGAAATAGCACTGGCCCTAGGACTGACCCCTGTGGGACCCCGCTCGTCACAGGTGCCCACTATGATACCTCATCAAGTACCATGGCTCGTTGTTGCCTCCCTGTTAGGTGTTCTCTGATTCTTTGCAGCGACCTTCCTGTTATACGCGCCTGATCCTCTAGCTTCTGCACCAATCTCCTGTGAGAAACTGTGTCGAAGGCCTTCTTGCAGTCCAAGAAGATACAATCAACCCACCCCTCTCTCTCGTGTCTTACTTCTGTTACTTTATCATAAAACTCCAGTAGGTTTGTGACACAGGATTTGCCTTCCATAAATGCGTGCTGGTTGGCGTTTATACTCTTGTTCCGTTCTAGGTGCTCCACCACTCTCCTCCTGATAATCTTCTCCATTACTTTGCATACTATGCACGTCAATGACACTGGTCTATACTTTAGTGCCTCTTTTCTGTTTTCCATACCTCAGGTAGTTGCCCAGTTTCAAGGGATGTGTTGAAGATTGTGGTTAGTGGCACACACAGCATTTCTGCTCCCTCTCTAAGGACCCACGGGGAGATGTCTGGTCCTATTGCTTTTGAGGTATCAAGGTCCATTAGCAGCTTCTTCACCTCCTCTTCAGTTGTGTGTATGTCATCTAACACTTGTTGGTATATTTCTTGTTGGCGTCCCCCTCTGTTCTGTCCACCGAGAGGCCTTCCTGTTTCCACTGTAAATACTTCCTTAAATTTCTTGTTGAGCTTCTCACATACCTCTTGATCGCTTCTGGTGAGTTCCCCACCTTCTTTCCTCAGCCTAATCACCTGGTCTTTGACTGTTGTCTTCCTCCTAATGTGGCCTATATAGCAGTTTTGGGTCAGACTTGGCTTTCGATGCTATGTCGTTTTCGTACTGTCGCTGGGCTGTGTCGTTTCTGGCTGTGTCTGTGTGTGTACACATGTTGCAGAGGCTTGGAGGCAGTTATGTACTCCTCTGTTTGTGGTTGCAGGGGTCAAGTTTCGCACCTAGGAGAAAGAAGTTAAGAGGTGAAACTAAAGGAACTGAAACCAATGGCCTTAGACGAGAAAAGGACTAGTGGAGACATGATATCGACGTACAAATCATTCTGAGACGAAAGAGGCGGAAAAATGGGCACACGATGGCCCATTTGGAAATTGAAAGACTTAACTGCACACAAATATCAGGAAATACTTCTTCAGCCTCCGGGTTCTCAGGAAGTGATATGACCTGGGTGAAAAGGTAGTGGAGGCAGATTTGAAGGGGCGTACGAGGCTAAGTAAAGGGGCAATAAACCAGCTAGGCGCCAAGCTAGGTTAAAAGTCTCATTGCAAATCGATGCATTTTCTCTAGTTTCTTTACATGCTTTATCAAGTGTGGTTTCAAGGTTGGTGCTGCTTACTCCATTTGGCCTGAATATCTTATATACAAGGTAATAAATAACCCTGTGTAAAAATTCCTGATAACCAAATGTGCATTAGATTTTTCAACTGCAGTACACCTCTGGAGATATATTCAACATTATGTTCACCTTTGGCAAAGTTTGTAGTGTGTGTGTGTGTCTCGAACCATTTGTATATTCATTTTCTCTTTCCTCTTTCTCAATTTTCATAACCTGGCATTGGTTAGGAATGAATTTCTGGTAGGATGAAAGCCAGGCAGAAAAAAAGACAATCGGAATAAACTTTAACTGTAATAATGTGTCACAAATCATTGCTCTCCTACACCGGAAAGTCAAAACGACATTGCAGCTACAGATACCATGTCAAGATTTCATGGTTCTTTCAGAATTATGTAATAATCTCAACTGCTTTTTTCTTTAAATTTTGTTTCATAGACAGAAATTTGGCATTGCGATGGGATCACCAGTTGGTTCAGTTTTCGCAAATGTTTACATGTAGTCAATTGAAGCAGATCATTATTATTATTATTATTATTATTATTATTATTATAAAAAAGAAGCGCTAAGCCTCAAGGGCTATACAACAATTGAAGCAGAGCAGCTCAAAAACAATCTCGCCCTCTGTTATATCCTCATAATCACGTCCAGACGTTTCAACTCAAAGACCCTGAAAAACAAATTTAATATCGCCGGTTCTTTATTCAGTTTACTCTTGAGGAAGAACTGAGCACCTCTCTTCATTTAATCAACGAAAATCTCATAAAACAATACCTGCACAATACCAAAAAACCAACTAATCAAACCAAACAACATATGAAAACCAATTCTTGCGAAATCTGTAAGGACAAACCTATACGCTTAATGGATCTGAAAAAATATCCTAAAAGAGGGTAATAACTTTTTGCAAAAAAAAAAAAAAGTTGGAAAGCAACCCTGATGAGCCCAAGAGATACCATGGAGCAGAGTAAGGGTTCCTAGAATACAACCAACATTCTAGCACACGTCATTTTACTTAAATAGAGATCTCACAGCACCACACTCAACAGGCAACAACAGTAGGCCTCCAGCATGCCTGAAAATTCTTACATAATTTGCCATAGGCCTCCACGGAAATCCTAATTTCACACCAGGCCTCGACTCTGAATATGTGTGGCAGTATACTGTGCATTTGTCTCGATAAGCTTCTTTACAGACCTAAATACCATCATAATAAAAGCTTGATCTACATGATTTTACTTCAACATTTCGGTATCTTACTATTGTAAGCGTTGTACATCAACTGTAAACAGACATTTTGTGAGATTAAGACACATGTGCAACATCTGGGTATCTTTATTGTAGACGTTTCGCCATCCAGTGGCTTTATCAATACAAATTCTAGGATATAACTTGAAGACAGTAGAACTATGTACAGAAGATGAGGTAATCAGTCCCTCAACCTAGGAGTAGGTGCGAAGAGCACCATAGTCGTGGAGATTCTGAAGCAGAAGAAAGGATCCTGGCGCTTATATAGTAACGTCAGGTGAAGCAGACGAGGGCATATTCACTGGTAGGCGGGATTCCCCAGTGGAAGTAGGTCCTTCCCAAAGAGATGGGTTAGTTGTAGTAGTAGTTGTCGTAGTCGTGAAGGTTATGTACATGTCCTGTGTACCATTCGTACACAGACATTTTGTACTCTTACTTCCAGCATGTCTTTCAACTATACTAAAAACAGGATGGTATAAACCTTAGTAATAGATACCGACACATTGGTTTAAAAAGACACTTGAGCTAACACTAGGATATATTTATTAGACAACATTACGGTTCTAGGATCTTGAGCACTTCTAGCATACAGAGGTTAAGAAGACAATGCGTGTAGGAGGAGAGTGGAGTGTGAGTGACACTTGTACCAGTACCAGTCCTCGTGGAGTGTGATACTTGTACCAGTACCAGTCCTCGTGAAGTGTGAGTGAGTGGACCCCCGAGTTTCGTGATTAATCCGTTCCAGAGATCCTGCCGAAAGTCGAAATTCACGAAACTCGAAACCATTTTCCCCATAAGAAATAATGGAAATAAAATTAATCCGCACTTGTGCCAGTACCAGTCCTCGTGGATTGTGAGTGACACTTGTACCAGTACCAGTCCTCGTGGAGTGTGAGTGACACTTGTACCAGTACCAGTCCTCGTGGAGTGTGAGTGACACTTGTGCCAGTACCAGTCCTCGTGAAGTGTGAGTGACACTTGTACCAGTACCAGTCCTCGTGGAGTGTGAGTGACACTTGTACCAGTACCAGTCCTCGTGGAGTGTGAGTGACACTTGTACCAGTACCAGTCCTCGTGGAGTGTGAGTGACACTTGTACAAGTGCCAGTCCTCGTGGAGTGTGAGTGACACTTGTGCCAGTACCAGTCCTCGTGGAGTGTGAGGTGACACTTTGTACCAGTACCAGTCCTCGTGGAGTGTGAGTGACACTTGTACCAGTACCAGTCCTCGTGGAGTGTGAGTGGACACGTGACCAGTACCAGTCCTCGTGGAGTGTGAGTGGGCACTTGTACCAGTACCAGTCCTCGTGGAGTGTGAGTGACACTTGGGGCCAGTACCAGTCCTCGTGGAGTGTGAGTGACACTTGTGCCAGTACCAGTCCTCGTGGAGTGTGAGTGACACTTGTACCAGTACCAGTCCTCGTGGAGTGTGAGTGACACTTGTACCAGTACCAGTCCTCGTGGAGTGTGAGTGACACTTGTACCAGTACCAGTCCTCGTGGAGTGTGAGTGACACTTGTCCCGTACCAGTCTCGTGGAGTGTGAGTGACACTGTACCAGTACCAGTCCTCGTGGAGTGTGAGTGACACTTGTACCAGTACCAGTCCTCGTGGAGTGTGAGTGACACTTGTACCAGTACCAGTCCTCGTGGAGTGTGAGTGACACTTGTACCAGTTTCCAGTCCTCGTGGAGTGTGAGTGACACTTGTTGCCAGTACCAGTCCTCGTGGAAGTGTGAGTGACATTGTACCGTACCAGTCCTCGTGGAGTGTGAGTGACCTTGTGTACCAGTCCTCGTGGAGTGTGAGTGAACTTGTACCAGTACCAGTCCTCGTGGAGTGTGAGTGACACTTGTACCAGTACCAGTCCTCGTGGAGTGGTGAGTGACACTTGTACCAGTACCAGTCCTCGTGGAGTGTGAGTGACACTTGTACCAGTACCAGTCCTCGTGGAGTGTGAGTGACACTTGTACCAGTCCTCGTGGAGTGTGAGTGACACTTGTACCAGTACCAGTCCTCGTGGAGTGTGAGTGACACTTGTACCAGTACAGTCCTCGTGGAGTGTGAGTGACACTTGTACCAGTACCAGTCCTCGTGGAGTGTGAGTGACACTTGTACCAGTACCAGTCCTCGTGGAGTTGGGGGAGTAGTCACCCCATGTGGTACATTGTACCAGTCCTCGTGGAGTGTGAGTGACACTTGTACCAGTACCAGTCCTCGTGGAGTGTGAGTGACACTTGTACCAGTACCAGTCCTCGTGGAGTGTGAGTGACACTTGTACCAGTACCAGTCCTCGTGGAGTGTGAGTGACACTTGTACCAGTACCAGTCCTCGTGGTGTGTGAGTGACACTTGTACCAGTACCAGTCTCGTGGAGTGTGAGTGACACTTGTGTACCAGTACCAGTCCTCGTGGAGTTGTGAGTGACACTTGTACCAGTACCAGTCCTCGTGGAGTGTGAGTGACACTTGTACCAGTATCAGTCCTCGTGGAGTGTGAGTGACACTTGTACAAGTACCAGTCCTCGTGGAGTGTGAGTGACACTTGTACCAGTACCAGTCCTCGTGGAGTGTGAGTGACACTTGTACCAGTACCAGTCCTCGTGGAGTGTGGAGTGACACTTGTACCAGTACCAGTCCTCGTGGAGTGTGAGTGACACTTGTACCAGTACCAGTCCTCGTGGAGTGTGAGTGACACTTGTCCAAGTACCAGTCCTCGTGGAGTGTGAGTGACACTTGTACCAGTACCAGTCCTCGTGGAGTGTGAGTGACACTTGTACCAGTACCAGTCCTCGTGGAGTGTGAGTGACACTTGTACCAGTACCAGTCCTCGTGGAGTGTGAGTGACACTTGTACAGTACCAGTCCTCGGGGGAGTGTGAGTGACACTTGTACCAGTACCAGTCCTCGTGGAGTGTGAGTGACACTTGTACCAGTACCAGTCCTCGTGGAGTGTGAGTGACACTTGTACCAGTACCAGTCCTCGTGGAGTGTGAGTGACACTTGTACCAGTACCAGTCCTCGTGGAGTGTGAGTGACACTTGTACCAGTACCCGTCCTCGTGGAGTGTGAGTGACACTTGTACCAGTACCAGTCCTCGTGGAGTGTGAGTGACACTTGTACCAGTACCAGTCCTCGTGGAGTGTGAGTTGACACTTGTACCAGTACCAGTCCTCGTGGAGTGTGAGTGACACTTGTACCAGTACCAGTCCTCGTGGAATCTCTCTTGTTACACTAACACATTCTGATACCTCTTGTCATACATCTATATTAGTAATTTAATATTCCTTGGGGTTATTTTGATACATTGTAAGTGTCTCATGTGAGTTCATTACCCTATAAATTGTGAGTTCATTACCTCTGTAATTGTGAGTTCATTACCTCTGTACATGTACCATTCTCTGTAAATTGTGAGTTCCCTTCTATGTAAACTTGCTCAGTTGTATAAAACTTTGGAGTCCAGTCCATGGACCAATTATGTACCTCTGTAACTTTTGTACCGCCCGTGGGATGGGTGCATAATAAACATATTACCCTACCACCCCAATGCCTTCTTGCTGTCCCTGATTATCCAGTCCACTTACTCTCTCTCTCTCTCTCTCACTCTCTCTCTCCTCTCCTCTCTTCACTCTCTCTCTCTCTCCTACCTCTCTTCTATGTCCTTATCATAGTCCTCAAG
The DNA here is from genome assembly GCF_026875155.1 of Cherax quadricarinatus. Taxonomy (NCBI): domain Eukaryota; kingdom Metazoa; phylum Arthropoda; class Malacostraca; order Decapoda; family Parastacidae; genus Cherax; species Cherax quadricarinatus. The sequence continues at coordinate 21,661,252 of NC_069437.1, read as the reverse complement.
CAGATTTGTAAGACAACACTTTAGCCTTTCTGAGCCCGTTCTTTTTCTTGTGTTTGAAACCACTTTTTTTTAGGTAATTTACCGATCTTTTGGATTATTTTTTCACTACCTTATATACTGTAGTATACATGTTGGGACTATATTCTCTGTTTTCTACATTTCTGGCAAATGTCCCTTATTCATTATTGAAAATTATTATTATTATTATTATTATTATTATTTTTGTAGTAGTAGTAGTAATAGTAGTAGTAGTAGTAGTAGTAGTAGTAGTAAGTAGTAGTAGTAGTAGTAGTGGTAGTAGTATTGTGTGTGTTTCTAAAGTTGTAGTGAAAATAATAGAACATAAGAAAATGAAAGCTGCCGTAAGCCTACCGGCCTATGGGAGAGGTCCTACTTAAGTCACATTTTTTTTTTAATTATTTCTTGAATTTTTTATTGTTTAAAAAAGAAAAAGTCAGGTAAATCTCTCTTGTGTATGCAAAAAAAATCTTACAAACGGTGGGGTTCAAGCTGGTGACGGGGTCAAGCACTTTCATTTACACAAGGGGAAAGAAAACCTTTTCTATAAAACCCCCGCTTTGTCATTCGCCCTCAATAGGGGACAAAAATTGGGTTCAGAAGCAAAACCTATCTTTTTTATCCCCTTTATTATCAAACCCGATAAAAAACCATGTGTGTAAGGGAAAAAATCTGTATCTGGGGCAGCTCGTTGTTTTTGGGAGAGGCCGCGTGGCACTGCGTCTAACACGATTCTTTGTTTTCTTAATAGTATTTTTTTTTGACTTTTGTTTTATTAATAATTTATCAGCAAAAACATAATTTGTTAAATACGTCTAAAGGTTTCCCACAAAGGGGTCAGTGGGCCCTAACATTTTATATAAATTAATAGGCATTTCTAGGACCCCCAACAGAGACTTAAAAAGAAACAGCGCATTATGAAAACAGGAAACCTCGACACCCTGCCTAACCCTTCTGGGTTTGGGTAGGTGCCAAGCCCCCAGCGTTTTGCCATAAACTGTATTCCCCTTTGCCCCCTTGGGCGGGATGGCGGACCAGAGAGGCCCAGTTTTGGGGAGGCCCGGGGACGTTGGGCCCCAAAATGAGAGGTACTTGGCCTCCCCCATGGGAGCTTTGGTCCAGACACCCCTAAAGAGGGACCCAAAGGGGGGCCCCCCCCCTTTGGGAAAAGGCCCGGGCCGGGAGAATACCGGCGAATATTTAATAATAATGCAGGAAACGTTGCCATGTGTCGAGGCTTGGATGATTATTGGGTAATAAAGCATAAATGTGGTAAAATTACAATCGGGATTGATCACTGCTTATATTCCAAAAGTGATATATTGATCCCTTATTTTGTTATTAATTCAGTGACTTAGATAACTGGACTGGTAGCAAAAATAATGACAAGATTCACTACGCAAAATTAATGAGACAAATTCTCAAGACGACTCCAAGGAGCTTCAGATATCTTGGATAAGTTAATGTTTTGGTTTCATGTTCATAATCATAAGTTGTAGAAGTATCAAGATTATAATAAATCTTTGCCTGTTCCTAGTTAAGTTTTATAATGAGATGTAGTTCTCGTCTCCATGGTCCAGAAAGAATGTAAACATACAAAGGATGAAAAAAATTAATATCCAGCTACAGGAAACTTTCTCATACTTAATATAACAACTAATGTTCTTCAGTGGCTCCATTACGCAGTTTAATCAACTAATCAACGCATCTTTAATGAGATAATGCTTATTTATGCCCTTTTTAAAGCTAATCCTGTACGTTTCTTTAAATCCAAACTTATCCTGGGAAAATAAATATGTTTTCTCGTTTCTTGTCGGCAACGCCTTGTTTTCTAGGTATAAAATTGTGGTATCTAGTTTATCCTGCTGATGGTATAAGTCTACCTGCACCTGCTGTCCCTCTTTACCTAGCAGTAAATAGGTGTATACCTGGAAATTAGTCGGTTTTTGTGTGTGGCTTTCCAGGAGAAAGGTTTAGTGGCCCCAGCGAATATGAACTGCTACATGGCTTATCTTTCTTGTGAGATTCTTGATTAATAACCATCAGAGGATTACTAATTATAATAAGGTAGCCTTCTTCTTCTTTTCTTCTTTTCTTCTTCTTCTTCTTCTTCTTCTTCTTCTTCTTCTCTTTCTTCTTCTTCTTCTTCTCTTCTCTTTCTTCTTCTCTTTCTTCTCTCTCTTTCTTCTTCTTCTCTTCTTCTTCTTCTTCTTCTTCTTCTTCTCTTCTCTTCTTCTTCTTCTTCTTTCTTCTTCTTCTTCTTCTTCTTCTTCTTCTTCTTCTTCTTCTCTTTCTTCTCTTTCTTCTTCTCTTTCTTCTTCTTCTTCTTCTTCTTCTTCTCTTTTCTTCTTCTTCTTCTCTTCTTCTTCTTCTTCTCTTCTTCTTTCTTTCTTCTTTTCTTCTTTTCTTCTTTTCTTCTTCTTCTTCTCTTTCTTCTTCTTCTTCTTCTTCTTCTTCCTTCTTCTTCTTCCTTCTTCTTCTTCTTTTCTTCTTTCTTCTTCTTCTTCTTTATTCTTCCTTCTTCTTCTTCTTCTTCTTTTCTTCTTCTTCTTTTCTTCTTCTTCTTTCTTCTTCTTCTTCTTCTTCTTCTTCTTCTTCTTCTTCTTCTTCTTCTCTTCTTCTTCTTCTTTCTTTTCTTCTTCTCTTCTTTCTTCTCTTCTCTTCTTCTTCTTCTTCTTCTTCTTCTTCTTCTTCTTCTTCTTCTTCTTCTTCTTCTTCTTCTTCTTCTTCTTCTTCTCTTCTTCTTCTTTTCTTCTTTCTTGTTCTCTTTTCTTTTTCTTGTTGTTCTTTCTTCTTCTTCGTCTTCATTTTATTGTGACTTTTTTTATTATACTGCTTATCGTATCTCTTCCTCCTATCTCCCTTCCGAGAACATTTTTATCCCCCATCATGATAGTGTGACACCAATTACGACATTATCGCACATTTTTCTCTATATGCTTCAGCATGCGCCTCCTGCTGCCCAGGCCACTTCCCTTGCCACTCCCATTCGGCAGAACCTCAAAAGGAAAATATATGTTAAATTAAGGAGAGTGGGGAAGGAAGGGGAGTGGGTGGGGAATAAAGAAAAGAGGGTGAGGAATGAAGGAGGGAGGAAGAGTGATGAAGAGTGAGCTAGGGTTGGAGAGCATGATGCTCCGAGAGCAGTGATGGAGGGGTGTGTGTCTCGCGTGAGCGGAATACAATGACTGTATGTGTGTGTGTAGTAGTTGCTAGTTGTCAGAGGCACTTGTCGATTGACACTTGACCTGTTGTACTCACCTATTTGTGGTTGCAGGGGTCGAGTCCTAGCTCCTGGCCCCGCCTCTTCACCGGTTGCTACTAGGCCCTCTCTCTCCCCGCTCCATGAGCTTTATCAAACCTCGTCTTAAAACTGTGTATGGTTCCTGCCTCCACTACGTCATTTTCTAGGCTATTCCACTGCCTTACAACTTGTGTGTGGTGTGCGCGTGTGTACACACCTATTAGTGGTTGCAGGGGTCGATTCGTTGCTCTTGGCTCCGGCTCTTCGCTGGTCGCTATTAGATCCATTCTCTCCCTCCTCCAAGAGCTTCATCGTACCTCTTCTTAAAACTATGTATGGATAATGCCTCCACTACATTATTATCCTGACAACTTATGACTGAAGAAATACTTTCTAACATCCCTGTAACTCATCTGAATTTTCAACTTCCAGTTATGACCCTTTGTGGCTGTGTCCCATCTCTGAAACATTCTCTCACTGTTTGTGTGTGTGTATGTGTGTGTGCGGGGGGTGTATGGGTGTGTGTGTGTGTGCGGTGGTGGAACTTCAGTCACTAAGACACAGCCACTAAGTGTTCCATGTGACACATTCATCAACCAATGTGTTCTGTCATATTCACATTAACATGCACGTATGGAGTTAGCTTCCACTTCCTCGTCTAGTGAGTTTCACTTCCCTGCCATCCTTACTCTCAAGGAATTCTTTCTTATATGTTTTATTCATTCCAGTTCACCTCATCGTAGAGAGAATCATGTGAATCTCACTGTTGCCTCCGAGTATCTTGAACATCGTGTTCATGTATCCTCTGAGCCTTGGTGATTTATCACTATTGTGAGACTGTGTAACTTCGTGTAGTGGCGCCGCGGTGTCAAGTCCTGATAAACTGTCCTCGATCACAATGCTCTATCGGTGCTTAACCTTCATTTTTTATTCCTGAATTATAAGCTTTTTTTTTTTTAGGGGGGAGGTGGCATTTTCTCTCTTCTCTCTCTCACCTCTGCATCCCTCCCCATCCCATTCTCTCCTCGACAGTTTCAACCTTCTGCTCCCTCAGTTCCCTCTCCTCCTCCTCCTCCTCTTCCCCCATTCCTCGTTCACATTCTTAAAAGTGGTGTCCTCGATGTGTTTAGATAAAGCCTCTCGTTATATGTAGGTTACATCGTTTTTCTCTGGTTGTCCCACATTGTTATCAAATATTTTATTTCTTCACAGAAAACACTCCTGGTTCGACTTCTACACTTCGGAATATTTTCTTCACTAACCCACCTTCCGAAAAGTGAAATTTCCATTCAGATAAATATTTTTAATGACCCCCTGAATCGTCACTCCCGTGGCCCGGTCTCAGACTAGGCTTCCTGAACTGGAAATGAAATATTTCATGAAATAAACTTATTAATAAACAAGAGACAGAAGGTAAATGTAAGGGTTCATAACCTACAGGCTTCCATTTCACACTCATATGAGCAGACGGCAGCAACTCGATTCGATGTGGTTCGCCGGTATTGTCCCGGCCTTGATCTTGTCCACTTGGTGAGCTTCCTGGTTGGTCAGTATCTGTTAGCCTAAGCCCAGTGCTTGAGCAGGGAGCTATTGTCAAACGACTGATTTACGTACTTATTTGACTTATTTTAAAAAGTTTATTTATATAACTTAAATAACTGCTTAAGTTATTAAATAATTTTTGCACCAATTCGATTTTTTTTTTTTGCATTTAATTGATTGTTGTAATTGACTGATACAACTGTTCGAGTATTTTCAATATATTGCTTAAAGCAGTTGATTGATACAAGGCAGAATTTAGCATGTTGTTGCTTTACTACTGGAAGAAAAGTACTCTCTCAGTGGTTAGGCTAACGTAACCATTTTTTCTAATGAGTTTATCGAGTGTGATGATGTGCAGGGAGTAAGATTAGCACCATTAAGGGAGAAAGGTGGAGCCTGTCCTCTGCTTTCTTTTAAGTGAAATACTTGTTTTCACACACAACACACACACACACACACACACACACACACACACACACACACACACACACACACACACACACACACACACACACATACACACATACACACATACACACACACATACACACACATACACACACATACACCCCACACACACACACACACACACACACACACACACACACACACACACACACACACACACACACACACACGTGAAGAAACTAGAGAAAGTGCAAAGGTTTGCAACAAGACTAGTCCCAGAGCTAAGAGGTATGTCCTACGAGGAGAGGTTAAGGGAAATCAACCTGATGACACTGGAGGACAGGAGAGAAGGGGGACATGATAACGACATACAAAATACTGAGAGGAATTGACAAGGTGGACAAAGACAGGATGTTCCAGAGATTGGACACAGTAACAAGGGGACACAGTTGGAAGCTGAAGACACAGATGAATCACAGGGATGTTAGGAAGTATTTCTTCAGCCACAGAGTAGTCAGTAAGTGGAATAGTTTGGGAAGCGATGTAGTGGAGGCAGGATCCATACATAGCTTTAAGCAGAGGTATGATAAAGCTCACGGCTCAGGGAGAGTGACCTAGTAGCGATCAGTGAAGAGGCGGGGCCAGGAGCTCGGACTCGACCCCCGCAACCTCAACTAGGTGAGTACAACTAGGTGAGTACACACACACACACACACACACACACACACACACACATTCATTTGGGACAATTTATACACCATTCGTTCAGCGCATCTTTGAGGATGCGCCAGCAAGTAACCCGCACTGGTCATGCATATAAAGAAACTTGAGAGAAACTTGAGTAACTGAGGCCAGAAAAGAAGACCTGGGAAGGACATGATCACCTTATACAAAATGTTGAGATTATACAGAGATACGTAGACATAGAACAGACATAGACATAGAACAGTGGACATAGAACATGAGCCACAGGAGGATTAAGGGGCATTTCCTGTCCTCTGTATGTCTCTTTTTTTTTTTTAACTTCCACCTGCGCCCTCATTCTCCTTGGTTCTTGTGTTTAATTCATTCTCTATTCACTCTTTCAACTCTTTCTAGTATTTTGTGTATCTTAATCATATTCAAGCCCTTCTCTGCTCTGAGGTTATCGGGTTCACTTCCTTCAATCTCTCCTCATAGCGAATTCTTCTCAGTGAAGAGTAGTCAGATTTAGTGTGTGTGTGTGTGTGTGTGTGTGTGTGTGTGTGTGTGTGTGTGTGTGTGTGTGTGTGTGTGTGTGTTGTGTCTGTGTGTGTTTTGTCTGTGTGTTTGCCTTTGTAAGAGCGAAACAGAGAGCGAGAGAGCAAGAGAGAGAGAGAGTGAGAGAGAGAGAGAGAGAGGAGAGAGAGAAGAGAGATGAGAGAGAAGAGAGAGGAGAGAGAGAGAGAGAGAGAGAGAGAAGTAGAGAGAGAAGAGAGAGACAGGAGAGAGAGTGAGAGAGAGAGAGAGAGAGAGAGAGAGAGAAGAGAGAGAGATGAGAAGAGGAGAGAGAGAAGAGAGAGAGAGAGAGAGAGAAGTGTATATCGTGAAGATACTCAGGGAGTATCAGTAGGTAAAGCATCTGGCGCAGCAACAACCTTGCTCAATGTCGCTACCCCTCACACACACACACACACACACACACACACACACACACACACACACACACACACACACACACACACACACACACACACACACACACACACACATCATGCACGCACGCGCGCATGATCGCTCGTACATATGAGCACATGCACGTGTGCACACATCCTCTACCTCTCCTCGCTGTTTCTCACACACAAACACTCCTTCGATACCCGCAATCACAATTACATGAGTATATATGTTAACACGGGAGGCCAAGAGAGTATAGACTAGAAAACAGAAATATGAAATTCTCTGTCTAAGAAGGGGCTTTCTGTTTAGTAGTATGTCATTGATGTCAGCTAGGACTGCATACCTTGTACATGTCCTTGAAGATTATTATTATTATTATTATTATTATTATTATTATTATTATTATTATTATTATTATTATTATTATTATTATTATTATTGTCATTATTGTCAAAGTATGATACATGAACATAGAATATCAAATTAAAGTTTGTGAAGTAAAACCAGGACTAACAGAGGCAATTACCAATTATTACAATCTTCATGGAGACGGAACTGGGGTGACAGATGCAATATTCCCAGCAGGATATCAAGTAATGAGGGAAGAGAGATGTAGCATGGGGAAGGAGGGAAGAGATGCATTGTAACATACCCGTGAAGTTTCAAGGAAGTTAAATGAGAGTCAAATGTGTTTTTTACATAGGCACCATCATGGCTGGGAGACCTAAGGTAATAGTAAACTGACTTGCTACCCACCACCAAGCAGCAGGAGAGTAAACAGTAGGAGAGGAAGATAAAATTGCGAACATAACAGCATTGGTTAACACCTTAAGAAAATTAACAAGAAGAGAAGGCGAGTCCATAGCGAAGGTAAAGATCGAGAGAGATTATAAACATTTTGAAAGAACTGAGAACCACGCTGACGAGAGAGAGAGAGAGAGAGACGAACCAGTAAGAATCAGAACTTGTCGCTATTGCGTTTACTCTAATCGAAATATATTTTTGTCCGAACTAATAAAAACATATTGGAACATGTTGAAGGATGACAGAATCATCTTACGCTAAATACTAATACATGCAATAAAAAAAGACTGAATATTCTTACAAAAATACGTAAATAAATTGAGAAAAAGGAGAGAGAGATGGGTGACGGCACAGAAGTGGGAGAAAGAGAGAGTGGTAACAGGCCACACGAGGAATGATAAAGATACTGTATAATAAACTGATGAAATAGGGATAGATGAATAAAATGCCCAGAACACATGTGCAATACTGGTGAACATGTGCAACACTGGTGAAATGTGCAACACTGGTGAAACATGTGCAACACTGGTGAAACATGTGCAACACTGGTGAAACATGTGCAACACTGGTGAAACATGTGCAACACTGGTGAAACATGTGCAACACTGGTGAAACATGTGCAACACTGGTGAAACGTGTGCAACACTGGTGAAACATGTGCAACACTGGCGAAACATGTGCAACACTGGTGAAACATGTGCAACACTGGTGAAACATGTGCAACACTGGTGAAACATGTGCAACACTGGTGAAACATGTGCACCACTGGTGAAACATGTGCAACACTGGTGAAACATGGGCAACACTGGTGAAACATGTGCATCACTGGTGAAACATGTGCAACACTGGTGAAACATGTGCAACACTGGTGAAACATGTGCAACACTGGTGAAACATGTGCAACACTGGTGAAACATGTGCAAATCACTGGTGAAGCATGTGCAACACTGGTGAACACATGTGCAACACTGGTGAAAACATGTGCAACACTGGTGAAACAAGTGCAACACTGGTGAAACATGTGCAACACTAGTGAAACATGTGCTACACTGGCGAAACATCTGCAACACTGGTGAAGCATGTGCTACACTCGTGAAACATGTGCAACACTGCTGAAACATGTGCTACACTGGTGAAACTTGTGCTACACTGGTGAAACATGTGCTACACTGGTGAAACATGTGCTACACTGGGGAAATATGTGCTACATTGGTGAAACATGTGCTACACTGGTGAAACATGTGCAACACTGGTGAAACATGTGCTACACTCGTGAAACATGTGCAACACTGCTGAAACATGTGCTACACTGGTGAAACATGTGCTACACTGGTGAAACGTGTGCAACACTGGCGATACATATGCAACACTGGCGAAACATGTGCAACACTGGGGAAACATGTGCAACACTGGCGAAACATATGCAACACTGGCGAAACATGTGCAACACTGGTGAAACATGTGCAACACTTGTGAAACATGTGCAACACTGGTGAAACATGCGCAACACTGGTGAAACATGTGCTACACTCGTGAAACATGTGCAACACTGCTGAAACATGTGCTACACTGCTGAAACATGTGCTACACTGCTGAAACATGTGCTACACTGCTGAAACATGTGCTACACTGGTGAAACATGTGCAACACTGGCGATACATATGCAACACTGGCGAAACATGTGCAACACTGGCGAAACATATGCAACACTGGCGAAACATGTGCAACACTGGTGAAACATGTGCAACACTTGTGAAACATGTGCAACACTGGTGAAACATGTGCAACACTGGTGAAGCATGTGCAACGTTGGTGAAACATGTACAACACTGGTGAAACGTGCCACACTGGTGAAACATGTGCAACACTGGTGAAACATGTGCTACACTGGTGAAACATGTGCTACACTAGTGAAATATGTGCTACACTGGTGAAACATGTGCTACACTGCTGAAACATGTGCTACACTGCTGAAACATGTGCTACACTGCTGAAACATATGCAGCACAGCTGAAACATGTGCTACACTGGTGAAACATGTGCTACACCGGCGAAACATGTGCTACACTGCTGAAACATGTGCTACACTGGTGAAACATGTGCTACACTGGTGAAACATGTGCTACACTGGTGAAACATGTGGTACACTGCTGAAACATGTGCTGCACTGATGAAACATGTGCAACACTGGCGAAACATATGCAACACTGGCGAAACATGTGCAACACTGGCGAAACATATGCAACACTGGCGAAACATGTGCAGCACTGGCGAAACATGCGCAACACTGGCGATACATATGCAACACTGGCGAAACATGTGCAACACTGGCGAAACATATGCAACACTGGCGAAACATGTGCAACACTGGCGAAACATATGGCAAACATGGCGAAACATGTGCAACACTGGCGAAAACATATGCAACACTGGCGAAACATGTGCAGCACTGGCGAAACATGCGCAACACTGGCGATACATATGCAACACTGGCGAAACATGTGCAACACTGGCGAAACATATGCAACACTGGCGAAACATGTGCAACACTGGCGATACATATGCAACACTGGCGAAACATGTGCAACACTAGCGATACATATGCAACATTGGCGAAACATGTGCAACACT
>NC_069437.1:21638467-21645967 GCF_026875155.1 Cherax quadricarinatus | reverse complement strand
CACGACACACACACACACACACACACACACACACACACACACACCACACACACACACACACACACATACACACCTTGCGGTGGTGCCACGTCTGGCCCACTCCGACCTGGAGGACGGTCGATGACACCTTGACTTGTAATACTGACTTCAGCTTATGCGATACTGACGCCAGCTTATACGATGCTGACGCCAGCTTATGCGATACTGACACCGGCTTACTCGATACTGACACCGGCTCACACCATACTGACGCCAGGGTAGGCCATACTGACGCCAATTTGTATTATACTGACGCCAGGTTAGACCAAACGACGTCAGTTTACACCATACTGAAGCAAGTTTATGCAATACTGATGCCAGCCTACACCATACTGACGCCAGCTTACACCATACTGATGCCAGCTTACACCATACTGACGCCAGCTTACACCATATTGACGCCAGCTTACACCATACTGATGCCAGCTTACACCATACTGATGCCAGCTTACACCATACTGACGCCAGTTAACACCATACTGACGCCAGTTAACACCAAACTGACGCCAGTTAACACCATACTGACGTCAGTTTACACTATACTGACACCATACTGACGCCAGTTAACACCATACTGACGCCAGTTTACACCATACTGACGCCAGTTAACACCATACTGACGCCAGTTTACACTATACTGACGCCAGTTAACACCATACTGGCGCCAGTTTACACCATACTGACGCCAGTTTACACCATTACTGACGCCAGTTAACACCATACTGACGCCAGTTTACACTATACTGACGCCAGTTAACACCATACTGGCGCCAGTTTACACCATACTGACGGCAGTTAACACCATACTGACGCCAGTTAACACCATACTGACGCCAGTTTACACCATACTGACGCCAGTTTACACCATACTGACGCCAGTTTACACCATACTGACGCCAGTTAACACCATACTGACGCCAGTTTACACCATACTGACGCCAGTTTACACCATACTGACGCCAGTTAACACCATACTGACGCCAGTTAACACCATACTGACGCCAGTTTACACCATACTGACGCCAAGTTTACACCATACTGACGCAGTTAACACCATACTGACGCCAGTTAACACCATACTGACGCCAGTTTACACCATACTGACGCCAGTTTACACCATACTGACGCCAGTTAACACCATACTGACGCCAGTTTACACTATACTGACGCCAGTTAACACCATACATGGCGCAGTTTACACCATACGACGGCAGTTAACACCATACTGACGCCAGTTAACACCATACTGACGCCAGTTTACACCATACTGACGGCAGTTAACACCATACTGACGCCAGTTAACACCATACTGACGCCAGTTTACACCGTCCTGACTCCAGCTGATGCCGTACCCTGTCATACTTCCGACTACTACGCCGCATTTCTTTCACTTCCTGAAGGGCTCCTGATCAAAGGAGTTGAAACTACCCAACCCTTCCTTGTCTCTGACCTGATTACTTCCACATACCTAGCAGTTGAATGACCCTTATGGGTTTAGCACTTCTTGAATACTGTCCTACGAGGGGTAAGGTCTTATCACTCCAGGTTGAATTAATTAGCAAGTATAAACAAAAAATAACAATTTCCGCCCTTAACCATATTCTTGAAACTTACTTAAAACATTCTTTGCCACTTATCCTTCTGCTGGACAGGCGATCAGCGGTCGGAGAATCGAGCCTTCACCATTACCAGGAGGATGTTCAGGGAGTCAACGCTCCGGCGGCCTAGTCCATGACCAGGCCTTCTGGTTGATGAGCGCCTGATCAACCAGGCTGTTAATGTTGGCTGCACACAGTCCAACATACGAAACACAGCCCGGCTGATCGGGTTCTGAAGGCAGCCAGAGGTCTATTGGTAATTCACCTTATGCCTGGTGGGAGGCTGTTGAAAAGTCTTGGGCCTCTCACACTTATTACTTCTGTTAAAAGAAAATGCATGAGTTCCATAGTTCGGTTAGGTATAGCGTTTGTGCAGAGCTTAGCAGACGTAGGGTCGATCCTCCATCACTCCATGCAATGAATAACTAAGACGGTTTAGCGATGTACATAAATAGAATATTTTTGATAGTATCATAGCGGAAACGGTGGCCCTGTACGTGAAGTGTGCGTGTGCACACGTCAGTGAAGGAGCGTGTGTGCACACGTCAGTGAAGGAGCGTGTGTGCACACGTCAGTGAAGGAGCGTGTGTGCACACGTCAGTGAAGGAGCGTGTGTGTTACACGTCAGTGAAGGAGCGTGTGTGCACACGTCAGTGAAGGAGCGTGTGTGCACACGTCAGTGAAGGAGCGTGTGTGCACACGTCAGTGAAGGAGCGTGTGTGCACACGTCAGTGAAGGAGCGTGTGTGCACACGTCAGTGAAGGAGCGTGTGTGCACACGTCAGTGAAGGAGCGTGTGTGTACACGTCAGTGAAGGAGCGTGTGTGCACACGTCAGTGAAGGAGCGTGTGTGTACACGTCAGTGAAGGAGCGTGTGTGTACACGTCAGTGAAGGAGCGTGTGTGCACACGTCAGTGAAGGAGCGTGTGTGCACACGTCAGTGAAGGAGCGTGTGTGCACAGTCAGTGAAGGAGCGTGTGTGCACACGTCAGTGAAGGAGCGTGTGTGTACACGTCAGTGAAGGAGCGTGTGTGCACACGTCAGTGAAGGAGCGTGTGTGCACACGTCAGTGAAGGAGCGTGTGTGCACACGTCAGTGAAGGTAGCGTGTGTGCACACGTCAGTGTAAGGAGGTGTGTGCACACGTCAGTGAAGGAGCGTGTGTGCACACGTCAGTGAAGGAGCGTGTGTGCACACGTCAGTGAAGGAGCGTGTGTGCACACGTCAGTGAAGAAGCGTGTGTGTACACGTCAGTGAAGGAGCGTGTGTGCACACGTCAGTGAAGAAGCGTGTGTGCACACGTCAGTGAAGAAGCGTGTGCACACGTTAGTGAAGAAGCGTGTGTGCACACGTCAGTGAAGAAGCGTGTGTGCACACGTCAGTGAAGAAGCGTGTGTGCACACGTCAGTGAAGGAGCGTGTGTGCACACGTCAGTGAAAGAGCGTGTGTGCACACGTCAGTGAAGGAGTGTGTGTGTGTACACGTCAGTGAAGGAGTGTGTGTACACGTCAGTGAAGGAGTGCGTGTGTGTACACGTCAGTGAAGGAGTGTGTGTGTACACTTCAGTGAAGGAGTGTGTGTGTGTGTACACGTCAGTGAAGAAGTGTTTGTGTGTACACGTCAGTGAAGGAGTGTGTGTGTGTACACGTCAGTGAAGGAGTGTGTGTGTGTACACGTCAGTGAAGGAGTGTGTGTGTATGTACACGTCAGTGAAGAAGTGTTTGTGTGTACACGTCAGTGAAGGAGTGTGTGTGTGTACACGTCAGTGAAGGAGTGTGCGTGTGTGTACACGTCAGTGAAGGAGTGTGTGTGTGTACACGTCAGTGAAGAAGTGTTTGTGTGTACACGTCAGTGAAGGAGTGTGTGTGTGTACACGTCAGTGAAGGAGTGTGCGTGTGTGTACACGTCAGTGAAGGAGTGTGTGTGTATGTACACGTCAGTGAAGGAGTGTGTGTGTATGTACACGTCAGTGAAGAAGTGTTTGTGTGTACACGTCAGTGAAGGAGTGTGCGTGTGTACACGTCAGTGAAGGAGTGTGTGTGTGTACACGTCAGTGAAGGAGTGTGTGTGTGTACACGTCAGTGAAGGAGTGTGTGTGTGTACACGTCAGTGAAGGAGTGTGTGTGTGTACACGTCAGTGAAGGAGTGTGTGTGTGTACACGTCAGTGAAGGAGTGTGTGTGTGTACACGTCAGTGAAGGAGTGTGTGTGTGTACACGTCAGTGAAGGAGTGTGTGTGTGTACACGTCAGTGAAGGAGTGTGTGTGTGTACACGTCAGTGAAGGAGTGTGTGTGTGTACACGTCAGTGAAGGAGTGTGCGTGTGTGTACACGTCAGTGAAGGAGTGTGTGTGTGTACACGTCAGTGAAGGAGTGTGTGTGTGTACACGTCAGTGAAGGAGTGTGTGTGTGTACACGTCAGTGAAGGAGTGTGTGTGTGTACAGTCAGTGAAGGAGTGTGTGTGTGTATGTGTGTGTGTGTGTGTATGTGTGTGTGTGTGTGTGTGTGTGTGTACTCACCTAGTTGTACTCACCTAGTTGAGGTTGCAGGGGTCGAGTCCAAGCTCCTGGCCCCGCCTCTTCACTGGTCGCTACCAGGTCACTCTCCCTGAACCATGAGCTTTATCATACCTCTGCTTAAAGCTATGTATGGATCCTGCCTCCACTACATCGCTTCCCAAACTATTCCACTTCCTGACTACTCTGTGGCTGAAGAAATACTTCCTAACATCCCTGTGATTCATCTGTGTCTTCAACTTCCAACTGTGTCCCCTTATTGCTGTGTCCCATCTCTGGAACATCCTATCTTTGTCCACCTTGTCAATTCCTCTCAGTATTTTGTATGTCGTTATCATGTCCCCCCTATCTCTCCTGTCCTCCAGTGTCGTCAAGTTGATTTCCCTTAACCTCTCCTCGTAGGGCATTCCTCTTAGCTCTGGAACTAGTCTTGTTGCAAACCTTTCCACTTTCTCTAGTTGCTTGGCTAGGTGTGGGTTCCAGACTGATGCCGCATACTCCAATATGGGCCTAACGTACACGGTGTACAGGGTCCTGAACGATTCCTTATTAAGATGTCGGAATGCTGTTCTGAGGTTTGCTAGGCGCCCATATGCTGCAGCAGTTATTTGGTTGATGTGCGCTTCAGATGTGCCTGGTGTTATACTCACCTCAAGATCTTTTTCCTTGAGTGAGGTTTGTAGTCTCTGGCCCCCTAGACTGTATTCCGTCTGCGGTCTTCTTTGCCCTTCCCCAATCTTCATGACTTTGCACTTGGTGGGGTTGAACTCCAGGAGCCAATTGCTGGACCAGGTCTGCAGCCTGTCCAGATCCCTTTGTAGTTCTGCCTGGTCTTCGATCGAATGAATTCTTCTCATCAGCTTCACATCATCTGCAAACAGGGACACTTCGGAGTCTATTCCTTCCGTCATGTCGTTCACAAATACCAGAGACAGCACTGGTCCTAGTGAAGGAGTGTGTGTGTGTGTGTGTGTGTGTGTGTACACGTCAGTGAAGGAGTGTGTGTGTGTGTGTGTGTGTGTGTGTGTGTGTGTGTGTGTACACGTCATTGAAGGAGTGTGTGTGTACACGTCAGTGAAGGAGTGTGCAAATTTTGTCGTATATTTCATGATTTTTTAGTGGTTCGTAATTTAACTCTTCACTCAGGGGTTCCTCCGGGAAGGGGCAGTCAGGGAATTCCCCGAGAAGGGGCAAGGGAGAGAGGGGTATTTGCCCTTTCCTGCCTTTTCCTGTACTTAGATTTTATTACAATAAACAAAAAGTCTTTTAATCGTTTGACTCAATTTGTCTGTCTGCATACATTATTTTCTTTATTTAAAAGGGGGTAATGCAATTCGATACATGGAAGCGTAGCTGCAGTGCCTTGGATCAAGGTACGACTCCTTTAAAGGGTATTATCACTATGCAACAGCTGGTACCTTACAGAGGCCGCATGTCTGGCCATGCTGGAAAGTATTCGCGTGGTGGGCGACCATGTCCATAGTGGCAGCACATAAATTGAACCCGAGCGAGGCCTGCTTGGCAACTGTGCCTTAGAGATAGGCGGGTGTGGTGACCTTGACTTTGAACCGGCTAGGCCTTTTGAAGCTGAGCACGTGTTTATGTGTGGGTGTGCGCGAGAGCAGGGGAGCGAGCGTGCGCGCGCGCACACACTCACACACGCAATGAAGAGGCGGGTCCAGGAGCTACGAATCGACCCCTGCAACCTTAACTAGGTGAGTACACACACACACACACACACACACACACACACACACACACACACACACACACACACGCACGGGATAGACTCAGAAGTGTTAGGTAAGACACATATGCAACAGTTTGGTATCTTTATTTCGAAACGTTTCGCCTACACAGTAGGCTTCTTCAGTCGAGTACAGAAAAGTTGATAGAAGCAGAAGATACTTGAAGACGATGTAATCAGTTTCGAAATAAAGATACCTAACTGTTGCATATGTGTCTTACCTAACAATCTGTCGGTATTTTATACCATTTTAATGTTCAGACTCAGAAGTGTCCCTGTTTGTAGATGATATGAAGTTAATGAGAATTAAATCAGACGCGGACCAGACAGGTCTACGAAGTGACCTGGACAGGCTGGATGCGTTTTCCAGAAACTGGCTCCTAGAATTTAACCCCGCTAAATGCAAAGTCATGAAGATCGGAGAAGGGCAAAGAAGACCGCAGACAGAGTACAGGCTAGAAGGCCAAAGACCGCAAACCTCACACAAGGAGAAAGATCTAGGAGTGAGTATAATACCGAGTACATCGCCAGAAGCACACATTAACCAGATAACTGCTGCAGCATATGGGCACCTGGCAAACCTGAGAATAGCGTTCCGGTACCTCAGTAAGGAATCGTTCAAGACTTTATACACTGTGTACGTCAGGCCCATACTGGAGTAGGTGAGTACACACACACACACACACACACACACACACACACACACACACACACACACACACACACTGCTGCAGCATACGGGCGCTTGGCAAACCTAAGAATAGCGTTTCAACATCTAAGTAAGGAATCCTTCAATGCACTGTACATTGTGTACGTCAGGCCCATACCGGAGTATGTATTACCAGTATGGAACTCACACCTGGTCAAACATGTCAAGAAATCAGAGTGCAAATATTTGCAACAAGACTAGTCCCAGAGCTAAGGGGTATGCCCTACGAGGAGAGGTTGGGGGAAATCAACATGACGACACTGGAGGACAGAAGGGACAGAAGGGGCATGATAACAACATATAAAATTCGGAGAGGAATTGACAAGGTGGATAGAGACAGAATGCTCCAGAGATGGGACACAGCAACACGGGATCACATCTGGAAGTTGAAAACTCAGATTAGTCACAGGGATGTTACGAAGTATTTTTTCACTCATAGAGTTGTCAGGAAGTGGAAGAATCTGGAGTGTGATGTAGTGGGGGCGGGATCCATGCATAGCTTTAAGAAGAGGTTCGATGAAGCTCATGGAGAAGGGAGAAAGTGCACCTAGTAGAGACCAGCAAAGAGACTGGGCCAGGAGCTATAACTTATCACCTGCAACTACAACTAAGTGAGCACGCACACACACACACACACACACACACACACACACACACACACACACACACACACACACACACACACACACACACACACATACACACACACATACACACACACACACACACATACACACGTACATACACACACACACACATACACACGTACATACACACACACACACACACACACACACACACACCACACAACACACACACACACTCACACAGCCACATACACAGTCCAAGAAATGATGAAGATACTGGATACACAGTTTTTCAACCAGGTCCGTA
>NC_069437.1:21595892-21637967 GCF_026875155.1 Cherax quadricarinatus | reverse complement strand
AAAAAAACCTAAAATCATTTCCTGATCAGCCGGGCTGTTAAGAGGTGCAAAAGTTGGGCTGCAGGAGGCGGGCACCAGCAGCCTAATCGATCAGGCCGGCAACCAGGAGACCAAGTCTGGGACCAGGTTGCGGGGGATGCGACTACGGTAACCTACAGGTATGACATTAATTACAAAACTTAACTAATTAAACAACTTAAACTAACTGCACTGAAACACCAAGTGCACAACCCATAGCATCTTGTAAACCACGGTACGGGTGGGGATAGAAAGCATGGCAAGTGAGTCACTGCCACGCTGGCGAGAAAGTCATCTGTAAAAACGCCAGTTTGTTGAAAGAAGAAAGAAAGAAAGAAAGAAAAATCAAATGAATATGTAGCAGATAAAATCAAGTTACATGGGAAAAAGAACTTATCTTTTTTTTCAGCATGCTGGCAGTCTCCCACCGAGGCAGGGTGGGACACAGCATTTGTGGTCACAGTGGGGCCCGTGTTAACCTCCCTATGGTGCATAAATATACCTAGTTGGATGAATCTTATTGTAGCCAGCTGACCCAGTGGCTAACGCGATGACCTGGAGTTTCATGATTCGTAAACTCCAGGTTCTAACCCCCAACCCGTACTGTGGTTAGTTTGCAATCGTTTTATTACAATTTCGTGAGTCATAGCGTTATGTGCAAGGCTATGCGCAAGATGCCCACTGATCGCCTGTGTAATGCTAAACCTCAATGTTTTTATCCTGAGATAACAAAAGCTGCACTATTAGGCAATTATATACAAAGCTAAAGTGTGAGACAAATAACTAAATATGAAAATGGGAAAAACAGGAAAATGGAACTCAGTGGCAGCGCCTTCAACTCACAGCCAAAGGAAACAAGCTGAATCCCGGGCAGACAGAAAAGTTGGACAAGTCACATTATACCTGTAGCACCTGTTCAGACAGCATTAAACAGATACCTGGGTGCTAAGCAACTGTTGTGGGTCGCATCCTGGGGGTAGCATTATGCCTTACATACCTCTGAAATGAACCGAGACTGAATAGCTACTCTTAGTCTGTAAATGTATCTACGTAAAACAAAATGAAAAATAGTATTCAACTACTGGAAGAAAATCGAAAACAATAAAGACAGTAATAGTAAGAGAAGAGACATTGGTAAATATAAGAGCGTAATACAGTTATAAATGTCCCCCTTCCCTCCCCCCCCCCAATTTTTTTTTTTTTTTTTTACTGTTACGTGTGTTGAGTGTGAGAGGACAGATGGAGCAAGTCTCACGAGAAGTGGTACAACCTCGTCACTGATAACTGTTGATGTGAGAGATTCCTGCTACCACACTACTATCCTTTCCTCTTTCCTTCTTGGCTTAATTTGCTTGTGTCTATCTGCTTAAATTTGCTGTCTCTATGTATCTTATTACTATTCTCTCTTTCTTTCTCTCTCTCTCTCTCTACTTAAATATGACCTTTTTTTCAGAATATAAGTTTCCAATTTCAGAAACTTGCTAAAAATCTTCATCATTCATTCCCTTACTCTTCATAGTAATCATCATTAATCATTAATTTTATTTTACCAACTTGAAATTTAAAAAGAAAGAGCTAGAGCAAAACAAAGAAAAAAAATTCTTTCACTTTATCTGTGGTTCGTCATGACCTTCCTTGTGCAAAAGTCAGAGATATCTGATTCTCAGAATTACTTCGCCTGCTTCAGGTTCCCAAGAGGAAAGATAGGAGTCGAGTTACTAGTGTGCACCTGGTGCCTGGTACCTTCCTGGTTCCTGGGTTCTATTTAGGGCCCCTTAGTGGGCCTTACCCGTTATCTTTCTCCATAAAAACTCTCTCAACACTACATGTGTTCCTGGAAAATATGTCACCTGGAAATGAACTGGTGAAATATTACCACATGTTAACGAGCACCAGGGCATTACCTGGTTCCTGTTCTTACTTGGTACCTGGCATCTGTCAGTATAGCAATAACTCATATCTGTTATGAACGGGGGTAGGAAAAGTGAGGTTGTAGCCCCCACCAGCGTGCCTGGTGGGGGACTACAACGAGTGAAGATAGTACAAGGGGGTGTGAGAGATGGGAAGATAAGTTAGAAAGCAATGAGAAGAAGCAAAACAATGAGAGAAGGGGAGGGAAGAATAGAGGGTTTGATAAAGGTAAGGTTGGGGTGAAGTAAGGATATGTGGGTGTCCGGAAGGTTGAAAAAGATGCCGGATGGATGGAGGGAGGGAAGAGAGGCTGGGGAATAATTAATGAAGAACTGATTGTGACGGTCGTCAGGAGCGATCGAAATATTCAAGGAAGATTGAAGGGTTGAGGGGTGGGTGATGCTGAGGAAAATTAGTTGGGTGAGACAGACCTTGGAGTTCAGCAGCCAGCCAGATGATAATGTTCACACCACCTTCCAGGAATAATGACGAAATCCACCACTTGCTTACCACTCGAGGTCACTACTCTCCACATGCAACTATCTGCAAAAAGATGTGTGCGTGTGTGGCTAATCTTTTTAACATATCACTACAAACTGGCATAGTGCCTGATAAGTAGAAAATGGCAAATGTAATACCTATTTACAAGGCAGGTGACAGGTGACCTCCATAGTGGGAAAATTTATGGAATCAATAATTGCCGAAGCAATTCGTAGCCATCTTGACAGGCACAGATTGATTAATGAATCTCAACACGGTTTTACAAAGGGACGTTCCTGTCTTACGAATTTACTAACTTTTTTCACTAAGGTGTTTGAGGAGGTAGATCATGGTAATGAATATGATATTGTGTATATGGACTTCAGTAAGGCTTTCGATAGAGTTCCACACCAGAGGCTGTTGAGGAAACTTAAGGCACACGGAATAGGAGGAGAAATTTTTTCTTGGGTAGAGGCATGGCTGACAAATAGACAGCAGAGAGTTTGTAGAAATGGGGAGAAATCAGAATGGGGGCACGTCACAAGCGGTGTTCCTCTGGGGTCAGTGCTGGGCCCGTTGTTGTTCACAATTTACATAAACGACATAGATGAGGGAATAAATAGCGACATAAGCAAATTTGCTGATGACACCATAATAGGCTGTCCAATTCACTCTAATGAGTACACTAGAGCACTCCAGGATGATTTGAATAGACTGATGCAATGGTCGGAGAAGTGGCAGTTGCAGTTTAATATTGACAAATGCAAAGTTCTAAATGTTGGACAGGTAAATAACCATGCCACATATAAACTAAATAATGTAGATCTTAATACTACTGATTGCAAAAAGGATTTAGGAGTTCTGGTTAGCAGTAATTTAAAACCAAGACAACAGTGCATTAGTGTTCGCAATAAAGCCTCATTTAGACTATGCTGCTCAGTTCTGGTCACCGTATTACAGAATGGATATAAATGTTCTGGAAAACGTACAGAGGAGGATGACAAAGATGATCCCATGTATCAGAAATCTTCCCTATGAGGATAGACTGAGGGCCCTGAATCTGCACTCTCTCGAAAGGCGTAGAATTAGGGGGGATATGATCGAGGTGTATAAATGGAAAACAGGAATAAATAAAGGGGATGTAAATAGCGTGCTGAAAATTTCCACCCAAGACAGGACTCGCAGCAGTGGTTTCAAGTTGGAAAAATTCATATTCAGGAAGGAAATAGGAAAGCACTGGTTTGGTAATAGAGTTGTGGATGAGTGGAAAAAACCCTCCCAATACAGTAATTCAGGCTAAAACGGGTGTATTTTTTAAAAATGGGTTAAGATAAATACATGAGTGGGGGTGGGGTGGGGGTGAGTTTGGGCCTTACTTTGCTTGGCTGCTGGGTCTGGTGCAAATGCTCCTTCCTTGAGTGGAGAGATCAACCCGGGTGGGTCATTGGGCCCAATCCGGGGGGGGCATGGACCCGCTCCGATTTGGGAATTTGGCCTGTTGCAGTGTTTCCTTTTTTCTTTTGTTTTTTAAAGGAAAAGGGGAAAAATTCCCGCACGAACAGGGAGAGATATGTGCACAAGACAAAGGGAGCAAAATGCTAAGGGTAAACCCCCTGTTGCAAAAAACTTGGCCCCGGAAAACAAATATAACGACACTTTATGTGGGGTCAAACCCAAAATTTTAAAAAAACCCCAAAATAGCCCAAAAACTTCAGAAAAAAACCCTTTCAAAGCCTGACAAGCTTTATTAATTTATTGCAAAAACTCAAAATACAAGCTTTTCAGCCCCTGGTGAAACAAAAGGAGAAAAGATTTTATTATATTTACAAAACCCCCCCATAAAGGGTGGAGGGGAAAAGGGGGACTTATTTGAAGATTTAAACTCACCAATTTTTGGTTTTTAGTTTTTGAAAAAAACCCAAAAACATTTTTTTTAAAAGGAAAAAAGTGGATTTAGAAAATACTGTAGATAATTTCCAAAATAAAGAGGTTTTAATAATTTTTTTAAAGGAAAATTTCTTAGAAAAAAAAAAAGGAAAAATTTTCAGGGGGGGGAATATTGGGTTTGGGCCCCCGGGGGGGTTTTTTTTGGTGTTTTGGGGTTTTTTGGGGGGGGGGGGTTTTGGGGGGGTTTTTTTGGGTTTTTTTGTTTTTTGGTTTTTATTTTTTTTTTTGGGGGGGGGGGTTTTTGGGGGGTTTGGGAGTGGGGGGTATGTGGGTTTCGGGGGTTTGGGTGGTGTGGTGGTGGTGGTTGGTGGGGGGGGGTTTTTTGGGGGGTTGGGGGGGCCCGGGGGGGTGGGGGGGGGGGGGTTTTGGGTTGGGGGGTTTGGGGGTTGGGGGTGGGGGGGGAAAAAATTTTGGGGGGGGTGGTGGGGTTTTGGGGGGGGGTTGGGGGGGGGGGTTGGGTGGTGGGGGGGTGGTTGGTGGTTTTGGGGGGGGGGGTTTGGGGGGTTGGGGGGGGGTTGGTTTGGGGGATTTGGGGGGTTTGGGGGGGGGGTGGGGGGGTTTGGGGTTTGGGGGGGGTTTGGGGGTGGTTTGGGTTTTGTTTTGGGGTTTGGGGTGGGGGGTTTTGGTTTTTGGGGGTGGGGGTAGGGTGGGGGGGTTGGGGGAGGGGGGGTTGGGTTTTGGGGTTTTGGGGGGATTTTGGGGGCGGTGGTGGGGTTTTCCTGGAGGGTTTACCTGGAGGTTATTCCGGGGATCAACGCCCCCGGGGGCCCGGGTCCATAAAACCAAGGCCCTTTCCCCGATGGATCAGGGCCGGGTTCAACTAGGCTTTTAACGGGGTTTGGCCCAACGCAGCCAACGTACGAGCCACAGCCCCCCTGATCCCGGCACTGATTTTTGGGTATCTATCCACTCCCCTCTTGAAGGCAGCCAGGGGTTTTTTGGGGAAATTTCCCCCCAAAATGCTTGATGGGGGGCCCTTTTGAAACATTTTTGGGGCCCCACATTTAAAGGTTTTTTCTCTTAGTGTCCCCAAGGGCGCCCCAAAACTTTTTTTTGGGGGGGCATTTTGCATCGCCTCCCCATTTTTCCCTTCTAGGGATTTATTTCTGTTTCAGTTTTGGGGAACCTTTCCTTCCAAAAATTTTTCCAATTTTAGATTTTGATAAATCCTCCCTCCTGCTTTCCCAACGAGTACAAGTAAATTGCTTCCAAGCTTTTCCCAGTATTAAGGTGCTTGCCCAGAATTTATAGGGTGCAGAAAAGGGAACTCGTACACCCCTCTAGATCGGGCAAATTTCACCTACTTTAAAAGGAGATGTTAATGAACACAGTTTTCCCAGTTTAGAGAAAACAATTGATTTGAAAAGGATCATCAGGGGTTTTGGCTTCTCTCTTTTTTAAAAGTTCTCATTACCCCACCTATCTTTTTCTTTGCACGTGCGACGTGGCAACTTGTTGTGATCCTTAAAAAGTAGATCCTCAGCCCATTACTACCCCCCGGTCCCTACTTTATTTTTCCGCCTTTTGTATGGCCGGAGCAGTTTTATACCCGTTCAATTTAAATTATCTCCCCCCGTTTTCCATAAGGGAGTATTTGGAATTTTTCCCATTGAACATCATATTTTTTAACCGTTCCCCAAATTGGAAAACTTTTTTTAAATATTTTCTTGGGGGTTAACCGCGTCCTCACAATGACACCCTTTTCCCTGCAAAACCTAGTCATCCGCAAAGGATGATACGGTGCGTGGGTATATCTCTGTTTATGTCTATATTAGGAAAAAGGAATAAGAGGGGGGGCGAGAAACTGTGCCTTGGGGAAACCCAAAAGCTCTTCACAAATGGCGGGCCTCCGATTTAACTCTTTTTGACCACTACTCTTTGTGTTCAAATTTGATAGGGGGTTTGAAGACCCCTCTCCCCATTTTCCCCATTTAATTCCTTTAGCACGTATTTTAGGGGCTAAAACGCCATGACCTTTGTCAAAGTTTTTTGGAAAGTCTTTTGAAATATTACACCCTGCATTCTGTTTTCCCTTCCCAGTGCATCCAAGGCCAATGTCATAGTAAACCATAGTTGTGAAGGCAGGAGCGAACCTCCCCTAAAACCCCATTTTGCCCTGGATTGTGCGGGTTTTTGGAAAATCCATGATTTGCAATCCTGCTTTTTTACACTCTTTAAAAGTTTTTTTAGGGATGGGGGACGTCAGAGCTTTGTCAAATGTTTTTTAGTTAATACTTTGCGCCACCTTTATGGAGGGGGGCTATATCCGTTTTTTTTTAAAATAAAATTTGGAATTTCACCCATGCCCAAAGCTCCTCCTCCATAGGGGTACTTAGGGCTTTAAGCGAGGGGGGTTTCTTGCAGTTCTTAATGAAAACAAGTTCCACGAGCCCGGGGGCCCGGGGGCTGAGTGCATAGGCAGTTGTCAAGGCTTTTTCAAACCCTATCGGATTTTGGGAAAATGTCGGAAATCTGGAAAACATTTAGGGAGTTTTGAGGCTAAATTCATAAGAAATCATTTGGGTCGTCGATCCTAAAGACCGATTAGGGGTTTCCCACTAAACCAGACCCGTACGGGGTTTTTAAAAAATTTTTTCACTTTTTTTTTAACCTTTTTTGTCTTTCTGGTAAGTCCCCATCCTGTCTGAGAAAGGGGGGCCCGATACTGGGAATTGGTATTTCCCTTTGTTTTTGGGCATATGAAAAGAAATATTTTGAATTTCTTTAAATTCACTAATAGTTTTAAAACTCCCCCCCCTGCCTCCCCCGGGCCCCCGGGAAGAGCATTTACTTTTTTTCAAATATTTTTTCCACTTCCCGGGTCACCCGCCCCCTTTTTCCGTGTATCAGATATTCTACACTCCTGAAGTGGCTCAGGGGACTTTTCCCTTTCCGTCTTCTGTAGAGGGAGCGTCTTTTTCTCTCCATTTTAAACTCCTCTCTTTTTCTTTTTTTAGGGGAATAGCCTAGAACTGCTTGGCTACCAGGAATTTGATTCTTTCAAGGCACTGGTTGGATCCATGTCTTTTAAAGACATTTTTCCCACATTTTTCTTTTAGGAAAAGGGTTTTTATTTGGCCCCGTTAATGTTCTTGTTTTTTAAAAATTGTATTTTGTGAAGACACCCTTCACAGGACATGCATTCTCCCTTTTCCCGGGACCCCAAATGCAGGTTACGTCTGGACTTCGATTAGATTGTGTTTGGGAAAATTATTTTGTTTTTGATATTCTTATGTCTTTATCGGGTTCCCTCATTTTTTTGTGAAATAAGGTCAAGTGTTTTTTCTAGTCTTTTTGGGGCTCCACTACGCTGGTTTAAAGGGTTGTTTTTTTTGGGCAGAAAATTTTAGTAGCCATGTTGTGTGACCTTTTCCTCGCCTACCCCCGGGGGATTTTTTTTCAGCTATAACATTTTTTGCTACTTTCTTCCATTTTTTTATGCCTTATTTTGAAACACCAAGCAGTAAATTTTTTGGGGGTTTGGAGCGGGAAAGGGTTTTCCAAAACAGAAAATCGATTTTCAGTAGCTTTTCCCCTTGAACTGTTTTGGGGTTGAAACTGGTGGCTTTTTATACAACCACAATGACTAGGTTTGGTTTTTGATCTTTTTTTAAATAAAAACTTCAACTACCTCTTTTGTGGGTTTCACAACTCCGTGCAGAAAAGGGGAACTTTTTGACATACGGCCCCCAAACCCCCCCTTTTTGGGCCGGGTTTTTTTCGTCGCATCAAAAAGGTTGTAACCACTTTTTTCCAAAATTTCACTGCCCAAAGTAAATCTTTTGTGTGGGGCCCTCTGTAAAGGGTTTCGACTTTGGGAAATTAAAACTCCACTAGAAGCCCCACTGATAAAAGGTACGGGGGGTCAGCACGGGGGTTTGGGGGGGTGGGGCTGGGTCGGGGTCACCCGGTTTGGGCCTTTGGGCCAGCACTGTGGGTATTAGTGCTATGACTGGGGGACCCCGGGCCCAGCACCAGCATTTGTGGGTATTGGGGCTATGCCGGGGGGAAAGCCTGGGCCCACCCTCACACTGTGGGAAATTAGTGCATGACGGGGGGAAAGGGGCCCCGTCTTAGAAACCAAAGTGGGGGGTTATCCTGTTGGGTAGGGACTTCCCTTTCCTTTTTTTTTGATACACAAATTCTCTTGTTTCCCCAATTTTTTTAAAAATTTTTTTGGGTAGACAAATTCCAAGAGGTCATCCTTGTTTTTTTTAATTTTTTTATCATTTTATTACCCCCTTTTAGACCTTTCATGAAAACCTGCCCAAAGTTCTTCATTTTTTTATTGCACAACCAGAAGCCCCTTTGCAATTCGAGGTCTTTTTTTTTCAGGCTGAAATTTAGCCCCAAATACAAGAGATAGGGTTTTTGGGAAGAGAAATGGGTTTGCATGGGATTCGGTTTTTCCTTTCCCAAAGGGAAATTTTTTTTACAGGCCCCCACAGAAATGCTGTGCTACACCCTTCTGTTCCTACAAACACTGTATGCCACGGAAAAAAACTGTTTTTCCATTTTAACCTTTCTCTTGCTGGTGCCAGTAATATGCAAGATGTATTTAAAACAAAACCAATTTTTGCAGTATTTTGGGTGGGGGTGTAGGGGGGGGGTAGGGGGGGAGGGGGGTGAAAGGGTGGGGGGTGGTGCGGGGTGAGGGGTTTGGTGTGGGTGGGTGGTGGTGCAGGGTGGGTGGACCGGAAACCCTTTGCCCACACTGCCAAAATTTTTCAAAACCCAAAACCCGATAAACCCCAACTTTTGGTGGTGGGGGTTTGGTGGGGTGTTGGTGGGGTGGTGGTGGTGGGGTGGTGGGGGGGTTTGGGTGGTGGGGGTGGTGGTTTTGGGGGTGGTGGGGTGGGGGTGTTGGTGGTTTGGGGGGGGTGTTGGTGGGGTGGTGGTTTTTGGTGGTGGGTGGTGGTGTGGTGGGGGTGGTGTTTTTGGGGTGGTGGTGGGGGGTGGTGTTGGGGGTGGTTTTTGGGGGTTTGGTGGTTTTGGTGGTGTTGGGGGGGTGGTGGTGTGGTGGTTTGGTGGTGGTGGTGGTGGTGGTGGGGGGGTGGTGGGGTGGTGGGGGGACGGGGGTGGGGTGGTGGGGGGGCTGCGGGTTTTTTGTTGTTTTGGTGGGGGTTGGGTTTAAATTTTGGGCGTGGTGGTGGGGGTTTGGGGGTGGTTTTTGGGGGTGGCGGTGTTTGGTGGTGGGTGGTGTTGGTGGTGGTGGTGGGGGCGGGGGCGTGGTGGTGGTGGTGGGGGTTTGGTGTGGTGGTGGGGGGTGGGGGGTGGGGGTGGGGCGGCGGCGGGGGGCGATGGTGGGGGGGTGGGGGGTGGTGGTGGTGGGGGTTGGTTTTGGTGGGGGGGGCGGGCGGGGGGTTTGTTGTTGTTTTTTTGGGGTGGGGGTTTTTTTTAAGTGGTGGGGGTGGTGGTGGTGGTGGTGGTGGGGGTGGGGGTGGGGTGGAGGGGGAAGGTGGGGGTGGTGGTGGTGGGGGAAAGGTGGGGGTGATGGTGGCGGCGGCGGTGACGGGTTGGGGTGGTGGTGGCGGGGGGGGGCGGCGGTGGTGGTGGGGGGTGGGGGTGGCGGCGGCTGCGCGGTTTTTGTTGTTTTTGGTGGTGGGGGGTTTTAGGGGAGGGTTTGGTGGTGGTGGGGGGGTGGCGGTGCCGGGGGTGGTGGTGGTGGGGGTTTGGTGGGGTGGTGGTGGTGGGGGGTGGTGGGGGGCGGCGGGGGCGGCGGTGGTGGGGGTGGGGTGGTGGTGGTGTTACAAAAAACTCGATTCAAAAACTTAGAGATCCCCCGTGAATACAGAAAGGACTGCCCTTTTTAGCGCCCACCCGTTCCCGGGTTTCGAAAAATTTAGTCAGTACCCTTTGCCCAATTTTAACCATTAAAAATTCAGTATTATTCAATAGTGTTTCAGGTTACAACGGGTGGGCCTCAAACAAGAAAAATTTAAAAATTTTTAAAAAAATTTATTAAGCCCTAGAGGTATTTTAAATCAAAAAAAAATTAAAATTAAATAATCACAAAAAATAAAAATAATATCACTTCCTCTTTTTTAAAAGAAATTATTGTGTTGAAAGAACATATCACTTTAAACATTTTTTGGGTCCCCGTCTGGTAAAATTTAACTTTAATAAATAGAACAAATAGTAAAAATTTTGGGTGTTTTGGTGTAATGCTCTAAGTATTTTTCGCTATGTCCCCACGACTAAATTTAACCCCCCTTAAAAAAACAAGTAAACTGAAAAAAGTCCTCTAATAAACTAACTTTTGAAACCCACTGCAACCAGAACAGCTGCTTTAACAACAAAAAGAATGCTAAGCCCAATACAATACAACAAGCAACTGCAAACAAAATCAGGAACAAGAAGATTAAAAACGACACCCAAGTAAAGGGGCCCCTCAGCAGATCCCCACAAAAGTTACAAAACCCCATACTAAAATGAACTAAGTTCAACAAAGAAAAACCCCCCTGTTATTAACCCCACAGAAACCAGAACCCAAAATTTGGGAGAACTTTAGTTCAGGACCTGAGTTACCAGATGTCTATGAAACACACAACCTCAGTAAAAAACGTCCCAAAATCAAATAATCCCTTTCAAGGTTTGTGAACAAGTTTCTACAAACTAACAAGAATAATGAACAGAAAAATCTGTCCAACCACCAGAGGGCCCAGAGCGATGAATTTCTTTTAGGCGAGGGGGAGGACACCCCCCTCGATCCCCGTGTTAAACTCCGGGGTTTTCCAGCTCAGAAACAGGAGCCGGGAGAGTAACGAGCAAAGAGCGATAATTATATAGTTTTGACAATCAAGACTTGAACTGAGGGGACATAAATGTAACACCACCTAAAAAAAGGAAACTACTTAAATAACAATATAAAGGGAATACATTTTCGATTTAGCTATTATTTGCAAATAAAGCAATTTAAAATTTAAAAGAAAAGGTAATAATTATATATAAACATAAAAATCAATTTCAACCCATTCAGGGGTTGCAACACCCCCCCCCCAAAACGACGAACGGTCGCATTTGGAGTTGCATTTAAAGTCCCTTTTAAAATTACTGAAATTTCTCAGGTTACATTACTAACAATATAATATAAATATTAATCATCTCTCTTTTCCCAAAAAACCCTTTTATAATTTCACTGCGCTGTTTTCCCCGGAAAAATGCCCCAATAAAAGGGGAGTACACAAAATTTTTCTATCTCTGGGATACCCCGTGGTTATGTAAAATCATGTAGAGACAGGATAAACGAGGGTGGGGGCAGGGACTTTGGGGGCTTAACATAGTAGAGGAAAACTGCATTCCACTCTTAAATAGTGGTTTTTGGAATGCTATGCAGTATGGACCCCTCTGAGTAATGAAACAGCTTAAGGTTTTGGGAGTGAGGGGGGGGGATTCCCGGGGGGCAGGGCGTGTTCCGCCCAAAAGTAACAAACCCCCACACCACACCCCACCCACTAAAAACTCAGCTTATGTCCCCCTCACACACAACAATACTGTGAAAAATAAAATAAAATAATTAGACATGATTTTATATAGTTAAAATTTGGGGTGGAGGGATTAATTACTTTAAATGAATTTTACATAAACAAAAATAAAAAAAAGGTATTTAGGCCCTAAAAATTAAAGTAAAATTTTTAAAAGGGAAAATGCCCAAATACAAAGCCAAAATGTTTTCCCAAAGGGCCCCAAGAGCTAAGCCTCTTTCTCAATAGTTTTCATAATTTTTTTTGGGGTCTTTAAGCTTGATGAATAGTAACATATAGATGGAGAATATCAGTGGAAAAATTTTTCTGTTGGAGGGAGCACAGGGACCCACTGCAAAACCACTCGCATCTATAAAAAAAAAGAAGGGAAGATTAAAATTAGGGCTTTTCAACACAGGAGCAAAAGGGGGACAAAAAGTTTTAACCTTTTAAAAAGAGGGCTTTAACAATCTCAGTCCCCGTGAACGAAATTTCCCACTAGAAAAACTAGTGAGAGGGGCGCAATCGGGGAAAAATTTTGGGCAGAACCTCGAAAAATATCCTGCCATAACCCAGGAAAACTCTTACTCCCCTTTTCCCATCCTGTGGCAAATGGGAAAATTTAGAAAAATTTCAAAAACCTTTTCCTCAAAAGGACAACCCACATTTTGGGGATAAAAAACCTAGAAGGAAAACTTTGGCCTTTACTAAAAAATACCTTTACTAAAATTAACCTGAAGTTTTTAGTGCGCCAAATCTCTCAAACAAAAGCTCTGAGAAAGCGTCCCAAATGCTGTTTCCCCCTCGTCAAATGTCACCACTAAATCGTCAAGGTAGGCTTCTACTCCTAAATGGGGTCCCAACCGTTCATTATACCCCTGGAATGAAAAAAAGCCGCGTTACCTAGGCCAAGGGGTGCCGGGGAGTTAAACAATCCATCTTTAACAGTAAAAGCAGATAATTTTTTTGAGCACTTCAGTAAGCGGGAACTTGATAATAGCCTCGTAAGAGATCAAAAAAAGGCTGGGCCCAAACCCGGGGCCCCGACAAAGGGCAATAAGGTTTGTCAATGCAGGTAAGGGTAACCATCAGGGAAAGGGGACAAGTTCACTTTCCTGTAATCCCGTACACCTCCGGGAAAATAAACCCTCAGGGTTTTGGGGACTAAAATACAGGGGGATGCCCAGGACTTTACTGCCTCAA
Source organism: Cherax quadricarinatus (assembly GCF_026875155.1). Classification (NCBI taxonomy): domain Eukaryota; kingdom Metazoa; phylum Arthropoda; class Malacostraca; order Decapoda; family Parastacidae; genus Cherax; species Cherax quadricarinatus. Next base: position 21,624,945 of record NC_069437.1, on the reverse strand, counting down.
AAGTCCCGGGGATTTAAAAGAAAATCAACCTCTTCCCAATGCTTTTTGCTTTTGTTGGACCCATCCTATATGGGGTTGCTTAAAAGGGTGATGCCCCTGTACACAACGTCCCTGTACACCTAGAGTACAAAGGTTTTTGGAAAAATCACGGGAAAAATTCAGGGGAAAAGCAAAATCATGTTTTTTTAAAATCCCAGCTTTATCAACCCCCAAAATTACTAAGAAAATCGTCTAGTGATTTTAGAGTCCCCTGAATTTTCCTAAAAAAAACCTCTAAACCCAAAAGATGTCAGGGAGACTGACGTTTTCTTTTTCCCCTGTCCTAGGGAAAAATAAAAGTAGTAGGTAAGGACAACGTAGTATGCCCTTTAAACTGGTTAAAAATGGTAAAACATGATTTAAATTTTTTTTTCCCAGGCGGGACGTAACCCAAAAAATTTACGTCGCTAAGCCTTTTCCCCTAACCTTCCCGGGGACCATCATACCTGGCCCTTTTAAGGGATGGGCCTGGTACTAATTTCCGAAAACCATCAAACCTTTTTCTCTTGCTTTAAAAAAAGCGAGAGAAAAGCACGTTTGGCAAAATGTTGCTTCCAATTTTAGCTTGGGGTGAAAAAAATTTGGTTTTTTTGAAGCTAGCCCCTTTTAGTGGCTGTCAAATGTTGCTTTCATTTTAAAAGGTGAAGTACCCCAATTTATGGGTTTGATTTTCCTGTCCCCCACGTCTTTCAACACTGCAGAGGACCACGCAAATTGGTGTCCGGGGGAAAATTAATTCAAAAAGGACTAAATCCGAGACTTTCTTTTTTTGCTCACTATCCTCAAGCGAACAGAAAAAAAAAGGTAAAAACCCCCAAACCCAGTCCAGAAAAAAAAGTTTTACAATAACTCTCACCATGGACTTCAATGTCTGATTAAAATCCCTTAACAAACCCTTTTAATGTGGATGATAAAGGGTTTGGAAAAAACAGACTTTTTTTCTAGGGGGGATAAAGCTTCTCGAAAGATCTTAGAAGTGAAATTTAATCCCCGATCTGAAATTTTTAACTCCGGCAATCCAACCTGGGAGAAAAATTTTATTTACCTCAACAAAAGGGACAGCATTAAAATTTTTTTCATGGGAAAAAGCTTCGGGATAGCTTGTTGCAGCGGCCAAAAGGGAAATAAGTATTGGTTTCCTAGTTTTGGGCCCAGCAAAGGACCCAAAACAATCAATAATAAGCGTGGGGAATGGTTTTACCCTGCACGGTGATAGGGAAAGAGAGGTGCAGGTGGAGGGTGGGGGGGCGCTGGCTTTTCCCTGTCCCCTTTACACACGTGGCAACGGGCCCCACATGATCAGCACTGTTTCCCTCATTTTAGGCCCAAGTAAAATGTTTTTTCAAGTTTTCCGAGTGTCTTCTTTACAAACCCCAAAAGTCCTCCCTAGGGCTATTGGGAAACAAAAACAATGGCTTTTTCACGAAATTAACTGGGAACACTAAAGAATTTCTTTACTGTGGTTTGGAAAAACTATCAGCTACAACTTTCATTTTATTTTTTCCCTCCATCATACAAACCCTTACTATAATAAATAAAAATTACGAGAACCTTTTCTTACTCTCAGTAACCAAAAATTTTCCCCAGTCTTTTCCCCCTGACTGGTAACAAACTGATCCTTGATTAAATCATCATGAGTAAGAAATTTTAAAGGGCAGTTGTGTTTTTGACAAGTTTATGACCGGGGGGAGTCAGTGTTTTAAGAACCTTTGGGCGCCCGAGTGTCCAAAAAAACATAAATTTAAGCCCCAAAACGTTTTCAAACCACTAACTCAACAGGAGACAAAAGGGTGGGGTTTTTTGTACTTTTACATAGCTTTTATAATGGCGCGAGAGGGAAAAAAAATAGGTTTCTCTCTACAACTTCAATGGCAAATTAAACCCTCGTGTTTTTATCAATCACAATTTGGTTTTTTTACAATCCAGCAAAGAAAGGATACATTCCCATCAACAAGTCCACAGGGCCTGATGGGAAATACACCACTGGGTAACCCCCTGAAATTTTAAAAAAGTATAAAAGCTTGTTTTAATATAAAAATTTGTGCAGAGGCACTTTTATAACATCCCTCCATAAGGGGTTTTTAAAAATTTCAACAAACTTTCAATAGGTATTACATTATGGGGAGAACATCTTTTCTTAATAACTTGAGAAACCCGCCAGTGTCCCCTGAAAATAATTATCTCAGTTAGAAAGTGATTCGTCAAAAACCCCAAATTTTTCCTCTCGAAAAGTAAGGATTCATCGCTGAACAATCTTTTCGTCCCCGATACACTTTTCGACACTAACATCTTTTCCTGAAATAACATTAAACTAAACAGAAGGGTCAGAGGTATTACCCCCGGTTTTGGTGCCTTTTTTGCTCGGAAGAGGATACGACTTGAGTGGGGGGGCCACCGCACACTGTTTTTTGGTTTTCTCTTTCCCAACTTATAGCAAATTAACCCCCTAGCATGTCCCCTTTTTTGTTACAATAGGGGATAAATTTAATTTCTTTTTTTCCAAATCAATTTCTGTTACCACAGAGACAATTTAGGATTGGAGTTTTTCCCGGGAAAGGTCCCAGAATTTCCCGTAGCAGGTTTCATCAACACAATGGGAGCTGAAATTTTGGTGCCAACTTTTAGGGGCAATTTTTTGTTTTAACCCTTTTGTTTCAAAAAAAAAGCGATTCTAAAAGCTTAGAGATCTCCATTTAATACTAGAAAGGGAAATGCCCCCTTTTACATCCAGCCTGTTACTGGGTTTTTTTTAACAAGTAGTTTAGTATCCTTGTCCAAATTTTCCATTTTAAAAAACCCTATGGTTCAAAAAGGGGCTTTAGGAATTTCAACGGTAGGCTACTAACTAGAGAAATTAAAATTTAATAAATTTATTAATCATTAAGTTGTCTAGAGGTATATTATCAAAGTAAATTAAATCAATCACAGTAATGAAAATAATATCAATCTCTCGAGTTCAATATTATTGTGCTGAAAGCACATATCACATTTATAATTCTTAAGTACCGTCGGGTACATTAACATTTAATAAGATATTACAAATATGTACAAGTAAGTTTGTGTATGCGTGTAAGTGCTCTAAGTAGTTCACTATGTCTCACGACTCGACTAGACTTAAACAAGTGACTGACAAAGTCCTCAAATAAAATAACTTCTTGACCGACTGGCAACCAGAACAGTCTGCTTGAACAATGAAAAGAATGCTAAGCCCAATAGCCATATAACAAGCGACTGCGACACAATCAGGATGAAGGAGATAATATAACGACACTAAGTAGGGACCATCAGCAGATCCTCCACAAAAGTTACAAAACTCCCATACTACTGAATCTAAGTTCAGCATAGGAAAAACCCGACTGTGACAATACACAGAAACCAGTACAAAATTAGGTCAGAAGCTACAGCTAAGGACCTGAGATGTTCAGAGTGTCTAAGCGACACACAACCTCAGTACAACGTCGAAAATCACTAAGTCTATACAATGTTCTGTGATCAAAGTTCTACAGAACTAACAAGAATAATGAGACAGACAATCTGTCCAACCACCAAGCGAGTCTAGAGCAGACTGAATACTTCACGAGAGGTGAGGACACCCCCCCTCGATCACGTGATAGCCCCGTGGACAGCACAGCTCAGAAGCCGGCAGTATAACGAGCGACAAGCGATAATTACAGTAGTTTGACAATCAAGACTTGAACTGAGCACATATTATGTACATCCTAGCAACATAAGTCAAATAACAATATAACAGTCAAATAATAATATAAAGTCATACATTTACGATTTAGCTATTATCGCAAATATAAGCAATATAAAATTATATGAAAAGATAATATACATTATATATATACATAATAATCATTGTAACCCATTCAGGGGTTGCAACACCCCCCCCAACACGACAGAGGGTCGCACTAGGAGTTGCATTAAGGTCTTTCACATTATTACTGATTACTCATATCAATACAATTTAATATAAATATTAATCAAAGTCTCTCTTGTGCCAAGCACCTCTACAATTTCACAGCGTCCGTCACTTGGATATGCCCCTAGTACTAGGGCAGTACACAGTATCATATCTCTGCATACTCGTGGTTATATACATCAGTGTAGAGACAGGATAGCGCTGACAAGGAGAGCACGCTGAGGCTCGATCATAGTAGAGGAGACTGCATTCCACTCTTAAGTAGTGGTTGTGGAATGCGAGGCAGTATGAACATCTGAGTATGAAACAGCTTAAGGTGTGTAGTGAAGGGGGGGGAGGTCTGCGACAGGACATCACCCGCACCACACTACCCACTCAACACTCAGCTTGTCTCCTCCTCACACAACAACACTGTGAATACATAAATATAACAATTAGACATGACATGAGTATATAGAGTTCATATGGGCTGGAGGGATTAAGTTACTTTACTGAATTTGACATAGCAAGTAACAAAAGGCATTTGGGCATAAAATTACGTTAATTTAATGTAACTGATAATTATTAAGGACGTGACAAAGCGTCAGCAATTACATTACAATGACCACTTATGTGTTTTATACTAAAAGAATAAGGTTGGATTCTGAGGGCCCACCTCATGATCCTAGCATTTTACTCTTCATAGTATTTATTAAGTGAGTGGATTGTGGTCTGAAAAAAACGTTAATTTTAAATGGGGAAGTGCCCAAATACACGTCAAAATGTTCCAAGGACACCACAAGAGCTAGAGCCTCTTTCTCAATAGGGGGTAATTTTTGGTGCGGGCGGGAAATGAACTTTTGGGGAGAAACAGTGGGTGTTGAGGGGGGAGCCAACAGGACAACCACCGCACAATAAAAATAAACGATTAAATTGGCTCAACCACTACAAAAGCGTCTTAACCTTTGACAAATTAAATAAGCTAGTACCAGATGATTTTGTACACTGAACATAGTTAAGAGTTGTAGGTGGAGGTGATGTGGCTTCCCTTTCACTTGAATGTGGACCGCCAACATGATAAAAAACGGCTTAATTGTGGCAAGTAAAAGTTTTGCCAGTTACAGTGTTTATTGCACCAAAGTCCCTAGGACTAGTGACCAAAATAAAGGCTGTTCACAAATGTAACTTTAAATAGACATTGATGGTTTTAAAACTATAGCTGCAATTAATTTTATTTTTCTATGAAAACGTCTATAATAGAAAAATTACGCCCTTTGTTATTAGTAACTGATATATTTGGTTTTGTAAATATCAACAAACTTATTGTTAAATTTGGGAGTTGAAATAACGTCAGTTGGTTCCGAGGAGAACCCGAGTCAGTGTTATTTCCTGGGGCAGAGGTCAAAAAATTAATTTCAACCCAAATCTAAAAACCAAACCAAAGGAGACAGGATTTTTTCTTTGGTGTCGTTTGGTTTAGAGGAAAATGGGTCTTTAAGGAATGGAAATTATCATGGTGTTAATGTTAGAGCACAACCGCATAAAACTCGTCTATAAAAGTAATGATGAGGGAAAAATTTAGACCTAAACCCACGGGAAAAAACCAGTTTTACCTTTTGAATATTAAACTTTGTCGCAGTGCTACTTTGCTACAGACTCATAAAGGGGTTGGTTATTGGATGCAAGGTTTCCGGGCACTTAAAAAACCGTGGGCCGGAAACATATAAGTTACTGTTTTTAAATTTCTTTGGCAAGGAAAAAAATTTTCAGGTTACAAAAATTCTTGGACAACACCCAAAGCCCTTGGGATTTTGTGAAAATCTGGCTTTCAAAAAATTTAACTGTAACAATACAATGCTTTTTTGGGTGGAAAAAAATGGTGGAAAATAATGATTTTTCCCCATCAGTACCACCACATGATGAACAATTTCAGGCCCTTTTTGTTCTTCGGGTAATGCTATATCTTCAGCCCTTTCAAGGCGGTGAATTCCACCAATGACCTTGATAAACATGAGGAAATTTAAGGGCCCTCAAAATCATTTGTGCCTGATGGGTTTTAAAAGTTTTTTGAACCGGGGGGAGTAGTTGTTAATATAAAATCCTGGGGCAGTACCGCACCTAAAACCCAACATACAAGCCCAAACGTTGCATCCATCCACAGGAAAAGGGATGGTTGTTGAATCTTTACAAAAGACTCATAAGCCTGGAGGGAAATAATGTTTCCTCCTCAAGCCAATGGAAATTAATCAACTGGTATTTCAATCACAAGTGGCTTTCCATATAAAAGCATGGGTATCGTTTCTCCACCAACCACTTGTGATGGGAATCATCCACTGGAATCCCTGGTAAAACCAGTTTAGCTTGTTTGAATAAAACTTTGGTGCAGAGGCACTTTCATAACGGGCCCCTCCATAGGCTTCTAACAATACATCTATTTGGGTATAGGTATCGTCAGTTATGGGCAGTACATCTTCTCTTAATAACGTGAGATAACTGCAGTGTCTTGAAAGTAATTATCTCAGTTAGATGTGATTCTTTAAAATTCCTATTCTACCTCTTAAAAAGGGTAGGACTCATTGCTGAACGAATCTTTTCGTCAGTTTACACTTTCTGACGTAGTCATCTATCCTGAGTTACATTATCAAAAACAGTAGGATAAGAGGAATTGCTAGGATTTTGGTTGCCTTTGTTGTTTCGGAAGGGATACGATTTGAGTGGGGGCGCCGGGCCGCACGACTGTTTCTCGTATCTCTTTCTAACTTATAGCAATACTCTCTAGTATGTTCTTTTCTGTTACAATAGGACATTTACTTTCTTCTTCTCGATACCGATTTCTGTCTAGCCACAGAGACAGATTCAGGATTGTGAGTTTTCCTGGTAAAGGTACGAGAAGTTACAGTAGCAGGTACATCAGGCCGGCAATGAGCAGCTGATTTAGGTTGCCAACTTCTAGGACAATCTTTAGTTACCTTGTTTCTTGGTGTTTTAGTACGTACAAGTTTGTGAGAAATCTCGTAATTGTCTGCTAATGCTGCAGTTTCCAGAATATCCTAGGTAGTATGATCGATGAGATATTCTTGTATGTCAGCAGACATACAGTTGTTAAACTCTTCATGTAGTAACAACTGAACAAGGCTGTCATAGTTATTACACTTGGCAGACCTACACCACCTCTGAAATGCAACTTTTTTCTCACGAGCAAACTCTACACAAGTTTGATCTTGTCGTCGTTGTAACTACGAAATGCTTTTTTGAAAAACTTACAGATAACAAGTTATAGTTCTAGAATTTTTTTGTTTGACAGCGTCATAACTAATGTACTTGGTAAATGGCAAAGCTGCAGTACAGGTTTGAGCTTCCCCTTTCAAAGCAGTATGCAACAATGTTGCCCAGGTGCTTACGTGGCCAGTTCATAGCACGTGCCTGATTCTCAAACACATCAAAATATGTGTCTAAGTCACTTTCAAAAAAATTTTGGAACCAGGGGATGCAGCTTTCTGCACATTAAATGTTTTCCTGTGATCTATCAGTCTGTTGTTTAACAGAAGAACATTTTCTCTTTGGAAATCTTCTTTGTTCAATTTCCTCTGTGCCTCTATTTGTGCAGTCTGCAACATAAGGAGGCGTTCAAACCTCTCAAACTGTTCCTGAGAGATAGGACCAGTGGGTAATGGAGGAGTAGGGAAATTAACATGGTCTGGACGGTCCTTAGGTCGGGCCCTGGTCACCCGTCTCTAGAGAGTCTAGATTGGCTAGGATAAGTAGATACAGGTGTAGCATACACAGTACTAGCATTAGGCTGTGTCATGCTAACAGCTATACTCTGTACTATAGTGTCAATGAGGGAAGGCGTGAGCGAAAAACTGAGCTACATGGGCTGGGGACACTAGGCTCACTTCTGCCTTAGTTGCCTCTTTTTCTTCATCAAATAGAGTCAACTTTTTAATTGTGACACTAGGCTTTCAGATCTGAAATCATAATAAAACATCTCTGTATGAGCAGGAAAACAATATATCTTTAATTAATGCTCTGACAGTTTTCAGCTGTGTAATTCCTGTTATTGTCACACCGAGATACTGGCTATTGCCAAACAGTCTGAAGTTTTAATTTTACTTAACTCAGACAAAGTCAGAGTATCAATTAACTGTTTCACTTTGGCATACATCACGAAAATAATTGTACTACGAGAGAGTGATTATTGGAAACTATAATCCTGATGGGAATTTTAGTGTTGGTTGTCTTAGAGCTAGAGCTCATAAACAGTATTTCCATCTCCTTGGATCAAGAGACTCAGTCAAGTACATACATCCACCTGGTATGTTGTACAAGACTAAACTCAAAGTCTTCAGATTAGGAAAGTACTCAAAGTGTTTGATCATAGAAGTTACTAGTATGTCAAACTGAACAATTTCTCCAACACCTTGGATCAAGAGCATCCCGGACAGACCCCATTTGTTACAAAAAACGCGATCTAAAAGCTTAGAGATCTCCAGTGAATACTAGAAAGGACTGCTTTTCTAGCATCCAGCCTGTTACTGGGTTTTCGTAACAAGTAGTCAGTATCCTTGTCCAATTATCCATTAGAATTCAGTATTATTCAATAGTGCTTCAGGATTACAACTGGTAGGCTACTAACTAGAGAAATTAAAATTTAATAAATTTATTAAGTCTAGAGGTATATTATCAAATTAAATTAAATTAAATTAATCACAATAATCAAAATAATATCACTTCTCTCGTTTACAGTATTATTGTGTTGAAAGCACATATCACATTATCATTCTTAAGTACCGTCTGGTACATTTAACATTTAACAAGATATTACAAATATGTACAAGTTTGTGTGTGTGTAAGTGCTCTAAGTAGTTCGCTATGTCTCACGACTCGACTAGACTTAAACAAGTGACTGACAAAGTCCTCTAATAAACTAACTTCTTGACCGACTGGCAACCAGAACAGTCTGCTTGAACAACAAAAAGAATGCTAAGCCCAATAGCAATACAACAAGCAACTGCGACACAGAATCAGGAACAAGGAGATAATATAACGACACTAAGTAGGGACCATCAGCAGATCCTCCACAAAAGTTACAAAACTCCCATACTACTGAATCTAAGTTCAGCATAAGAAAATTCCCGACTGTGATAATACACAGAAACCAGTACAAATTAGGTGAGAAGCTATAGTTCAGGACCTGAGTTACTCAGAGTGTCTATGAGAGACACAACCTCAGTACAACGTCGAAAATCACTAAGTCTATACAAGGTTCTGTGAACAGAGTTCTACAGAACTAACAAGAATAATGAGACAGACAATCTGTCCAACCACCAAGAGATTCTAGAGCAGACTGAATACTTCAGGCGAGGTGAGGACCCACCCCCCCTCGATCACGTGATTAGCTCCGTGGGTTGCTGCAGCTCAGAAACAGAAGCCGGCAGAGTAACGAGCAAAGAGCGATAATTATAGTAGTTAGACAATCAAGACTTGAACTGAGCACATAATATGTAACATCCTACCTAACAAAGGAAACTACGTCAAATAACAATATAAAGCAATACATTTACGATTTAGCTATTATTGCAAATATAAGCAAAATAAAATTAAATGAAAAGGTAATAATTATATATATACATAATAATCATTGCAACCCATTCAGGGGTTGCAACAGGTGGTGTTGGTGGTGGTGTTGGTGGTGGCGGCTGCGGCGGTTGTTGTTTGTTTGGGTTGGGTATTTTGGTTTTTGTGGTTGTTTTTTAGGGTGGTGATGGTGGTGGTGGTGGTTTTGGTGGTGGTGGTGGTGGTGGTGGTGGTGGTGGTGGTGGTGGGGTGGCGGTGGTGGTGGTGGTGGTGTGGTAGTGGGGCGGCGGCGGCGGTGACGGTGGTGGTGGTGGTGGCGGTGGTGGTGGTGTTGGTGGTGGTGTGTGGTGGTGGCGGCGGCGGCGGTGGTGGTGGTGGTGGTGGTGGTGGTGGTGTGGTGTGGTGGCGGCGGCGGTGATGGTGGCGGGCGGTGGTGGTGGTGGCCGTGGTGGTGGTGGTGGTGGTGGCGGTGTGGTGGTGGCGGTGGTGTGGCGTGGCGGTGGTGTGGCGGCGGCGGCGGCAGTGGCGGTGGTGGTGGTATTTTTATATCTCTTTGACCATGTAGGTCACTCAAAGCTCACGTTAATAAAAATATTTTATGCAAAACACACACACACACACCCCCCCCAAAAACACACAACACATAACAAGACACAGGTCTATCGAGAGGATGTTAGGAAGTATTTCTTCAGCTACAGAAGGGGTCGTAAGCTTATGGAAGGAGGAGTGGACCTAGCGATGTAGTGGAGGCAGGATCCATAATAGCTTTAAGCAGAGGTATGATAAAGCTCACGGGTCAGGGAGAGGGGCCCTAGTAGCGATCAGTGAAGAGGCGGGGCCAGGAGCTCGGACTCGACCCCCGCAACCTCAATAGTGTGAACAACATAGGTGATACACACACTGGATCATCTGAGGAGTGATTGTAGTGGACGGCAGTGCGAAGCATACAAATTTAAGAAGAGGTACGGATCTCATGGATCCAGGAAGAGTGGACTGTGTGACACGAAGAGGCGGAAGAGCGTGAATCGACCCATGCAACCACAAATAGGTGAGTACACACACACACATAAACTAAGGAAACAACAAGTGATGGTACGTGACGAGGTGTCGGAAAAGGAGCATGTGTCGAGTGGGGTTCCACATGGGTCAGTCCTCGGGCCGGTGCTGTTACTTGTACAGTATGTGTGAATGACGTGCTGTTGCTTGTACAGTATGTGTGAATGACATGATATGACAAAGTATAGAATCAGAGGCTCTTGTTTGCAGACGACATGACACTGAGGAAAACACAACGGGACGAGGCTCAGGAAGGGATCTGAACAAGTTGCAAGTCTGGTCCAACAAATGACTCCTGGAGTTTAATCCCAAAAAGTGCCTAGTTATGAATGTTGGGGTAGGACAAAGAAGACCGCAGACTGAGTACAGGTTCGGGGTCAAAGGCTGTAAACCTCACTCAAAGAAAAGAATCTTGGGATGAGTATCACACCGAACACCTTAACTACCTCCAAGAGTAGTTTTTACCAGAAATAATGTGATGTTAATTAAACATGCCCTGGGCCTGTTCTGTGGTGTCGAAACTTTGAAATAAAGGCACCTCGAAATATTATCTTCTGTCCACTCCCTCACTGATTAATTAAATGGGTGCAGTTTCAAGTTGAAAGATTTTTTATGATGGTTCTATAGTGTAAAAATGTATGTAACTCAGCTCTATACATAGATTTTTAAACTAGTACTGTTGTAGAAACAGTTCACGTAACCCTTTCCATATACAGGTAGAGGTGGGCTGGCTTGGGTTACTAGCCCATCACTTATCCATCTGATACACCCACCCATTTAACATCCGTTTGCCCTTACATTCAACCACCCATTTACCTTCGTACAAATCTAATCACATTCACGAATCCATATAGGTTATGAGGTCACGTGACTTAAATCAGCTGATTTACACTTGTTAGCCACAACAGACGTGACTTCGTGCGAACCTTTATTGATAAACTATACGATAAATTCATGATTTAGTGTACGTCATTTCGCGGTGAACGATGTCTTGATGCATATTATAGTTTATGACTGGATAAGCAGGCTACGTCAGTGGTAGGTACTTGAGATTGGTAGACTAAAACACTTAAAGCAAAATCAGACCTTTTATTAAATACGATGCTTCATCAATAAGAGGCTTTATGAAGTACTTAAAAAAGTTTCTTAAAGGTGAAACGACGTATTTAATAAAAGATCAGCTTTTGATATATGTGATATTTTCCCAGCACTTGTGGGTGCACCGCCTCAGTTTAACTACCTGGAGCTGTTAAGAAGTGGCAAGAGTTGACGCCTGCACTCAACATTATTATAATAAAAAAGAAGCGCTAAACCACAAGGGCTATACAGCAGCATCTGCTGGAGTACTGTAGAATTAATTGGCACCTGCACTCAAGAACCCACCAATAAATACTTTATAAATAATTATCCATCCATATCTTGTCCACTTTATGATACACTTATGACTGAGTGATGTGAAAGTTTGACGCCCTTGTATCAAGAGAGAGAGAGATACCTCTTAATAAATGGTTATAATCATAACCGGAATTTTTAAAGGGATGGACCGGTAAGTCAGCGGAAGGCCTCGGTTAGATGACCAAAAGCCCCTGCTGCGAGTCATCATACGACTGAAGACCCGCTGCAGGAAACACCTGTCCTGTTTCCTGACAAACCTTACCAACGTAACCTTGTATCACCCACATCTAAGTTACACTTATAACAAACACTTTTTAAACCACATGTTGGCGTTACACCTTCGAAAATATTTTCTTTTAACTTACTGTATGTACTCTTTTACTCTCATATTTGCTTTTATTTTCCATTCAACTGCTTTTAAATATTTCCACATTCGCTTTTTCTAGCATTTATCATTTCCAATTATATTTAGGTCGGGCCTCCATGTTTGCATCCACCCTTCTCGAATACGAGGCTATAAAAGCCCCAGCAGAGTGAGGAAGAGCACCAGTGTGACCCAGACTATGAAGACGCTAGTAGTGTTGGCAGCGACGGTCGCCGCTGTGGCTGCCATAGATGGCAAGTTTTTCTCCTTTCTTCAAGTTCGGCAGCATGTATATCATAGATTAGAGCCTTCTTTTCTTTTTTGTTTTTATTGAATTATCTTATTTATAGATAGCGAGGAAGAACTGCACTTTGTAACTTGAAGGGGGAATGAACTTTCATCATTATTTGGGATTTTGAAATCCGAGCATTTAAACACTTTTTGGGGAAAATTTTCGGGTTCAGATGTGAAAAAAGGAAGTTTTGGGAAATTACAATTTTTAAAACATTTTTTTTTTGGTTTTTTTCCATTTTTTTACTGAAAAAAGGGACAGTTGGGGGAAAGATTTTCCCTGGAAAAGGGGCCCCTTTAGGTAAAAGGGTATGCTAAACGGGTTCCCCCAGGTGGTTCATCTGTTTACCGGGCCACAAACCCCTTTAAAAATGTCTTCCATTCAAAATTCCGTTGTTGATTCCCCCAAAACCATCCATGCTCTTTAATACAAAGGGTTTACTTGTTTGTATGAAAAAACTGACACACAAAACCACAAACACACCCCACAAAAAACACACACCACCACAACACACCACCAAACCACACACACACACACCAAAACCGCACACAAAAAAGTAGTTTTTCATTTTTAAAAAAAAGGGGGACAGAAAAAAGGCACTAAACTATAGACCTTTTGTCATTGAAGTGTTTAGTATGCAAAAATTTTGGAGGGAAAATTTCAGGGGGGGATGGTGGAGCACCCGGAAAGGAACAGGGGGTAAAATGCCAACCCGACGGATTACGGAAAGGGGAAAATTTCCCGTTCACAACCCTTTTGTATTTTTTGATAAAATAACAGAAGTAAAACCGAGGGGGAAGGGGGTGGGGTTGATTGCATCTTCTTGGGGCTGCAAGAAAGGGCCTTTTTTTACACGTTCCTACAAGAGAAATTTTTTTCAGGAAATAGGCATCCCGGGCATATAACAGGAAGGGGGACTGAAGGGTCAGGGAATACCCGAAAGGGAGGCAAAAAGAGTTTATGGTAGTAAAAGATGTATCACAGTGGGACCTGTGACGAGGGGGGGTCCCACAGGGGGCGGTCCTTTGGGCCAGTTTTCTATTTTTTGGGATTGGTTTAACGCATGACGGAAGGGTTAGACTCAGGGAAATGTCCCCGTTTTTCAGATGATGTGAAATTAATGAGGAGAATTAAATCGATTAGGACCAGGCCCGGACTTCAAAAAGGGCCTGGACAGGGCTGGGCACCTGGTCCCGCAAATGGCTTCTGAAAATTTATCCTGCCAAATGCAAAGTCATGAAGATAGGGGAAGGGCACAGAAGACCACAGACAGAGTATAGGCTAGGTGGCCAAAGACTGCAAACCTCACTCAAGGAGAAAGATCTTGGGGTGAGTATAACACCGAGCATGTCTCCGGAAGCACACATCAGGGGTGTCACTAGCACGTTAAGAGACCATACAATAAAGTGTCAGGGGCCCGAGACTGTTCAACTGCCTCCCAGCACACATAAGGGGGATTACCAACAGACCCCTGGCAGTCTTCAAGCTGGCACTGGACAAGCACCTAAAGTCAGTTCCTGATCAGCCGGGCTGTGGCTCGTACGTTGGTTTGCGTGCAGCCAGCAGCAACAGCCTGGTTGATCAGGCGCTGATCCACCAGGAGGCCTGGTCACGGACCGGGCCGCGGGGGCGTTGACCCCCGAAACTCTCTCCAGGTAAACTCCAGGTAAACTCCAGATAACTGCTGCAGCATATGGGCGCCTGGCAAACCTGAGAACAGCATTCCGACACCTTAGTAAGGAATCATTCAAGACACTGTACACCGTGTATGTCAGGCCCATACTGGAGTATGCAGCACCTGTTTGGAACCCGCACTTGATAAAGCACGTCAAGAAACTAGAGAATAGTACAAAGGTTTGCGACAAGGTTAGTTCCAGAGCTAAGGGGAATGTCCTATGAAGAAAGATTAAGGGAAATCGGCCTGACCACACTGGAGGACAGAAGGGTCAGGGGAGACATGATAACGACATATAAAATACTGCGTGGAATAGACAAGGTGGACAAAGACAGGATGTTCCAGGGAGGGGACACAGAAACAAGAGGCCACAATTGGAAGTTGAAGACACAAATGAGTCAGAGAGATAGTAGGAAGTATTTCTTCAGTCATAGAGTTGTAAGGCAGTGGAATAGCCTAGAAAATGACGTAGTGGAGGCAGGAACCATACACAGTTTTAAGACGAGGTTTGATAAAGCTCATGGAGCGGGGAGAGAGAGGGCCTAGTAGCAACCGGTGAAGAGGCGGGGCCAGGAGCTAGGACTCGACCCCTGCAACCACAAATAGGTGAGTACAAATAGGTGAGTACAGGTGCCAACCAGCACGGATTCACGGAAGGCAAATCCTGTGTCACAAACCTTCTGGAGTTTTATGATAAAATAACAGAAGTAAGACATGAGAGAGAGGGGTGGGTTGATTGCATCTTCTTGGACTGCAAGAAGGCCTTTGACACAGTTCCTCACAAGAGATTAGTGCAGAAGCTAGAGCATCAGGCGCATATAACAGGAAGGGCACTGCAATGGATCAGGGAATACCTGACAGGGAGGCAACAACGAGTCATGGTACGTAATGATGTATCACAGTGGGCACCTGTGACGAGCGGGGTCCCACAGGGGTCGGTCCTAGGACCAGTGCATTTTTTGGTATATGTGAACGACATGACGGAAGGGTTAGACTCAGAAGTGTCCCTGTTTGCAGATGATGTGAAGTTAATGAGGAGAATTAAATCTGATGAGGACCAGCAGGACTTCAAAGAGACCTGGACAGACTGGACACCTGGTCCAGCAAATGGCTTCTCGAATTTAATCCTGCCAAATGCAAAGTCATGAAGATAGGGGAAGGGCACAGAAGACCACAGACAGAGTATAGGCTAGTGGCCAAAGATTGCAAACCTCACTCAAGGAGAAAGATCTTGGGGTGAGTATAACACCGAGCAGTCTCCGGAAGCACACATCAATCAGATAACTGCTGCAGCATATGGGCGCCTGGCAAACCTGAGAACAGCATTCCGATACCTTAATAAGGAATCATTCAAGACACTGTACACCGTGTATGTCAGGCCATACTGGAGTATGCAGCACCTGTTTGGAACCCGCACTTGATAAAGCACGTCAAGAAACTAGAGAAAGTACAAAGGTTTGCGACAAGGTTAGTTCCAGAGCTAAGGGGAATGTCCTATGAAGAAAGATTAAGGAAATCGCCTGACGACACTGGAGGACAGAAGGGTCAGGGGAGACATGATAACGACATATAAAATACTGCGTGGAATAGACAAGGTGGACAAAGACAGGATGTTCCAGGGAGGGGACCAGAAACAAGAGGCCACAATTGGAAGTTGAAGACACAAATGAGTCAGAGAGATAGTAGGAAGTATTTCTTCAGTCATAGAGTTGTAAGGCAGTGAAATAGCCTAGAAAATGACGTAGTGGAGGCAGGAACCATACACAGTTTTAAGACGAGGTTTGATAAAGCTCATGGAGTGGGGAGAGAGAGGGCCTAGTAGCAACCGGTGAAGAGGCGGGGCCAGGAGCTAGGACTCGACCCCTGCAACCACAAATAGGTGAGTACAAATAGGTGAGTACACACACACACACACACACACACACACACACACACACACACACACACACACACACAGATTAGCGAATCTAAGACCAACCTTCAAGGACTTATCCTTTAGGGCTCCATACACAGCATATGTTAAACTAAGCAGTGCCTGCGTGAAGCTCTCATCTTGTTAAACACGTTATATTATTATTATTATTATTATTATTATTATTATTATTATTATTATTATTATTATTATTATTATCATCATCATTATTTTTATTTCACACTTCATGGTTTTCTTTGATTACTAATCCTTTTAGGTTAACAATCCGAATAGAGTCATTCTCATACTCATGAACGCCACCTAGTTTTGAAGACCATCACCACACTTCAGTTCCCATTACCTCACATGATCTCTTCTCTTCCCCTTCCAAGAGACAGTCTGGCTAGGAAGGAAAGCACATCAAAAAAATGAAAAGGCTGTACTTCAGGCAAGCTTCCAGTCTTGGCATATAAAACAACGATCATTTTACCAACAATCTGTGTGAATGCATTCTTACAATAACTCTACAAAAATAAGTCTGAATATCATCACATTAATTCACAGTATTTCATTACTATGAAATACTGACTGACTTTAGGATGAGTTAAGATAGCTTAGGAATAATTAAGCTAAATTAAATTTAGTTAATTTAGTGAAGTTGTTAATTCAGTTTTGGTGCATAATGCACACAAAGAAACCCCAGGAATTAAATTAAAAAGTAAAAGATATACAAAACTTCATTGGAATGTGAAAATCAAGTCAACCGATGGGATTACGGATGCTAAACCAGGTGGGGAAGTAATACTTGTTATAAAACAAGAAGTAAGATTTGAATTAATGTTCGTTGTAGACTGTTATAATTTCTCAAATTATAATCCCCTGCATTCGATTGTAGAAGCCTGTTGTTCAGGCGAAACATTTTGGTAATAAAGATACTCAAGTGTATCTTATTCTTCAACTTGTCAATATTGACTACCATCAACAATATGATTCCTAGTTTATATTGTTGCACCAGTGATTCTGAAAAGTCCCAAGGTCTTTGTCAATGTCTGTCACGTAGAACCTGCCACCAAATAATCGAAGATCTAAACTTGAATATAAATGAACCTACTCAGCAGCGATAAGTAATGGTTAAACAGTAATGGTTAAACAAGTGATAGACGATTTCAACTACGCAACCCTGGTAGCAAACAATCACTGTGTGCTACTTTTAGAAAACCTGGTGGAAATGATAACGAAGAGAAAAGTAACAAATGATACCACAGTAATTTTTCAGATGATTACAGGACAGACACAGCAAGGGGCAAAAACTAAGAGGGAATATCAAACACTAAACGGCGACTCCTGATGGAACTTGATGCATGGAAGGCATCAGGTGCCGATGATATCCCAACAATACTATGAGAAGGAACTCAGAGCTGATGAGGAGCTACGAAAAGTCACACCCACAAATCTTAAACTAATCATTATTGACTGTTAAAGTATCAGACTGAAACGTGGCAAATGTTACCACTTTAGAGAAAACAAGCAGGAAACCCTGAACTACAGCTATGCCCTAATGTTTATAAGAGAAGATTATAAGAAGAGAACTTATTGAACATGTAGAAAGCACAAGGTTCTTCAAAGAACACCAGCATGACTTCAGAAATATAAAGTTATGTCTTACAAACTTCATACTGATGCTGAAAATGTTTGAAACAGTTGTATAATGGCTACTTGGTAAACTGGAGAAGCTTGCCGAGGTAACAAGAAAAGTATTGGCACTGATAAGGAATTTGTGATCAATAAACAACAAAGGCTTAAAGGCTTACTATAATGGATGAAATATGATGCTGGAATAACTAGCGAAGTTCCATAAGAATCAGCGTTGGGTTCAATATTATTCTTAGTGTGTCTTAGTTACTGATAACAGGAAACTAGTGTATATTTTTGTGCATGACAGGCCAGACATGGATCAACTTTTAACCAGGAGGAAACGAAGAGCAACAGGGTGCACTTTACACACTCAGCTAGGGCAGATGGATATTAAATTTTTTGACTTTAAAGAGGTAATAAAAAGATCTGATATAGTACCACATAAATTCTAAGGACAGGCAAAGGTAGCAAAGAAAGTACTCGGATGGACATAGGAATACTTAGTGGATAGAAGGTAGAGGGTGAGAAAGGTGACAAAGTAGGCACGTGTAAAGATGTAGATGATGCACATGACCTAAGTTGGTCGTAAGTTAAGATGCGAGGCCAAGAGTTGGAGTCTTTCTACCTACATCCCTCCCCTTCCAATAACTAAATGTTAAAGATGAAGTAAAGGAACTCTTTTTTTTCTTGCAGGAATGCCCAGGAATCTACATACCCGTCGGGACATCTTGTTATTTCTTCTCGGAGAGTATGAAAAACTGGTGAGTATATCCACACATAGCACTTGACTGTGTCTGTCTCTGATTGGGACCCCCCTTCAAGAGAGGTTCCTTGACGGTGGTGATGGGCTCTTGATCTAGGGAATTGGATCTGTGTTCCAGTTCCTTAGATTAAGCCTGAATACCTTCCATCCTTCCCCCACAGGAGCTGTATAATCCTACGAGTTTAGTGCTTCCCATAATTATAATTTTAATAATTATCTGATTGGCACCACCGATTTCTGGCCTCTTGAGCCTTATCATATCTACTCTTAAAGCTGGTTATTAACCTTGTTTCCACCATTACTTCATACAAATCATTCCACTTTGCAGCCACACTGAGACTAAAGAAATACTTCCTTACAACCCGGTGTGGGCTCCATGCGTACTCAATGACTAACCTATGTCATGGATTATCTGTCTTCAGCTTCCACCTGTGTCCCCTTCAACCTGGTCCTCTTGATTCAAACACTGTCCTTATGGGCCCTATGAATTCCTCTTGATTGTATGTCTTTCCTTATCCTTATTTAAAAGCCTTCTGGCTCCGTTCTTTGAACTTATCCTCGTGGTGCATTTTTCTTAGTTGGGGTACTAATTTGGTTGCAAAGTTTGGACCTAATCAGAGCTTCTGCACGTGCTGACCAGGTGTGGGCTCCATGCTGGGTTTGCGTACTCGATGACTTTGTTAGAATTCCTGAATTCCTGAATGAGTTTTGCTAATCTATCACAGGCCCCTCACGTCATACGGTTTATGTATAATTGTGGACATATGCCGATATGGTGCTATATTTATTCCCAGGCAATCAGTTTCTGACCATCGTAACTGTGGTTCGTACGGTGAATTGCGTGTAACCAACAGCAACAGCCTGGCTGATCAGGCCTTGATCCCGTGGGAGGAGTGGTGTGGGGCCGGGCTGCGAGGGCATTGACCCCCCTGGAAGCATTTTTCAGGTATTCTTAAGGCAGGGTCAGCGCTGGAATTTCTATATAGAATAAGCTTCGAAATGGCAATCTGTCTGGGAGGGAAAGAGAATTTGAAGTATCATTATTATTTTTATTTGGGGTGATTTCGGGGGCAGATAGAGATTATAGAGGCATCTGATTCCCTTGGCACCACTACTGTCCCCAGGTCCTTTTCATTTTCTGATAATTGCAACTTCTCTCTGCTCATACTTTACTCTGTGTCCGGTCTGCCCTCACTTTTTCCAATTTCCATGACCTTGGGTTAAACTCGAGAAGTCACGTGTTTGACCAAATCTACAGTGTGATAGGGTCTCCCTGGAGTTTATCATTGCTATTTCCTGTTCTTATTCTTCTCATTCGTTTTACATCGTCAGCATACAGAGACAGAGCTCAATCCCTTCTGGTAGGTCGTTCACGTGTATCAGGAACAGCAGTGGTTCTTGTAATGATTCCTACGAAGCCCATTCGTTGCTTTCTCTCATTTTGATGTCTCATCTGGTATTGTTACTCTCTGCCTTCTTTCATTCAGGTACTCCCTGACCCACTGGAGCACTCTCCCTTTTAGCCCTGCCTATTTTTATCTTTCATGTTTTTCTGCATAAATGCTTTCTTGCAATTCAGAAAGACGCAATCTACCCCTGTCTTTCTTGTTTTATTTCTGTGACTCTGTCACAGTACTCCAGTAAATTCGTAAGAAAGAATATTTCCATCTCTAAAGATTGTTTTCTCCAGGTACTTTAATATCCTTTTCCTAAGTATGTTCTCCGTAACCTTTAACAGTATATACCTGTTAAGAGATACTTGCCTGTATTTCATTACCTCTTGTCTGTCAACTTATTTTTTTATAAATGGGGACCACACTTACCCTTTTTCCAATTTTCTAGCAGAAGTTCTGATTGACGAGATTGCTTGAATACCTTTGATATTGGGTCACAGTGTGGTTCTGGTTTTGTTCCACTGCTTTTGTTACATCCAGCTCTTGTAGAAGTCTTTCATAAGTCTCAATTTTCTTCTGTCAAGACTTCTTGAATCTTTTGTTAAGCTCTTCACGTACATCTGAAATTCTCCATCAGTGTTCGCTCCTCTGTCTTCAGTTTTATCATTCAGTCTTTCTTAGCCATCATTTTTCTTATGTGACCGTGAAGTAACTTTCGTTCAGCTTTGGCCTTTGATGCTACCTCATTTTCCAGCTATCTTCCGGCTTCCCTTCTTATACATGCATAAATATTTGTTTCTAGCTCTCCTGTTGCCTTGTTTTCTGCAGAATTATTTGCTCTTACATCATCCTTTGCCCTCTCTACATTTCTGTTTCAAGTATGGACTTTCTCTGGTTTCCACTGTTTCCTTTATTCATGCTTGGTATGAATATTTTCTTTGCCTCTTGGCACTTTGACTCGATTATTCTATCCTGTTTTTTGAACAGCTTTACGCTCCAGTTCCCTTTCCCGTTTCACTTCTATCATAAAATTTCTCAGGCTATCATACTTCACCCTTCTGTAGCCCCATTTTCTGTTTATTCCTTTATTTCTACTTGCATTCTCCTTCCCACTAGGTACTAAAAATTTAGTACTACATAATTTTTGGTGCATACTGGTTCCCTATAAGAAATTTCAGTTTCATCGTATACATTTTGCGTAAAAACCAGATCAATTAACGCTGGCTCATACTCCTCCTCCCCCTCACTCTGGTGTCCTTCACATGTTGTTTCAGAGCATTCTTCATTAGTTCCAAAAATTTTGCTTTCCATGTTTCTGGTCCTGCTTCGGGGTCTCAGTTTTCCCAGTCAACTGTCTTATGGTTGGGCAGTTGACTGTCCAACTGTTTGTAATGACGAATCCTGGAACAAAATGACTTAACTGTCGCAATCTGCTCTACTTATCAAGCAACATTCTATATAGTGTATGTCTTTGATGTCACCTAGGCCTGTTATAACCTTGTATATGCCATTGTAGAAGAAATTGATATTATTTTATTATTAGTATGTGTTAAATCAATGCAACCTTTGCCCCAGGAGACTTGTGCCTGCTCCTCTAGCTTTGTCCCATATCTTGTACAAAGCTGTGCCATTAAAGTCTTCCCGCCAGTCCTAAAGTATGCATCTAGTTTATGTTATCTGCGCGAGCCGTGCGTGCGTTTGTTTGTATGTGTGTGTGTGTGTTTGTGTACTCACCTAGTTGAGGTTGCTGGAGGTCGCAGTGCCGAGCTTCCCTGGCCCCGCATCTTCACTTGATCGATACTAGGTCACTCTCTCTGAACCGTGAGCTTTATCATACCTCTGCTTAAAGCTAAGTTTGGTTCTACCTTCCACAACATCGCTTTCAAAACTATTCCACTTACTGACTACTCTGTGGCTGAAGAAATACTTCTAACATTGGTGATTCATCTGTGGTCTTCCAACTTCCAACTGTGTTCCCTTGTTACTGTGTCCGCAATCTCTGGAACATCCTGTCCTTTGTCCACACTTGTCAATTCTCTCAGTATTTTGTATGTCGTTTTAATGGTCCCCCCTATCTCTTGCCTGTCCTCCAGTGTCGTTACAGGTTGATTTCCTTTAACCTCGCCTCGTAGGACATACTCTTAGCTCTGGACTAGTTCTTGTTGCACAAAACCTTTGCACTTTCTTCTAGTTTTCTTTACGTGCTGGCTAGGTGTGGGTTCAATACTGGATGCCCGCATACTCAAATCATATGGGACCTAACGTACACGGTGTACAGGGTTCCTGACTTCGATCACTTATTAAGATGTCGGACATGTGTTCTGAGGTGTTGTAGGCGCATTATGCTGCTTGCAAGCAAGAGTATTTGATGATGAGCGCTTCAGATGTGCCTGGTTTTATACCTACCCCAGATCTTTTTCCTTGAGTGAGCTTTGTAGTCTCTGGCCCCCTAGACTGTACTCCGTCTGCGGTCTTTTTGCCCTTCCCCAATCTTCATGACTTTGCACTTGGTGAGGATTGAACTCCAGGAGCCAATTGTGGACCTGGTCTGCATAGTCCTGTCCAGATCTTGTAGTTTGCCCTGGTCTTCGATTCGATTGTGAATTCTTCTCATAAAAACTTCACGTCATCTGCAAACAGGGAACTCAAGAGTTCTATTCTTTCCGTAATGTGTTCACAAATACTAGAAAACAGCACTGGTCTTAGGGACTGACCCCTGTGGGGACCCCGCTGGGTCACAGTGCCCTCTGACATAGCCACGTACATGACTCGCTGCTGTCTTCTGACAAGTATTACCTGAATCCATTGTAGTGACTTTCTGTTATCCATGCTTGGTCTCCAGCTTTTTGACTATGCGTGTGTGGAAACGTGTCCAAAGCTTCTTCGCAGTCCAAGAATATGCAACCACCCCAACCTCTCTCTCTTGTCTTACTGCTGTCAACCAGGTCATAGAACTCCCAGTAGGTAGTGTCACAGGATTTCCCGTCCATGAAACTTGCTTTGGCTGCCTAGTTGATGAGATTCAGATGCCTTTATAGGTGTATTCCACCACTCTTCTCCTGATAATTCTTCTCCATGATTTTGCATATTATAATGTCCTGTGACAATGGTTCTGTAGTTTAATGTTATGTCTGTTCTGTGTGTGTGTGTGTGTGTGTGTGTGTGTACTCACATAGTTGTGGTGCAGGGGGTCGATTCACAGCTCTGACCGCCTCTTCCTGGCGCTACTCGGTCACTCTTTCCGTTCCAGTGCATTATCATACCTCTTCTTAATGCTATGTATGGCTCCTGCCTCACTACATAACTACCAGTACTTTGACTCTTTATTGACAATACTGTGACTGAAGAAATACTTCCTAACATCCCTGTGGTTCATCTTAGTCTTCAGCTTCCAACTGTGACCCCTTGTTGCTGTGTCCCATCTCTGGAATAATTTATCTCTGTCCACCTTGTCGATTCCTCTCAGAATTTTATATGTCGTTATCATATCCACCCTATCTCTCCTGTCTTCCAGTGTCGTAAAGTCGATTTCCCTTAACCTCTCCTCGTAGAACATATCCTTTAGCCTTTAGTCTTGTTGCAAACCTTTGCACTTTCTATAGTTTCCTTACATGCTTGGCTAGGTGAGGGTTCCAAACTGGCGCTGCATACTCCAATATGGGCCTAACGTACACAGTGTACACGGTCCTGAATGACTCCTTATTTAGATGTCGGAATTCTGTTCTGAGGTTTGCTAGGCGCCCATGTGCTGCAGCAGTTATTTGGTTGATGTGCGCCTCAGGAGATGTGCCGGTGTTATACTCACCAAGATCCTTTTCCTTGAGTGAGGTTTGTAGTCTCTGGCCTAGATTATACTCTGTCTGTGGTCTTCTTTGCCCTTCTCCATTCTTCATGACTGTGCACTTGGTGGGGTTGAACTCCAGGAGCCAGTTTCTGGACCCAGGTCTGCAGCTGTCCAGATCCTCTGTAGTTCTGAATGGTCTCGTCCGGATTGGAATCTTCTCATCAACTTCTCATCATCATTAAACAGGGAATTCGGAGTCTATTTCCGCTTCCGTCTTCGTTAAGATAAGGATAAGATAAGATTTCGTTCGGATTTTTAACCCGGAGGGTTAGCACCCAGGATAACCAAGAAAGTCGTGCGTTCATCGAGACTGTCTAACCTTAGTTCCATTTGGTGGAGGTCTTTAATCTTGTCCAGGATGCGTCCCACACCAGTCGACTAACACCCCAGGTACTATCATGCTGCAGTATGAACAGGAAAAAGGTGTAAGGAAACGTTGTCGAATGTTTTCACCGCCGGGAATCGAACCGGGCACTCCGTGTATGAAGCGTGAGCTTTAGCCAACCAGGCACGGGCCACAAATACCAGAAACAGCACCGGTCTAGACTGATCTGAGGACCCCTCTCGCTCAGGCGCCCACTTGACTCCTCGCCAGCACCCCATGATTCGCTGTTGTCTCTGACAGGTATTCCCTGATCCACTGTCAGTCCCCTTCCCTCTTATCCCGCTGGTTCCTCCAGTATTGCCACTAATTCTTTTTGAGGAACTGTGTCAAACGGCCTTCTTACAGCAAGAAAATGCAATCTACCCCACCCTCTCTTGTCTTATGCCCCCCGGTACCCTGTCACTAGACTCAGTAGGTTGTGATGCAGAATGTCCCGTCCCTGAAACGTGTGGTGGGGTTAAAGCTCATTCCTTTAGGTGTGAGTTTTTTTGTGTGTTTGTGTGTGTGTGTGTGTGTGTGTGTGTGTGTGTGTGTGTGTGTGTGTGTGTGTGTGTGTGTGTGTTATCCACGTTAATATCATAATTTTAAGAGTGCTAAACCTGTTGCGTACTCAAATAGATGATTGCACACATGTTCACACGAGCGCGCAAGCTCACTCTAACAAAGGCTTACACACACACACACAACACACACACGATATGATAATGTGCATGGAGCAGGAAGAGTGACCTAGTAGCGACCAGTGAAGAAGTGGGGCCAGCTGTGAACTAACCCCTGCAATTACAACTAGGTGAGTACACGCATGCATAAACTGACGTGTGGGCGTGCATAAACTGACGTGTGGGTGTACACACATTCTCACTTCCAAGCACGCGCGTACATGCATGGGCGGACCGTACATGCATACACACTTAGTGTTGATACTAAGCAAATTCGGTTAACATTGATGTTGAATGAGCTCTTCAGGTGGATAACAGTAGTTCTTCTATTTACAAAGCTCTTTAAACATATTCCGTTTCTAACATTATCAAAATTTACAATATCAGTACTAACTTTCTATTGTCGTCTCCAATCCATTCACATATTACATATACATCACAAAATAAGTAAAACTATTCAAAATCAATTATTTACACTTCGTAATCCACGTACATAATCATTCGATGTTATGAGCCAGGAGCTTGAGCAAATTTAGAAGAATGGGGAAAAATCGCCGCTGTTTAAGCAAAAGGATGGAGAGGAGGCTGGGTGAGGTGGTATTGGGTTGTTAGCCTGGTTAATCCGCTCAAACCTCAGCGTAAGCGGGGAAGTGAATGGGAAGTCAGCAACATTAAAGAGAAAACATATTACTCTGATTGTCGCTTTTTCGAAAAACTGAAGAAAAATGGCGCAGTGTACCTGAAAATTTACCAGAACTAAATGATTAAGCATCATGTGTTGTCTCTAGAATATTTATAATTTCTTCATTAATAATTTTTCCAATAAAAAACACAAAAGAGGCTTAGTGAAGCGCCAGACGCCAACTCGTAGGAGTAAAGAATTTTTATATTAACATATTACGTATAAGCCTATATTATTGCATATTATATATATATATATATATTTTATATATATATATTATATATATATATATATATATAATATATATATATATATATATATATAATATATAAATTTTATAATAAAATATAATATATATATATATAAAATAATAATAAAAATTAAAAATTTTATAATATTATATATAATATATATATATAAAAAAATATAAAATAAAATTTTAATATATATATAATTTTAAAATATAAAAAAATTTATTTATTATATATATATATATATTTTATATATATTATAATAATATTATAAAAAATATATATATATTATATATATTATATATATATTTAAAATATATAAATAAAAAAATTTTATTTTATAAAAATATTTAAAATTTATATTTTATATATATATATATATATTGTTTTTTCCAAAGGAATGAATCACTGAGTACTGCGAAGAGATAAAACCCAGGAGGTCCCTTCCCCCTTTGGCGCCGTTGACCAGTGCAGCCAGCTGGGCCCCCGCCGCTTATATAGGAAATAATTTTAAGTAAAAAATAAGGGGGGGTTTACTTAGGGAAAATTAAAAAAATTTATGTGAAAACTAAAATTTCGCAATTTAAATTTTGCCTAAAACAACCCCAAAAATAATTTAGATTGGATTACAAAATTTAATTAAAAAACAAACACAATGAAATATATTTTTTTTTTGGGGAGTTTTGAATAAATTTTTGGCAAATTTCTGCAAAACACATATTTTTTGTTGCCCTTTTTCGGCCAAAAAAAGCGTTTTCTATTTTTAACCAAAATCGTAAGTTTTATCCCATTTGGGATTAATGTATTACATATTTACACACACACCACCCCACACACACGACGCACGCATTTCACGGAGATGAGCCAGAAAACTGGATCTTGTTTTCACCCCCGAAACGTTCAGGGCATTTAGGACATCCCCTTACGAGAGGCCCCCTTGGGGCTAGCGATCACGGGTTTGAGTTTTTACTATATAGTAGAGTTACCAAATGGAAAAAGGAACAGGAAAATGAAGGGGAAAGGCCAAAAATATAAAAGGGGGGCTACACCCGGTTGAGAAACCCCTTTCCTGCAGGGGGTTCAGTGGGACAGAGAAATGGTAGGAAAATCAGTAAACGAGATGATGGAATATGTGGAAAAGGGAAACAGAAATAATAGGAAGACCAAAACGAGCCCTTTGGGTTTACCCGAAGGTGAAAGGGAGGCAAAAACTAAGTGCAACAGAGAAAGGGAAAAGGTACAGGAGGCATAGGACCAGAAAACAAGGAGATTAGTAGAAGAGCCTGAAACGAGTATGCACAGATAAGGAGGGAGGCCACCCACAGTATGAAAACGACATAGCAACGAAAGTCAAATCTGACCCGAAACTGCTGTATAGCCACATTAGGAGGAAGACAACAGTCAAGGACCAGTGATAAGGCTGAGGAAAGAAGGTGGAGAACTCACAAGAAACGATCAAGAGGTATGTGAGGGGCTCAACACGAGATTTAAGGAAGTATTTACAGTAGGACAGGAAGGCTTGGGGGACAGACCAATGGGGACACCACAGGATTTCACCAACAAGTGTTGGACGACATACATACAGATGAGGGGGAGGTGAAGAAACTGCTAAGGGACATCGATACCTCAAAGGCAATGGGAACCGGACAACATCTCCCGTGGTTCCTTAGAGAGGGGCAGATATGTTGTGCGTGCCACTTACCACAATCTTTAACACTCCCTGGAAACTGGGGAACTAAACCCGAGGTATGGAAGACGGCAAATGTAGTTTCCCATTTTAAAAAAGGAGACAGAAAAGAGGCACTAAACTATAGACCTGTGTTCATTGACGAGTATAGTATGCAAAATTATGGAGAAGATTATCAGGAGGAGAGTGGTGGAGCACCTGGAATGGAACAAGAGTATAAATGCCAACCAGCACGGATTCACGGAAGGCAAATCCTGTGTCACAAACCTTCTGGAGTTTTATGATAAAATAACAGAAGTAAGACACGAGAGAGAGGGGTGGGTTGATTGCATCTTCTTGGACTGCAAGAAGGCCTTTGACACAGTTCCTCACAAGAGATTAGTGCAGAAGCTAGAGCATCAGGCGCATATAACAGGAAGGGCACTGCAAGGGATCAGAGAATACCTGACAGGGAGGCAACAACGAGTCATGGTACGTAATGATGTATCACAGTGGGCACCTGTGACGAGCGGGGTCCCACAGGGGTCGGTCCTAGGTTCCAGTGCTATTTTTGGTATATGTGAACGACATGATGGAAGGGTTAGACTCAAAGTGTCCCTGTTTGCAGATGATGTGAAGTTAATGAGGAGAATTAAATTGATGAGGGCCAGGCAGGACTTCAAAGAGACCTGGAAAGACTGGACACCTGGTCCAGCAAATGGCTTCTCGAATTTAATCCTGCCAAATGCAAAGTCATGAAGATAGGGGAAGGCACAGAAGACCACAGACAGAGTATAGGCTAGGGGGCCGAAGACTGCAAACCTCACTCAAGGAGAAAGATCTTGGGGTGAGTATAACACCGAGCATGTCTCCGGAAGCACACATCAATCAGATAACTGCTGCAGCATATGGCGCCTGGCAAACCTGAGAACAGCATTCCGATACTTAGTAAGGAATCATTCAAGACACTGTACACCGTGTATGTCAGGCCCCTACTGGAGTATGCAGCACCTGTTTGGAACCCGCACTTGATAAAGCACGTCAAGAAACTAGAGAAAGTACAAAGGTTTGCGACAAGGTTAGTTCCAGAGCTAAGGGGAATGTCCTATGAAGAAAGATTTAAAGGGAAATCGGCCTGACGACACTGGGGGGACAGAAGGGTCAGGGAGACATGATAACGACATATAAAATACTGCGTGGAATAGACAAGGTGGACAAAGACAGGATGTTCCAGGGAGGGGACAGAAACAAGAGGCCACAATTGGAAGTTGAAGACACAAATGAGTCAGAGAGATAGTAGGAAGTATTTCTTCAGTCATTGAGTTGTAAGGCAGTGGAATAGCCTAGAAAATGATGTAGTGGAGGCAGGAACCATACACAGTTTTAAGACGAGGTTTGATAAAGCTCATGGAGCGGGAAGAGAGAGGGCCCAGTAGCAACCGGTGAAGAGGCGGGGCCAGGAGCTAAGACTCGACCCCTGCAACCACAAATAGGTGAGTACACGCATACACGCACGCATAATATAAAATATATATATATATATAATAATAATAAATTAAA
>NC_069437.1:21566257-21595392 GCF_026875155.1 Cherax quadricarinatus | reverse complement strand
TACTCCCTGGGATTCATTTTTCCTGCCAAAACCCATACACTAACTTTCCTAGTTTAAAGTCCTAACTGCTCCCTCCACTGCAGTTGCCAGTGCTCCCACCTACACCTAGATAAGTGAACCCCATCCCTAGCATACATGTCATTTCTGCCATAGAAGAGGTCCAGTTGTCAATGAATGTTACCGCATTTTCCTTACAGTATTTGTCCAGGCCCGCAATTGACACCAATTGCCCTGGACAACCATTCATTTCCAACTCCCCTCCTTGGCAAAATACCACATATGACAGGTTCCACCCTTACTTCTAATTATTTCTATTGCTGACCTATACCTGCTAATCAGGTCCTCACTCCTACGTCTGCCAACATCGTTGCCTCCAGCACTGAGACAGATAATAGGATTGCTCCCATTACCTCTCATGATGTCATCCAGACGGCTAACAATATCCTCCATCCCAGCCCCAGGAAAGCAAACTCTCTGTCTCCTACTCCTGTCCTTCAAGCAGAATGCCCTATCCATATACCTAACTTGGCTATCCCCAACAACAACAATATTCTTACCTTCCTTAATGTCTTTCGTTGTGATGTTCCCAGTAGTCGACTCACATTCGTCGGGTAGCACTGAGAATGTATTGGATGTTTCCACAACAGTTTCCACGGCAGTCTCTTTCTTCTTCATCGTTTCTACCTTTCCATTCGTCTTCTTGATCGTCAACTTCTTTCCCTGCTGTCCAGCCACTGACCAGTTTCCCTTCTTGACCTGAGGACTCAAAACAGGAGGACTACTCCGAATCTTTTTGTTTTCCTCGGTCAGTCGCCGAATTTCCATATTCGCCAACCTCAATTCTTCCTTAAGCTGTTGGTAAAGTTGCTCGATGGAGGGCATCTTGCTTCAATTCTAGAGAGCTCGCAAACAGGTCTTCACAGAGCCAAGTACACGTCAACACTGCACAAAAAGCCAACTCAATTAGGAGCTACTGCGCAGCACGTCCGCACGGCCCAATAGCGATGCGAACACAGTTCAGGGTGAAAAAGCTTACAGGAAGGGAGTTTGCATTTTCCTGTTGTCATATGGGCATGGCATTTTCTAGGGTGGTCATAGTTGCACGTCCCGTCTGTTTTTCCAGATTTCCCATGCCTGCAGATACCAAGTGCATAGTATGTGCACAGGCTTGGTTTTCGTTTGTCTTGGGTTTCTGTGACTGTATTCCCTGTTGATGCATGTTTACCTGTCTTATTCCTATCCTCCCTAGCACCAACAATGGAGCTCCCACCAGTTGTTTTTGGTAATATATCCTCACTATTGCTAGTGGAGTCCTCTTGTTTGCTATTTCCTGCGGTATTTCTAGTTTGCAATATTGGTTTTATCTTATCTTTGACTACACTTGTTTCCCTACTACGGCTCCTGTCCCCTATGATGTCATTTATATGTATTCCTTCCTGCATATAATTCCCGACTACCTGGACAAAATCTCCAGCTTCACCATTACTGTCTCCCAGGACAGCACCTCCAGCTTCACCATTACTGTCTCCCAGGACAGCATCTCCAGCTTCACCATTACTGTCTCCCAGGACAGCACCTCCAGCTTCACCATTACTGTCTCCCAGGACAGCACTATCAGCCCCACATTTACTGACTACCAGGACTTCACCTCCAGCCTTACAGTTTCTGACTACATGGCCAGTATCAAGGGCAGTACCATTCAGCCCAGACTTTTTATGGCTGGATACTGACTAATTGTTATGAAAACCCAGTAACAGGCTGGATGCTAGAAGGGAAGTCCTTTCTAGTATTCACTGGAGATCTCTAAGCTTTTAGAATCGCGTTTTTGTAACAATTGATTATATTAACATTGTGGTTAATTTTTGCATTGATTACAACTTGTATTTCACTTTGCTTGAAGTACCGCCCCTTTACTAATTTTGTGCTTATTTTTTTTTTTATATTTTATTTAAAACATGACATTACAAAAATATAATATATAAAACTCATTTAAGGCTATAAATTAACACAATCCTACCTACAGCTAACATTACACACCACACTTACAACTCCGTGTGGGTACACCCCCCTTCCTCTCTCTGTTCCCTCATCCTATCACTTAACCCAAACCTGTTGGAGCTACCCAACAGAATTACATGATATGAACAACACTTATATACACATCCCTCGAAATGGTACTTAATAATCGACTACAGACCATGCAATTCATTGCACTGAACATATTATACAGACATATTACCCCCCCCCCCCCCGTGGTTATCCAACCACCCCACTATTTACAACCTAACATACTATAAACAATGAATGTTACCTAATCTAATGTCACACAGCAATGATCAAAACATTAATTTATGTAATTGTCCTAATGGTTCAGTTACATAACAATATGTATTACACAACAATGGTGATATAGAAAAGTCACAAAGACATACAAAATGACTACAAAGCCATAGGTATAAACTTAGTCTCAAAAATCCAACACATGTAAGCTTCTACGCATTTAAACATGCAATTCCAATGTTAAAAACAATAACACAGCTTCAACTATGACATTCAAGCTCTATACAGCTTATATGGACATAACATAGTGCTATTGACAACAGTACAACATAAAATATAACCATGACATAAGTAACACATAAAGACTGTGTCTAGCACGCACCTAACCACAAAAACCTATAACACCACTGTTGCCCAACTTTATTTACACTATCTAACGTACATTAAACTCTTTACTCTCAAAACAAAACTGAAAA
The DNA here is from genome assembly GCF_026875155.1 of Cherax quadricarinatus. NCBI lineage: Eukaryota > Metazoa > Arthropoda > Malacostraca > Decapoda > Parastacidae > Cherax > Cherax quadricarinatus. Next base: position 21,592,636 of record NC_069437.1, on the reverse strand, counting down.
TTGCAGATCACCAGTGACGAACAATAATGCACAGACATTAATACAAACATATCACAGCATATCTCTGGACACCGTACATGATCACAGCATCAACACTATGCAATGCAAGGCACCTAGAAAACAAGTTGGAGCAAATACATGCAATTATTATAGCAAAACTCCAGATTACAATGTCATTACCGTAAATCAATATTACCACACACAATATGTATAACAAGTGTATAGTCCATGTCACACAAAAAACTGGCCAGCTCCACAGGTGCTAGCACCCGTGGTCCACATATTATTCACTCACGCATCACTCATCCAACACTCACGCAAACATTGTTGTCATCCATTACCAGGGAGGCGACCCTGTTTTCACCCATGACTTCCCTACCCCAGCAACACTTTCCAATCGTACCCTCCCCTCCCTCGTATATTACATGTCTAATAAAACCTGTAACGTAAGTTGCCTATATCCCTCTGAAAAATCCCTCACCCACCTCCTCCCATAAATTTCCTTATTTCTACATACCGTTTTATAGAACGTTACCGCTAACACCCTCCTCTTCACCTCAGTAACCTGTTTCCCCCGCAATCCCCAGACTATATAGATATAATCTGCCATAATGTATCCCACAGCTCTGATTACACTTTCCTCCCAACCCCCCACGTCGAGACTTAATGCTCTCAATACAGAAATTCCTTGACCTCCTATCCTATTTATCACCCTATTTAACCACCCCTTGACACTCCTCAGTCCATCACAAAAATATACTACATGAAAAGCCGACTCCTCCCCACCACATATCCCACACTCCCCCCCGTCAACGACTCGTCTATCCCATAGAACCGCACCAGACGGTAAAATGCCGTGCAGAAAACGATACATTACATCCCAAAGACGACGTTGCAACCTCATCCTACTCAACCTATTCCATATACTTCCCCATGCATACATGGGGAAAATTCCCTCTACAGGCGCTACAACCCTCCCGGCTAACAATCTACACAACCTACCTATTTTAACCTTTGCTGGCTCTCGATCCCACGCCAGAGCCCTCAAAACAGTTTCACACTCATGCAACTCAACTCCTGTATACATCCGTTGCAATCTGTTATGGATCCTGGCCAAACCCCCCCCCACCCACACTTTCCCTCATCACCTCCTTTTAATGAAGACACATTTGACCCTCCGCTTTAAGTCCAGCAATCCCAACCCCCCCCTTACTTACAGGTAAACATTACCACGTCCCTTTTAATCAATCACAGCTCGAAACCCCACAAGAATTTAAAAACCTTCCTTAGTATGTTCGTTATTGCTGGCCCAGTTAATGGGAACACGGCTGCCACGTGCCATACTTTGCTATACAGTAAGATATTAATAACAATGGCACGCTGCACAAGGGTCAAATGATAAGGTCGCAATGCACCCAAGCGTCCCTGAATCCTTTCTACCATCCTAATCGAGTTTTCCATGCATGCCACAGTTAGATCGTCTGCATAAATAAGACCGCAAATTTTTAACGAATTCACCTGCCTCCTCACAACTGCACTACCCCAATCAACCCTTCCTGCCCAAGCTCCTAACCCCATGACCATGGATTTATCTGAATTTACCCTCATACCAGTTGCCCCTGCGAACATTTGTACTACCCTGTCTAATGTGTCCATTGACATCCCCTCCCTGATCAGAACAGTTGTATCATCCACATACCCAATTAAAACTGGCCAAACCCTCGCAACCTCACACCCTGGTCCCTCTACGTGACACATACGCTGCTCCACCAATCTATAAAAGGGGTCCTGTACGCATGCAAACAATAATTGTGACATAGGACACCCCTGCCTAAGTCCCCTACCCATTACAATCTTCCCACCCAATCGACCATTAATCTGTACCCTCGCCATTGCACCTCCATACAACGCCTCAACCCAACCCACTATTTCTTCCCCAAACCCCTGAGGATGGCTTTCAATGCTTTCCGATCCACTCTATCGTATGCCCCTTGCCAATCGAGCGCCACCAAACCTCCCTCCCTCCCCCCCCTTTTGCCTCCACGAAATCCCTAAGTAACCCATGCCCCTCCACCATAGACCTCCCTGGCAAACCAAACTGAGTTTTTGATACTACCCGCCCCACCACACACTTGACCCGATTTCCCAAAATCTTCGCAAACAATTTATAATCTGCGCATAACGAGATCGCCCGGTAATCCTGAAGCGTATACTGCCCCTTACCCTTCGGTACCAATACAACGACAGCCGTTGCCTGCTTCTCACCCAGCTCACCTCTCTCCTTCATGCATATTTAATAACCTAACCAAAAATGCCTCATTAATTCCCAATGCTGCTGATAAAACTCTGCCGGGAGTCCATCAATTCCCGGTGCTTTGCCCTTTCGCATTCCACTTAGAGCCCTCCATATTTCCCCCTCAGTTATTTCCCCACCCAGTGCTTCCCTATCACTGTTACGCAACTGACATACCACACTCCCACACACCTGTTCTAAAACCCCATCCTCTACCCCTTCTCGTTGCCAGTACTTCTCATACCACTTGTCAGCAAACGCCCCCATTCCTTCCGTAGCTTGTATGACCTGCCCCTCCCTGTACCCTCCTATCGACTCATGAACCTCCAACCATGGAATAGTCATTGCCTACTGTCTTTGTTTCTGCCTACGCAATACGCACGATGAAGGTCTATCGCCCATAAACCCTTCCACCCCCGCCTGTACCCGCACCGCTTGGAACCTCTCATCCTGTACCTCACGCAGCCTCCCTTTAATTACCATAATATCATCCATTGGATAAGTGCCCGCCACCGCCCCCCCTCGCATAACAACCCCGTAACCTATCCTCCAAATAGTTAGCAAGCCCATATTTTAAAGAATTTATACATTTCCCTTCCTTTACGTAATATTGCTTAATCCGTTCTTTAGCCACACCATCCCACCACATCACCACATCCTCTACCCATTTATCTTTGCACGTACCCCTCCCACAGCGTTGCAAATCCCTCTATCCCCTTCTCATCACCTAACACACTTGTATTTAATTTCCAATAACTCCTAGATATACCTGCTAGTGACTCCCACGCCACCTCTGCTACTACCGCCCGATGATCCGAATAAGCTACTTCTATTGTACGGAAAAATGTCAACCCAACCCCTTGAGATATATACAGCCTATCCAACCTAGCAGCATAACCCCGTCTTACAAAAGTGTGCTCTACCTCCCATGCCCCTCCTCCAACCGCATCCCACAACTGAATATCCCTCATAAGATCTCGCAAGGCCGCCGACACGTGCCCCGCCCTTTTTGGTTCCACGTCAGCCCTCCTAATAATGCAGTTCCAGTCCCCACCAACGACGGCCACTGCAGGTAAACCACGTAAGAAGAAAACTAGTTCTTCACATACAAAATCCCTTTTTACCCTCACATCATTTTCTGCTGGTGCATACACACTTACAAAAGATACCCTCTGCCCCATCCACCACCCATCCACGCGCAATACTCTTCCCCCCCTCCCCCTCACTTCTTAGCAACACAAACGGGCTTGCCTCCCTGATCAATATACCCACACCACCTTTCAGACATGCAGATGGCAGAGTCATGACCTGAAACCCTCCACCTCGAGCAACTCTTCCCTCCTTGAAATTGTGTTCTTGCAGGAACACTACATCCACCCTATATTTATACAGAAACATTCGAAACCATTCCCTCTACACACTATTACACAGTCCATTTACGTTCACAGTCATACACCGAAGGCCTCTTTATAGTTTCCAACCCTTCCTCCTCTCTTCATTCATCCCAGGGCCTCCTGCCCCAGAGCCAGCACAAGGCTTCACACCATCAACCCCCCCCCTTTTTTGTGATGCCTCTTATCGTGACTACTTCGACAGTGCTCTTCCTTCCTCCCAGACCTCTGCGCCGGCGTCAGGACATCATCTGAGTCTGACGCCGCCGCTCTCTTCCTTGTGATGCCCTCTACATCCATGTTATCTTCTGAGGTTCCCTCACGATGTACCTCAACCTCCACCACGCCTCGTTCCACATCACACGGCGACAACTCACTCTAACTAGTTGGCCCGTCAACCCTGCTATGGTTTTTATCATTACATTCCTCTACAGGCAACGCCGTGCCTCTCACCAGCTCAGAAACAACATCCTCTGCAGGCGGCATCAATGTCCTTAACACTTCCTGAAGCTCTTCCTCTAGAGCCTGCACCTCCTCCTGCACTTGCACTTCTGTACTTTTCCCTTGCCTAGTAACAGATCCTTTTACATCACAGCTTCCCTCACACATGCCAGTCTCCTCTTTGGAATCCTCCTCCTCTTCACTCCACAAGCGCCCAAGTCCTTGCTTTCGCGTGGGGCTCTCAACAGCTATCACGCTGGTAACTGGTGCTTCACCAGTTTGTGCAGGTGCCCTCCTCAGCTTCACACACGCTGCCGCCATATGGTCGTACACCCCACATATTCTGCACGTACGTCTCTGTCCGGCATACGATACCATAACTTGCATCCTGAAGTCCTCCAACACGATGTAAGACGGTATGGGATGTCTCAGAGTCATCTTCAGGGAAAAGGTTCCCTCCGGACGGCCCATGTAAGCACCTGCCGTCCACTTGCCCTGTTGTGCCAGATGGATGGTTCCATATGCCTCAAAAACACTCCTGATGTCAGCCTCATCTGCCTCAAATGGGACATTACGAATCTTAACCCACGTAAAGTGGCGAGATACGTCGATCAAACGCACCTTCACAGCTGGAGTAGCGTCAAGACTCACTTCTTGGAATCACGTCACCAAAGACTCGTACACGAACGTGGAATTCAGTTTGACGAAGATTCTGTAAGCCCCATTCAGGGCTACACCATACACCTCATCGTCCTGGATTCCATAGGTCTCCCTAATGACTGTTGGGAGTAATACCTGCGCTGAAGAGGGTGAAATCGCCCCACGAAGCAGCTCAATACCAATGGTATTTACACGCCTCCTCACACTCGGCGCCATGTTGATACAAGGTAGCTTGCCTGAAAACAGCAGAGGGGTGCAGAGCACAACCTCACTCTACCGTGGTCAGGCAGCGAATGACTTGTTAAGGTAGGGTAAGTCTAGCTCCCGCTATTCCCCCCCCTTTTTCCCCCTCCCCGAAAGGTGACATGTGGGGCTCCGGTCCAAACAGTAATCACTAGACTCACAGCTCCCAGCACTACTGTAAGTACATGCCTGCCTTGTATTCTAGTGGATTTAATGGTTGAAAGCTTCACTTTTGACCAATAATAAACTTAGTCCTTTCAGTCTTGCTCTAAGTTGACTGTTGTAATGATCACCACGTCTTTTAGGTATTGTACTTATCATAGAGAGTGATTTCTTAAGCAGTGGGTAATCTGTCTATCTTTCCAGCTTGGATGACAGAGAGGGTCACCTGCCAATCAACGAGTAGAATTGAAGGAGACGGACTCAAGTTCTGAGATGTCCCAAATTTTGATCCACTTACCTGTTTGTGTATGCAAGTAGCAGGATATAACCCCTCATCATTGCAGTGGAGAAAACCTGCTTTCCTGTCATCTGGAAGGATTATTGAAAGCTAGAAAATCTGTGAAGAACGAGCCGATGGGTTGTCATCAACACCTGCGACCCCCCCCCTCCCATCACCAGCAACGGCTACGATTACAACAACACGCAGTGTCACCAACACCAGACACCCACGTTTTATATACATTTACATTAGCGTTGAATTCAGTTATCATTTATATTTTTCATTTTTCATTTTCTTTAATGTAGGATTAATATTTCATATTTAAGTGTTGTATATTTTATATTTCTTAAATAATAAAGTGTTCATCGTTGTCAGTTTTGGTTCTTTTTCTATGCATTAATTTTCCTGCGGAGGAGCCAGCCTTAGTAATACTGACCTTGCCAGGATCAACTCGACTGAATCAAGATTCAACTCCATCTCGAATCTACCATTGGAACTTCAACGCCGCATACCACAGACAGTTACCACCAGCCATGAGTAATCATTCTCTGTGGTAGGACTACAGTACAGGTATTTAAAAGATTTGGTGATTGTTATAGTCTCAATTTATTGTAAGTCAAGTCAGGCAGAATATAATATTTAATTCTGCCACCTTTTTGTTCGAGCTTGAAACACTTTAGAGGATTAGACTCTAGGGACCCGAGATTTTCTAGTGACAATTTGTTTCATTGAGCTCTTTATTTTATCAAGGGAACTGTCGTAGGACACTCTTGATTTGTTGGTGAGAAGATTGGATGGTCAAGTGACCCCATTCTACTTACTGTTTTCTCGGAGCTGGCATAGAACCCTTCGTTTTCATTAATACATATTGTTTAATTGAAGTAGGGATCGAGCCCTCTGGTTTATTTACAATTTGAGCGGAGCAGGAATTGAACCCTCCGTTTTCTTTAATACCCATTTCATTTCCCTTGATAGTTTAAGTTATTCTTGCAAGCATGGAGGAATACCAGTTTTAAATGAACGCTGGAAGTAAGTTAGGAATAACAGGGAAAAATTTAGAATCTTTCATTAGTGCTAAGATCCAGGAAAGAATTGAAAGAGAGAATTGAGAGAGAAGAGAGACAGTTAGAAAGGGAAAGACAAGAAGAAAAGGAGAGAGAGAGAATCGAAAGAGAAGAGAAAAAGGAGAAAGAGAACCTTGAAAGACAGGAGAAAAAGGAGAGACAGAGAATTGAAAGAGAAAGCCAAGAAAGACAGTTAGAAAGAGAGTGAGAAGACCAAAAAGAGCATGATAGACTTGATCATGAGGAAAGAGCTAGAGAACGTGAGGAACAAGCTAAAATACGTGAGGAACAAGTTAAGATACGTGAGGAACAAGTTAATTTAAGAGAACTTGAGGAAAGAGCAAAGGATAGAGAACATGAGTTAATAGAGAGAGAAAAGGATCGCGAGCTCGAAAAAGCTCGCCTTGAATTAGAGAATAAAAAGTTAACTTTTACACAACAACAATTAAAGGAAGGAGTAATTGAACATCATGCAGCTAGTGCACATATTCCAACACCTAATTTACCTCCCTTCACAGAGGGTGAAGACATTACTTCATACATTATCAGGTTTGAGAATACCGCTACCCTCTGTGAATGGCCTGCTGACACCTGGGCTACCAGGTTAGGAATATTATTTTCTGGTACAGCTTTGAATATCTATGCAACTTTGTCGCAGGATATCATATGTAATTATAACCTACTGAAGAAGGCAATCCTTAAAGCATATCAAAAAAAACATTTATTCTTACAGGAAGGATTTCAGGTATGCCACCTTACAGCCTGGCCAGAACTTTCAGCAGTTACAGGTAACACTTTTTCGTTTGTTCGACTTTTGGATAGAGAGTTCAGGAATTGATCACAGTTATGAATCTCTTAGAGACTTCATGATTGCTGACCAGTTCCTGACAGCTCTTCCTCACCAGATAAGAACATTCATTAGAGAACGTAACCTGATTAAAGCTGAGGAAGTTGCTGAGGCCGCTGACTTGTATGCTGAGGCTCACAATTCCTATAAAGACCTAAAGGGATCGAACCCTAAGGGCAAGGGTTCATCAGACCTTAAGAAATCAAAGCCTCTAGTGGAAAGTAAAGTGACTTCTTTTATTCCTGTTTGTCATTTGTGTGGTGTTAAGGGACATAAACGCCCAGATTGTCCTTCTAAGAAGGTCCAAAAAGTTGGAAGATGTTTTAAAGACTGTAATGACCAAGCACCCTTCCGTTCAGGAACAGTTAATGGACTTAATGTATCTACCATTTTACGAGACACTGGATGCACATGTATAGTCATTTCTGATAACCTGTTCCCTAACCTTAAAGATACTCATTCCTGTGCTATACTTTCAGACTACTTGGGCCGTATGGACACTTTTCCTACCATCCGTTGTAACATTAGGTCTAAATGGTTCACAGGTTGGTCTGAAGCCGTACTAGCTCCCATCACTTCTGTCTCCGTCTAATAGGTAAATGTAAAAGGTGCCATTCTTCCTGTCTGAGGTTGACCTTTCATCACCAAGGTGGACATAAGCTTTTCAGATCCTCTTCCTGTAGAGTCAGAGAAGCCCTCGAAAGTTCAGATGAGACATGTCTCGTGAGATTCATGTGGGATTAAAAAAACCAGTGATGCTACTCTCGAAAGCGAGGTAGTAGGATCACCGGTTCACTTGTTAGATGAAAGTGAAGATATCACCTCCGATACCATAAATGTCTTGACTAGGGCTGGGACCAAAGCCCAGGCTTCTCCTACTGTCCATCCTTTGCTTTTCCCTGACTTTAAGCCTTTAGATTATATCGAAGGACTCCTTTGTCAATTTACAACGTAATTGCACTTCTCTTCAGATTTGCCATAATCCCGCTAAACAAAATAAAGGGTTATCCAAAGGAAAAATTTTTCATATAAATTTGAATATATAATAGGTATCTTGTACAAGTCAGTATTCAAATTAAATTCAGAGGAGATAGACTATTCCATTTAGTTGGTTCCAAGTCAATGCAGAGAGACTGTTCTTAAAATGGCTCATGACTGCCAGTAGCGGACATTTCTCGCATCGTAAACCTTAAATAAAATTAGGGAAAACCTATTTTGGCCAAAAATGTCCTCAGATGTATTTACCTATTGTAGATCGTGTAAAGTTTGCCAAATGTCATCCTCCGAGGTACCAGGCGAGTACCTATGGTCAAAATGCCAGTCTTTACGGTACCCTTTGAAAGAGTAGTATTGACATAGTTGGTCCTTTATCTCCACTTTCATCTGGGGGACATAGATATATATTAACATTAGTTGATTATGCTTCGAGTTTCCTGAAGCCGTTCCTTAAAGACCATAACTACTACAGAGGTGGCTGAAGCCCTTTTATCCATTTCTCCAGAGTGGGCATCCCTAGAGAAATTTTGTTCTGACCGTGGGACCAATTCACATCTGACTTAATGCAACATTATACCAACTTCTGGGAGTGAAGCCTCTCTATCACAACACCCTATCATCCCAGCTGTAATGGGAGGATTGAGCGCCAGCATTCGATTATCAAGTCCATTTTAAGGAAACTTTGCTCCCTTAAACCTAAGGAGTGGCATCGTTACGTACCCTGTGCTTTGTTTGCCATGAGGGAAGTTCCCAGTGACTCTGGGGTTTTCACCTTTTGAACTTCTCTATGGTAGACAGGCCCAGAGGTCATTGTCCATCCTTCATGACTTATGGACTAATGAGGAGGTAAATGCTGAGGTTCAGTCTTCTTACCAGTTTCTCCTTGACCTTAGATCCAAACTTGAGGAGACCTCTGACATAGTTTTGAAAAACTTAAGCTTGTCAATGGACCAGTGCAAAACCTATTTTGATTCCAAAAGTCAGAGGAGAAGTTTTAAAGTAGGGGATGAAGTTCTGGTACTTTTGCCTATCAAGTCAAATAAATTATTAGTAGCATGGAAAGGTCCATATAAGTATTAAAAATTTGTGGGAAAGTTGACTACCTCATAGAAGTCAAGGGGAAAAACCCAAGCTTTATCATATCAACATCCTTAAGAAATATTACCGAAGAAATTCGGTTAACTGCCTTAATAACTTTGACTTAGTTTTTCCATACGAACTTGATAAGACAACTGAAGAATGTAAAGTATGCGTAATTGACATCTCTAACTTAGACTATGATGAAGAACTACATGACTTGGTGACTCTTGACCACTCGGGCGCAACCAACATTAATATTAATGAATCTTTGGATGACCATAAGAGACATGAACTACTTCAATGTGTGAGTAACTTTTCAGACGTTTTTACTGATATTCCAGGTGTTACCTCCATGGTAGTCCATAAGATTGACTTAGTGACGGACAATCCTATCAAACGAAAATTATACCCAGTTCCAGTTCACCTTAGGGATGCATTTGACCGAGAGGTAGACAAATTATTAAAACTAAAGATCATTGAACCTTCAGTATCTGCATATTGCTCACCAGTAGTCATGGTTAAGAAGGAGGATAATTCATATAGACTTGCTATTGACTTCAGAGGCCTTAATGCTATCACTCGGTGGGATGCTGAACCTATGCCCTTGATAGATAGCGATCTACACAAATTTTATGACGCTTCCTTCTTTTCAGAGATTGATATTGTGCAGGCATATCATCAAGTAATGTTAGATCCTTCTTCTAAGCAGTACACAGCTTTTCCTACCCACCAAGGACTGATGCAGTATAGAACTATGCCCTTCGGTTTGGTAACTGCCTGTGCTACCTACGTGAGACTGATGAGAAAGGTCTTGGGTAATATGCCAAATGTTTCAGTTTATTTTGATAACATTTACGTAATGACATCCATGTGGGGCGAACATATCCAAACATTAACATCAGTTTTGCGTACGTTACGCTCACATGGCCTCACTGCCAAGCCGAAGAAATGCTTCCTTGGGTATAACAAGATTAGATATCTTGGACTGATACTTTCTAATAACTCTCTGCAGCCTCTCCCCAGTAAGATCAAAGCTTTATTAGAATTTAAATTCCCCAAAACCAAGAAGCTCATGCGTAGCTTTCTTGGTTCTGTAAATTTTTATGCACGGTTTATCCCGAACCTTACTGATCTTACAGGCATCTTATCCGACTCCCTTAAAAAGTCTGTGAAGGAACCTCTTGAACTTTCTGACGTAGCTCGGGAAAAGTTTAATGAGATTAAAAGTATCTTTTTGAAAGACCCTATACTTAAGATTCCAGATATTAATAAAACATTTTGTTTAAGAACTGATGCCTCCAATACTGGCTTAGGTGTGGTGCTACTACAATACCATGATGGTACTCCCTTCTCTGTATGCTTCCTGAGCCGGAAACTCCTTCCCGCAGAAACGAGATACTCCACCATAGAAAAGGAATGTTTGGCCCTTGTGTGGGGTATCTCCAAACTTAAATTTTATTTGCTGGGAAAAGAATTCATTTTAGAAACGGACCACAAACCTTTGATATACCTAGAAACTTTTAAGGGAACCAACAGTCGCCTCTTGAGGTGGACATTGGCACTCCAGGCTTTTAAGTTCCATATTGTGTATATCAATGGTTCATCCAGTTATTTCTCTGACTGGTTAAGTCATGACAGTCAGAAGAAGATTTGTTGCCTTACATGACTTCCACATGTTAGAACTTTTTCCTCGCCTATTCTTCTTATACTCCTTGACTATAAGTCTTGGTATGGGGGAGTGTGAGGGAAAAGTTCAATAGATAGGAGTTGCGATATAGTAACGATAGTTTCATTGCCGGCTACTTGTTAAGGTAGGGTAAGTCCAGCTCCCACTATTCCCGCCCCCCTTTTTCCCCCTCCCCGAAAGTGATAGTTTGCTTGCCGGCTACTTGTTAAGGTAAGGTAAGTCTAGCTCCCGCTGTTCCCGCCTTTTTTCCCCCACCCCTAAAGTGATAGTTTGATGGCCGGCTGCTTGTTAAGGTAGGGTCAGTCTAGCTCCTGCTTTCCCTTCCCCTCCTTCTTTCCCCCCCCGAAAGGTGATGTGTGGGGCTCCGGTCCAAACAGTAATCACTAGACTCACAGCTCCCAGCACTACTGTAAGTACATGCCTGCCTTGTATTCTAGTGGATTTATTGGTTGAAAGCTTCACTTTCGACCAATAATAAACTTAGTCCTTTCAGTCTTGCTCAAAGTTGACTGTTGTAATGATCACCACATCTTTTAGGTATTGTACTTATCATGGAGAGTGATTTCTTCAGCAGTGGGTAATCTGTCTATCTTTCCAGCTTGGATGACAGAGAGGGTCACCTGCCAATCAACGAGTAGAATTGAAGGAGACGGACTCACGTTCTGAGATGTCCCAAATTTTGATCCACTTACCTGTTTGTGTATGCAAGTAGCAGGATATAACCCCTCATCATTGCAGTGGAGAAAACCTGCTTTCTTGTCATCTGGAAGGATTATTGAAAGCTAGAAAATCTGTGAAGAATGAGCCGATGGGTTGTCATCAACACCTGCGACCCCCCCCCCTCCCATCACCAGCAACGGCTACGATTTCAACAACACGCAGTGTCACCAACACCAGACACCCACGTTTTATATACATTTATATTAGCGTTGAATTCAGTTATCATTTATATTTTTCATTTTTCATTTTCTTTAATGTAGGATTAATATTTCATATTTAAGTGTTTTATATTTTATATTTCTTAAATAATAAAGTGTTTATGTTTGTCAGTTTTTGTTCTTTTTCTATGCATTAATTTTCCTGAGGAGGAGCCAGCCTTAGTAATACTGACTGAAGTTGTTACAGGGATGAGTAAGCCTTCACATGCAAATTACAGTGATAATTCTGTCCATGACATGTCGCCAGTGTTGCCCTTCTGCTTTTATTTGTTCCTCTTGCTTTGAAGCTGTGTTTTCAACTTACCTATCTCACTGCTTTCCTGGGGGGACAAAATCAATACAGAAGTCAATATAGTGTGGAATTATTGTTTAAGACAGTATTATTCTGAAATGGAGTGGAAGGAACGTTACTGAAGTGTTGTTTAGAGACTACAGTGCGTTATGACAGCATGTGTAAGAAAGGCCTATGACAGTGTCAAAAATATTATACACCTTGGCTGGACGCCTCCTAGATTTTGAGGCCTTTCAAGCCTATAGATAAATCAGGCACTGACCTAGGGCCCTACCACTTGAGCAATGTGCCACCTAGAATGATTCTTGTGGTCAGCATTACTACTTTCTAGAACCATACATAATTTGTTGAAGGAAATTGTATATACATCCTTGAAATCTTTATTCTTTCATTTCTTCTTTCTTTGGTCTCTTATTTCAATGCCACCTTCCGCGGTCTTCATGGAGCTCTGGTGGTCCTCACCGCACTGTTTAACTGCATTATAGACCTATGCCGCATTACACTTGCTATCGCGTGCATAAAGGCACTGGCGGCTGGGGGTTATGCAATACGGGGATGCTATTCTCGGATCGCGTAGCAACGTACATCACGTTTTCGGAGATAATCTCTATTACCTATATGTTTAGATCTTGGTTTTGAATATAATAATAATAATAATCGAGGAGGGGTTGGAGGAAAAGAAACATTGACTACCAGCCTTAAGTTTGTTTTTGTAATTCAGCATCATCCAGACACTCGACTTCCTCCTTCCCACCTCATCGTTTGTCCATATATCAGAGCACGGAACGGGCGGGGCTTCAATCCATGGCAAGTGAGTCCTGACACGTACAGGTCAGTGCGTTAACAACTCGGCCAGCCTTTGAGTTTTAGGACCCACTTTCCATGGATTCAAACCCCCGCCCGTTCCGTGATTTGTTTACAGTCGTGTTATTACAATTTCGCAAGGCCATACATCAGACTTCATCCTCTGGAACCGCTGAACTTACATCACCTCTCTCTCTCGTGATAATGACACATTGTTCGGGTTATGGTATTTTATTTGAAGTTTCGTCCACCAGGAACTAAGGAAGATTGCTTTATCGACAAAGAGGGAAGGAGCTATAGAAGAAAGACTGTAAAATAGGAAAAAAAAAACAGAAAATGAGAGAACCTTTAATTCCTAGTCATTGTTGTTGTTAGCAAAGCAACCCATCCTGTAAGTAGTTAAGAAACTCAGAGAAAAATGGAGATACGGACAGATTATCAAAATATTCACAGTACTTGAGATAGATACGGACACACTAACAGAGCATTTACAGCAGTTGGCAGATAAACTTCTGCAACAAAGAGCCTTTCTCGTCAGCAAAGTAACCTGTCTTGGAGAGGGAGAGATGGTTCTCACTCACATAACCATCGGGTTGACCAGGGTACCAGAAGGGAACTTCAACGGGGATGAGGTCGCCAGTTGAGTGCCATCGATAAACACCCTCTTTTTCCTCGTCTGTCCCACCTATCCAGTAGTCCACCACATCCACTGCCCCAGAAAGTAAGAATGGTTATGTAAAGTGTGTAATAATTTGTATTGCAACATGACAGCATATATTATGGCAGAAAGGTTAATAACAAATGTGGAGAGGATGTAGCAATAAAAGTATATATTTTGAATCGAAATTATGGATGATGGCAATCTCTTGCAGTTAGTTCTGCTCACCATAGACATGCGAATCTTGGCTCATGGGCATAATTCGAACATAATATTATTATTTACTATATTCTTAAAGCATTACAAACTGCTACGTCAAGAATATATACATGAAAGTAAAGATTTCAATAAAGCTAGAGTATATAGAGCTATTCTTAGTCTTCGTTAAATAAGTGGTAAACAATACACAGATTCATAAAAACATGCCATAGTTATCTGCTGATCATTTCCTCATACACTTACCAATGACAAAATGTTTAGTCGAATTCCCGAGGAACACATCCCTTAATGTAGTCACCGCATTAATTAAGGTTTTTAAAACGCTGGAGAATTATTTGATTTTTTTCCGAGTCATTTTGTGTACATCCTTAAACGTTAGATTTCCCAACACTGAGTCGCCGTACAATAGTGGGTTAGTTAAAGCGGCTTTGCCGAACTAAAAATCCAGCATTGTCTTTCCTTTTTTCCGTCATAACTAGTAGGAAAATTTCCTTTTTAGTCAAAATTTGCTGTGGCTAATTAATGGATTATGAATATTGTTTGGATTGTAGTTAAAGACGTAACGCCACCTACTTATGACCTCTGGGTTGGAATTACTTAGGACATAGCTTGGATAGCGATACTTTGACTCTTGCTATCACTGCTGATGGTACCACCTCTGATGCCTTTTTCAGTCACCTTTACCCCTCCAATGCTGCTGACATCGTCGCTGACATCTCCGTTTTCTAACTTGTTGCCTATGACTTGTATCGAATTTTGGGCATATTTACCACTGCGACCGTTTTTTCCCAATCCTTGTAATTGTGATCTCTGTTATGTGTCGCATGTTATACCGTAATAAAAGAATTCTTGTAAATAATTGTTACTTTTCTTAATAAATTTGACCTTGGGTACTCTGATTTACTTTTCTGTAAAGTAATCTCATAGGTCAGAGAGATTTTTAAATGTAACAGCTAATTTTCTTCCTAATATGCTAGATGTTGCATGAAAATCACGTAGATGATAGTGGCACCCAAGTGCTGATGATAGTGGCACCCAAGTGTGATGATAGTGGCACCCAAGTGTTGATGATAGTGGCACCCAAGTGTTGATGAGAGTGGCACCCAAGTGCTGATGAGAGTGGCACCCAAGTGCTGATGATAGTGGCATCCAAGTGTTGATGAGAGTAGCACCCAAGTGTTGTTGAGAGTGGCACCCAAGTGCTGATGAGAGTGGCACCCAAGTGTGATGATAGTGGCACCCAAGTGTTGATGATAGTGGCACCCAAGTGCTGATGATAGTGGCACCCAAGTGTTGATGATAGTGGCACCCAAGTGCTGATGATAGTGGCACCCAAGTGCTGATGATAGTGGCACCCAAGTGTTGATGAGAGTGGCACCCAAGTGTTGATGAGAGTGACACCCAAGTGTTGATGAGAGTGGCACCCAAGTGCTGATGATAGTGGCACCCAAGTGTTGATGAGAGTGGCACCCAAGTGCTGATGATAGTGGCACCCAAGTGTTGATGAGAGTGGCACCCAAGTGTTGATGAGAGTGACACCCAAGTGTTGATGAGAGTGGCACCCAAGTGCTGATGATAGTGGCACCCAAGTGTTGATGAGAGTGGCACCCAAGTGCTGATGATAGTGGCACCCAAGTGTTGATGAGAGTGGCACCCAAGTGTAGATGAGAGTGACACCCAAGTGTTGATGAGAATGGCACCCAAGTGCAGATGAGAGTGGCACCCAAGTGTTGATGAGAGTGACACCCAAGTGTAGATGAGAGTGGCACCCAAGTGTAGATGAGAGTGGCACCCAAGTGTCGATGAGAATGGCACCCAAGTGGAGATGAGAGTGACACCCAAGTGTTGATGAGAGTGACATCCAAGTGTTGATGAGAGTGACACCCAAGTGTAGATGAGAGTGACGCCCAAGTGTAGATGAGAGTGACACCCAAGTGTAGATGAGAGTGGCACCCAAGTGTAGATGAAAGTGGTACCCAAGTGTTGATGAGA
This sequence comes from Cherax quadricarinatus, assembly GCF_026875155.1. Lineage (NCBI taxonomy): Eukaryota > Metazoa > Arthropoda > Malacostraca > Decapoda > Parastacidae > Cherax > Cherax quadricarinatus. The sequence goes on along the minus strand of NC_069437.1, from coordinate 21,576,589 downwards.
GTGACACCCAAGTGTTGATGTGAGTGACACCCAAGTGTAGATGAGAGTGACACCCAAGTGTAGATGAGAGTGGCACCCAAGTGTAGATGAGAGTGACACCAAAGTGTAGATGAGAGTGACACCCAAGTGTAGATGAGAGTGACACCCAAGTGTAGATGAGAGTGGCACTCAAGTGTTGATGAGAGTGGCACCCAAGTGTTGATGAGAGTGACACCCAAGTGTAGATGAGAGTGGCACTCAAGTGTTGATAAGAGTGGCACCCAAGTGTTGATGAGAGTGGCACCCAAATGTAGATGAGAGTGGCACTCAGGTGTTGATGAGAGTGGCACCCAAGTGTTGATGAGAGTGGCACCCAAGTGTAGATGAGAGTAGCACTCAAGTGTTGATGAGAGTGGCACCCAAGTGTAGATGATAGTGGCACCCAAGTGTTGATGAGAGTGGCACCCAAGTGTTGACGAAAGTGGCACCAAAGTGTTGATGAGAGTGACACCCAAGTGTTGATGAGAGTGGCACCAAAGTGTTGACGAAAGTGGCACCAAGGTGTTGATGAGAGTGGCACCCAAGTGTTGATGAGATTGGCACCCAAGTGTTGATGAGAGTGGCACCCAAGTGTTGATGAGAGTGGCACCCAATTGTTGATGAGAGTGGCACCCAAGTGTTCACGAAAGTGGCACCAAAGTGTTGATGAGAGTGGCACCCAAGTGTTGACGAAAGTGGCACCAAAGTGTTGATGAGAGTGACACCCAAGTGTTGATGAGAGTGGCACCCAAGTGTAGATGATAGTGGCACTCAAGCGTTGATGAGAGTGGCACCCAAGTGTTGATGAAAGTGGCACCCAAGTGTAGATGATAGTGGCACCCAAGTGTTGATGAGATTGGCACCCAAGTGTTGACGAAAGTGGCACCAAAGTGTTGATGAGCGTGGCACCCAAGTGTTGATGAGAGTGGCACCCAAGTGTTGACGAAAGTGGCACCAAAGTGTTGATGAGAGTGGCACCCAAGTGGTGACGAAAGCGGCACCAAAGTGTTGATGAGAGTGGCACCCAAGTGTAGATGATAGTGGCACCCAAGTGTTGATGAGATTGGCACCCAAGTGTTGACGAAAGTGGCACCAAAGTGTTCACGAAAGTGGCACCAAAGTGTTGATGAGAGTGGCACCCAAGTGTTGACGAAAGTGGCACCAAAGTGTTGATGAGAGTGACACCCAAGTGGTGACGAAAGCGGCACCAAAGTGTTGATGAGAGTGGCACCCAAGTGTTGATGAGAGTGGCACCCAAGTGTTGATGAGTGGCACCCAAGTGTTGACGAAAGTGGCACCAAAGTGTTGATGAGAGTGACGCCCAAGTGTTGATGAGAGTGGCACCCAAGTGTTGACGAAAGTGGCAACAAAGTGTTGATGAGAGTGACACCCAAGTGTTGATGAGAGTGGCTCCCAAGTGTTGACGAAAGTGGCACCAAAGTGTTGATGAGAGTGGCACCCAAGTGTTGATGAGAGTGGCACCCAAGTGTTGATGAGAATGGCACCCAAATGTTGATGAGAGGGACATCCAAGTGTTGATGACAGTGGCACCAAGTGTTGACGAAAGTGGCACCAAAGTGTTGATGAGAGTGACACCCAAGTGTTGATGAGAGTGGCACCCAAGTGTTGATGAGAGTGGCACCCAAGTATTGATGAGAGTGGCACCCAAGTGTTGATGAGAGTGGCACCCAAGTGTAGATGAGAGTGGCACCCAAGTGTTGATGAGAGTGGCACCCAAGTGTAGACGAGAGTGGCACCCAAGTGTTGATGAGAGTGGCACCCAAGTGTTGATAAGAGTGGCACCCAAGTGTTGATGAGAGTGGCACCCAAGTGTTGATGAGAGTGGCACCCAAGTGTTGATGAGAGTGGCACCCAAGTGTAGATGAGAGTGGCACCCAAGTGTTGATAAGAGTGACACCCAAGTGTAGATGAGAGTGACACCCAAGTGTAGATGAGAGTGGCACCCAAGTGTTGATGAGAGTGACACCCAAGTGTAGATGAGAGTGACATCCAAGTGTTGATGAGAGTGGCACCCAAGTGTTGATGAGAGTGGCACCCAAGTGTTGATGAGAGTGGCACCCAAGTGTTGATGAGAGTGACACCTAAGTGTTGATGAGAGGGACACCCAAGAGTAGATGAGAGTGGCACCCAAGTGTTGATGAGAGTGGCACCCAAGTGTTGATGAGAGTGGCACCCAAGTGTTGATGAGAGTGACACCTAAGTGTTGATGAGAGTGACACCCAAGTGTTGATGAGAGTGGCACCCAAGTGTTGTTGAGAGTGGCACCCAAGTGTTGATGAGAGTGGCCCCCAAAAGTGTTGATGAGAGTGGCCCCCAAAGTGTTGATGAGAGTGACACCCAAGTGTAGATGAGAGTGGCACCCAAGTGTTGATAAGAGTGGCACCCAAGTGTTGATGAGAGTGGCACCCAAGGGTTGATGAGAGTGACACCCAAGTGTTGATGAGAGTGGGACCCAAATGTTCATGAGAGTGGCACCCAAGTGTTGATGAGAGTTGCACCCAAGTGTAGATGAGAGTGGCACCCAAGTGTTGATGTCAGCTTCTTGAAACCTTGAATGTTGATTTATCTAACTTTTATACATGCACCCAAGTGTAGATGAGAGTGACACCCAAGTGTAGATGAGAGTGGCACCCAAGTGTAGATGAGAGTGGCACCCAAGTGTTGATGAGAGTGGCACCCAAGTGTAGATGAGAGTGACACCCAAGTGTTGATGAGAGTGGCATCCAAGTGTAGATGAGAGTGACACCCAAGTGTAGATGAGAGTGGCACCCAAGTGTTGATGAGAGTGACACCCAAGTGTAGATGAGAGTGACACCCAAGTGTTGATGAGAGTGGCACCCAAGTGTTGATGAGAGTGGCACCCAAGTGTTGATGAGAGTGGCACCCAAGTGTTGATGAGAGTGGCACCCAAGTGTTGATGAGAGTGGCACCCAAGAGTAGATGAGAGTGGCACCCAAGTGTTGATGAGAGTTGCACCCAAGTGTTGAGAGTGGCACCCAAGTGTTGATGAGAGTGACACCTAAGTGTTGATGAGAGTGACACCCAAGTGTTGATGAGAGTGGCACCCAAGTGTTGATGAGAGTGGCACCCAAGTGTTGATGAGAGTGACACCCAAGAGTAGATGAGAGTGGCACCCAAGTGTTGATGAGAGTGGCACCCAAGTGTTGATGAGAGTGGCACCCAAGTGTTGATGAGAGTGACACGTAAGTGTTGATGAGAGTGACACCCAAGTGTTGATGAGAGTGGCACCCAAGTGTTGATGAGAGTGGCACCCAAGTGTTGATGAGAGTGGCACCCAAGTGTTGATGAGAGTGGCACCCAAGTGTTGATGAGAGTGGCACCCAAGTGTCGATGAGAATGGCACCCAAGTGCAGATGAGAGTGACACCCAAGTGTTGATGAGAGTGACATCCAAGTGTTGATGAGAGTGACACCCAAGTGTAGATGAGAGTGACGCCCAAGTGTAGATGAGAGTGACACCCAAGTGTAGATGAGAGTGGCACCCAAGTGTAGATGAAAGTGGTACCCAAGTGTTGATGAGAGTGACACCCAAGTGTAGATGAGAGTGACACCCAAGTGTAGATGAGAGTGGCACCCAAGTGTAGATGAGAGTGACACCAAAGCGTAGATGAGAGTGACACCCAAGTGTAGATGAGAGTGACACCCAAGTGTAGATAGGAGTGGCACTCAAGTGTTGATGAGAGTGGCACCCAAGTGTTGATGAGAGTGACACCCAAGTGTAGATAAGAGTGGCACTCAAGTGTTGATAAGAGTGGCACCCAAGTGTTGATGAGAGTGGCACCCAAGTGTAGATGAGAGTGGCACTCAGGTGTTGATGAGAGTGGCACCCAAGTGTTGATGAGAGTGGCACCCAAGTGTAGATGAGAGTAGCACTCAAGTGTTGATGAGAGTGGCACCCAAGTGTAGATGATAGTGGCACCCAAGTGTTGATGAGAGTGGCACCCAAGTGTTGACGAAAGTGGCACCAAAGTGTTGATGAGAGTGACACCCAAGTGTTGGTGAGAGTGGCACCAAAGTGTTGACGAAAGTGGCACCAAGGTGTTGATTGGAGTGGACCCCAAGTGTTGATGAGATTGGCACCCAAGTGTTGATGAGAGTGGCACCCAAGTGTTGATGAGAGTGGCACCCAATTGTTGATGAGAGTGGCACCCAAGTGTTCACGAAAGTGGCACCAAAGTGTTGATGAGAGTGGCACCCAAGTGTTGACGAAAGTGGCACCAAAGTGTTGATGAGAGTGACACCCAAGTGTTGATGAGAGTGGCACCCAAGTGTAGCTGATAGTGGCACCCAAGCGTTGATGAGAGTGGCACCCAAGTGTTGATGAGAGTGGCACCCAAGTGTAGGTGATAGTGGCACCCAAGTGTTGATGAGATTGGCACCCAAGTGTTGACGAAAGTGGCACCAAAGTGTTGATGAGCGTGGCACCCAAGTGTTGATGAGAGTGTCACCCAAGTGTTGATGAGAGTGGCACCCAAGTGTTGATGAGAGTGGCACCCAAGTGGTGACGATAGCGGCACCAAAGTGTTGATGAGAGTGGCACCCAAGTGTTGATGAGAGTGGCACCCAAGTGTTGATGAGTGGCACCCAAGTGTTGACGAAAGTGGCACCAAAGTGTTGATGAGAGTGACACCCAAGTGTTGATGAGAGTGGCACCCAAGTGTTGACGAAAGTGGCACCAAAGTGTTGATGAGAGTGGCACCCAAGTGTTGATGAGAGTGGCACCCAAGTGTTGATGAGAATGGCACCCAAATGTTGATGAGAGGGACATCCAAGTGTTGATGAGAGTGGCACCAAAGTGTTGATGAGAGTGACACCCAAGTGTAGATGAGAGTGGCACCCAAGTGTTGATGAGAGTGGCACCCAAGTGTAGACGAGGTGGCACCAAGTGTTGATGAGAGTGGCACCCAAGTGTTGATGAGAGTGGCACCCAAGTGTTGATGAGAGTGGCACCCAAGTGTTGATGTGAGAGTGGCAACCAAGTGTTGATGAGAGTGGCACCCAAGTGTAGATGAGAGTGGCACCCAAGTGTTGATAAGAGTGACACCCAAGTGTAGATGAGAGTGACACCCAAGTGTAGATTAGAGTGGCACCCAAGTGTTGAAGAGAGTGACACCCAAGTGTAGATGAGAGTGACATCCAAGTGTTGATGAGAGTGGCACCCAAGTGTTGATGAGAGTGGCACCCAAGTGTTGATGAGAGTGGCACCCAAGTGTAGACGAGAGTGGCACCCAAGTGTTGATGAGAGTGGCACCCAAGTGTTGATGAGAGTGGCACCCAAGTGTTGATGAGAGTGGACCCAAGTGTTGAGGGAGAGTGGCCCCCAAAAGTGTTGATGAGAGTTGCCCCCAAAGTGTAGATGAGGTGGTACCCAAGTGTTGATGAGAGCGACCCCCAAGTTTTAGAGGGAGAGTGACCCCCAAGTGTAGATGAGAGTGGCACCCAAGTGTTGATGAGAGTGACACCCAAGTGTAGATGAGAGTGACATCCAAGTGTTGATGAGAGTGGCATCCAAGTGTTGATGAGAGTGGCACCCAAGTGTTGATGAGAGTGGCACCCAAGTGTTGATGAGAGTGGCACCCAAGTGTTGATGAGAGGGACACCCAAGAGTAGATGAGGGGCACCCAGTGTTGATGAGAGTGGCACCCAAGTGTGATGAGGTGGCACCCAAGTGTTGATGAGAGTGACACCTAAGTGTTGATGAGAGTGACACCCAAGTGTTGATGAGAGTGGCACCCAAGTGTTGATGAGAGTGGCACCCAAGTGTTGATGAGAGTGGCACCCAAGTGTTGATGAGAGTGGAAAACCCAAGTGTTGATGAGAGTAAACCCCAAAAGTGTAGATGAGAGTGGCACCCAAGTGTTGATGAGAGTGGCACCCAAGTGTTGATGAGAGTGGCACCCAAGGATTGATGAGAGTGACACCCAAGTGTTGATGAGAGTGACACCCAAGTGTTGATGAGAGTGGGACAAAAGTGTTCATGAGAGTGGCACCCAAGTGTTGATGAGAGTTGCACCCAAGTGTAGATGAGAGTGGCACCCAAGTGTTGATGTCAGCTTCTTGAAACCTTGAATGTTGATTTATCTAACTTTTATACATGCACCCAAGTGTAGATGAGAGTGACACCCAAGTGTAGATGAGAGTGGCACCCAAGTGTTGATGAGAGTGACACCCAAGTGTAGATGAGAGTGACACCCAAGTGTTGATGAGAGTGGCACCCAAGTGTTCATGAGTGGCACCCAAGTGTTGACGAAAGTGGCACTAAAGTGTTGATGAGAGTGACACCCAAGTGTTGGTGAGAGTGGCACCCAAGTGTTGACGAAAGTGGCAACAAAGTGTTGATGAGAGTGACACCCAAGTGTTGATGAGAGTGGCACCCAAGTGTTGACGAAAGTGGCACCAAAGTGTTGATGAGAGTGGCACCCAAGTGTTGATGAGAGTGGCACCCAAGTGTTGATGAGAATGGCACCCAAATGTTGATGAGAGGGACATCCAAGTGTTGATGACAGTGGCACCAAGTGTTGACGAAAGTGGCACCAAAAGTGTTGATGGGGAGTGACACCCAAGTGTTGATGAGAGTGGCACCCAAGTGTTGTGAGAGTGGCACCAAGTATTGATGAGGTGGCCCCCAAGTGTTGATGAGAGTGGCACCCAAGTGTAGATGAGAGTGGCACCCAAGTGTTGATGAGAGTGGCACCCAAGTGTAGACGAGAGTGGCACCCAAGTGTTGATGAGAGTGGCACCCAAGTGTTGATGAGAGTGGCACCCAAGTGTTGATGAGAGTGGCACCCAAGTGTTGATGAGAGTGACACCCAAGTGTTGATGAGAGTGGCACCCAAGTGTTGATGAGAGTGGCACCCAAGTTTTGATGGGGAGTGGCACCCAAAGTGTGTTTGAGAGTGGCACCCAAGTCTTGATGAGAGTGACACCCAAGAGTAGATGAGAGTGGCACCCAAGTGTTGATGAGAGTTGCACCCAAGTGTTGATGAGAGTGGCACCCAAGTGTTGATGAGAGTGACACCTAAGTGTTGATGAGAGTGACACCCAAGTGTTGATGAGAGTGGGACCCAAGTGTTGATGAGAGTGGCACCCAAGTGTTGATGAGAGTGGCACCCAAGTGTTGATGAGAGTGGCACCCAAGTGTTGATGAGAGTGACACCCAAGAGTAGATGAGAGTGGCACCCAAGTGTTGATGAGAGTGGCACCCAAGTGTTGATGATAGTGGCACCCAAGTGTTGATGAGAGTGACACGTAAGTGTTGATGAGAGTGACACCCAAGTGTTGATGAGAGTGGCACCCAAGTGTTGATGAGAGTGGCACCCAAGTGTTGATGAGAGTGGCACCCAAGTGTTGATGAGAGTGGCACCCAAGTGTTGATGAGAGTGGCACCCAAGTGTTGATGAGAGTGACACCCAAGTGTAGACGAGAGTGGCACCCAAGTGTTGATGAGAGTGGCACCCAAGTGTTGATGAGAGTGGCACCCAAGTGTTGATGAGAGTGGCACCCAAGTGTAGATGAGAGTGGCCCCCAAAGTGTTGTTTGAGAGTGACACCCAAGTGTAGATGAGAGTGACACCCAAGTGTAGATGAGAGTGGCACCCAAGTGTTGATGAGAGTGACACCCAAGTGTAGATGAGAGTGACACCCAAGTGTTGATGAGAGTGGCACCCAAGTGTTAATGAGAGTGGCACCCAAGTGTTGATGAGAGTGGCACCCAAGTGTTGATGAGAGTGGCACCCAAGTGTTGTTGAGACTGGAAACCAAGTGTTGATGAGAGTGGCCCCCAAGTGTTGATGAGAGTGACACCCAAGTGTATATGAGAGGGGGCCCCCAAGTGTTGATGAGAGTGACACCCAAGTGTAGATGAGAGTGACACCCAAGTGTTGATGAGAGTGGCACCCAAGTGTTGATGAGAGTGGCACCCAAGTGTTGATGAGAGTGGCACCCAAGTGTAGAGGAGAGTGGCACCCAAGTGTTGATGAGAGTGGCACCCAAGTGTTGATGAGAGTGGCACCCAAGTGTTGATGAGAGTGGCACCCAAGTGTTGATGAGAGTGGCACCCAAGTGTTGATGAGAGTGGCACCCAAGTGTAGATGAGAGTGGTATCCAAGTGTTGATGAGAGTGACACCCAAGTGTAGATGAGAGTGGCACCCAAGTGTTGATGAGAGTGACACCCAAGTGTAGATGAGAGTGACATCCAAGTGTTGATGAGAGTGGCATCCAAGTGTTGATGAGAGTGGCACCCAAGTTTTTGATGGGGAGTGGCACCCAAGTGTTGATGAGAGTGGAAACCCAAGTGTTGATGAGAGGGGACACCCAAGAGTAGAGGAGAGTGGCACCCAAGTGTTGATGAGAGTGGCACCCAAGTGTTGATGAGAGTGGCACCCAAGTGTTGATGAGAGTGACACCTAAGTGTTGATGAGAGTGTCACCCAAGTGTTGATGAGAGTTGCACCCAAGTGTTGATGAGAGTGGCAACCAAGTTTTGTGAGATTTGGCACCCAAGTGTTGATGAGAGTGACACCCAAGTGTTGATGAGAGTGACACCCAAGTGTAGATGAGAGTGGCATCCAAGTGTTGATGAGAGTGGCACCCAAGTGTTGATGAGAGTGGCACCCAAGTGTTGATGAGAGTGACACCCAAGTGTTGATGAGAGTGACACCCAAGTGTTGATGAGAGTGGGACCCAAGTGTTCATGAGAGTGGCACCCAAGTGTTGATGAGAGTGACACCCAAGTGTAGATGAGAGTGACACCCAAGTGTAGATGAGAGTGACACCCAAGTGTAGATGAGAGTTGCACCCATGTGTAGATGAGAGTGGCACCCAAGTGTTGATGTCAGCTTCTTGAAACCTTGAATGTTGATTTATCTAACTTTTATACATGCACCCAAGTGTAGATGAGAGTGACACCCAAGTGTAGATGAGAGTGGCACCCAAGTGTAGATGAGAGTGGCACCCAAGTGTAGATGAGAGTGACACCCAAGTGTAGATGAGAGTGACACCCAAGTGTTGATGAGAGTGACACCCAAGTGTAGATGAGAGTGACACCCAAGTGTAGATGAGAGTGACACCCAAGTGTAGATGAGAGTGACACCCAAGTGTAGATGAGAGTGGCACCCAAGTGTTGATGAGAGTGACAACCAAGGTAGATGAGAGTGACAACCCAAGTGTTGATGAGGTGGCCCCCAAAGTGTTGATGAGAGTGGCACCCAAGTGTTGATGAGAGTGGCACCCAAGTGTTGATGAGAGTGACACCCAAGTGTTGATGAGAGTGGCACCCAAGTGTTGATGAGAGTGACACCTAAGTGTTGATGAGAGTGACACCCAAGTGTTGATGAGAGTGGGACCCAAGTGTTGATGGGAGTGGCACCCAAGTGTTGATGAGAGTTGCACCCACGTGTAGATGAGAGTGGCACCCAAGTGTTGATGAGAGTGGCACCCAAGTGTTGATGAGAGTTGCACCCAAGTGTTGATGAGAGTGACACCCAAGTGTTGATGAGAGTGACACCCAAGTGTTGATGAGAGTGGCACCCAAGTATAGATGAGAGTGGCACCCAAGTGTTGATGAGAGTGGCACCCAAGTGTTGATGAGAATGACACCCAAGTGTTGATGAGAGTGGCACCCAAGTGTTGATGAGAGTGGCACCCAAGTGTAGATGAGAGTGGCACCCAAGTGTTGTTGAGAGTGGCACCCAAGTGTTGATGAGAGTGGCACCCAAGTGTAGATGAGAGTGGCACCCAAGTGTTGATGAGAGTGACACCCAAGTGTTGATGAGAGTGGCACCCAAGTGTAGATGAGAGTGGCACCCAAGTGTTGATGTCAGCTTCTTGAAACCTTGAATGTTGATTTATCTAACTTTTATACATGCACCCAAGTGTAGATGAGAGTGACACCCAAGTGTAGATGAGAGTGGCACCCAAGTGTAGATGAGAGTGACACCCAAGTGTTGATGAGAGTGACACCCAAGTGTAGATGAGAGTGACACCCAAGTGTAGATGAGAGTGGCACCCAAGTGTTGATGAGAGTGACACCCAAGTGTAGATGAGAGTGACACCCAAGTGTTGATGAGAGTGGCACCCAAGTGTTGATGAGAGTGGCACCCAAGTGTAGATGAGAGTGACACCCAAGTGTAGATGAGAGTGACACCCAAGTGTAGATGAGAGTGACACCCAAGGGGTAGATGAGAGTGACACCCAAGTGTTGATGAGGTGGACACCCAAGTGTAGATGAGGTGGACACCCAAGGTTGATGAGAGTGGCCCCCAAAGGTGTTGATG
>NC_069437.1:21561257-21563757 GCF_026875155.1 Cherax quadricarinatus | reverse complement strand
GCCCCTGTGCTCTAGTTCTGCCTAATTATTGTGGGGAAAACTGTGTCAAAGGCCCTTTTGCTCCAAAAAGATGCAATCAACCCCCCCTCTCTCTGTGTCTTACTTCTGTTATTTTATCAAAAACTCCAGAAGGTTTGTGAACGGGTTTTGCCTTCCGTGAATCCGTGGGGTTGGCTTTATACTCTTTTTCCATTCCAGGTGCTCCACCACTTCCCCCTGAAAATTTTCAAATTTTGATACTTATTCAATGAACGGGTCTATAGTTTAGTGCCTCTTTTCTGTCCCCTTTTTAAAATGGGAAAACTACATTTGCCGTCTTCCATACCTCAGGTATTTTCCCCCTTTTCCAGGGAGTGTTGAAGATTGTGGTAATGGAGCACAACATATTGCCCCCTTTAAGGAACCACGGGGAGTGTTGTCCGGCCCCATTGCCTTTGGGTATCGATGTCCCCTTAGCGTTTCTTCACCCCTTTCCTATCTGTATGTTGTGTCCAAACTTTTTGGTTTTGTAATCCTTGTGGTGTCCCCATCGGGCGTCCCCCAAGATCCCCTGTTCTTATGTAAATATTTCCCTTTAAAATCTGTGTTGAGCTCCTACATACCTTTGAGTTTCTTGTGAGTTCTCCACCTTCTTTCTCAGCCTTATCCCTGGCTTGACTGTTTTTTTCCCTCCTAATGGGTTTTATACAGCGTTTCGGGTCAGATTTGATTTCGATGCTTGTCGTTTTCATACGCGTGGGCCCCCCCCCCTTATTGTGCATACTCGTTTGGCTTTCTATATCCCCTTGTTTCTGGGTCATGCCCCTGTCCTTTTCCATTCTCTGTTGCACTTAGTTTTTGCCTCCCTACACCTTGGGTAAAAAAGGGATCGTTTTGGTTTTCCCTATTATTTTTTTTTTTTCCCTTGCCACTTTTCCTCATTGTTACTGATTTTCTCCTTTTCTCTGTCCCACTGAACCTCCGCAGGAAGTTTTCATCCTGGTGTCCCCCTTTTTTTTGTTTGGCCCCCCCCTTCAGTTCCCGTTACCTTCTCCACTTTTACTTCCCATATAGCAAAAAATCAGAACCCCGTGATCGCTAGCTCCAAGGGGCCCCTTTGTAAGTGATGTCCTCAATTTTTTGAAATGTAGGGTGAAAACAAAATCCGTCTTGCTGGCTCTTCCCCCGTGTATGCGTGCGTGCGTGTGTGTTTTTTGGGTGTGTTGTTGTAAATATGTATATACATGTATATGCCGAATAGATAAAAACTTACGATTTTGGCTTACATAGCAACGCTCTTTTTGCCCCAATAAGGGAAAACGAAAATTTGTGTATGCAGTAATTCGAACAATATTAGAACCTAAGAAAAAAAATATTTCATTGGTTTGTTTATTATTTTAAAATTTTGTAATCCTTAAATTATATTTGGTTGATTAGGCTAAATTAAATTGCGCAATTTTTCTTCCATAAAAAATTCTTTAAATTTTCCTAAAGTAACCTTCCTCATAATTTACTTACAAATTTTTCCTTTTAAGCGGGGGGCGCCCCGGGCGCATTGGTAAAAGTGCGCCCAAAGGGGGAAATGTACCTTGGGTTGTCTTTGCAGTAAACAGTGATTCATTTCCCGGGAAACAACAAATATATTATTTAATATATATAATTTATATTTATATTTATTATATATATATTATATATATATATATATATATATTTTAATTTTATTATATATTATTATTTTATATTTATTTATGTATTATATATATATAATATTTATATTTTATTTATATTATTATTTATATATAATTTATTTTTTTTATATTTTATATATATATATATATATATTTTTTAAAATATATAATTATATTATGTTTTATATTTATTTATTTTTTTTATTATATATTTTTTTAGTAATAATATTTTTTAAATTTTTTATAAAATTTTTATTATATTTATGCAATAATGGCTTTACGTAATAGTTAAAATAAAAAATTTTTTACTCTAGGTTGGCGTTGGGCTTCCCTAAGCCTGTTTTGTGTTTTTTTTGGGGAAAAAATTTTTAAAGAGAAAATTTTTTAAAAATTTTGAGAAAAACATGATGTTTATTTGTTCTGGTAAAATTTTCAGGACAATGCGCCATTTTTCTTCGTTTTGAAAAAAAGACAATCGGTAAAATTTTTTTCTTTAATGTTGTGACTTCCCCCTTTCCAAACCCCCCCCGTGGGGTTTTAGCGGATTTACCAGGTAACAAAACCCTCCATCACCCCGCCTCCCCTCATCCTTTTGCTTAAACAGCGGCGATTTTTCCCCCTTTTCTAAATTTGAAAACTCCTGGGTATAAATCGAATGATTATGTACGGGATTTGAAGTGTAAAAAATTGATTTTGAATGTTTTTTTTATTTTGTGATATATATGTAATATGTGAAAAGGATTGGAGACGACAATAGAAAAGAAATCTGATATTGTAAAATTTTTATAAGTTAGAAAGGAATATGTTTAAAGAGCTTTTTAAATAGGAAAAGA
>NC_069437.1:21488221-21560757 GCF_026875155.1 Cherax quadricarinatus | reverse complement strand
AATATTGTTATAAAACACAAAAGAAAAGATTTGAATTAATGTTCGTTTGTAAACTGTTAAAATTTTTTTTCTCAAATTAAAATCCCCTGAAATTCGATTTTTAAAAGCGGGTTGTTCAGGCGAAACATTTTGGTTAAAGATATCAAGTGAAATCTTATTCTTAAACTTGTCAATTTTGGGACTCCCATAACCCAAAAGGGATTCCTAGTTTATATTGTTGCCCCCAGTGATTCGGGAAAAGTCCCAAGGGTCTTTGTCAATGTCTTTTTAAATTTAGAACCCCAAACCAAATAACGAAAAAATCTAAACCTTAAAAAAAAACCTACTCAGCGCGAAAAAATAATTGGTTAAACGTAATGGTTTAAACAGTTTAGAGGGATTTCAACTGCGCAACCCTGGTAGCAAAAATTCACTGTGTGCTATTTTTAAAAAAACCTGGGGGAAAATGATAACGAAGAAAAAGAAACAAAAAAAACCACAGTAATTTTTCAGTTTGATTACGGGGACAGAACAGAAAGGGGGGCAAAAAAAAGGGGAATATAAAACCCACAAAAACGGCGATCCTGAGGGGAATTGTCATGGAAGGCATCAGGTCCCGATGATCCCCCAAAAACAATACTAGGGAAAAGGAACCGAGTGAAAAGGAGCACAAAAAAGTCACACCCAAAAATTCCTTAAACAAAATCATTTTTTGACTTTTAAAAGGGTACCAGACTAAAAAGTGGCAAATTTTTACCACTTTGGGAGAAAAAACAAGCGGGAAACCGGGAACAAACAGCTATGCCCAAAAGTTTATAAGAAAAGGGTTATAAGAAGAAAATTTTTGGAACATGTAGAAAGCAAAGGTTCTTCAAAGAACAAAGATGATTTCCCAAAAATTAAAAAAGTTATTTTTTTTACAAATTTTCATATGTGCTAAAAAATGTTTAAAAAACAGTTGTATAATGGCTACTTGGTAAACTGGAAAGTTTGGGCCGAGGTAACAAAAAAAGGGATGGCACTGAAAAGGGGAATTTTGTGATCAAAAAACAAAAAAGGGCCCTTAAAGGTTACTTAATGGATAAAATTATGATGTGGAAAAAACTGGGCGAAGTTCCATAAAAAATTCAGCTTTGGTTAATATTATTTTAGTGTGTTTTTGTTATGATAAAAAGGGAAAACTAGTGTATTTTTTTTGTCCCATGCGGCCGGGGACATGGACAACTTTTAACCAGGGGGAAAACAAAAAGAGCAACGGGGGTGCACTTTACACACTCAGAAAGGGAGATGGATTTTAAAATTTTTTTGATTTTAAAAAAAAGAGGTAAAAAAAAAGATTTGATATAGTTCCACATAAATTTAAGGGACAGGCAAAGGTAGCAAAAAAAAGGTATGGGAAAGGACATAGGAATACTTAGTGGATAAAAGGTTAGAGGGGGGGAAAAAAAGGTGACAAATTTAGGCACTTTGTTAAAGATGTAGATGATGAACATGCCCTAAGTTGGTCTAAGCCCCAAGATGCGAGGCCAAGATTTGGGAGTCTTTCTACCTACTTTCCCTCCCCCTTCCCAATAAAAAAATTGTTAAGATGAAGTAAAGGAACTCTTTTTTTTCTTGCAGAATGCCAGGAATCTACTTTCCCCGTGGGAATTTTGTTATTTCTTCTCGGGAGTATAAAAAAACTGGTGGAGTATTTCCACACTGCATTTGGGACGTTTTCCGTTCTGTTTGGGGACCCCCCTTAAAGAAGGTTCCTTGACGGTGGTGATGGGCTTTTGGGATCTAGGGAAAATTGGTTCGTTTTCCCATTTTTCCTTTTGTTTAAAGCCTGAATACCTTCCGCCCAACCCCCCCACAGGAGCTGTATAACCTACGATTTTAGTCCCTTTCCCAAATTAAAATTTTTAATATTTATCTGATTGGCACCCCCGTTTTTTCTGGCCTCTGAGCCTTATCATTTTAAAATTTTAAAGTTTGGTTTTATTATCCTTTTTTTCCCAAAATTAATTAAATTAAAAATCATTCACTTTGCAGCCACACGGGGGACTAAAAAAAATATTCCTTAAAACCCGGGTTTGTGGGCCCCTTTGCGTACTAAAGGGCAAACCCTTTGGGTCATGGTTTATCTGTTTTCGTTTCCCCCTGGTCCCCTTAAACCTGGTCCTCTTGATTCAAAAAACTGTCCTTATGGGCCCTATGAACCCCTCTTGATTTTTATGTCTTTCCTTACCCTTATTTAAAAGCCTTCTGGCTCCGTTCTTTAAAATTATCCTCGGGGGTGCATTTTTCTTAGTTGGGGTAAAATTTTGGTTGAAATTTTGGGGGATTTAATTCAGAGCTTCTGCACGTGCCGGGACCAGGTGTGGGGCCCCATGCTGGGTTTGCGAAACCGATGCCCTTTTTAAAATTCCGGGAAATTCCTGTTGGTTTTGTAATTTTCCAGGCCCCCTACGTCATCGGTTTAGGGTATAATTGGGGGACATATGCCGATATGGTGCTATATTTATTCCCGGGCCCAATCATTTTTTTGACCATCGTAACTGGGGTTTTCGTACGGTAAAATTGCGTGAAACCCAACAGCAACACCCGGGAAATCGGGGCCTTGTCCCGTGGGGGGAAAAGGGGTTTGTGGGGCGGGATGCGGGGGCATTGCCCCCCCGGGAAACCCTTTTTACAGGTTTTTCCCTTAAAGGGCAGGATCAGCGCTGGAATTTCTTTTAGAATAAGCTTCGAAATGGCAATCGGTTGGGGGGGAAAAGGGAGAATTTGAAGTATCATTTTTATTTGTATTTGGGGTGATTTCGGGGGAAGATAGAGATTATGGAGGCATCTGATTCCCTTGGCACCACTATGTCCCAGGTCCTTTTCTTTTTCTGAAAAATTGCAACTTCTCTTGCTTACTTTACTTGTGGGGGGTTTGCCCTATTTTTCCAATTTCCTTTGGGCCCTTGGGGTTAAATCGAGAAGTAAACGTTTTTGGGACCAAATCAAACAGTGTGATGGGGGTCTCCCTGGGGTTTTATCATTGCTATTTCTGTTCTTTTTTTCTCATTCGTTTTACATCTTTCAGATACGAGACGGGAGCTCAATCCCTTCTGGTAGGCGTTACGTGTTTTCGGGGAACAGCAGTGTTCTTTAATGTTCCTACGAAGCCCATTGTTGTTTTTTCTCTCATTTGTTTGTCTCATCTGGTATTGTTCTCTCTCCCTTTTTTTTTTCATTCGGGTTTACTCCCTGACCCCGGAGCACTCCCCCCTTTTTTGCCCGGGCCTTTTTTTATTTTTCCCTGTTTTTCTGCAAAAAATTGTTTTCTTGAAATTAAGAAAGCGAAATTACCCTGTCTTTCTTGTTTTTTTTTGGCTCTGTCACATTTCCCCCATTTAAATTCTTTGGGAAAGAATTTTTTCCATCCCCAAAAGATTTTTTTCCAGGTATTTTAAATATTTTTCCAAAGGGTATGTTCTCCGAAACCCCTTTAACAGTTTTATCCCCTGTTAAGAGATACTTGCCTTTTATTTCATTACCTCTTGTCTGTAAACTTATTTTTTTATAAAGGGGGGCCCCAAACTTCCCCTTTTTCCAAATTTTTTCTAGCGAATTTTGGTTTGGGCGAGATTGTTTAAAATTTCCCTTTGATATTGGGTAAAGTGTGGTTCTGGTTTTGTTCCACTGTTTTGGGGTTACATCCACCCTCTTGTAGAAAGTTTTTTAAAAGTCTAAATTTTTCTTCTGTCAAGTTCTTGAATTTTTTGGGTTAAGCTCTTCACGTACACTGAAATCCCCTCAGTTTTTGGCTCCTCTTTTTTCCCAGTTTTATCATTCAGTCTTCTTAAAAACATTTTTCTTATGTGCCGTGGAAGTAACTTTCTTTAAAGTTTTGGCCCTTTGATTTCCCTCTTTTTTCCAGCTATTTCGGCTTCCCTTCTTTAAAAGCATAAATATTTGTTTTTAGCTCCCCCTGTTGGCCTTGTTTTCTGCAGAATTATTTGCTCTTAACACCTTTCCCTTCTCTACATTTCTGTTTCAAGTATGGACTTTCTCTGGTTTCCACGTTTCCTTTATTCATGCTTGGAAATAAATATTTTCTTTCCCTTTTTGGCACTTTGACTCGATTACCTCTTGCGTTTTTTGAAACCCTTTACGCCCATTTCCCCTTTCCCGTTTCACTTCTATCTTAAATTTCTCAGGCTTCATACTTCACCCTTCTGTACCCCCAAATTTTCTGTTTATTCCTTTATTTCTACTTGCTTTCCCCTTTCCCCCCTAGGTAAAAAAAATTTTTTGTATACATAATTTTTGGGTGCTTTTGGGGTTTTCCCCATAAAAAAATTTTAGTTTCATCGTATACTTTTTGGCGTAAAAACCAGATAAAATTAAAAGTGGTTCATACTCCCCCCTCCCCCCATTGGGTTCTTCCATGTTTTTTTCGGGAGCTTTTCTTAAATTTAGTTCCAAAATTTTTGCTTTCCATTTTTCGGGCCCCCCTACTTCGGGGTCCCCTTTTTCCCGTCTCGTTTATGGTTGGGCAGTTGACTGCCCAACTGTTTTTTAATGACGAAATTCCTGGAAAAACTGATTAATGTGCCCAAAATGCTTACATAAAAAAAGCAAAAATTCTATATAGTAGTATGTCATTTAAAATGCCACCTAGGCCTGTATACCTTGTATTTTGCACTTTTTTAAAAATAGTTTTTATTATTATTATTAGTATGTAAAAATTCATGAAACCCTTTCCCCCCAGGGGCCTTGTCCCTGCTCCTCTAGTTTTTTGCCCCCATTCTCTTGTACAAAGCTTTTGCCAAAAAAGTTTTTCCGAGTCCAAAATTTATAAAATTTTGTTTAATGTTTCTGCCGCGAGCGGGCGTGCTTTTGGGTTTGTATGGTGTGTGTTGTGTTTGTGTATCCCTAGTTGAGGTTGCGGGGGTCGAGTCCGAGCTCCTGGGGGGGGGGGCCCCCCTCTTCACTGATCCCCAAACCTAGGTCACTCTCTTAAAACCGGGGAGCGTTATCATCCCTCTGTTAAAAGCTATGTTGGATCCTGCCTCCATTTCATCGTTTCCCCAAAAAACTATTCCTTACTGATTTATTTTCTGTGGGTGAAGAAATAAATTCCCAACATCCCTGTGATTCATTTGTCTTCAACTTCCAACTGTTTTCCCCCTTTTTACTGTGTCCCAAACTCTGGGAAAATCCTGTCTTTGTCCACCCTTTTCAATTCCTCTCAGTTTTTGTATGTCGTTATCATTTTCCCCCCCATCTCCCCTTGTCCCCCAAATGTCGCGGTTGATTTTTTTTAAAACCCCTCCTGTAGGACATACCTCTTGCTCTGGGTAGTCTTTTTCCCCCCAAAACCCTTTTCACTTTCTCTAGTTTTTTTTTTACGTTGGGTTTTTTAGGGGTGGGGTTTCCCCAAATGGTGCCCCATACCCCAAAATGGGCCTAAAAGTACCCCGGGGTCAGGGTCCCGAACGATTCCTTATTTAAAATGTCGGAATGTGTTTGAGGTTTGCTAGGCGCCCATAAAGCTGCAGCAGTTAATTTTTTTGAGTGGCTTAGGAGATGTGCGGGGTTATCTCACCCCCAAATTCTTTTTTTCCTTTAGTAGGTTTTAGCTCTGGCCCCCCAGGGCTGTACTCCCTCTGCGGTCTTCCCCTTTTCCCCTTCCCCAATCTTCTTTATTTTTCACTTGGTTTGGGGGTTTTAACTTTCCCGGAAACCAATTGCTGGAACCCGGTCTGCAGCCCCCGTCCCGATTCCCCTTTTTTAGTTCTCCCGGTCTTCGAAACGAGTGAATTTCTTCTCATCAACTTAAAGCATCTTTCAAACCCGGGACACCTCAGGTCTATTCCTTCCCTATTTTCGTTCAAAATATAGAAACCGCACTGGTCCTAGGACTGACCCCCGTGGGGCACGGTGGTCACAGGTGCCCCCTTGACACCCCCGCCAGTACCATGACTCGCTGCTGTTTTTCCTGGGCAAGTTTCCCCCGTCCATTGTAGTGCCTTTTCCCCGTTATCCCTGCTTGGTCCTCCAGTTTTTGCACCAATCTCTTGTGTGGAACTGTGTCAAAAGCCTTCTTGCAGTCCAAAAAAATATGCAATCCCCACCCCTCTCTCTCTTTTGTTTTTATGCTGTCACCCAAGTCATAGAACTCCAGGGAGGTTTTTTGAAAAGGATTTCCGTCCCTGAAACCAAAGGGTTTGGGGCTGTTAAAGAGAAAATTCCTTTCTAGGTGTTTTCCCCCCACTCTTCTCTGATAATCTTCTCCCTGATTTTTGGGGATACTATAATGTCAGTGACACTGGTCTGTTTGTTTTTAAAGCTTATGTCGTCTCTTTTTGTGTGTGTTGTGTGTGTGTGTGTTTTGTGTGTGTGTGTGGGGGGGGGGTTTTTTCACCTGTTGTGGTTGCAGGGGTCGATTCACAGCTCCTGGCCCGCCTCTTTCTGGCGCTACTTTGGTCCTCTTCCCGGTTTCCCGGGGCTTTATGTACCCCTTTTAAAGCTTGTATGGCCCTGCCCCACTACATAACACCCAGGGGCCTTTTTCAACCCTTTATGACAAAAACTGTGGGGAAGAAAATACTTCCCCCTAAAATCCCCGTGGTTCATTTAGTCTTCAGGGTTCCAACTGTGGGCCCTTGTTGCTTTGTCCCCTCTCTGGAATAATTTAAACTCTGTCCACCGGGCGATTTTCCCCTCAGAATTTTATATGTTGTTATTTATATCCCCCCAAAATTTTCTCTGTCTTCCAGTGTGGAAAGTCGATTTCCCTTAACCTCTCCCTTGTAGAAAAATATCCTTTTGGGCCCTTTGGGTTTTTTGCAAACCTTTTTCACTTTCTATAGTTTCCTTACATGCTTGGTAGGGTGAGGGTTCCAAAAAATTGGGGTGCTTTCTCCAATTGGGCCTTTAAAGTCACATGGCAGGGTCCTGAATGATTCCCTTTTTTAGATGTCCCCGGGAATTTTGTTTGAAAGGGTTTTCTAGGCGCCCATGGGGTGCAGAGTTATTTGGTTGGGTGTTTTCGCCCCAGGAGAGGGCCGGTTTTTATATACCCAAAATTCCCTTTTTCCCTTTAGTGAAAAGGTTTTTTAGTCTTGGGGTTGAAAAGTAACTGTCTGTGGTTTTTCTTTTCCCTTCTCCCTTCTTCATGACTGTGCACTTTGGGGGGGTTGAACTCCGGAGCCCGTTTCTGGGGCCAGGTCTGCAGCCCGCCCGATCCCTTGTTTGTTTTGCCCGGTCCCCCGTCCGATTGAAATTTTTCTCATCAATTCATCAAACCATTAAACAGGGAAACCCTTCGGGGTTATTTCCCTTTCCCTATATCTTAAAAATTAAAAATAAGAAAAAGATTTCGTTCGGATTTTTAAAAAAAAACCCCGGGGGTTAGCCACCCAGGATAACCCCCGAAAGTCGTGCCCTCATCGAGGGCTGTCTAACTTATTTCCATTTTGGGGGTTTTAATCTTGTCCCCCAAAGGGTGGTCCACCCCCAGTCGACTAACACCCAGGTACCCATTTGTTTCTAGATGAACGGGGCAAAGGTTTTTAAGGAAACGTGTCGAAATGTTTCCCCCCCCGGGAATGAACCCGGGCCCCCCGTGTGTGAAGCGGGGGCTTTAGCACCCAAACCACCGGGCACAAATACCCGGGAAACCCGGGACCCGGTTTCCCAAGAAATGACCCTGTGGCACCCCTCTCGGTTTTCGGCGCCCACTTGACACCCCGCCACGCCATGATTCGCTGTTGTCTTCCTGAAGGTTTTCCCCGATCCACTGTAGTCCCTTTCCCCCTTATCCTGCCCGGTCCCCCAGCCCTTTTTTACTAATCTCTTGTGTGGAAAAATGTTTTTCAAAAAGCCCTTCCCTTTTTGCCCCAAAAAAATGTCAATCTACCCACCCCTCTCTTGTCTTCTGCCGTTTACCCCGTCATAGAACTCCAATAGGTTTGGGCGCAGAATTTCCCGTCCCTGGAAACCCTGCTGGGTGGTTTTTTAAGCCCCATTCCTTTCTAGGTGTGTGTGTTTTGTGGGGTGGTGTTTTGTGTGTGTTGTGGGGTGTGTGTGTGTGTGTGTGTGTGTGTATCCACGTTAATATATTAAATTTTAAAAAGTGCTAAACCCGTTGCGTTTTCCCCAAATAGATGGGGTTTGGGACCAAAGTTCACACGAGCGGGGCAGCCACTCTAACAAAGGGTTACACACACACACAAAGATATGTAATGTGCCCCTGGAGCAGGAGAGTGCCTAGTAGCGACCCGTGAAGAAGTGGGGCCGCTGTGAACTAACCCCTGGGAATTACAACTAGGTGGTACCCCGCATTTTAAAAAACTGACGTGTGGGCGGTGCTAAAAATGAAAGTGTGGGTTTTTAACACATTCTCACTTCCAAGCACGCGCGTACATTGCATGGGCGGACCCTTTCATGCATCCCCTTAGTGTTGATATAAGAATTCAGTTAAAACGTGTTGAATGAGCTCTTCAGGGGATAACAAATAGTTCTTTATTTCCCAAAACTCTTTAAAAATTTTTCCGTTTTAACATTATCAAAAATTTTAAAATTTAGTATAACTTTCTATTGTCGTCTCCAAACCCTTCAAATTTTTTACATATATATCAAAAATTAGTAAAATATTCAAAATCCCAAATTTTTTACACTTCGTAATCCCCGGGCATAAAACATTTGGGTGTTATGAGCCGGGAGCTTTTAGGGAAATTTAAAAAAGATGGGGAAAAATGCCCCTGGTTTTTAAACAAAAAGGGGGGAGAAGGGTGGGTGAGGGGGGTATTGGGTTTTTTTAGCCCGGTTTTTAAACCGCTCAAACCTCAGCGTAAGGGGGGGGAAGGAATGGGGAAGTCAGCAACGTTAAAAAGAAAACATATTTCACTGAAATTTTCGCTTTTCGAAAAAACTGAAGAAAAAAAGGAAATGTTTTACCCCGAAAATTTACCCCGAAAAAAAATGATTAAACATCTGTGTTGTCTCTGAATTTTTTATTTAAATTTTTTCATTAATAATTTTTCCCAAAAAAAAACCAAAAAAGGCTTGTGAAGCGCCAGACGCCAACTTTGTGGGTAAAAAATTTTTATATTAACATTTTCGTTTAAAGCCATTTATTTCTTTTTATATATATATAATATATATATAATATATTTTATATATATATATATATAATTTAAAATATTAATATATTAAAATATTTGTTGTTTCCTCGGGGATGATGCAATGAGTACTGCGAAAAGATTTTTCCCCCGGAGGATACACTTCCGCCTTGGCGGGACGTTTTTACCAGTGCAGCCAGTGGGCGCCCCCCGCCGTTTTATAGGAAAAAAATTGGAAGTTTAAAATTTTGAGGGAAAGGGTTTTCTTAGGTAAAATTTAAAAAAATTTTTTGTGAAAGAACTTTAAAATTTCGCAATTTAATTTAGCCTAATAAACCAATATAAATTTTGATTGGATTACAAAAAAATTTAATAATAAAACAAACACAAAAGAAATTTTATTTTTTTTTGTTGGATTGAATGTTTTTTGCGAATTACTGCAACACAAATTTCGTTGCTTATTGGGGAAAAGAGCCCTTGTATGTAAGCCCAAAAACGTAAGTTTTAAACTATTCGGCATATTTCTGTATATTTTCATATTTACACCCCACACACCCACACCGCACGCAACCATAAAAACGGGGATGAAAACCCGCAAGGGCTGGATTTTTGTTCAACCCCGAGCAGTTCGACATTTTAGGGCATCACTTACGAGAGGCCCCCTTTGGGGCTTGCGATCACTGGTTCTGAAATTTTGACTATATAGGGAGAGTTACAAGTGGAGGAAAAGGGAAAAGGAAAAGAAGGGGACAGGGAAAAATATAAAAGGGGGGGGAAAACACAGGTATGAGAAAAATCCCCGCAGGAGGGGGTTTAGTGGGGCAAGGAAAAAAATGGTAGGGAAAATCAGGAAACGAGATGAAGGAAATGTGGCAACAAAGTGCAAGGAAAGGGAGAGGAAAGTTTTGTTCCCAAGGGGGAAAAAAATAATAGGATGACCAAAACGAAATGTCCATGGTTTACCCGAAGGTGTAGGGAGGCAAAAAAAAACTAAGTGGCAACAGAGAAAGGGAAAATGGTACAGGAGACATTAGGAACCCCAGAGAAAAACAAGGTGATTAGTAGAAGAGCAGAACGATGTAGCACAGATAAGGAGGAGGCCAGCGACAGTATGAAAACGACTTAGCTATCGAAAGTCGATCTGACCCGAAATGCTGTATACGCCACATTAGGGGAATGACAACAGTCAATGACAAGGTGATAAGGCGGAGGGGAAAGAGGTGGAGAACTCACATGAACGAATCAACGAGGTATGGGAGTGAGCTCAACACGAGATTTAAGGAGTATTTACGTTAGAAAGGACAGGAAAGGTCTCTGGTTAGGGGCAGGACAAGATTGGGGACACCAGCAGGAATACACCAACCAAGTGATTGGCGCGAACTACATACAGATGGAGGAGGAGGTGAAGAAATGCTAAGGGACATGATACTCAAAGGCAATGGGGTACCGTGTACAACATCGACCGTGGGTCCTTAGAGAGCGGAGCCAGAATGGTGTGCGTGCCACTTAACACAATCTTCCCCAACCGTCTGGAAAATGGGTCAAGCTACTGATGGTATTGGAAGACGGCAAATGTAGTTCCCATTTTAAAAAGGAGACAGAAAAGATGCAATAAATATAGACCGGTGTCAATTGCGTGTATATGTATGCAAAATTATGGAGAAGATTATAGGAGAGAAGTGGTGGAGCACCTGGAGTGGAACAAGAGTATAATGACAATCAGCACGGATTCAGGAAGGCAACTCCTGTGTCACAAACATTGGTGTTTATGATAAATAAACAGAAGTAAGAACGAGAGAGAGGGGGGGTTGAATTGCATCTTCTTGGACTGCATGAATACGCCTTTGCTAGTTCCTCACAAGAGATCTAAGTGCCAGATGCACTTGAGCATCAGGCGACATATACAAGGAGGGCACTGCAATGATCAGAGATACCTGACATGGAGGCAACAACGGAGTCATGGTACGTAATGATGTATACAGTGGGCACCTGTGACGAGCGAGGCATGGTCCCACAAAAAACCCCCCCCCACAGGGGGGGTCGGTCTAGGACCAGTGATATTTTTGGCTATATATGAACGACTGCATGTAAGTGGTTTGACTCAGAGAAGTGTCCCTGTTTGCAGATGATGTGTCCGTTAATTGAGTGAGAAATTTAAATCTGATAGTTGTCAGCAGGACTCCCTCTCACCTGGACAGACTGGAACCTGGTCCAGCAAATGCTTTCGGAATTTTAATCCTGCAAATGCAAAGTCATGAAGATAGGGGAAGGCAAAGAAGACCACAGACAGAGGATAGGCTAGGTGGATCAAAGACCTGCAAACCTCACTCAAGGAGAATGATCTTGGGGTGAGTATAACACCGAGCATGTCTCCGGAAGCACTCATCAATCAGAAAACGGCTGCAGCCATATGGGACGCTGGCAATCTGAGAACAGCATTCCGATAACTTACGTAAGGAATCGTTCAAGACACTGTACACCTGTGTATGTCAGCCCATACTGGAGGGTATGCAGCACCTGTTTGGCAAAACCCGCACTTGATAAAGGCGCGTCAATAAACTAGAGAAAGGCAATAAGGTTTGCGACAAGCGTTAGCTTCCAGAGTAAGGTAGAATGTCATGAAGAAAGATTAACGCGGAAATCGGGCTGACGACACTGGTGGACAGGAGGGTCAGTGGGCTGAGGGCTCATGATTACGACATTATAAAATACTGCGTTGGATATAGACAAGGTGGACAATGACAGGATGTTCCAAGGATGGGGACAGATAAACAAGAGGCCACAATTGGAAGTTGAAGTACACAAATGAGTCCAGAGAGAGATAGTCAGGAAGTATTTCTATCAGTCATAGAGTTGTAAGGCAGTAGTGGAATAGCCTAGAAATGACGATGTGGAGGAGGAACCATACACAGTTTTAAGGAGGTTTGAATAAAGCATATGATCGGGAGTCGAGAAGAGGCACATGTAGCAAACCGGTGCAGAGGCGGGGCCAGGTGCTAAGATCGACCCCTGCAACCACATAATAGGTAGTAGTACACCGGCCTTCATAACGCCAAGATATATAATATTTATACTATATATATATTTTTTATATATATATATATTTATATATATATATATATATATATATTTAAACTGAGTAGGGAGGGTCTGTAATTATGCAAAAACACCACTGTGAAAAGAATAGAGAAAATTACCAAACGATTTCGTGACTACTCACATTTTTTTTCCTTGACAATGTGAGTAGTCACGAAAGCACTTGGAATTTTACTATTCTTTCACAGTGATTGTTTTGCATATTTTGAAATCGCCTGTTTACTTTGATCTTATTACAAATTTAAAATATTATTATTGTAACCTGAACGAGTGGTATTGATCATCAACACTGCGCTAGCCTAGGATTCGAACCCATGTTGTACTGGCCCGCCTTTGTGAGCGAGAACCACATAACACCTTAACCCAGTACAACATGGGTTCGAATCCTTGGCTAGCAGAGTGATGTTATTGATTAATACCACTCGTTCGTGGTTACCATGATATTATATATATTTTTATATTTATATATATTTAAAAATATATATATATTATATATATATTTATATATATATATATATTATATATAGGGAGGTACCACCTCTAGAACTGTTATAGGGACCCTCATCCTCAGAGAAAAGAATAAACTTGCTTCAAGGAAAACTCAAGGTTCTCCCTGAAGCTATATATATATATATATGGACGGACTAAGACTTGCGTTTGTAGATGTGTTCATGTTTCTGAAGAAATAAAATAGCACCAGCAACAGGCATGTATAAAAGTTAGATAAATCAACATTCAAGGTTTCAAGAAGCTGACATCAACACTTGGGTGCCACTCTCATCTACACTTGGGTGCCACTCTCATCTACACTTGGGTGTCACTCTCATCTACACTTGGGTGCCACTCTCATCAACACTTGGGTGTCACTCTCATCTACACTTGGGTGTCACTCTCATCAACACTTGGGTGCCACTCTCATCAACACTTGGGTGCAACTCTCATCAACACTTGGTGTCACTCTATCAACACTGGGTGTCACTCTCATCCACATTGGTGTCACTCTCATTTAACACTTGGGTTGGGAACTCTCATCAACACTTGGGTGCCACTCTCATCAACAACTTGGGTGCCACCTCATCAAAACCCCGGGTGCCTCTCATCAACATTGGACCTGTTCTAAAACCCATGTTGCCTGGGTTGTGTAACTGATGGGTTTCTAGATGGGTGTTGGTGGATCTTGCTTCTTAGGACCCTTTCAAAGATTTTTATGATATGGGATGTTAGTGCTATTGGTCTGTAATTTTTGTGTTGCTTTACTGCCCCCCTTTGTGAGATGGGGCTTAAGTCTGTTGTTTTTTTAGTAAACTGTGGGACGACCCCCATGTCCATGCTCCACTCTCATTAGGATGGAAATGGCTCGTGATAGGGGGCTTCTTGCAGTTCATGTATGAACACAGAGGTTCCTTGAGTCTGGCCTGGGGCAGAGCAGAGTGCATGGGCATGCATTTATCGCCTGTTCGAAGTCATTCATTTGGCGTCAGGGATAACATCGGATAGGCTTGTGTTAATCAAATTTTGTGGCTTCTTCATAAAAAATTCATTTTGATCTTCGACTTCAGTCTGGTTAGGACTGCTAATAAAACTGTGTCTATACTGGGACTTGAGCTAGCTCACTCATTTCCTTGCTGTCTCTGTGTAGGACCATCTTGTTTATGTAGGGGCCCAATTTACTGGACGTTGTCTCGATTTGATTTGGCATAGGAGAAGAAAATACTTAGGTTTCTTTCGATTTCATTTATGGCTTTTAGTCTTTCCCGCGATTCCTGACTCTCTAAAGGATTCTTTTTTGCTGAAGTTCGATGCTTGCTATTTCGCTGACCCAGTGTCTCCCTACCGCATTTCAGATATATGACCTCTTCTAGGCCGCTTCGCTGTTATCTTTTCGTCGCCTGTAAAGGGAGGCCTGTCTCTTTGTTTTACATCTACTCCTCCTTTTTCTTAGAGGAATAAGCCTTGTGCAATACATCGGTGCCACCGGAGTTAATCTTGTTCTAGGCATAAGGTGGGGTCGTGTTGCTTAGTATATCTTCCCAGCTTATACGGTTAGGACTTGGTTTACTTGGTCCCCACTTTATGTTTTTGTTTATTGCAGTTGAATTTGGTGATGCTCCCTCGTGACTATCTCATTATGTCGGTTGGGGCTCCGCGCCATAATGACGGAATCAATTATGTTGTGATCTGGAGTATATTGTTTTTGTTATGGTGACTTTATGATCAGCTAATCATGTTAGTGAAGATGACTGGGTCGAGTGTATTCTCCAGTTCTAGTGGCTCTATTATTTGCTGGTTTAAAATTGAATTTTTGTTGCAGAGATTTAAAGCTCGCTGGTGTGTGTGAGTTTTTCATCAGAGCTCCTCTGGTGTTATTACTGCAACAATTATTTTTTGCTATATTCCTTCATTTTAGGTGCTTAAGTGAAAAATCCCCAGGAGGCAAGATGTTGGGTGCAGGAGCTGGAAGGTTTTCCAGACAGTGGTCAATTTTTTAAACAGCTCGTTCTGGGAATTGCTGGGGGGATGTTTGCATCCGGAGGAGGCTTGTAGACTCCACATTGACTTGGTTTTGTTTCTCGACCTTTCTGCTCTAAATTCCACTACATTCAATTGAGGCATTTAGCAGTTCTGTTGCAAACAAGTGACTCTGCAATGTACAGGCCAACCCCCCCCTTTTGCTGTTCACTCTGTCACATCTGGATAGGTTGTAACCTGGGATCCATATTTCGTTGTCCAAGTGATCCTTTATTGGTGGGTCTCAGTGAAAGCCGCGAAATTGCCTTTCCTCTGCATGCAGTCACGGATGAAAAGTAATTTTGTTGGTTGTTGCTTGGCTTTAGGACCCTGTATATTTGCAAAGATAATGTTATCGGGGGATGGTGGTTATTTTTTTTTATTTGTTGGTTACTGGGGGGGGGGGTATTTTTTTCCGGCATTAGTATCTTGTATCTGTTGTTTGGAGTGGAGGCCATCGACTGTGGTTCCACTCCCAGGAATGATGGGATTTGGTGTGTGTACGATTTCTGCGGACATTTTCCTGCCAGTTTTTTTTCCTTCCTGGGACTAAAAAAACCTTCCCTCTTGAGGGGCTGTGGGCTACCCAGGTTTCCCAGGGCCTGGATGTTTTGTATCTTTTGTCCCCTTTAGATTGGTATGCCTGGCTATTTATGTTATTAGCACGTCTTTCCTGTAATGATGAGGTTACACAGTCCGGGTGGAAAAAAGCTTAGGGAAGGGAGTTTGCAATTTCCTGTTGTCATATGGGCATGGCATTTTCTAGGGCTGGTCATTGTGTTCACGTCCCATCTGTTTTTCCAGATTTCCCATGGCCAGCAGATACCGAGTGCATAGTATGTGCACAGGCTTGGTTTCCGTTTGCCTTGGGTTTCTGTGACTGTATTCCCTGTTGGTGCTTTGTTTCCCTGTCTTTACTTTATCTCCATAGCACCAACTTTGGAGCTCCCACCACAGTTGTTTTTGGTAATATATCCCCTATTGCTAGTGGAGTTCTTGTTTGCTATTTCTGCGGTTTGTTGTGCTAGTTTGCATTATTGGTTTTATTCTTATCTTTGGATACACGTGTTTTCCCTTCCTTTTGGCTCCTGTCCCCTATGAGGTCATTTATAGGTATTCTTCCTG
Organism: Cherax quadricarinatus; assembly: GCF_026875155.1. Taxonomy (NCBI): domain Eukaryota; kingdom Metazoa; phylum Arthropoda; class Malacostraca; order Decapoda; family Parastacidae; genus Cherax; species Cherax quadricarinatus. Next base: position 21,544,951 of record NC_069437.1, on the reverse strand, counting down.
CGTTATAATTCCGACTACTGGACAAATCTCCGCTTCACCTTTCTGTCTCCAGGACAGGCTCTCCAGCTTCCCCATTACTGTTACCGGACGCATCTCCAGCTTCAACCATACTGTCTCCCAGGACAGCACCTCTGGCTTCACCATTACTTCTCCCAGGACAGCACCTCCAGCTTTCACCATTACTGTCTCCCAGGAACAGCCTATCCAGCCCCCATTTACTGACGACCAGGACATTCATCTACCAGCCTTACAGTTTCTGACTACATGGGCAGTATCAAGGGCAGTACCATTTCAGCCAGGACTTTTTAAGTTTCCCATCGGTTGTAGAAAGCTTCAGGTTTTCTATGGAAAGCAGCTTTGATGTTTGTGACTCTTTTAATTACCTTGTGATTTTATTCACAGTTAATTCATTTTGGGATACCAAAAAAACACTTCCTGTTTTTAATACTGCTTTTGGGTAAAGGGGGGCCTTTTCAAAGGTCTTGGTATCGCACAAGGGGCGTGACAACCAATTTCCACAAAAATGACAATGTATGCATGTGGAAGCCGTTTGTTTGACTGACCACAGACTATACACAGCTTCATAATGATTTGAATGGTTGATTTACTGCAATTTCTACTAGCAACCTCTTTGAATATTCTTATTAATAACCTGCTAGGTAGTGCCACAACGAAAACCGGTTTTGAAAAAAAGTTTCAGGGTTCGGACCAGTAAAGGTTCGGACCAGTCTATCTGATTGATCGTGGGTCCACTTATTTAAAACCATACTGGTCGGTGATTTGAGGCTAACAATGAAGGATCTACTGGAAAATTCATCTACCGGTAATATGTGATTTGATTGTTACAAAAGTATAACTTGGCATTGTTGAAGAGCCGGAATTGTGGCACTCCTACATTGACGATCGGTTCGACCTCCACTCCTGTTTTCAATCGCTGTATCTAGCTCTCTATTTTTTTTTCCGTCTCCACCATCAATAAATGCTATAGTAATCATATAGGTTGACTGGTGCATATTTTGGAGGAGGACGCTTTTTCTGTAGTAATAATTGCTTCTCGTTGTGTGTATATTGCGACGCGGTAACTAAGGTTATATGAAATTCACAGTATAAGTTGGTATTTCAAGATAAACGAAACTATTGAAAGTCATCTCCACTCCCATATTTTACCATTATAATACTGGTTAGTTGCTTACTACAACACGATTTGCTATTCACTGGGTATTCCCTAGATTATATGCGAGTACACTAGCAGGCAGGAGGATTATTAAACCGCTGACCTGTGGTAAGTTGTCAGGCGACTTCTGGACCTGCCTCTATAGGCTTATCACTTCATTTACAAAATTCCCTGTTTTTCAAATGACACCTTTAGCCTTTATCATCAATAGACTAGGGGGGAAGCCACAGGTAGTTACACTATACACTAGAAGTACTCAATGTTTTTAGGGAGGGACTTTTTTCCTCTGACACAAAGTTCATATTATTATTATTTTTTTCACACGGGACACAGGCCTATGATTCCCCTCTTGCAGTAAACTCTGCTAGGTAGTGCACACTAATTCTCCTTTTTTGACTCAGTATATAATGTTTTCCGCCCAAGATTGGTTCCAGGCGCTAGAGGGATGTATCATATAGGATTGATGACACAAATTAAAGTTCTAGCACGTAAGAGCGACCGTGAAAACACCAGAAAACCCGTAACCCGTAACCTGTAACTGCTGAAAGTTCTGGCCAGGCTGTAAGGTGGCATACCTGAAATCCTTCCTGTAAGAATAAGTGGTTTTTTTGATATGCTTTAAGGATTGCCTTCTTCAGTAGGTTATAATTACATATGATATCCTGCGACAAAGTTGCATAGATATTCAAAGCTGTACCAGAAAATAACATTCCTAACCTTGTAGCCCAGGTTAGTCAGGCAGGCCAACCACAGAGGGTAGGGTATTCTCAAACCAGATAATGATATGAAGTAATGTCTCACCCGCGTGGAAGGGAGGTAAATTAGGTGTTGGAATATGTTGCCACTTGCTGCATGATGTTCAATTACTCCTTCCTCTTAAATTGTTGTTGTTGTACAAGTTAACTTTTTATCTCTAATTCAAGGGCGCGCTTTTTCGAGCTCGCGATCCTTTTCTCTCTATTAACTCATGTTCTCTATCTTTGCTCTTTCCTCTAGTTCTCTTAATTTAAACTTGTTCCTCACTTATCCTTAGCTTGTTCCTCAGTATTTTAGCTTGTTCTCACGTTCTTAGCTCTTTCATCACGATCTGTCATCACGCTCTTTTTGGTCTTCTCGCTCTCCTTTCTCCACTGTCTTTCTTGGCTTTCTCTTTCATTCTCTCTTCTCCTTTTTCTCTGTCTTTCAAAGGTTCTCTTTCCTCCTTTTCTCTTTCTCTTTCAATTCTCTCTCTCTCCTTTTCTTCTTGTCTTTCCCTTTCTAACTGTTTCTCTTCTCTCTCAGTCTCTCTTTCAATTCTTTCCTGGATCTTAGCACTAATGAAAAGATTCTAAATTTTCCCTGTTATTCCTAACTTCCTATCCAGCGTTCATCCAAAATGGAGTCCTCCAGCTTGCAAGGAATAACTTAAATATCAGGGGAAATGATCGGGTATGAAAGAAAATGAGGGTTCAAAAAAATAATTTATTTATTTTTTTTTTTTTCCCCTTTTTTTGGCTCGGCTTCAAAATGTAACTAAATACACAAGGGCTCGATCCCTACTTCAATTAAACAATATGTATTACTGAAAACGAGGGGTTCCTATGGCCAGCTCCGAGCAAAACTGTAAGTAAGAATGGGGTCACTTGACCATCCAATCTTCTCACAACAAATCAAGAGGGTCCTACGGACAGTTCCCTTGATAAAAATTTAAAGAGCTTCAATGAAACAAATTGTCATGGAAAATCTCGGGTCCCTAGAGTCTAAATCCTCTAAAGTGTTTCAAGCTCGAACAAAAAGGTGATGGCAGAATTAAATATATATCCTGCCTGACTTGACTTACAATAAACTGAGATTCTCCGCCTGATAGCCTGCGCCATTTTGTGAAAATCACTCAGTGCTACCAACAGGTGCTAGCTCAACCGCCAACGTCCGTCCTCCACAAGGCTGATTGACGATGCATGAGCAAGGGCAGCAACAACTCACGGCCTAGAGCGACGAGGTCATTGAAAATAGGTGATAATAGGTTAGGAGGTCAAGGAATTTCTGTATTGAGAGCATTAAGTCTCGACGTGGGGGGTTGGGAGGAAAGTGTAATCAGAGCTGTGGGATACATTATGGAAGATTATATCTTATATAGTCTGGGGATTGCGGGGGAAGGAAAACGGTACTGAGGTGAAGAGGAGGGTGTTTAGCGGTTAACGTTCTTAAAACGGTATGTAGAATATTAGGAAATTTATGGGAGGGAGGTGGGTGAGGGATTTTTCAGAGGGATTTAGGCAATTGCGTTACAGGTTTTATTAGATTGTAATATACGAGGGAGGGGGAGGGTATGATTGTGAAAGTGTTGCGGAGTAAGGAAGTCATTGGGTGAAAACAGGGTCGCCTCCTGGTAATGGGAATGACAACATGTTAGCGTGAGTGTTGGATGAGTGATGCGTGAGTGAATAATATGTGGCAACGGGTGCTTGCACCTGTGAGCTGGGCCAGTTTTTTTTGTGTGAGATGGACTTACACTTATTATACATATTGTGTTTGGTAATATAGAATTTTACGGTAAATGAATTGTATTTGGGAGATTTGCTATAATAATTGCAGGTATTTGCTCCAACGTGGTATTTCTAGGTGCCTTGCATGCATAGTGTTGATGCTGTGATCATGCCGGTGTCCAGAGATATTCTGGGATATGTTTGTTTATTAATGTCTGTGCATTATGGTTCATCACTGGTGAACTGCAAAATTTTCAGTTTTGTTTTGCAGAGTAAAGAGTTAATGTACGTCAGATAGTGTAAATATGTTGGGCAGGCAACAGGTTGTTATAGGTTTTTGTTGGTTAGGTGCGTGCTAAGACCACAGTCTTTTTGTGTTACTTATGTCATGGTTATTTTTTATGTTGTATTTGTACTGTTGTCAATAGGCACAATGTTATGTCATTAAGCTGTATGAGCTTGAATGTCTTGTTGAAGCTGTGTTATTGTTTTTAATCCCATGGAATTGCATGTTTAAATATGTAGAAAGCTTACATGTGTTGGATTTTTGAGGTCTAAGTTTTACCTATGGCTTTGTAGTCTTTTCGTTGTCTTTGTTGACATTTCTTATCACATTGTTGTGTAATACATAATGTTATGTAACTGATACCATTAGGACCCAATTACATAAATTAATGTTTTGTCATTGCTGTGTGGACATTAGATTAGGTATATCATTCATTGTTTATAGTTGTTAGGTTGTATATAGGTCTTAAGGTAGGTGGCGTTACGGTCTTTAACTACAATCCAAACAATATTCATAATCCATTAATTAGCCACAGCAATTTTTGACTAAAAAAGGAAATTTTCCTATAGTTATGACGAAAAAATGGAAAAAGACAATGCTGGATTTTTAGTTCGGCAAAAGCCGCTTTACTAAAACCATATTGTTACCGCGACTCAGTGTTGGGAAATCTAACGTTTAATGGATGACACAAAATGACTCGGAAATAATCAAAATAATTCTCCAGGATTTAAAAACCTTAATTTATGCGGGTGGGACTACATTAGGGATGTTGTTTCCTCGGTAATTCGACTTAACATTTTGTCATTGGGAAGTGTTATGAGTAAACATTTTGTCATTGGTAAGTGTATGTGAAATGATAGCAGATAAACTATGGCTTGTTTTGATGAATCTGTGTATTGTTTACCTCTTATTTAACGAAGACTAATGCGAATAGCTCTATATACTCTCGCTTTGTAGATGAATGGTTCAGGTGAACTAACGACATGTTGATAAATTAGGAACATATGTGAACTCTTGGGTATCTTATATTGAGGGAAACGTTTCCGCCACACAGTGGGCTTCATCAGTATCAAAGGAGATCTTGAAAGTTAAGACACATGTGCAACATCTGGATATCTTTATTGTAGACGTTTCGCCATCCAGTGGCTTTATCAATACAGATTCTAGGGAATAATGGAAGACAGTTAGAACTAATATACAAAAGATGAGGTAATCAGTCCCTCAGCCTTGGAGTTAGTGTTCACAGCATCGTGGTGGAGGAGAATACTCTAGCTTTATTGAAATCTTTACTTTCATGTATATATTATTGACGTAGCAGTTGTAATGCTTTAAGAATATAGTAAATAATAATATTTGTTCAATTGATGCATGAGCAAGATTATCATGTCTATGGTGAGCAGAACTAACTGCAAGAGATTGCCATCATCCATAATTTCGATTCAAAATATATACTTTTATTGCTACATCCTCTCCACATTTGTTATTAACCTTTCTGCCATAATATATGCTGTCATGTTGCAATACAAAATTATTACAATTTTTACATAAACATTCTTACTTTCTGGGGCAGCGGATGTGGTGGACTACGGATAGGTGGGACAGACGAGGAACTATGAGGTGTTTATTCGATGGCACTCAAACTGGCGACGTCATCCCCATTGATGTTCCCTTGGTACTGGTCAAACCGATGGTTATGTGGGTGAGAACATCTCTCCCTCTCCAAAGACAGGTTACTTTGCTGTCGAGAATGGCTCTTTGTTGCAGAAGTTTATCTGCCAACTGCTGTAAATGCTCTGTTAGATGTGTCGTATCTATCTCAGTACTGTGAATATTTTGATAATCTGTCCGTATCTCCATTTGTCTTGAGTTTCTTAACTACTTACAGGATGGGTTGCTTTGCTAACAACAACAATGGGACTAGGAATTTAAGGTTTCTCTCATTTTCTGTTTTTTTTCCTATTTTACCAGTATTTCTTTCTATCGCTCCTTCCCTCTTTGTCGATTTAAAGACAATCTTCATTAGTTCCTGGTGGACGAAAACCCTCAAATAAAATACCATAACCCCGAAATGTGTCCTTATCACGATGGAGAGAAAGGTGAAGTAGTCAAGCGGTTCCAGAGGATGAAAGTCTGATGTATGGCCTTGCGAAAATTGTAATAACACGACTGTAAACAATTCACGGAACGGGCGGGGGATTAAAATCCTGAAATGGGTCCTAAAACCAAAAGGCTGGGCCGAGCCGAGTGGTTTAACGTCACTGACCTGTTACGTATTCAGCGACTCAAGTGATGGATTGTAGCCCCGCCCGTTTTTTTTTTTTTTTCCGTGCTCTGATTATGGACAAACGATGAGGTGGGGAAGGAGGAAAAGTCGAGTGTCTGGATGTGCTGAATTACAAAAACAAACTTAAGGCTGGTAGTCAATGTTTTTCTTTTCTCAACCCCTCTGATATTATTATTATATTATATTCCAAAACCAAGATCTAAACATATAGGTAATAGAGATTATCTCCGAAATACGTGATGGTCCGGTTGCTTCGCGATCGAGAATGCATCCGCGTATTGCATAACCCCCAGCCGCCAGTTCCTTTATGCACGCGGATAGGCAAGTGTTGTAATGCGGACATAGGTCTATTATGCAGTTAAACAGTGTGTGAGGTCCACCAGAGCTCCATGAAGACCGCGGAAGGTGGCCATTGAAATAAGAGACCCAAAGAAAGGAAGAAATGAAAAAGAATAAAGATTTCAAGGTGTATATACAATTTCCTTCAACAAAATTATGTATGGTTCTAGAAAAGTAGTAATGCTGACCAAGAATCATTCTAGGTGGCAATTGCTTCAAGTGGTAGGGCCCTAGTCAGTGCCTGATTTATCTATAGGCTTGAAAGCCTCAAAATCTAGGAGGCGTCCAGCCAAGGTGTATAATATTTTTGTCCCTGTCTAGGCCTTTTCTTAACATGCTGTCATAACGCACTGTAGTCTCTAAACAACACTTTCAGTAACGTTCCTTCACTCCATTTCGAATAATACTGTTCTAAAGCAATAATTCCACACTATATTGATTCTGTATTGATATTTGTTCCCCCCAGGAAAGCAGTGAGGATAGTGGTAAGTTGAAAAAAACACAGCTTAAAGGCAAGAGGGAACAAATAAAGCAGAAGGCAAACACTGGCGACATGTCATGGACAGGAAATTATCACTGTAATTTGCATGTGAAGGCTTACTATCCCTGTACAACTTTCAGTCAGTATTACTAAGGCTGGCTCCTCCTCAAGGAAAAAATTACTGCAAGAAAAAGAACAAAAACTGACAAAACCTAAACACTTTATTATTTAAGAAATATAAATATAAAACCTTAAATATGAAATATTAATCCTACTTAAAGAAAATGAAAAATGAAAAAAATAATAAATGATAACTGAATACAAACGCTAATATAAATGTATATAAAACGTGGGTGTAGGTGTTGGTGACACTGTGTGTTGTTGAAATCGTAGCCGTTGTGGTGATGGGAGGGAGGAAGGGGTCGCAGGTGTTGATGACAACCCATCGGCTCGTTCTTCACAGATTTCTAGCTTTCAATAATCCTTCCAGATGACAAGGGGAAAACAGGTTTTTCTCCAACTGCAATGATGAGGGGTTATATCCTGCTCTTGATACACAAATGGTAAGTGGATAACATTTGGGACATCTCAGAACGTTGCGTCATCTCCTTCAATTTACTCGTTGAATGGCTGGTGACCCTCGCTGTCATCCAAGCTGGGAATGATTGGACAGATTACCCACTGCTTAAGAAATCACTTCTCCATGCTAAGTTACAATACCTAAAAGACGTGGTGATTCATTTAAAACAGTCAACTTAGAGCTAGATGAAAGGGAACTAAGTTTAGTATTGGGTCAAAAAGTGAAGTTTCATACCAATAAATCCACTAGATTATTAAAAGGCGGCATGTACTTACAGTAGTGCTGTGAGTCTAGTGAATCTGTTTGGACCGGGAGCCCCAACGTCCACCTTTCGGGGGGGGGGGAAGAAGAGGGGGAAGGATAGCAGGGAGCTAGACGCCTTACCTTAAACAAGCAGCCGGCAATCAAACTTATCACTTTAGGGTGGGAAAAAAGGCAGGAATAGCGGGAGCTTAGGGCTTACCTTACCTTAACCAAGTAGACGGCAAGCAAACTCTCACTTTTGGGGAGGGGGAGGAAAAGGGGGGGGATTAGCCGGAGTGGACTTACCCTTCCTTAACAAGTAGCCGGCAATGAAAAACTATCGTTACTATATTCTACTTATCATCTATTGGAACTTTTACTCACACTCCCCCATACCAAGACTTATAGTCAAGGAAGTATAAGAATAGAGAGAGGAAAAAGTTCTAACATGTGGAAGTCGTGTAAGGCAACAAAATCTTCTATGACTGTCACGACTTAAACAAGGCCAGAGAAAGATTTGGGATGTGAAAACCATTGATATAACAATTGGAACTTAAAAGCCTGGAAGTGCCAATTCCACATCAAGAGGCGCTGTTGGATTCCCTTAAAGTTTCTAGGTATATCAAAGGTTTGTGGTCGTTTCTATAATGAATTCTTTTCCCAGCAAATAACATTTACGTTTGGAGATACCCCACACAGGGCCAAACATCCTTTTCTATGGTGGAGTATCTGTTGTGCCGGGAAGGAGTTTCCGCTTAGGAAGGCATACAGGAGAAGGAGTCCAATCATGGTATGTAGTTAGCATGCACCTAAGCCTGTTTTGAGGCATCAGATTCTTAAACAAAATGTTTTATTAATATCAGGTTTCTTAAGTATAGGGTCTTTCGAAAAGATACTTTTTATTTCATTAAACTTTTCCGTGAGCTACGTCAGAAAAGTCAAGAGGTTCCTTCACAGACTTTTTAAAGGAAAGTCGGATAAGATGCCTGTAGATCAGTAAGGTTCGGGAGGATAAAACCGTGCATAAATAATTTACAGAACAAGAAAGCTACGCATGAGCTTCTTGTATCTTGGGGAATTTAAATTCTAATAACAGCTTCATCTTACTGGGGAGAGGGTTGCAGAGAGTTATTAGAAGTTTCGTCCAAATATCTTAATTTGTTATACCAAGGTAGCATTTTCTTCGGCTTGGGCAGTGAGGCCATGTGAGGTAACGTACGAAAAATGATGTAATGTTGGATATGTTCGCCCCACGTGGGATGTCTTACGTAAAATGTTATCAAAAATAAACTGAAAATTTGGCATATTACAAGTCCTTTCTAACAGTCTCACGTAGGTAGCACAGGCAGTTACCAAACCGATGGGAATAGTTCTTATTACTGCCAACAGCCTTTTGGTGGGTAGGGAAAAAGCGGTTTGTTCTGCTTAGAAGAAGGATCTAACATTACTTGATGATATTGCCTGCACAAATCAATCTCTGAAAAGAAGGAAGCGTTCATTAAAATTTGTGTAGATCGCTTTCTATCAAGGGCATAGGTTCAGCATCCCACCGTTGTAGCATTAAGGCCTCCTGAACGTCAATAGCAAAAGTCTATATGAAATTATCCTCCTTTAACCATGACTATGGTGAGCAATATGAGAAACTGGAAGGTTCCAATGATTCTTTTAGTTTTAATTAATTTGTCTACCTCTCGGTCAAATGCAATCTCCCTAAGGTGAACTGGAACTGGGTATAATTTTCGTTTGATAGGATTGTCCGTCACTAAGTCAATCTTATGGACTACCATGGAGGTTAACACTGGGAATATCAGTGAAGACGTTGAAATGTTAGTCACACATTGAAGTAGTTCATGTCTCTTATGGTCATCCAAAGATTCATTAATGATTAATGTTGGTTGACGCCTGAGTGGTCAAGAGTCACCAAGTCATGTATTCTTCATCTAGTTAAGTTAGAGGTGTCAATTACGCATACTTTACATTCTTAGTTGTCTTATCAAGTTCGTATGGGAAAAAAACTAAGTCAAAGTTATTAAGGCAGTTAAAACCGATTTTCTTCGGTAATAAATTTTTAAGATGTTGATTGATAAAGGCTTAGGTTTCCCTTGACTTTATGAGGTAGTCAACTTTCCCACAAATTTTTAATACTTTATATGACCTTTCCATGTACTAATAATTTATTTGAAATTGATAGGCAAAAGTACCAGAACTTCACTACCCTTCTTTAAAACTTCTCCTCTGACTTTGGAATCAAAATAGGTTTTGCACTGTCCAGTGACAAGCTTAAGTTTTTCAAAACTATGTCAGAGGTTCCTCAGTTTGGATCTAAGGTCAAGGATGAAACTGGTAAGAAGACTGAAATCGATTACCTCATCATTAGTCCATAAGTCATGAAGGATGGGACAATGGACCTTGCGTCTACCATAGGGAAGTTCAAAGGTGAAAAACCCAGACGGTCACTGGGAACTTCCTATGGCAAACAAAGCCACAGGGTACGTATCGATGCATCCGTAGGTTTAAGGGGAGCAAAGTTTCTTAAAATGGACTTGATAGTCGAATGCTGGCGCTCAATTCTCCCATTACAGCTGGGATGATAGGGTGTTTGTGAAGAGGGCTTTCCACTCCCAGGGAAGTTGGTATAGATGTTGCATTAAGTCAGATGTGAATTTGTTGTCCCACGGTCAGACAAAATTTCTCTAGGGATTGCCACTTGGAGAAGAGGATAAAAGGGCTTCAGCCACTCTGTTATGGTCTTTAAGGAAACGGCTTCGGGAAACTCGAAGGATAATCACTAATGTTAATATATTCTATTGTCCCCAGTGAAGTGGAGATTTTTTTTTTTTTTTTAATAGGACAATATGTCATTAGCTACTTTTCAAGGGTAAGTTAAAAGACTGGCATTTTGACCATAGGTATTCGCCTGGTACCTCGGGAGGGTGACAGTTGGCAAACTTTACACGATCTACAATAGGTAGTGACATCTGAGGACATTTTTGGCCAAAAATAGGTTTCCCTTATTATATTTAAGGTTTTTATGATGCGAGAAAATGGTTTTCTCGGCCATGGCAGGTCATGAGCATTTTAAGAACGTCTCTCTGCATTGACTTGGAACAACTAAGATGGAATAGTCTATGTCTAAATAACAAAAAGGCACAATACCGTGACTGGAACGATACACAAATAACCCGCACATAAAAGAGAGAAGCTTACGACGGACGTTTGCGTCCGGACTTGGACCATTTGACAAAGCCACATCAATGTCCAAGCTCGGACCGGAAAACGTTCTTCGTAAGCTTCTCTCTTTTATGTGGGTTATTTGTGTGAATAGTCTATTCCTCTGAATTTAATTTTGAATTACTGGGATTGTACAAGATACCATTTTTATATATTCAAATTGATATGAAAAAGTTTTCCTTTGGATAACTTGTTTTGTTTTGCGGCTTATGGCAAATTTGGAAGAGAAGGGCCAATTACGTTGTAAATTGCCAAAGGAAGGTCATTTCGATATATCTAAAGGCTTAAGTCAGGGATAATAAAGGATGGACAGGTAGGAGAAGCCTGGGATTTGGTCTGAGCCTAGTCAAGACATTTATGGTATCGGAGGTGATATCTTCACTTTCATCTAAAAGTGAACCGGTGATCATACTGCCTCGCTCGCGAGAGTTGCATCACTGGTTTTTAATCCCACATGAATCTCACGAGCATTGTCTCATCTGAACTTTCGAGGGGCTTCTTGACTTACAGGAAGAGGATCTGAAACGCTTATGTCCACCTTTGGTGATGAAAGGTCAAACCTCAGAAGGAAGAATGCACTTTTACATTACCTATTGGACGGAGCAAGAAGTGATGGGAGCATAGTACGGCTTCAGACCAACCTGTGAACCATTTAGACCTAATGTTAAAACGGATGGTAGGTAAAGTGTCGTACGGCCCATGTAGTTGAAAGTATAGCAGTGAATGTGTTCTTTAAAGGTTAGGGAAAAGCTTTCAGAAATGATATACTTGGATCCAGTTGTCTCGTAAAAATGGTAGATACATTAAGTCCATGAAAACTGTTCCTGAAACAGAAGGGTGCCTTGGTCATACCGTCTTTAAAAATTCTTCAACTCTTTTTGGGACCTTCTCGGACAATCTGGGCGTTTATGTCCTCTTAACACCACAAAAAGGACAAACAGGAATAAAGAAGTCACTTTACTTTTCGCTAGAGGCTTTGAATTTCTTAAGGGTCTGATGATCCCTTGCCCTTAGGGTTCGATCCTTTGGTCTTTATAGGAATTGTGAGTCAGCATACAAAGTCAGCGGCTCAGCAACTTCCTCAGTTTTATCAGGTTACGGTTCTTAATGAATTGTTTCTTATCTGGTGAGGAAGAGCTGTCAGAACTGGTCGCAACAATTGAAGTCTCTAAGAGATTCATAACTGTGATTCAATTGTTTTTTTTTTTTTTTCCTGAATCTCTATCCAAAAAGTCGAAACAAACGAACAAGTGTTACCTGGAGGTTTACTGGAGGAGTTCCGGGGGTCAACGCCTCGCGGCCCGGTCTGTGACCAGGCCTCCTGGTGATCAGAGCCTGATCCAACCAGGCTGTTGCTGCTGGCTGCACACCAAAACCATGTACGAGCCACAGCTCGGCTGAGCCGGAAACTGACTTTAGGTGCTTGTCCAGTGCCGCTTGAAGACTGACAGGGGTCTGTTGGAATCCCCCTTATGTGTGTGGCTGGGAGGCAGTTGAAACAGTCTCGGGCCCTGACACTTTTTGTTTGGTCTCTTAAAGTGTGTATTGACACCCCTGTTTTTTTGGGGGGATGGTGCATCGTCTCTGCCAAGTCTTTTGCTTTCGTTAGTGGTGATTTCGTGTGGCAAGTTCGGTCCTTTCCTCTAGGATTTTTCCAGGTGTATATAATCATGTATCTCTCCTCCTGCGTTCAGGGAATACAGGTTTAGGAACCTCAAGCGCTCCAATAAATTGAGGTGTTTTATTTCCGTTATAGCGGCGCGTGAAAGTTCTCTGTACATTTTTTCTAGGTCGGCAATTTCACCTGCCTTGAAAGGTGCTGTTAGTGTGCAGCAATATCCAGCTAATAGAACAAGTGACCTGAAGAGTGTCTTCATGGGTTGGCCTCCCTAGTTTTGAAGGGTTCTCATTATCCATCCTGTCATTTTCTGACAGAGGCGAGTGATACAAATGTTATGGTCCTTGAAGGTGAGATCACTCTGACATGATCATCCCAGGTCTTTGGACGTTGGGTGGTTTCGCTCTATTTTGTGGCCAGAATTTGTTTTGTACTTGATGAAGATTTAATTTCTCGGGTTTTTTATATCTGAGTAATTGAATTTCTCTCGTGAACTTCATATTGTTTTCTGCAGCCCCACTGGAAAGATTTGGTTGATGGTCCGCCTGGAGCTTTGCTGTGTCTGCAATGGAAGACCATGTTCATGCAGATTGGGTGTCATCTGCAAAGGAAGACTCGGTGCTGTGGCTGACATCCTTGTTATGTCGGATATGCGGATGAGGGAACAAGATGGGGCGAGTACTGTGCCTTGTGGAAAGAGCTTTTCACCGTAGCTGCTCGGACTTTACTCTGTTGACGATACTCTCTGTGTTCTGCTAGATTGAGGAAATTATAGAATTCCATTCGACCGACTTTTCCTGTTATTCCTTCAGCACGCATGTTTGGTGCGCTATTAACGCCATGGTCACATACTTGTCAAAGGCTTTTGCCAAATTCTGTATTTATATACATCTGCATTCTTTTTGTTTCTAGGCATTTAGGACCTTGTCGTAGTGATCCAATGTTGAGACAGACAGGATGCGGGGGGGGGGGGGGGGGGGGGGGGGGGGGGGGGGGGGGGGGGGGGGGGGGGGGGGGGGGGGGGGGGGGGGGGGGGGGGGGGGGGGGGGGGGGGGGGGGGGGGGGGGGGGGGGGGGGGGGGGTGGGGGGGGGGGGGGGGGGGGGGTGGGGGGGGGGGGGGGGGGGGGGGGGGGGGGGGGGGGGGGGGGACCTGTTCTAAAACCCATGTTGCCTGGGTTGTGTAACTGATGGGTTTCTAGATGGGTGTTGGTGGATCTTGCTTCTTAGGACCCTTTCAAAGATTTTTATGATATGGGATGTTAGTGCTATTGGTCTGTAATTTTTGTGTTGCTTTACTGCCCCCCTTTGTGAGATGGGGCTTAAGTCTGTTGTTTTTTTAGTAAACTGTGGGACGACCCCCATGTCCATGCTCCACTCTCATTAGGATGGAAATGGCTCGTGATAGGGGGCTTCTTGCAGTTCATGTATGAACACAGAGGTTCCTTGAGTCTGGCCTGGGGCAGAGCAGAGTGCATGGGCATGCATTTATCGCCTGTTCGAAGTCATTCATTTGGCGTCAGGGATAACATCGGATAGGCTTGTGTTAATCAAATTTTGTGGCTTCTTCATAAAAAATTCATTTTGATCTTCGACTTCAGTCTGGTTAGGACTGCTAATAAAACTGTGTCTATACTGGGACTTGAGCTAGCTCACTCATTTCCTTGCTGTCTCTGTGTAGGACCATCTTGTTTATGTAGGGGCCCAATTTACTGGACGTTGTCTCGATTTGATTTGGCATAGGAGAAGAAAATACTTAGGTTTCTTTCGATTTCATTTATGGCTTTTAGTCTTTCCCGCGATTCCTGACTCTCTAAAGGATTCTTTTTTGCTGAAGTTCGATGCTTGCTATTTCGCTGACCCAGTGTCTCCCTACCGCATTTCAGATATATGACCTCTTCTAGGCCGCTTCGCTGTTATCTTTTCGTCGCCTGTAAAGGGAGGCCTGTCTCTTTGTTTTACATCTACTCCTCCTTTTTCTTAGAGGAATAAGCCTTGTGCAATACATCGGTGCCACCGGAGTTAATCTTGTTCTAGGCATAAGGTGGGGTCGTGTTGCTTAGTATATCTTCCCAGCTTATACGGTTAGGACTTGGTTTACTTGGTCCCCACTTTATGTTTTTGTTTATTGCAGTTGAATTTGGTGATGCTCCCTCGTGACTATCTCATTATGTCGGTTGGGGCTCCGCGCCATAATGACGGAATCAATTATGTTGTGATCTGGAGTATATTGTTTTTGTTATGGTGACTTTATGATCAGCTAATCATGTTAGTGAAGATGACTGGGTCGAGTGTATTCTCCAGTTCTAGTGGCTCTATTATTTGCTGGTTTAAAATTGAATTTTTGTTGCAGAGATTTAAAGCTCGCTGGTGTGTGTGAGTTTTTCATCAGAGCTCCTCTGGTGTTATTACTGCAACAATTATTTTTTGCTATATTCCTTCATTTTAGGTGCTTAAGTGAAAAATCCCCAGGAGGCAAGATGTTGGGTGCAGGAGCTGGAAGGTTTTCCAGACAGTGGTCAATTTTTTAAACAGCTCGTTCTGGGAATTGCTGGGGGGATGTTTGCATCCGGAGGAGGCTTGTAGACTCCACATTGACTTGGTTTTGTTTCTCGACCTTTCTGCTCTAAATTCCACTACATTCAATTGAGGCATTTAGCAGTTCTGTTGCAAACAAGTGACTCTGCAATGTACAGGCCAACCCCCCCCTTTTGCTGTTCACTCTGTCACATCTGGATAGGTTGTAACCTGGGATCCATATTTCGTTGTCCAAGTGATCCTTTATTGGTGGGTCTCAGTGAAAGCCGCGAAATTGCCTTTCCTCTGCATGCAGTCACGGATGAAAAGTAATTTTGTTGGTTGTTGCTTGGCTTTAGGACCCTGTATATTTGCAAAGATAATGTTATCGGGGGATGGTGGTTATTTTTTTTTATTTGTTGGTTACTGGGGGGGGGGGTATTTTTTTCCGGCATTAGTATCTTGTATCTGTTGTTTGGAGTGGAGGCCATCGACTGTGGTTCCACTCCCAGGAATGATGGGATTTGGTGTGTGTACGATTTCTGCGGACATTTTCCTGCCAGTTTTTTTTCCTTCCTGGGACTAAAAAAACCTTCCCTCTTGAGGGGCTGTGGGCTACCCAGGTTTCCCAGGGCCTGGATGTTTTGTATCTTTTGTCCCCTTTAGATTGGTATGCCTGGCTATTTATGTTATTAGCACGTCTTTCCTGTAATGATGAGGTTACACAGTCCGGGTGGAAAAAAGCTTAGGGAAGGGAGTTTGCAATTTCCTGTTGTCATATGGGCATGGCATTTTCTAGGGCTGGTCATTGTGTTCACGTCCCATCTGTTTTTCCAGATTTCCCATGGCCAGCAGATACCGAGTGCATAGTATGTGCACAGGCTTGGTTTCCGTTTGCCTTGGGTTTCTGTGACTGTATTCCCTGTTGGTGCTTTGTTTCCCTGTCTTTACTTTATCTCCATAGCACCAACTTTGGAGCTCCCACCACAGTTGTTTTTGGTAATATATCCCCTATTGCTAGTGGAGTTCTTGTTTGCTATTTCTGCGGTTTGTTGTGCTAGTTTGCATTATTGGTTTTATTCTTATCTTTGGATACACGTGTTTTCCCTTCCTTTTGGCTCCTGTCCCCTATGAGGTCATTTATAGGTATTCTTCCTGCGTTATAATTCCGACTACTGGACAAATCTCCGCTTCACCTTTCTGTCTCCAGGACAGGCTCTCCAGCTTCCCCATTACTGTTACCGGACGCATCTCCAGCTTCAACCATACTGTCTCCCAGGACAGCACCTCTGGCTTCACCATTACTTCTCCCAGGACAGCACCTCCAGCTTTCACCATTACTGTCTCCCAGGAACAGCCTATCCAGCCCCCATTTACTGACGACCAGGACATTCATCTACCAGCCTTACAGTTTCTGACTACATGGGCAGTATCAAGGGCAGTACCATTTCAGCCAGGACTTTTTAAGTTTCCCATCGGTTGTAGAAAGCTTCAGGTTTTCTATGGAAAGCAGCTTTGATGTTTGTGACTCTTTTAATTACCTTGTGATTTTATTCACAGTTAATTCATTTTGGGATACCAAAAAAACACTTCCTGTTTTTAATACTGCTTTTGGGTAAAGGGGGGCCTTTTCAAAGGTCTTGGTATCGCACAAGGGGCGTGACAACCAATTTCCACAAAAATGACAATGTATGCATGTGGAAGCCGTTTGTTTGACTGACCACAGACTATACACAGCTTCATAATGATTTGAATGGTTGATTTACTGCAATTTCTACTAGCAACCTCTTTGAATATTCTTATTAATAACCTGCTAGGTAGTGCCACAACGAAAACCGGTTTTGAAAAAAAGTTTCAGGGTTCGGACCAGTAAAGGTTCGGACCAGTCTATCTGATTGATCGTGGGTCCACTTATTTAAAACCATACTGGTCGGTGATTTGAGGCTAACAATGAAGGATCTACTGGAAAATTCATCTACCGGTAATATGTGATTTGATTGTTACAAAAGTATAACTTGGCATTGTTGAAGAGCCGGAATTGTGGCACTCCTACATTGACGATCGGTTCGACCTCCACTCCTGTTTTCAATCGCTGTATCTAGCTCTCTATTTTTTTTTCCGTCTCCACCATCAATAAATGCTATAGTAATCATATAGGTTGACTGGTGCATATTTTGGAGGAGGACGCTTTTTCTGTAGTAATAATTGCTTCTCGTTGTGTGTATATTGCGACGCGGTAACTAAGGTTATATGAAATTCACAGTATAAGTTGGTATTTCAAGATAAACGAAACTATTGAAAGTCATCTCCACTCCCATATTTTACCATTATAATACTGGTTAGTTGCTTACTACAACACGATTTGCTATTCACTGGGTATTCCCTAGATTATATGCGAGTACACTAGCAGGCAGGAGGATTATTAAACCGCTGACCTGTGGTAAGTTGTCAGGCGACTTCTGGACCTGCCTCTATAGGCTTATCACTTCATTTACAAAATTCCCTGTTTTTCAAATGACACCTTTAGCCTTTATCATCAATAGACTAGGGGGGAAGCCACAGGTAGTTACACTATACACTAGAAGTACTCAATGTTTTTAGGGAGGGACTTTTTTCCTCTGACACAAAGTTCATATTATATTATTTTTATCACACGGGACACAGGCTATGATTCCCCTTTGCAGTAAACTCTGTAGGTAGTGACCACTAATTCTCCTTTTTTGACTCAGTATATAATGTTTTCCGCCCAAGATTGGTTCCAGGCGCTAGAGGGATGTATCATATTAGGATTGATGGACACAAAAATTATTAAGTTCTAGCACGTAAAAGAGGACCGTGAATGAAAAACACAGAAAACCCGTAACCCGTAACCTGTAACTGCTGAAAGTTCTGGCCAGGCTGTAAGGTGGCATACCTGAAATCCTTCCGGTAAGAATAAGTGGTTTTTTTGTGATGCTTTAAGGATTGCCTTCTTCAGTAGGTTATTATTACAAATGATATCATGCGACAAAGTTGCATAGATATTCAAAGCTGTAACCCAGAAAATAACATTCTAACCTTGTAGCCCAGGTTAGTCAGGCAGGCCAACCACAGAGGGTAGGGTATTCTCAAACCAGATAATGATATGAAGTAATGTCTCACCCGCGTGGAAGGGAGGTAAATTAGGTGTTGGAATATGTTGCCACTTGCTGCATGATGTTCAATTACTCCTTCCTCTTAAATTGTTGTTGTTGTACAAGTTAACTTTTTATCTCTAATTCAAGGGCGCGCTTTTTCGAGCTCGCGATCCTTTTCTCTCTATTAACTCATGTTCTCTATCTTTGCTCTTTCCTCTAGTTCTCTTAATTTAAACTTGTTCCTCACTTATCCTTAGCTTGTTCCTCAGTATTTTAGCTTGTTCTCACGTTCTTAGCTCTTTCATCACGATCTGTCATCACGCTCTTTTTGGTCTTCTCGCTCTCCTTTCTCCACTGTCTTTCTTGGCTTTCTCTTTCATTCTCTCTTCTCCTTTTTCTCTGTCTTTCAAAGGTTCTCTTTCCTCCTTTTCTCTTTCTCTTTCAATTCTCTCTCTCTCCTTTTCTTCTTGTCTTTCCCTTTCTAACTGTTTCTCTTCTCTCTCAGTCTCTCTTTCAATTCTTTCCTGGATCTTAGCACTAATGAAAAGATTCTAAATTTTCCCTGTTATTCCTAACTTCCTATCCAGCGTTCATCCAAAATGGAGTCCTCCAGCTTGCAAGGAATAACTTAAATATCAGGGGAAATGATCGGGTATGAAAGAAAATGAGGGTTCAAAAAAATAATTTATTTATTTTTTTTTTTTTCCCCTTTTTTTGGCTCGGCTTCAAAATGTAACTAAATACACAAGGGCTCGATCCCTACTTCAATTAAACAATATGTATTACTGAAAACGAGGGGTTCCTATGGCCAGCTCCGAGCAAAACTGTAAGTAAGAATGGGGTCACTTGACCATCCAATCTTCTCACAACAAATCAAGAGGGTCCTACGGACAGTTCCCTTGATAAAATAAAGAGCTTCAATGAAACAAATTGTCACTGGAAAATCTCGGGTCCCTAGAGTCTAATCCTCTAAAGTGTTTCAAGCTCGAACAAAAAGGTGGCAGAATTAAATATTATATCCTGCCTGACTTGACTTACAATAAACTGAGATTCTCCGCCTGATAGCCTGCGCCATTTTGTGAAAATCACTCAGTGCTACCAACAGGTGTAGCTCACGCAACGTCCGTCCTCCACAAGGCTGATTGACGATGCATGAGCAAGGGCAGCAACAACTCACGGCCTAGAGCGACGAGGTCATTGAAAATAGGGTGATAAATAGGATAGGAGGTCAAGGAATTTCTGTATTGAGAGCATTAAGTCTCGACGTGGGGGGTTGGGAGGAAAGTGTAATCAGAGCGGTGGGATACATTATGGAAGATTATATCTTATATAGTCTGGGGATTGCGGGGGAAGGAAAACGGTACTGAGGTGAAGAGGAGGGTGTTTAGCGGTTAACGTTCTTAAAACGGTATGTAGAATATTAGGAAATTTATGGGAGGGAGGTGGGTGAGGGATTTTTCAGAGGGATTTAGGCAATTGCGTTACAGGTTTTATTAGATTGTAATATACGAGGGAGGGGGAGGGTATGATTGTGAAAGTGTTGCGGAGTAAGGAAGTCATTGGGTGAAAACAGGGTCGCCTCCTGGTAATGGGAATGACAACATGTTAGCGTGAGTGTTGGATGAGTGATGCGTGAGTGAATAATATGTGGCAACGGGTGCTTGCACCTGTGAGCTGGGCCAGTTTTTTTTGTGTGAGATGGACTTACACTTATTATACATATTGTGTTTGGTAATATAGAATTTTACGGTAAATGAATTGTATTTGGGAGATTTGCTATAATAATTGCAGGTATTTGCTCCAACGTGGTATTTCTAGGTGCCTTGCATGCATAGTGTTGATGCTGTGATCATGCCGGTGTCCAGAGATATTCTGGGATATGTTTGTTTATTAATGTCTGTGCATTATGGTTCATCACTGGTGAACTGCAAAATTTTCAGTTTTGTTTTGCAGAGTAAAGAGTTAATGTACGTCAGATAGTGTAAATATGTTGGGCAGGCAACAGGTTGTTATAGGTTTTTGTTGGTTAGGTGCGTGCTAAGACCACAGTCTTTTTGTGTTACTTATGTCATGGTTATTTTTTATGTTGTATTTGTACTGTTGTCAATAGGCACAATGTTATGTCATTAAGCTGTATGAGCTTGAATGTCTTGTTGAAGCTGTGTTATTGTTTTTAATCCCATGGAATTGCATGTTTAAATATGTAGAAAGCTTACATGTGTTGGATTTTTGAGGTCTAAGTTTTACCTATGGCTTTGTAGTCTTTTCGTTGTCTTTGTTGACATTTCTTATCACATTGTTGTGTAATACATAATGTTATGTAACTGATACCATTAGGACCCAATTACATAAATTAATGTTTTGTCATTGCTGTGTGGACATTAGATTAGGTATATCATTCATTGTTTATAGTTGTTAGGTTGTATATGCCGCTTGAAGACTCCCGGGGGTTGGGGAACCCCCCTTATGTGTCGGGGCAGTTGAACAGTCTCGGGCCCCTGACACTTATGTTATGGTCTCTTAACGTGCTAGTGACACCCCTGCTTTTCATTGGGGGGATGGAGCATCGTCTGCCAAGTCTTTTGCTTTCGTAGTGAGTGATTTTCGTGTGCAAGTTCGGTACTAGTCCCTCTAGGATTTTCCAGGTGTATATAATCATGTATCTCTCCCTCCTGCGTTCCAGGGAATACAGGTTTAGGAACCTCAAGCGCTCCCAATAATTGAGGTGTTTTTATCTCCGTTATGCGCGCCGTGAAAGTTCTCTGTACATTTTCTAGGTCGGCAATTTCAACTGCCTTGAAGGTGCTGTTAGTGTGCAGCAATATTCCAGCCTAAATAGAAACAAGTGACCTGAAGAGTGTCATCATGGGCTTGGCCTCCCTAGTTTTGAAGGTTCTCATTATCCATCCTGTCATTTTTCTAGCAGAGGCGATTGATACAATGTTATGGTCCTTGAAGGTGAGATCCTCTGACATGATCACTCCCAGGTCTTTGACGTTGGTTTTTTCGCTCTATTTTGTGGCCAGAATTTGTTTTGTACTCTGATGAAGATTTAATTTCCTCGTGTTTACTATATCTGAGTAATTGAAATTTCTCATCGTTGAACTTCATATTGTTTTCTGCAGCCCACTGAAAGATTTGGTTGATGTCCGCCTGGAGCTTTGCAGTGTCTGCAATGGAAGACACTGTCATGCAGATTCGGGTGTCATCTGCAAAGGAAGACACGGTGCTGTGGCTGACATCCTTGTCTATGTCGGATATGAGGATGAGGAACAAGATGGGAGCGAGTACTGTGCCTTGTGGAACAGAGCTTTTCACCGTAGCTCCCCTCGGACTTTACTCTGTTGACGACTACTCTCTGTGTTCTGCTAGTGAGGAAATTATAGATCCATCGACCGACTTTTAGTGTTATTCCTTCAGCACGCATTTTGTGCGCTATTACGCCATGGTCACACTTGTCGAAGGCTTTTGCAAAGTCTGTATATATTACATCTGCATTCTTTTTGTCTTCTAGTGCATTTAGGAACTTGTCGTAGTGATCCAATAGTTGAGACAGACAGGAGCGACCTGTTCTAAACCCATGTTGCCCTGGGTTGTGTAACTGATGGGTTTCTAGATGGGTGGTGATCTTGCTTCTTAGGACCCTTTCAAAGATCTTTATGATATGGGATGTTAGTGCTATTGGTCTGTAATTCTTTGCTGTTGCTTTACTGCCCCCTTTGTGGAGTGGGGCTATGTCTGTTGTTTTTAGTAACTGTGGGACGACCCCCATGTCCATGCTCCCTCTCCATAGGATGGAAATGGCTCGTGATAGGGGTTCTTGCAGTTCTTGATGAACACAGAGTTCCATGAGTCTGGCCCCGGGCAGAGTGCATGGGCATGTCATTTATCGCCTGTTCGAAGTCATTTGGCGTCAGGATAACATCGGATAGGCTTGTGTTAATCAAATTTTGTGGCTCTCTCATAAAAAATCATTTTGATCTTCGACTCTCAGTCTGGTTAGCGACTTGCTAAAAACTGAGTCATACTGGGACTTGAGTAGCTCACTCATTTCCTTGCTGTCATCTGTGTAGGACCCATCTTGTTTAAGTAGGGGCCCAATACTGGACGTTGTTCTCGATTTTGATTTGGCATAGGAGAAGAAATACTTTGGGTTTCTTTCGATTTCATTTATGGCTTTTAGTTCTTCCCGCGATTCCTGACTCCTAAAGGATTCTTTTAGCTTAAGTTCGATGCTTGCTATTTTCTCTGACCAGTGTCTCCCTACGCATTTCAGATATATTGACCTCTTTTAGCCGCTCTGTTATTCTTTTCCGTCGCCTGTAAAGGGAGCGCCTGTCTCTTTGTTTTACATCTACTCCTCCTTTTTCTTAGAGGAATAAGCCTTGTGCATACATCGAGTGCCACCGAGTTAATCTGTTCTAGGCATAAGTTGGGGTCTGTGTTGCTTAGTATATCTTCCCAGCTTATATCGGTTAGGACTTGGTTTTCTTGGTCCCACTTTATGTTTTTGTTATTGAAGTTGAATTTGGTGAATGCTCCCTCGTGACTAATCTCATTATGTCGGTCTGGGGCTCCGCGCATACATGACTGAACCTCAATTATGTTGTGATCTGAGTATATTGTTTTTGATATGGTGACATTTCTTATCAGATCATCATTGTTAGTGAAGATGAGGGCTAGTGTATTCTCCAGTCTAGTAGGCTCTATTATTTGCTGGTTTAAATTGAATTTTGTGCAGAGATTTAAAAGCTCGCGTGAGTGTGAGTTTTCATCAGAGCTGCCTCCTGGTGTTATTACTGCAACAATATTATTTGCTATATTCCTCCATTTTAGGTGCCTTAAGTTGAAATCCCCCAGGAGCAAGATGTTGGGTGCAGGAGCTGGAAGGTTTTCCAGACAGTGGGCAATTTTTAACAGCTGTTCCTGGAATTGCTGGGATGTTGCATCCGGAGGCTTGTAGACTACCACAATGACTAGGTTTTTGGGTTTTCGACCTTTACTGCTAAAACTTCCACTACATCATTTGAGGCATTTAGCAGTTCTGTGCAAACAAGTGACTCTGCAATGTACAGGCCAACCCCCCCCCCTTTTGCCTGTTCACTCTGTCACATCTGTATAGGTTGTAACCTGGGATCCATATTTCGTTGTCCAAGTGATCCTTTATGTGGGTCTCAGTGAAAGCCGCGAACATTGCCTTTGCCTCTGCAAGCAGTCCACGGATGAAAGGTATTTTGTTGTTTGTTGCTGGCTTTAGACCCTGTATATTTGCAAAGAAGAATGTTATCGGACTGGTGGTATTGTTGGTACTGGGGGGATTTTTTTTTCCGGCATTAGTATCTGTATCTGTTGGTTTGGAGTGGAGGCCATCGACTGTGGTTCCACTCCAGGAATGACTGGATTTGGTGTACGATTTTGCCATTTCCTGCCAGTTTTTTTTTCCTTCCTGGCACTAAAAAACCTCTCCCTCTTGAGTGGCTGTGGCTACCCAGGTTTTCCCATGGCCTGGATGTTTTGTATCTTTTTGTCCCCTTTAGATGGTATGCCTGGCAATTTAAGTTATAGCACAGTCTTTCCTGTACTGAAGAGGTACACAGTTCAGGGTGAAAAAGCTTACAGGAAGGGAGTTTGCAATTTCCTGTTGTCATATGGGCATGGCATTTTCTAGGGTGGTCATAGTTCACGTCCCATCTGTTTTTCCAGATTTCCCATGCCAGCAGATACCGAGTGCATAGTATGTGCACAGGCTTGGTTTCCGTTTGCCTTGGGTTTCTGTGACCTGTTATTCCCTGTTGGTGCATGTTTCCCTGTCTTACTTCTATCCTCCATAGCACCAAAATGGGCCCCCACCAGTTGTTTTTGGAAATTACCCCTCACTATTGCTAGTGGATTTCTTTTTTGGGTTTTTTCCTGGGGTTTGTTTCATTTTGGGAAATATTGGTTTTATCTTATTTTTGGGCTAAAACTTTTTTCCCCTACTATGGCTCCTGCCCCCTTTTGGGTTTTTATATGTATTCCTTTCCTCCCGTAAAATTTCCCGAAAACCGGGACAAAATCCCCAAGCTTCCCACCATTACTTTTCTCCGGGGACAGATCCCCAGTTCCCCTTATGTCCCCCAGGACAGCATCTCCAGCTTCCCCCATTACGGTCTCCAGGACAGCCCCTTTCCAGCTTCCAATTACTTTTCTCCCGGGGACAGAACCTCCAGTTTAAACTTTACTGTCTCCCAGGACAGCCCTATCAGCCCCCCATTTCTGATACCGGGGACATTTTCCCGCCTTACAGTTTCTAAAAAAACATGGCCAGTATCAAGGGCAGTCCCTTTTGCCCGGGCCCTTTTTTGTTCCCATTGTTGTAGAAAGCTTCCGGGTTTTTCTATGAAAGCAGTTTGATGTTAAACCTTTTAATACCCTTGTGATTTTAGTCCACAGATTTATTATTTGGGTTTCCCCAAAAAACACCCCCCCTGTTTTTAATACTGTTTTTGCTAGTTTTGGATTTGCACAAGGGGGTGACCCCAAATTTTCCAAAAAATGAAAAATTTAAAAAATGTGGAAGCCCGTTTGTTTGATGACCACGGACTTACCCCCGTTCATTTTGATTTAAAGGGTTTGATTTACTGCAATTCTACTAGCAACCTCTTGAATTTTCTTTTTAAAAAACCGTGGGTTTAGTGCACAACAAAACCCTTTTTAAAAACCAGTTCAGGGTTCGGACCAGTAAAAGGGTTCGGCCCCGTTATCGGGTTGGATCAGGGGGTCCCCTTTTTTAAAAACCTTACGGGTGGGGTTGTTTGAGCTAACACTTGAAGGATCTACGGGGAAAAATTTTATTCCCCGGGTAATTTTGTGTTTGGGTTGATACAAAAGTTTTAATTTTGCTTTTTGGAAAAACCCGGTACTTTTTTTGGGCCCTTTTACAAGGGACGAACGGGGGGATTTTCCCCCCCTTTGGGTTTTATAAACCGCTGTTTTCTAGCTTCTCTTTTTTTTTTTCCGTCTCCCCCACAAAAAATTTGCTTATTATCACTTTAGTTGACTGGTGAAAAATTTTGGAGGAAGGACGCTTTTTCTGTAGTAATAATTGCTTCTCGTTGTGTATTTGCGACCGCTGGTAATACAGGTTATATGAAATTCACAGTATACGTTGGTTTTTTCAAGAAAAAAGAAATAATAAAAAGGCACTCCACTCCAAAAGTACCTTTTTAAAATACGGGTTTTTGTTGTACTCCAAAAACTGTATTCTGCTTTTCCACTGGTACCCCTAGATTTTATGGGAGTACACTGCGGGCCAGGAAGATTTTTAAAAACCGCTGCCCTTGTGGTAAGTTTCTGGGACTTCTGGCCCCCCTGCCTCTATGGGGCTTATCACTTAATTTAAAAACCCCCTTTTTTTAAAAAGGGACACTTTAGTTTTATCTCAATATACAAAGGGGCCACTGTAGTAAAAAAAATTTTAACTATGTTTTACTCAATGTTTTCAGGGAGACTTTCTTTCCCCTGACACAAAGTTAAATTTATTATTATTTTTTAAAAGGGACCCAGGCCCATGATTCCCCCCTTGCAGTAAAATTGCTAGGTAGTGCACACTAATTTCCCCCCCCTTTTTTTACTCAGTTTTAATGTTTTTCCCCCCAAGATTGGTTCCAGGCCCCTTGGGGGTGTATCATATAGGGGTTGATTTACACAAATTAAAGTTTAGCCCCGTAAAAAGGACGTGAAAAAAACCAGAAAAAAACCCCTAACCCCGTAACCTTTTAATGCTGAAAAATTCTGGCCAGGGTGTAAGGTGGCATACCTGAAATCCTTCCCGTAAGTTTAAATTTGGTTTTTTTTTTATATGCTTTAAGGATTTTCCTTTTTCGTAGGTTATAATTACATATGATAAACCTGCGACAAAATTGCTAGATATTAAAAAAAATTTTCCCGAAAAAAATTCCTAACCTTGTAGCCCAGGTGGGCAGGGGCCCCTCCACAGAGGGGTTTGCGGTATTCTCAAAACCCGATAATGTATGAAATAATGTCTTCCCCCCCTGTGAAGGGAGGTAAATTAGGTGTTGGGGAAAATGTGCCCCAGCTGCATGATGTTCAATTTCTCCTTCCTTAATTTTTGTTTTTGTAAAAGTTAACTTTTTATTCTTAATTCAAGGCGGCTTTTTCGAAACTGCGAAACCTTTTTTCCTATTAAATCATGTTCTTTCCTTTGCTCTTTTCCCCAAAATTTTTTTTTAAAATTTTAAAAAGTTCCTCACGTTTTTGGGTTGTTCCTCACGTTTTTTTAGGGTTGTTCCCACGTTCTCTAGCTTTTTCCCCGTTTAAGTCTAAACACGCTCCCTTTTTTGGGCTTCCGCTCTCTTTTAAATGTCTTTCTTGGGGTTTCTCTTTCAATTCTCTCTCTTCCCCTTTTTTTCCCGTCTTTCAAAGGGTTTTCCCTTTTCCTTTTTTCTTCTCTTTCAATTTTCTCTCTCTCCTTTTCTTTGGGCTTTCCCTTTCAATGGTTTCTCTTCTCTTCAATTCTCTCTTTCAATTTTTTCTGGATTTAGCCCAATGAAAGATTCAAAAATTTTTTTTGGTTTTTCCTAACCCCTTCCCGCGTTCATCCAAAAATGGTATTCCCCCATGCTTGCCCAAAAATAAATTAAAAATATCAGGGGAAATGAAAAAGGGGGATTAAAGAAAATTTGGGGGGTTTTAATTTCCCGCTCTGCTCAAACTGTAAATTTAAACCCGAGGGCTCGATCCCCACTTTTTAATTTTAAAAATATGTTTTAATGAAAAAGAAGGGTTTTTTATGCCGCTCCCAGAAACGTAAGTAGGAATGGGGTCACTTTTACCCTCCAATTTCTCACAACAAACAAGAGTGTCCCGGGAAATTCCCTTGATAAAAAAAAAGAGCTCAATGAAACAAATTGGCAATGGAAAAAACTCGGGGGCCCCCCCAGAGTTTAATTCCTCCCAAAGTGTTTCAAACTTTGAACAAAAAAGGGGGCAGAATTTTAAAAATTATATCCCGCCCGATTGACTTACAATAAAAATGAGATTCCGCCTGATAGCCTGCGCCAATTTTTTTGAAAATCACTCAGTGCTACCAACAGGTGCTAGCTCAACCGCCAACGTCCGTCCTCCACCAAGGCTGATTGACGAATGCAGGAGCAAGGCGCAGCACAACCTCACGGCCCTAGAGCGATGAGGTCATTGAAAATAGGGTGATAAATAGGATAGGAGGTCAAGGAATTTCTGTATTGAGAGCATTAAGTCTCGACGTGGGGGGTTGGGAGGAAAGTGTAATCAGAGCTGTGGGATACATTATGGAAGATTATATCTATATAGTCTGGGGATTGCGGGGGAAACAGGTTACTGAGGTGAAGAGGAGGGTGTTAGCGGTAACGTTCTATAAAACGGTATGTAGAAATAAGGAAATTTATGGGAGGAGGTGGGTGAGGGATTTTTCAGAGGGATATAGGCAACTTACGTTACAGGTTTTATTAGACTTGTAATATACGAGGGAGGGGAGGGTATGATTGGAAAGTGTTGCTGGAGTAAGGAAGTCATGGGTGAAAACAGGGTCGCCTCCCTGGTAATGGATGAAACAATGTTGCGTGAGTGTTGGATGAGTGATGCGTGAGTGGGAAAAATATGTGGACCACGGGTGCTAGCACCTGTGGAGCTGGCCAGTTTTTTTGTGTGAGATGGACTATACACTTATTATACATATTGTGTGTGGTAATATTGATTTACGGTAATGACATTGTAATTTGGAGATTTGCTATAATAATTGCATGTATTTGCTCCAACTTGGTTTCTAGGTGCCTTGCACTGCATAGTGTTGATGCTGTGATCATGCACGGTGTCCAGAGATATTCTGTGATATGTTTGTATTAATGTCTGTGCATTATTGTTCATCACTGGTGATCTGCAATTTTCAGTTTTGTTTTGAGAGTAAAGAGTTTAATGTACGTCAGATAGTGTAAATAAAGTTGGGCAACAGTGTTGTTATAGATTTTTGTGGTTAGGTGCGTGCTAGACACAGTCTTTATGTGTTACTTATGTCATGGTTATATTTTATGTTGTATTGTACTGTTGTCAATAGCACTATGTTATGTCCATATAAGCTGTATAGAGCTTGAATGTCATAGTTGAAGCTGTGTTATTGTTTTTAACATTGGAATTGCATGTTTAAATATGTAGAAGCTTACATGTGTTGGATTTTTGAGACTAAGTTTATACCTATGGCTTTGTAGTCATTTTGTATGTCTTTGTGACTTTTCTATATCACCATTGTTGTGTAATACATATTGTTATGTAACTGAACCATTAGGACAATTACATAAATTAATGTTTTGATCATTGCTGTGTGACATTAGATTAGGTAACATTCATTGTTTATAGTATGTTAGGTTGTAAATAGTGGGGTGGTTGGATAACCACGGGGGGGGGGGAATATGTCTGTATAATATGTTCAGTGCAATGAATTGCATGGTCTGTAGTCGATTATTAAGTACCATTTCGAGGGATGTGTATATAAAAGTGTTGTTCATATCATGTAATTCTGTTGGGTAGCTCCAACAGGTTTGGGTTAAGTGATAGGATGAGGGAGCAGGGAGGGGGGGGGGTGTACCCACACGGAGTTGTAAGTGTGGTGTGTAATGTTAGCTGTAGGTAGGATTGTGTTAATTTATAGCCTTAAATGAGTTTTATATATTATATTTTTGTAATGTCATGTTTTAAATAAAATATAAAAAAAACCTTAACAAGAAGCCGGCAATGAAACTATCGTTACTATATCGCTACTCCTATCTATTGAACTTTTCCCTCACATTGCACTCTTGCTGAACCAGGCTTACCATTTAGAGGAGACAATGAAAAATTTAGATCTCCAAATAATGGCAATTATATAGGTCTTTTAGAACTAGTAGCAAAATCTGGTCCAATTTTACTCACTCATATCAATCCGTATGGAAATTCCAGATCAGAAAATTCCTCTTATTTGTCAAAAACTGTAAAATGATTCAACTCACGGTGAAAAAAGTTAAGGACGCATTTCTGGTTGACGTGAAAACGGCTGGATAGTTTAGGCTGTGAGTAGATTCCACCCTGACATTTCACATATTGATCAGTTGGCTTTAATTATCATATATGTATCACCTGAAGACGGTTTACCAAGTGAGAGATTTTTAACTTTCCTTGAGCTAAAAGATCACTCAGGAGGAGCCATGACTGATTTAGTGTTTATTTCACTACTGAGCCTGAAACTGATTTTAAAATAATACCGAGGACAGTGTTACGACAATGCTGCCAACATGGCTACTAGGAACAACGGTACGCAACAAAAATTCCCTTCGGCTGAGGAGTATTGCCTTCATGCAATGAACGATTTTGACATTATCAAAGAAATTTATACCTTCTTTTCACCCTCCACAGAGAGACGGGAATTCTAAAAATAATTTGTTTATGTTTAATTTTTGGACCCGTGTTCTAGGTCATTTTCACAAGGTCAGCACAGCCATTCAGACATCAGAACTGTTATTGAGTACTTGTGCATGTTTTTACTCTTTACTTCAGGATTTTTTAAGCAAAATCAGAGAAGATTTTAATGAGTTTGAGCAACAAGCAAAAGCCACCTTGCCAAATATTAATAATAGAACTGTCACAAGGAGACAAAGAATAAGGAAGCGACAAGGAAATGAGGGAAGTTCACCTGGTCCTGATGCCTTAGATGAACTCTCTTCAAGAGATAAGTTTAGGACAAAATCCTTTATTCCTATACTAGATGCCCTTGAAGCCAGTTTAAGAAGAGTTACTGTGTACAGTGATGTTGTACAAATGTTTTCCTTCTTGCTAATCTGACAGCATCTAAACAAGAAATTCAGCAAGGTGTTGAACTGTTGATGGCAGCATAATACCCAGATGTTGACCCGAAATTTACTGATGAACTTCTGCACTTTCACTTGTACCTGAGACAAAACCATAGGCCTACAGAAGAGCAGTTACTGTCTCATACAGAATTTTATCAAATTATATACAAGGAAAACATTCAGATGACCTTCCTAATGTGGAAGTAAACTTGCTGCTATTTCTTAGCTTAATGGTCACTAACTGCTCGGGAGAGAGGTCTTTTTCAAGCCTCAAGAGAATTAAAAATGAATTAAAGGCCACAGTATCTCAAGAGAAGTTGTCCGCACTGAACATTCTGTGCACTGAAAGTGACAGACTTAGACAAACAAAGTTTGATGAACTTTTGGATGATTTTGCTATGAGGAAGACTTACAAAAAAACTTTTTTTTAGTCTAATTGTATTTGATTATTGTAGTTTCTTTATTTCTTAATATGTATATTAAAAGAATATATGTATTTTAAAGAATATAAGAGTAAACTTACAATTTCATTTCCTAAACTTCCTGCTTATTCCACAAGATGTTTACAAAGTTCGGTATTACAAAAGTTTTTCACAGTGTAAATTTTAATTAACATTGTTTTTTTTAAATTATTACGGTATTTAACAATAACATCTTACATCCTTCAGAGGAGGAATTTTGAACTGCGGAATTTCAAATACCTTTCATCCTGGGCTTCACTGAATTTGGTTTAAAACATTATTCTATCTTCCTCTAGTGGTGAGGCTGGGGACTGTGAGGGGCCTCACAAACAACAACTGACAAAAGCAACACATGACAGCAACAACATATAACAACAGCACCTCCTGACAACAACACATAACAGCTACACCTAACAATATCACATGACAACAGCAACACATACCAATACTTAACAGCAACACCTGACATCATCTCCTAAGAAGAGTAACATCTAACAACAGTAACATATGACATCTAACAACAGCAACACCTAACAACAGTAACAAATAACATCTAACAACAGCACCATATGACAATAACAACACCGAACAACAGTACCACAAGACAACAGCAACACCTAACATCATTTCCTAACAACAGCAATACCTGACAAGAGTAACAAATGACAAAATTTAACAACAGCAACACCTGACATCATCTCCTGACAATAGCAATACCCGAGAACAGTAACAAGTGATAACAGTAACAAATAACATCTAACAACAGCACCATATGACAACACCTGAAAACAATAACAAATGACAACATTTAACAAAAGCAACACCTAACAGCAACATCTGATATCATTTCTTAACTCCCGTGCCGCTTGGCCTGGTGGGTAAAGCTCTCGCTTCACACGGCGAGGATCTGGGTTCGATTCCCAGCTAGGAGATTTTAACTAGAGACACCTAAAATGGAGGAATATATCAAACAATGTTTTAGCAGAGATCACCCCGGGAGGCAGCTCAGATGAAAATTCACACACACACACGAACTATTAAATCTTTGCACCAAATTCACCTTAAACCAGCAAATAGCAGAGCCTCATCTTCACTAACAACGACGATCTGATACGTAATATATCGGTATCAAATACAATACACTCAGATCACAACATAAGAGATACAAACATGTATGCACAGGGCTTCTGTGAGCAGTCATGAAGGTCTCTTCACGGAATTCAATATCAATAACAAAAACATACAATGGCATCGAGTAAATCATGTCCTAAATGAAACAAGCTGGGAAGATATCCTAAACAACACGGACCCGAACATCTGCCTTCAAAAAATGAATTCTGTAGTTCTTGAGATCTGCTCAAGACACATTCCGTTAAGAAAAAGAAAGAGAAGATGTAAACTAGAAAGAGAGAGACGCTCCCTATACAGACGAAGGCGAAGAGTCACAGAGCTGCTGAGTGGGACCAATATATCGGAAAAGCGAATATCGAACTTAAGCTGAAGGAATCTTACAGGCGACAAGAATCAGAGGAAGAACTAAAAGCTATAAAGGAAATTGAAAAAACCCAAAATACTTCTTCTCTTATGCGAAATCTAAGGGAAAAACAACATCCAGTA
Organism: Cherax quadricarinatus; assembly: GCF_026875155.1. Classification (NCBI taxonomy): domain Eukaryota; kingdom Metazoa; phylum Arthropoda; class Malacostraca; order Decapoda; family Parastacidae; genus Cherax; species Cherax quadricarinatus. The sequence goes on along the minus strand of NC_069437.1, from coordinate 21,512,687 downwards.
TTGGGCCCGTGCTTAGGCGGGATGGGACATACACAGATGACAGCCAAGAAATGAGTGAGAAGCAAGATCGCCAAACATCTAGATACCCATCAGTTACATAAATCAGGGCAACACGGGTTTAGAGCAGGTCGCTCCTGCCTGTCCCAGCTATTGGACCACTATGACAAAGTCCTGGATGCTGTAGAGAATAAACAAAATACAGATGTAGTATACACAGACTTTGCAAAAGCTTTCGACAAATGTGACCATTGTGTAATAGCACACAAAATGCGTGATAAAGGAATAACAGGAAAAGTTGGTAAATGGATCTATAACTTCCTGATAAGTAGAATACAAAAAGAAATAGTAAACAGAGTAAAGTTCCAGGCAGCCACGGTAAAAAGCTTTGTTCCACAAGGCACAGTACTCGCTCCCATTCTGTTCCTTATCCTCATTTCTGACATAGACAGAGATGTAAGTCATAGCTCCGTGTCTTCCTTCGCGGATGACACCCGGATTACCATGGTAGTGACCTCCATCGAAGACACTGCGAGACTGCAAGAAGACATCAACCAAATCTTCTAATGGGCCACTCAAAACAATATGAAGTTCAACGAGAAGAAATTTCAACTATTCAGATATGGGAAACTTGAGGAAATTAAAAATGTATCAGGGTATACGACAAATTCTAACCATACAATAGAGCGGAAAAGTAATGTGAAGGACCTGGGAGTGATAATGTCAGAGGACCTCGCCTTCAAAGACCACAACAATGTATCTACCTCATCTAGGAAAATGGTAGGATGGATAATGAGAACCTTCAAAACTAGGGACGCCAAGCCCATGATGATTCTCTTCAAATCCCTTGTGCTCTCTAGGCTGGAATACTGCTATACACTAACGGCCCCCTTCAAGGCTGGCGACATTGCAGACCTGGAGAGTGTACAAAGAACTTTCACGGCACATATAAGCACCATAAGGCACCTAAATTACTGGGAACGGTTGAAGGTCCTTGATCTGTATTCCCTCGAACGCAGGCGAGAGAGATATATAATAATATACACTTGGTAGGTCCTGGAGGAATTGGTACCAAACCTCACACGAAAATCACTCCATATGAAAGAAAAGACTCGGCAGGAGATGCAGCATTTCCCCAATGAAAAGCAGGGGCGCAACGAGTACACTGAAAGACAACACAATAAGTGTCCGGGGTCCAAGGCTGTTCAACTGCCTCCCAGCTTACATAAGAGGGATTACCAGTACACCCTGTCTGTCTTCAAGAAGCCACTGGACAGGCACCTAAAGTCAGTACCTGACCAACCGGGCTGTGGTTCGTACGTCAGGTTGCGTGCGGCCAGTAGTAACAGCCTGGTTGATCAGACCCTGATCCACAGTGAGGCCTGGTCTCAGACCGAGCAGCGGGGGTGTTGACTCCCGAAACCCTCTCCAGGTAAACTCCAGGGTAGAAGCATTGGGTGTGTTTCTTTACACCGGTTGTCTATGTTCCCCATCAGTAAAATGGGTACCTGGGTGTTATTGGACTGGTGTGGGTCGCATCCTGAGAAAACTGACCTAATCTGCCCAAAATGCTGTGCATAACAAGCGGCTTTCTATATAGTAGTTTGTCATTGATGTCAGCTAGACCTTGTACATGTACTTCTAGAAATAAAGATATTATTATTATTATAACAACAGCAACACCTGACAACAGTAACAAATGACATCTAACAGTACCACATGACAACAGCAACACCTAACAGCACCATATGACATCATCTCCTAACAAAAGTAACACCTAACAACAGTAACAAATGACAACTTGGCAGCACATGACAACAGTAGCAAATGACAAATGATGGCAGCACATGACAACAGTAACAAATGACAAAACATGGCAGCACATGACAACAGCAACACATGACTATTCTGGGAATTCTTACATATATGATGGAATTAAAAAAAAGTCACGAATGCTGCTTTGCTAACTCAGTGAACACTTTCTTTATAAATCATACTCAAGCGATAATTTCTTTACTTCTTACGATAATTTTCTTGACTTCTTCATTAACAAATTGAAGGACGACCATTTAACTATAGATATAAATAAATCACGGTAACTAGCTCACACACTCCATGTCAACACAACAAGTAATGCTGTCTTTCGGGAACTACCTACCTAACCTGCTTAGCGCACGGCTCCAGGGTAGCTCTCCCTGAACAGGGCAAGCCTTAGCAAGACCACATATTTAGACTGGCAACACCAGGGGTGCTTTCAGCATTTGGCTTGTAATGGACAAGCGCAAACCTGCAAAAAGACAGAGTTGCACACCATCAGTCACTACCCCTGGAACCAAAGGTGTCTTCAGGTAGTTCTTCTGACGCCAGACATCCAGAGGATGAGCCACCCTATGCTCCAGTCCAGCTGAAGGTTCACCTCATGGTCCAGTCCCCTTTGTGTTGTGCAGACCACCTCAACACTGCATTTTGGTGGAAGCAAAAGCAGAGTAACAGATGGTGACCCCTTCTATAATATCCCGCAACAAAATTTAACGAATGGGGGGGGGGGGGGAATACCCGTTTTAAGTGAAATTAAGGAGGACGAGAGGAGCTGGGTTCTTAAGTCACTCAGACCATGCTAAATTGACCCAGCATCAGCCGACACTTCTGTATGAGTAGAGATAACCATCTTTGCAGTGAAAGACTAACGATCTCAGATTAGATAATAACTCAGGTAAACCAATGAGGCGACGAGCTCTTCTCTGAACTTCATTAAGAATTTTGTTAGAGGTAAACCTCCCAAGATCTGAGGGTGCTACCATGAAGATCTGCAGAAACTGTGTGTAATAACTTGTGAACCATAAGATAAGTTGCAGCATTGTCCCGAAGCTGGTGTCTCGACACCGTTGTCCCGACCCCTGTTATATGACACCATTCTTCCGACACCGTTGTTCTAACGCCTTCATCTACACCGTTGCCTCATCGCCCTTGTTCTGACACCGTACTACTCCGATACAACACCTCCTATCCAACACCGGCTTCGACTGCATCACCCTGCAACTAACAGACATTGCACCATCAACGGCCGTCTCTCTTGCTGTCACCAAGAATCGAACCGCTGCTGTCCGTGTTGTCCCAGTGGTACCAGAGACGGCGGTACTAGACAAGGAACAGGTGCGGGCGTTCTCAACGGAGTTGAGAGCTGCCTTGGACGCACCTGTTTACCTTCCCTAGGTGATAAAAACATCGCTTAGAAGCACTTCGCTACTCACCTACAATACTCCATATTTAGCAGACTAGCTGATAATATTCGTACTACAACAGCAAAAATGTAGATAGAATTCCAGTTAATTTTATCATTGCAATTGTTTTTTTTTCTGAATATTCTCAATATTCCCAATATCTTTACTGGCATTGTCACCGTTGCTGTTACTGTTATTATTGTTAATAGAATTATATTAACGACAGCAACATTATTAGCAGTAGTTGTTGATTATTAAGAGTAGTCGTTGAAATATTATTAGAATTAATTATAGTTATTAGTCTTCTTAATACTAGTGTTATCACCAGTGAGAAACTAGCATCATACAACGCCTGCGGAGTGGGACGCGATGAGGGTTTGATCCAAGGAAGGGACAGATAGTTTTAATTCTTATAGATCAAGAACCCCTTACCAGCTGGAAGGAATCAGCGTTAAATAACGTTATAAAATTAAGTGGCTCTTCAGGCAGTAAATTTTGGAACCGATACAATGATTATGGAGTCCACAATTCATTATATACACAGCTATTAGATTTAATAACTAGTTCGCAATAATAATAAAAAAAAATTGTATTGTGCCAATAGTCGCATCTGTGATGGAGTGCTGCTAGACAAGCTCTATGGACAATGAATATTCAAGAAAGTAAGAATGGTAAGATTTGTTAAAGATACCTATATACACCGAGATGTGTATGTCTCCTTGTATATCGACTGAGTTTACTGTAATCACTATTTTAGGGATTAATATATTCTTGACTGGTGAAATGCAGCCTTAATGACTCTTGCGTTGTTGACAGGCTATAAACCCAGTTAACCAACGAGCCAAAGTCTGGATGCTTTTCACAGTACATAAAATTTACATAAACCATAGTTGGATTTGGGAAGTTCCTTAATGGTATTTAGAACAAATGCTTTGGAAGCTACAGATGGTACAACAAACAGTACAGACTAAGGAGCCACCACGCTCCTTAGCGTCTCTCAAATACTATCTTCTCAAAGCAACAAATATTTTTTTTACGAAACCAGATTACAATTAACAAATTTTATTCCTGTAACTCATCAACTTGTATCTTGTTTACGCAAAATCAGAATAAGCATTTCAGACTTTGCTTCTTGTAATACATGCTCCTGACTTATTATTTTGAAGTTCTACTATCATCTTTCATATATATCAGAACGATTATAAAAGTATTTAAGTTTATTTACCAGCTTACTTTCTTTGAATGGAGTTTTAAAAAGGATTCAGATTAGACAGCCTAGCTTAGATCTTCTCTCCATTACTTCAAAGTCCAGGTAGATAACTTGGCTGGTACTATGGCTTTGTTTTTGCCAAAATAAAATAGCAGCATCATTGTTTCCTTTTCTTAGTCAGAGAGAGAGAGAGAAAGAGAGAGAGAGAGAGAAGAGAGAGAGAGAGAGAGAGAGGAGAGAGAGAGAGAGTGAGAGAGAGAGAGAGGAGAGAGAGAAGAGGAGAGAGAGAGAGGAGAGAAGAGAGAGAGAGAGAGGAGAGAGAGAGAGAGAGAGAGAGAGAGAGAGAGGAGAGAGAGAGAGAGAGATGAGAGAGAGAGAGAGAGAGAGAGAGAGAGAGAGGGAGAGAGAGAAGAGGAGAGAGAGGAGAGAGAGAGGAGAGAGGAGAGAGAGAGAGAGAGAGAGAGAGAAGAGTGAGAGAGTGAGAGTGAGAAAGAGAGAGAGAGAGAGAGAGAGAGAGAGAGAGAGAGAGAGAGAGAGAGAGAGAGAAGTACTTCTCTATATGTTGCTACAGGGTTCGAGTTTTGGCTTCGGGCCTCATTTCTCAACTTACCAAATTCACTCCTTTATAGCATCTTGGGCATTATCATACTGTTTCTTAAAGTTCTGTATGGAGCCTGCCTTCACCACTTCTTCACCGAGATCATTCCATTTTCTGACCACTCTATGCCTGAAGAAATACTTTTTGACATCTGTGTCTTTAGTTTCCAGCTGCGTTCCCCAAGTTCCCGGTTCTCGCCTCTCAAACAATCTGTCCCTGTACGCACTATCAATCACCCTAAGTATTTTGTATATCTTCCCTGGATCTTCTTTCCTTAAATGTTGTTGTATTCAATTACACAAGCCTCTCCTGATAACTTGTGCCCCTTAACTCAATAACAAGCATTACTGTGTGCTTCTGCCATTTCTTCAGTTTCTTAATGTTTCTTCCCTTGTTTGTTGTATACTGGTTTGCGTACTTCCAGATAGACCTGACGTAAGTTGTATAGTGCCCGGAAAGACTCTTTGTTGAGATTACTGAAGGCTACTCTAAGATTTGCCAGACGAGCATTGCCTGCAGAGATTTTTTGGACGATGTGAGCCTCCGAAGAAATGCTAGGCCGTTCTCTTTGAGTGAGGTCTGCAATCCCTGTTCCCCGAGACTACACACCGTGTCCTGTCTTTTGTCCCTTTCCTCGATCTTCATGACTTTTTATTTTCTGAGACTGAATTCAAGCATTTCCAATCTTGCAATTTGTCCAGATCCATTTCCAGCCTTTCCCTGTCCTCGTCTCTCTTATTCTTATTCAGTAAACAAGGATAAATCTGACTTAATCCCATCCGGAATATCAATCACATAAACCAGAAACAATACTGGCTCTAATACCGATCCTTGCGGCACCCTGCTTGTTACACTTCCCCGTTCTAGCGTCTCTTCACGAACTATCACTCTCTACCTCTTTCCTCCGAGGTACTCTCTGATCCACCTGAGTACGTTGCCTGTTATTCCTGGCTGCACCTCAAGTTCTTGCCTCATCTCATGTGGGCTACTGTAACACATGCTGTCTTGCAGTCTTTCACCGTAACTCATTTTTTTTTTTAACTTTTGACAGTCATTTCGTAGCTCTTTCGAAATTTTCTAACTTGTCATTTTTTTTTTGTCAAAAGTGGGCCCTACATTTTCAGTACATATATCATTTTTGGCTAAAGTTATGTCAGGACGAGTTCCCTTAGCACTTCTCCTTCCACATGTTGAACGTTATTCTATAATTTTCCAATGTGATATACAAGTTCTTCTCAACTTCATTTATATGATCTTTTTTTGTAAATAACTCTCCATCTAATACTTTCAAAATTTTGTTTCACAGCTTATAGTCTTCATGTGGCCTGATTTCGTTTCCTACCATTACCATTATATGATATTTATTTACATTAAATTCCACTATCCATTATTCCATGTGCTTAATTTATCCAGATCATCTTGTATACGAGCGCGCGCGCTCGGTGGTGTGTATGTTTGTGTACTCAACTATATATGATGGCAGGGGTCGATTCACAGCTCCTGAGTGTGTGTACGCACGTGGGTGGTTGCGTGTGCGTGCACAGACAGCTCATCATAGATATGAGGGAACGCTAGTGGAGAGGTTCAGTCAGTGGAAGGAACAACATGAAGAGAGACGTGTTACTCCTGGTGGCCACTCTTATTGTGGGGGCGCTGGTCTCGCTCTCCATGGCACAAGGTACCACTATAATACTGAGCAACACTACACGTACACTTGTTTATAATAATAAAAATAATAATCTTTATTTCTATAAGTACATATACAAGGTATATAGGCCTAGCTGACATCAATGACATACTACTATATAAAAAGCCCCTTGGTATACAGAGCATTTCGAGCAAATTAGATCAGTTTTGTTCCTAGGATGCAACCCACACCAGTCGACTAACACCCAGGTACCTATTTTACTGATAGGTGAACATGGACAACAGGTGTCTTAAGGAAACACGTCCTAATATTTTCACCCGTACCGGGGATCGAACCACAAACCTCAAAGCGTGAGGTGAGTGCATTAGCAACTGAGCTACGGAACACAGGACACTTCTCACATTTGGCCAAGTAGTGTGCACCGATGATGGGAAATAATAGTGTGTTTAGGGAAGAAAACAATAAAAAAAAATTAATAATATTATACTGCATTGGAAGCGCTAAATTCGTAGAAGTCATAATAACTGGACAATGTGATGTAATCTGATTTGATCTAGGGAAAGGTCGGGTCGCTTAAATATCCTGGATCAAGAGCCTTTCACCGGCGTCAATGTACTTCCCATTATTTAAAAATCAGGGATATAATTTTTGAGACAGGTATACGGAGTTGATAGTCACAAATATTACAAATAAGTTCAACAAATTATACTTAAAACATTAAGCAAACATTAAAATAAATAGTTTTTTGAAACATTTACGTTCATATAAACTTTATTAAACTATATAAACATATCAATACACATTTGGTTGTAAAGTTTCGCTCCTGGTCGATCCCCGTCCCACAAAGAGTGAAATTTAGTAACAAAACTCTTTATTTTGTACCAAAATCAACACAGTAATATGTCAAAACCTTGCCTAAGTTTAGGTTAAATAATGCAGTATAATTTACCTAACTTATCTAAGAATTTGCATAACTATATTTCACTTTGTCTGGTAAATACAAACTTCAGATAACCAGTGATGATTTTAACTAGTGAAGGTTTTAAATAGTGATGGTTTTAACCAGAGATAGTTTTTAACTAGCGATGGTTTTAACTAGCAATGAGTTTAACCAGTGATGGTTTTAACCAGATATGGCTTTAACTAGAGATGGTTTTAACCAGAGATGATTTTAACCAGAGATGATATTAACCAGTGATGGTTTTAACCAGAGATAGTTTTAACCAGTGATGGTTTTAACCAGTGATGGTTTTAACCAGAGATGGTTTTAACCAGTGATGGCTATACCTAGCGATGGTTTTAACCAGATATTTTTTTTTTAAATATTGCGAATATCAACTAAATCTTCGAATGGGCCACTCAAAACAATATGAAGTTCAACGAGGAGAAATTTCAACTACTCAGATATAGAAAACTTGAAGAAATTAAAAATGCATCAGGGTATACCACAAATTCTAACCATACAATAGAGCGGAAAAGTAATGTGAAGGACCTGGGAGTGATAATGTCAGAGGATCTCGCCTTCAAAGACCACAACAATGTATCTACCTCATCTGCTAGGAAAATGAAAGGATGGATAATGAAAACCTTCAAGACTAGGGACGCCAAGCCCATGATGATTCTCTTCAAATCGCTTGTGCTCTCTAGGCTGGAATACTGCTGTACACTAACGGCCCCCTTCAAGGCTGACGACATTGCAGACCTGGAGAGTGTGCAAAGAACTTTCACGGCACACATAAGTGCGATAAGGCACCTAAACTACTGGGAACGGTTGAAGGTCCTTGATCTGTATTCCCTCGAACGCAGGCGAGAGAGATACATGATAACATACACTTGGAAGGTCTTGGAGGGATTGGTACCAAACTTGCACACGAAAATCACTCCCTATGAAAGAAAAGACTCGGCAAGAGATGCAACATTCCCCCGATGAAAAGCAGGGGCGCCACGAGTACACTGAGAGATAACACAATAAGTGTCCGGGGCCCAAGACTGTTCAGTTGCCTCCCAGCATACATAAGGGGGATTACCAACAGACCCCTGAGTGTCTTCAAGAAGGCACTGGACAGGCACCTAAAGTCAGTACCTGACCAACTGGGCTGTGGTTCGTACGTCAGCTTGTGTGCGCCCAGCAGTAACAACCTGGTTGATCAGACCCTGATCCACCATGAGGCCTGGTCTCAGACGGGGCCGCGGGGCCGTTGACCCCCGAAACCCTCTCCAGGTAAACTCCAGGTAATATCCTCAAGCGTTTACTGGGTAAAATATTACATTCATGGGAAGGCGCTAAACCCGTACACATCACACAGTCCCTGGGGAATGGTAAGGAAGATCTCATTATACTCCGAGGAAGGTGAGAGGGTGTTTCTCTAATTCTTTTGATCAAGAACCCTCAGCCAGGATCAAGTCATCCCTCTTAAAGAGTCTTGTAAGAAGAAATGCGAAATATTTACAGGTTTTATCAAACTCCATTTTCTGCTACAAATCTCTGTACGACATCTGAAATTTGACATCGTTTATTTTACCGTTAAGACCTTTATTATTTGGACACCGAGTGATGTTTATATATGGATGTTGGAACTCTTAACTAGTGTTAGTTTGCCACTTATTACCGACAGATATAATACCAACAATTTTGATATTGTAGATGAATGGTTCAGAGAACCGACATGTTGATAAATTAGACACATGTGCAACTCTTGGGTATCTTTATTGAGGAAACGTTTCGCCACACAGTGGCTTCATCAGTCCATACAAAGGAGAATCTTGAACAGGAGGAGAATGAGGTAATCAGTCCCTCATCCTTGAGTCTATGTGGTCAGTCCATCAATCTTGAATAGAATACAGCATATGAGCGGAGAAGCAGCTTATATAGCGTAGGCAGGAGAGGTGCAGCAGTCGTAGATGGTGTCACATTTGTCCAATGTGGAAGTAGGTCGTGCCCAAGGGTTAGGATAAATGTGACACCACCTACGACTGCTGCACCTCTCCTGCCTACGGTATATAAGCCACTTCTCCGCTCATTTATTTATTTATTTTATTTATTTATTTATTTGAACATGATTCTATTCTATTCTATTTATTCAAGATTGATGGACTGACCACACAGACTCAAGGTTGAGGGACTGATTACCTCATTCTCCTCCTGTATGTACTGATGAAGCCACTGTGTGGCGAAACGTTTCCTCAATAGAGATACCCAAGAGTTGCACATGTGTCTAATTTATCAATTTTGATATTGCTGATATTAAAAGGTGTCCTTTTACTTAACATATTGTCCGTATTTCTACCACTATTAATACAATTTTGATATAAATTACAACCGAATACTGAACATGAATGTTAAGGTCAATAAAAAATATTGGCATTCTATATTGTAATATAATATGCAAGTTATATAATTATAATAGTTATTATATATGTAAATTACATTAATTATGATAATTTTAAGAGTACTAATGATGTTAAATATGTTAACTAACAGCTCCAATAATAATACAACAATAATATAAGTATTATTTTCATCATTGTTAACTACTCTAACAGGTGAATTCTTACGCCCTATTTCTTCCATTTACAGTGTCGTGTCCTGAACCATATATCCTGATTGGTAACACAACATGCCTGTATATCCCTCTAGACCAAAAGTTAGCTTGGTAAGTCTGTTATGAAATATTTTATATGTACTTATAAAAAATAGTGACGGATGACTAATTAGATTAATTTAAAACTGGGTAGGACTCGAGTCCATGTGGTCGACTGCATAACTTTACCACTGGGCTGTATAGCAGCGCTGGATTTGTATGATAATAATCTTGGTAACTGATAGCGATAAAGTGTTTTAAAAAGACACATGAGCAAACACTAGGACACATTTATCAGAAAACGTTTCGGTTCTGGAACCTTAACTTTCTATTAAATTTTTACACTGGATTTGTACACACGAAGGAACACGATCGATTCCTCAGCAGTTTTACAAGAATTTACAGTCGTCCGTTGCGAATTTTTTCTGAGTACTCTTGCACCTTGGATCAAGAGCCCTTCAACATCATGGCATCCTCTTAAAGGGAATGCATCTATTCGTAAGCATTAAGACTAAGTCTTCCAGGAAGTTCGGTATGAATAAGGAACTTCATTAATGCCTTGATGCTATTCAATCATCTATAATTACTAACATGCGAAAAATATAATGATTTGTGTGTGGAAAAGAAATAAATTCACTGTCTAATATTGTTTTTCTTTCACGTACGTGTGTGTGTGTGTGTGTGTGTGTGTGTGTGTGTGTGTGTGTGTGTGTGCGTGCGTGCGTGCGTGCGTGCGTGTGCGTGCGTGCGTGTGTGTGTGTGCGTGTGTGTGTGCGTGTGTGTGTGCGTGTGTGCGTGTGTGTGTGTGTGTGTGTGTGTGTGTGTGTGTGTGTGTGTGTGTGTGTGTGTGTGTGTGTGTGTGTGTGTGTGTGTGTGTGTGTGTCTGTCTGTCTGTCTGTATACAGGGACGACGCCAAAGACTACTGCATAACCCACAGTCCTCCAGGTTACGCGGCGGACCTAGCAGAATTTCTTGAGTGTGACGTGATGTCCAGTCTCTGGAACTACATTGCTTACAACCTGCGTGAGTGGCACAATATCACCTTCTGTTGTACTCTAAGCAACTCAGCAACGAGTACTGTTTTGTAATCTAGTAGAACAAGAACAATCATAGTGACACCTAATTACACCTTATGCTAACTGAGATCTAGAATATAATTTTGCCATTAAAATTGTTCTTCTTAATATAATTATTGGCTGTGTAATTGTCATTATCTTCCCATTAAATTAAAGTTCTAATATAGACAAGTTGATGAATATAAGACATGTACAACACCTGGGTATCTGTAATGAGAGATGGTTCAAGCCTACACACGGCTTGACAAAGCTCCTGGAAAGCGAAACGTTGCCACAATAAAAATGTCACATTAGTTGCACTAGTATTCTTTTACTTTACATATTGTCGGTAATTCTACCAACTTTATTATAAAAAGTTTTGTCAATGTAATGCTGAAGTATGAGGACAAAGACTTTTATAACGGAGTCTTCTCTCCGCTGACTCCACTCCAGAAGTCTCCGTCACGTGTGTATTAGATTAAAGTATAGGAGACAATACTCTGGCTGATATTAGTCACAAATAACCCACACTTAGGAGAGAAAGCTTATGACCACGTTTCGGCCCGTCCTGGCCCATTGTCAAGTCACAACTGAGAGCGGAAAAACAGAAAGGACTTGATGAGAGGTTTGAGAAAGGAGGGGGCAAGGGAGCTAATTTTACTGCTTCTGTTTCAACTACTAATGCATTCCTCCCACTCTTCCCTTCCTTCAACCTGTCTTCTGGCCTTCTCTGTTTTTTTCTCTCAGTCATGATCTGACAAAGGTCTAGGATAGACAGAAACGTTGTCATATAATTCTTCTCCTAAGTGTGGGTTATTTGTAAATCGCCTAGCGGGCGAAACGTCTCCAGATAAATCTACCCACGTGTTGCACAAGTGGTTTTTTAACAATACTTATATTTCCCTCATTTATACGACAGCAGCGCTATCACAAACTCCCACAACACTAAACTACTTTACTTTTACAGACAAAAGGACGAATTACTGGATTGGAGGATCAGACAGTGCTAAGGAAGGGACGTGGAAGTGGGTAAACTATGACACAGACGTGCCCATGGGCGTCCCATTCTGGTTCACAGGCCAGCCGGACGGAGGGACTCTGGAGAATCGCCTCACAGTGTCCGAGAACGGATATTTTGGCGACGGACTAGAAACCCAACAGTACAACTTCATCTGTAAACTCTTCAACCTTACAACTTCATCTGTAAACTTTTCAATCTCAATCCCTGAAAATTAAGTCGTCGGGTTTTGGTAGTGGTGCAAAGGCCGGGACACGACGACGGGTGGTGAAGACCAACCAAAGGGATGTTCAGGAGCTTGAGCACAACAAATTATTATTATAATAAAAAAAGAAGCGCTAAGCCACAAGGGCTATACAGCATGAGCACAACAAAGCGATGTTGCTCAGGTAACGCTGGTAAACACCACACCGTCGAACACTTGCCACAATATTTCAAATCTATGATTTATCTTTACGCCCTTCCGTGTAGTATCGTCAGTAAATAAGAAGCTTACATTAAAATTAAAAGGTGCCTCCTTGTTTTTTAGTTGACCTAAATTAATAAGCGTAAATATTACACACGTGTCAGTTCCTGACAAAATTCAGACAGGAACTAGACCTCTCGTGCATTTACCCGCTCACCTCGAGAGGTACTGGCAAGAAATATGGCCTACTTATTTTAAAACTGGCTTGCGATGGATTCGAGCACCGCACTTTCTGTGATATGGTTGGTTGGTTAGATATTCGTTAGCAAAAAGAATCTCACATATTTTTTTTAATAATGTCATAAACAGATATTATGGATTGTGTTCTTGAAAACACATGGTCTATCAATATCGATTTATTTAATGAGGTAGAGTTCACAGCTCTTCGTTGCTGGTATAAACATATTAGGCTCTTTTAAAATTACAAAATACTAGGCAGGTGGCAGTTTTGGCTGGCTCCTGATTAGATGGTGGTGAAATAAGCAAGTGATTTCATAAGTGGCATTGTCACCTGATAGTCATTATACAATTAGGTAACACTTAGTATTGTTCTTCTGCAATTTTCAACTATTTTCTTTGATGTTGGGCAGCTCAAACTAGTGATGAATAGGTATGTGTTGACCTTTAGTCAGGTCTCTGTTAGGTGGAGGCTAGTACTATAACCACTTCATATTAATAAGTCAGATTCTGATGCATTGTTTGACTCGTTTGCCATGCAGTGTAAAAACTGCACATAAGTATATGGTGATTCGCTTTGAATAAAAGAGGTACTAAAATTATTGCTAATAACAGAAAGGATTAGATGACAGGTTAGCTAGTGATGCTGACACAGTGGCTCACAACATACCATGTAAAACAGACAGACGCGAAGTTTCCTTAAAAGTTTAGTAAAAATGGTAACTGGCATAAAGGATCGAATCGAATCGAAGAAGACGACGAGAGCTGTCGTGAGATGGGAAGGAAGAAGAATAAGGAAGGATGGAAATAACTGGAAAAGGATGGGAAGGAGGGGAAGAGGAGGAATCAAGGCAAGTGGCCCAACCACTTTGGGACATGTGGTACCGAAGTACTAGAGGCGTAGATGGAGAGGCTTGAATGATGTCGTTACTTGGCTCTCGAGGAGAGGATGGCGAAGGCAGCAGCAGGAGCTGAGAGTGTCAGTAGGCAGCAAGCAGTATGAGTTAGTTATTCTCTTGATCCGGTTGTCAATGCTTTGAATTTTGTTCTAGAGAGTTGTGTCACACATATGGGAGAGCTGTAGAAGAGTTCGTTGGTTTGGAGTTGGTGGATTATCTGGTTGACTAAAGTAAATTTTATTTTTAGCACAACTTGATACACCAGTAATGTGCTACTTATTTATGATATATTGTGGGAACAAAGGCTAGCTAAGTTTCAGTGTCTCTAATAATTTTATATTCTTTGCTCGTAAGCATAAAAATAGAGAGTGCCACGATAAAAAAAACAATTTTATGAACAAAATAAACAGTTTGCTAGAAGTTTATAAGCTTCAAAATAAAGATTTGTGTTTAGAAGAATAAACATATTATATCACCCCTAAAGTATGAACCAGTTAATATAAAAGGACTATTGGGTCGTACATTTCATGATAAAGCTAAATGGAGATAATATAGATAATGGAGTACTCTCTTCATAAAAAAAATCTTCATTACCTGAAAATGTTTCTTCCTTTTCAGGTCATTAACTATATTTCAGGCAAGAAAACTTGTTAGGCTTAGCAACATGAGAACTTAGGTTCCAAATATATTTTGTAACATGGCTAACATGGTTAATATGAGAGGACTAGTATATGATGCTGAAGAATAATACTGCAAGTAACTCTTTGGTTTCCTTAGGCCTGTGTTCCTGAGAGAATAAACAAGGAATCTGACACCTGTCCATTAATAACAGCGTATTAATGCAGCCATTAGAAATTCTGAAGGGAAGGATGTGGAGGGTTAGGGACGAGGAAGTCACCATCTTGTATCACCTGATCTTCCTCACACCATGGTTCACTTGTCCTCACGTCGCTACTCTCTCCTGTCTCTTGCTGTTACTGGCTCGAACCGCTGCCATCCGTTGGTACCAGGGTTCTTACTCCTGTCATCCATTACTGTTGCAGTTACCAGGATTTGAACTGCTGCCCTCCGTATCTCTTAAGGTTACTGCCACTCGAACCGCTGGCTGCTGTAACTACTGCATTCACCAGGACAAGAACCCCTAACGTCCATAAATTACTTTTACTCTTATCAGAACTCAAATTACTGCCGTCCTCGTGGCCCTGCAACCAAAAGGACGGGTCAGCTGCAGGTGTTCTCACTAATGTTTGGGTTACTATCTTGGACGCACGTGTTCACCTTCCCCAGGTGATAAGAGCATCGCTAATTGAAGCTCTCATACAGAGCTGCATTACTCTGTCTATTTACCTAAATGATGATAATGGCGCTGAGAACAACAAAAACTGATAGTGTTCGTGTGGATGCAGGTTCCACGACACACCAGGTAGGAGGAGAGGAACGAGGGAAGATAAGTGGGACTACGAGATGCCACAAGGTAAAAAAGGGAGAAGTGACGGGGAAAAGGGATTTGAAGACGGAAGGAGGGATGGGGAAGATGGATAGGAAAGATACAAAGTGGGTGAAGTAAGAGAAGGAGAAAGTAGAGGAGGGCAGGGGAAATAGATGACTGGTGGAGAGGGAAACAGGTTGGGCGCTGGTGGAAACTGCTTATCACATGGACGGATAGATCGTTCAGCGCTCTATACATTATAAATCATACATTCCTTCACGACACACAAAACACACACTCTAAAACCAAAGCATTGAAATAAAGTCAAAAAGACTTCCTCGAAGCAATAAATAAATTTATATACAAAATTATCAACGATTAAAAATGCCATCAAACTAAGGACAATAAAAATGTCTTATAATGTCACTGAGGTCTCTACAGACAACATGGTGATTATAATGTCAGTGAGGTCTCTCCAGACAACATGGTGATTATAATGTCACTGAGGTCTCTACAGACAACATGGTGATTATAATGTCACTGAGGTTCTACAGACAATGGTGATTATAATTCATGAGGTCTCTACAGACAACATGGTGATTATAATGTCACTGAGGTCTCTACAGACAACATGGTGATTATAATGTCACTGAGGTCTCTACAGACAACATGGTGATTATAATGTCACTGAGGTCTCTACAGACAACATGGTGATTATAATGTCACTGAGGTCTCTACAGTCAACATGGTGATTATAATGTCACTGAGGTCTCTACAGATATCACGGTAATTTTAAAACCCATGACTAAACTAGTAAAATCATAGTCACAACATACTTTAAGATGTGGTTTACAGTCAACAGCATGTTGCACGCTGCACAGTAAGGAGAAGAGTTTCCTGCAATCACACCTCTATATGTGCGCTAAGTGGGCTTTAATCTATAATCTGCAACGAATCGTCTCACAGTGACTATTCGTTCAGAAAGAGGAGAGCCAGACACCACCTCTACAGCTGTCTCCTTGTCATAGGGCCATGTGGAACCTCGGCTTTCTTATAACATAGCCATATACTTGACTTAGAAAACACTATGCCAAAAGCCTGTGTTACAGCACACTATATAGCAGCTTTTATCTTCGCAACAATCCGTTCATTATGCGGGATTCAGACATAACTCAAGCAATAACAGAATCTCAGTACTTTGTGCCTAGAGTGTAGATGAGCCAACTACTCTTGAATACTTTGGTCCACGCGATTCACTGTGCACTTTGGGAGTCAGGGTAAAAAGTGATCAGGATGAGAGGAGCGAAAATAGCATGAAGTTCCATAGCGAACACAGCGGGATTCTACTGATAGCTGGGCACAATACAAATCCCTGTCGAGTGTCGCTGCAAAGTCCAACACCCATCTCACTCTTCGGCCTATCAGCAAAAATATTAATTCTTGACTCATCAGTCGAATCATGCTCGAAGAAAGGCCCCAAGTTCTTAGAGTCATCAGCTGCCCATGGGAAAGTGGCCAGGGGGAGGAAGGGGGGGGGGTAAAGGAAGAAGGAAAATTCTTTTCAGAAGTAACATGCAGGGCAACCCATGAGGGAAGGACTTATCCATACTTAGAAAGGTACAGGGAACCGCCAGCTCCCAGCCAGCGGAATATCCAAAGTCACTATATGGGAATCCTTAGATTTTAAATGGAGTGGAAAATCTAGCTTCGATAGGCCATCGGGTACACAGCACCAGGAAAACTGTGGCTACCGAACCACAGATATGTAGCGCCAGTAAGTCAGCAGTTGCTTAAAAATGGGCATACAGCGCCGGCAAGCTTAAAGAGCGAGTGGGTCATTATCTGTCAAGACTCGAATAAAAAGACACTGTTAAGCAGAACAAAATACCGCCGCAGGGCCCGTCACAAAGAGTAGTATAAACCGAACTTCCAGGTGTACTGTACCGGTGGGCGATTCTGTTTCGCGCCACAACTGTTAGTGATGCTTGAGTTTCCTCGTTCAGGTCAACATTATTACGACACAGGGGATACCCGAGATTACCTGACACCTGGTGTACATGCAAGGCCACAACCTAACTGCTTGCGTGAGACACCCGAAGATTGCGTTCGTCTCTGGCAGCGCCACTTACCAGTAGAATATGTAAATCAAGACAAGATCATATATCACAGTTTTTCCTATATCATCTGCCATGAAATATAACTAGGAAACTCACATGTTTCAAACGCACTCCTTGCAGCTAGTTAACTCCCAGGCACATGTAATAATCTTGTAACCTGTTTCATATCTAAATCTAAGATCGTAGCAGTTGTGGCAGACTGTAATTATACCTCAGTATACAAACAAATAAATATACTAAAACGTTCGATTAAAGGCTGAGAAACCACCTGGAGTGGTAGTTTGCGCATCCCTGTGTAGTATAGTTTCTGGATCAGGAGAAAAACCAGCTACAGCTGTAGCACAGGCCATGGCAACAAATAAACAATGCAGTGTTGTTTTGAGAAACGTAATGAAACCCAGAGAGAAGGCTTGACTCACTAGCCTCACGTACAAATTCCTGAAATTTCATCTGCTTCACATTTCCGTAAACATTTTGCGTTATAACCTTGAAAACAAGACTCCAAAGATTAAACAGGATTCACGAAATCGTAATGACACGATTGCAAACAAACTATATCACGGTGGGGTTTGAACCCGCGGTCAGAGAGTCTCAAAACTCCAGACCGTCGCGTTAGCCACTGGGCCAGCTAGCTTCAAAAAGATTCGTCCAACTAGGTATATTTCTACACCATAGGAAGGTTAGCATAGGCACCACTGTGACCACAAATGCAAGTTTTTACAAACGAATCTCCAGCTAGCGTGGCCATGACGAACTCTAGCTCAAGTACCCTCAAAGCCGTCAACATGACTCACGAAATCGTAATGACACGATTGCAAACAAACCATACCACGGGTGGGGTTTGAACCCGCGGTCAGAGTCTCTCAAAACTCCAGACCGTCGCTTTAGGTCTGGAGTTTTGAGACTCTCTGACCGCGGGTTCAAACCCCACCCGTGGTATGGTTTATTAAACAGCAAATAATAGAGTCTACTAGACTGGAGAATACACTAGACCTCATCTTCACTAACAATGATGATCTGATACTAAATGTCACCATATCAAAAACAATATACTCAGGTCACAACATAATTGAGGTTCAGACATGTATGCGCGGAGCCCCAGACCGACATAATGAGATTAGTCACGAGGGAGCATTCGCCAAATTCAACTTCAATAACAAAAACAAAAAGTGGGACCAAGTAAACCAAGTCCTAACCGATATAAGCTGGGAAGATATACTAAGCAACACAGGCCCCAACTTATGCCTAGAACAGATTAACTCGGTGGCACTCGATGTATGCACAAGGCTTATTCCTCTAAGAAAAAGGAGGAGTAGATGTAAAATAGAAAAAGACAGGCGCTCCCTTTACAGGCGACGGAAAAGAATAACAGAGCGGCTAAAAGAGGTCAATATATCTGAAATGCGTAGGGAGACACTGGTCAGAAAAATAGCAAGCATCGAACTTAAGCTAAAGGAATCTTATAGGAGTCAGGAATCACGGGAAGAACTAAAAGCCATAAATGAAATCGAAAGAAACCCAAAGCATTTCTTCTATGCCAAATCAAAGTCGAGAACAACGTCCAGTATTGGGTCCCTACTTAAACAAGATGGGTCCTACACAGATGACAGCAAGGAAATGAGTGAGCTACTCAAGTCCCAATATGACTCAGTTTTTAGCAAGCCGCTAACCAGACTGAGAGTCGAAGATCCAAATGAATTTTTTATGAGAGAACCACAGAATTTGGTTAACACAAGTCTATCTGATGTTATCCTGACGCCAAATGACTTCGAACAGGCGATAAATGACATGCCCATGCACTCTGCCCCAGGGCCAGACTCATGGAACTCCGTGTTCATCAAGAACTGCAAGAACCCCTATTACGAGCTTTTACCATCCTATGGAGAGGGAGCATGGACACGGGGGTCGTCCCACAGTTATTAAAAACAAGACATAGCCCCACTCCACAAAGGGGGCAGTAAAGCAATAGCAAAGCACTACAGACCGATAGCACTAACATCCCATACCATAAAAATCTTTGAAAGGGTCCTAAGAAGCAAGATCACCACCCATCTAGAAAACATGAATTACACAACCCAGGGCAACATGGGTTTAGAACAGGCCGCTCCTGTCTGTCTCAACTATTGGATCACTACAAGGTCCTAGATGCACTAGAAGACAAAAAAAATGCAGATGTAATATATACAGACTTTGCAAAAGCCTTCGACAAGTGTGACCATGGCGTAATAGCGCACAAAATGCGTGCTAAAGGAATAACAGGAAAAGTCGGTCGATGGATCTATAATTTCCTCACTAACAGAACACGAAGAGTAGTAGTCAACAGAGTAAAGTCCGAGGCAGCTACGGTGAAATGCTCTGTTCCACAAGGCACAGTACTCGCTCCCATCTTGTTCCTCATCCTCATATCTGACATAGACAAGGATGTCAGCCACAGCACCGTGTCTTCCTTTGCAGATGACACCCGAATCTGCATGACAGTGTCTTCCATTGCAGACACTGCAAGGCTCCAGGCGGACATCAACCAAATCTTTCAGGGGCTGCAGAAAACAATATGAAGTTCAACGATGAGAAATTTCAATTACTCAGATATGGTAAACACGAGGAAATTAAATCTTCATCAGAGTACAAAACAAATTCTGGCCACAAAATAGAGCGAAACACCAACGTCAAAGACCTGGGAGTGATCATCTCGGAGGATCTCACCTTCAAGGACCATAACATTGTATCAATCGCATCTGCTAGAAAAATGACAGAATGGATAATGAGAACCTTCAAAACTAGGGATGCCAAGCCCATGATGACACTCTTCAGGTCACTTGTTTTATCTAGGCTGGAATATTGCTGCACACTAACAGCACCTTTCAAGGCAGGTGAAATTGCTGACCTAGAAAATGTAGAGAGAACCTTCACGGCGCGCATAACGGAGATAAAACACCTCAATTACTGGGAGCGCTTGAGGTTCCTGAACCAGTATTCCCTGGAACGCAGGAGGGAGAGATACATGATTATATACACCTGGAAAATCCTAGAGGGACTAGTACCGAACTTGCACACGAAAATCACTCACTACGAAAGCAAAAGACTTGGCAGACGATGCAACATCCCCCCAATGAAAAGCAGGGGTGTCACTAGCACGTTAAGATACCATACAATAAGTGTCAGGGGCCCGAGACTGTTCAACTGCCTCCCAGCATACATAAGGGGGATTACCAACAGACCCCTGGCAGTCTTCAAGCTGGCACTGGACAAGCACCTGAAGTAGGTACCTGACCAGCCGGGCTGTGGCTCGTACGTTGGTTTGCGTGCAGCCAGCAGTAACAGCCTGGTTGATCAGGCTCTGATCCACCAGGATTATTATTATTATTATTATAATCAAGGGGGAAGCGCTAAACCTGGAGGATTATACAGCGCCTGGGGGGGGATGTGGAAGGCATTCAGGCTTAATTCGGGGAACTGGAGCACAGATGCAATTCCCTAAATCAAGAGCCCCTCACCAACATCAAGGAACCTTCCTTGAGGGGTGATCCACCAGGAGGCCTGGTCACAGACCGGGCCGCGGGGGCGTTGACCCCCGGAACTCTCTCCAGGTAAACTCCAGGTAAAATACCAGCAAGGAAAAAGTCCTTTGGAGTGCGAGGCTCCTCAAGAAAGGACGAGGGGATTTTATTTGCCAGCAGAAATGGGGAAAATATATCGAGGAAGCTGGTATCATTACCTTTATCTGCTCTGTATCTCAGGGAGATACTAAGTTCAAGTCCAGTGACAGGGTATATTTTATATGCTGACGGTAACACTTAAATTGGAGCTTGAAATGTCAAGAAGAATGATGGAAATAATTACGCTTTCCCAAATGATATTTAAGAAAAATATGAAAAAAATAGTGAATGGAATATAAAAAATAGGAATAAATTACGACTTATACCTACAGGGGTAAGAAGATCAACACAACTCATGATACAGATACTCTATGGTGCGAGATGAAAGATAATATAGACCAGACAGACTATACAACTGAGAGGGATTTAGCGATGTGACCCTGAAGATCAGACTTCATCTATACATAACGCAATGATCATTTGTCATTGAACATCTACCTAAAATAACTACACATCACTCAAGCAGCAGATGCAGAAGGAAAATTAGTAGAAGTAGGTGTAGCCTGAGCCGTGGCCGGGTGGCTAAAGCTCCCGCATTTCCTTACACCTATTGTCCTGTTCACCTAGCAGAAAACAGGTACCTGGGTATTAGTCGACTGGTGTGGGTCGCATCCTGGGGGACAAGATTGAGGACCCCAATGGAAATAAGTTAGACAGTCCTCGATGACGGTCAGGAGTTTTGAGACTCTCTGACCGCGGGTTCAAATCCCGCCCGTGGTATGGTTTTTTTTACGCACTGACTTTCTTGGGTTATCCTGGGTGGCTAACCCTCCGGGGTTAGAAATCCGAACGAAATCTTATCTTAGCAGCAGTAGCAAGTAGATAAAACAGGCAGCAAGGCTGGAGATGGTCAGTTTAGAGAACACCACGATGGTGAAGGCATGTGTGACGGTGCTCGTGGTGGTGGTGGTTGGCAGTTTAGCGCAGCAAGGTGCGTTCAATATTATTCTAATTTCAGCCTCAAGTCTTATTATCATAAGTGCTTTTGAAGTTTATTATTTAAGGCTCTATTTTTTTTCGCTTCAGGTTCGTTCCACTTTATTATACTTTAAACACTGGAAGGTTTCCTGCCATCTCAGTGGCTATCCTGACCTTGGTCTTATCTTCATGACTCTCAATTCTTTAGGGTTAAACTCCTTTATCGACTTGTTTAACCAATCTCGTAGCGTGTCCAAGTTTTCCTGTAATCTGTCACCGAATCTCATGTTTTTATTCTTTTCATTAGCTTTACATCACTGGAAAATATAAACATGTAAGAGCCGATCCTTTCTGGCATGTTTTCATATAAGGGTGGTCCTTGGGAAACTCAACTCTTTACATAAGAACATAAGAAAGGAGGAACACTGCAGCAGGCCTGTTGGCCCATACTAGGCAGGTCCTTTACAATTCATCCCACTAACAAACATTTGACCAACCCAACTTTCAATGCTACCCAAGAAATAAGCTCTGATGTGCAAGTCCCACTCAAATCCAACCCCTCCCACTCATGTACTTATCCAACCTAAATTTGAAACTACCCAAAGTCCTAGCCTCAATAACCCAACTAGGTAGACTGTTCCACTCATCAACTACCGTATTTCCAAACCAATACTATCCTATGTCCTTTCTAAATCTAAACTTATCTAATTTAAATCCATTACTGCGGGTTCTCTCTTGGAGAGATATCCTCAAGACCTTGTTAATATCCCCTTTATTTAATACCTATCTTCCACTTATACACTTCGATCAGGTCTCCCTCATTCTTCGTCTAACAAGTGAATGTAACTTAAGAGTCTTCAATCTTTCTTCATAAGGAAGATTTCTAATGCTATGTATTAATTTAGTCATCCTACGCTGAATGTTTTCTAACGAATTTATGTCCATTCTGTAATATGGAGACCAGAATTGAGCTGCATAATCTAGGTGAGGCCTTACTAATGATGTATAAAGCTGCAGTATGACCTCTGGACTTCTGTGGCTTACACTTCTTGATATAAATCCCAGTAATCTATTTGCCTTATTACGTACGCTTAGGCATTGCTGTCTTGGTTTAAGGTTGCTGCTTACCATAACCCCCAAGTCCTTTTCGCAATCTGTATGGCTAAGTTCTACGTCATTTAACTTATAAGTGCTAGGGTTATGGACACTCCCGAGCTTCAGAACCTTGCATTTATCTACATTGAACTGCATCTGCCACTTTTCTGACCAAGAGTAGAGTTTTTCTAAATCCTTCTGAAGTTCACTAACATCTACGTTTGAATCAATTATCCTACCTATCTTCGTGTCATCGGCGAATTTGCTCATATCACTAGTAATTCCTTCATCAAGATCATTGATATATATTATAAACAACAACGGGCCCAAGACTGATCCCTGTGGAACGCCACTTGTGATGAATGGTTTGAAAAACCGACAAGTTGAAGATTGAGACACTTATGCAGCATATGGGAATCTTTATTCAGGAAACGTTTCGCCACAGTGGCTTCATCAGTCCAATACAAAGAGGAAGGCGTAAGGAGAGTAGGAGTATGAGGTAATCAGTCCCTCAGCCTGTAATTAGCCCCATTTATGGACACTCTCTGCTTCGGTACTTAGCTCCAGTGGTGACGTGTACTTAGCTCAGTGAAGACCTGTTTGTGTGCTCTTGAGTGGTGACCTGTACTTGAGTGCTGACCTGTACTTAACTCTGTGAAGAAGTGTCTTGTTTGCTCCCGTGGACTGAACCAAGATGCCCTCCATCGAGCAACTTTACCAGCAACTTAAGGAAGAATTGAGGGCAGCGAAGATGGAGATACGGAGATTGACCGAGGAAAACAAGAGGATTCGTAGTAGTCCTCCTGTTTCGAGTCCTCAGGTCAAGAAGGGATCGTGGTCAGTGGTTGGACAGCAGGGGACGACGAAGTTGACGATCAAGAAGACGAATGGGAAAGCCAGAAACGATGAAGAAAGAAAGAGACTGCTGTGGAAACTCCCGTGGAAACCTCCAACGCATTCTCGATGCTACCCGACGAATGTGAGTCTACTACTGGGATCGTCACGACGAACGACAACAAGGAAGGTAAGAATATTGTTGTTGTTGGGGATAGCCAGGTTAGATACATGGATAGGGCATTCTGCTTGAAGGACAGGAGTAGGAGACAAAGGGTATGCTTTCCTGGGGCTGGGATGGAGGACATTGTTAGCCGGCTTGACAACATCATGAACGGTAATGGGATCAATCCTATTATTTGCCTCAGTGCTGGAGGCAATGATGTAGGCAAGCGTAGAAGTGAGGATTTAGTTAGAAAGTTCAGGACAGCTATAGACTGATTAGGAAGAAGGGGGGGCGCCCTGTTATATTTTGGCATTTTGCCAAGAAAAAAGGTGTTGGTAAAGAATGGTTGTCAGGCAATTGATATTTTGTTGGTGGATAAA